>JARQOC010000005.1:230006884-230638134 GCA_033576535.1 Allobates femoralis
TAAACTAAAAGCAACATCAAATGGATGTGTCAAAACTGAGAGAAAAACAGACCAGTGACTCAGACTCAAACAATAGCTTGACAATTCAGATGTCCTGTTTAGGAGCAAAGAATGTTTCTCCCATGAGAAAGAAATCGGGAGGATGGTGAGTTATGTAATATTATGGAAAAGGGTTTGATGGTGTTCAAATTTCAGCCAGATTCCTTTCTTTTAGTTTGTAAGTGAATCAGTCAAGGAATTTGTTAACAAGGGAACAGTGTATTTCCCTCCTCTATTTACCCACTCCTAATTTTTGGAATGATTGTGGCTAATCATCTGCACTGCTCAGATACAATGATGAGCAAAAGGGTAACAATGTGTTGAACCTTTGTCTTTTAGGCTCCGTATCTCACCATCCACTACAAAATTTAAATTTACATGTTTATTACTTCATTAGTATTTTGTAAATCTTCATTAGCTTTAGCACGTTTACACTGCTTCAGTCCTTCTGGGAATGCTGTGGACAGGGGCAGGCTGGAGCCTCTATACCCGGGCGGCAGATTTCCATTGCCGGCCCCGACTTGAGGAGCGGGGGAGGGGGGGGTGCTGTCAGCCTGGCTTGAGGACCGGGGGGGGGGGTGCTGTCAGCCAGCCACAGCCCTTACCTCATCCCGGACCTCCAGCGTCATGTGCTATCGCCGCGCCGGCCGACTCCCGACTCCCGCGGCCCGTTTCTGTAGGGGGCGGCCCGAAATGTGGACTATACTACCAGCCCAGGGGGCACCTGCCCCCCTGCCACCTGGGCCAGCCCGCCCCTGGCTGTGGATTAGATTCAAGCCTGTCTCAACCGAAACCTGATCCCAGGTCTCTTCTACATGTTCCCAATGTTGGTGCATACTGATTGACCAACTTGGATAAGAATACAACTTTTTCTTCAACTCTACCCATCAATGTTTGATTGGGTTGATGCCTGGGGGTCCAATCTAGCACCTCTACTTTTTTGTCATTGAATAATTTCTTTGCAAATCTCTATGTATGATGATCCTGGGAAAACTACTGTAAGTTAAACAACTGCATTGTTGTTTGTATTGTTTGTTTAAGAAGTTATGCATTAGGCTCAGCTCTTGAGTTTTAATTCATGTGTGTAGTTAGCAGCCTGGTGACCTAGGATATTTTTGTGCATTATTTTTTAAATTTGTTCCTAAGGAACTGCAAATAAACCTGAGGATTCCGGGAGTCCCTGGGTCCTAGGGTCCAAGGAGAAAATGATCCCATATGTTAAACGATCACAATTAGCTAATTAAGGCTATCTTTACACATCTAGTACTCATCCTTTAGAATGGATTTAGCAGCAATACATTGGAAAAAGAGATGTGAAGAAGACACAAATTTTTGTCTATTTTTTAAAAACTGATTTCAGCTGGCTCCATTTTTTTTTAACACTAGGCAGCTGGATATGGCAGCCTCCAGCTGTCCACTGTATCTGTGCTGAGAATTTAAAATACAGTGAAGCCCTATGTATTTTGTTTTCCATTATTTATTTATTTTACACACTATGATAGCAGGTTATTTCCCATACACTTATGTGTGTGGCAATCAAGCATATGCACTGGTGTAGATTGTGGGAGCACAGTGTGAGTGCAACAGCCAATTACAGATTCTCTCACAGAGAGTGAGTGTCTGTGATTGGCTGTTGCCAGTCAGTACAGTGTATAGTTATGAAGCTTAATGGGCGGCCCTGGAAGCAAGCAGTGCTATCTATCTATCTATCTATCTAAATAAAAAATGTAGGCAGCACTTCCTTCAGTTCAGTTATATGGGCTTTATTCCCAGGACTGCAACGTTTCGACTCTGTGGTCTTTCTCAAGCAGTGTCTTGAGAAAGACCACAGAGTCGAAACGTTGCAGTCCTGGGAATAAAGCCCATATAACTGAACTGAAGGAAGTGCTGCCTACATTTTTTATTTGGATTTCTATCATCTGTATGGTAGGGGGGCTTTGCACCCGTCAAATAACAGTTGTGCTGTTTTGTTTTCCTTTTTCTATCTATCTATCTATCTATCTATCTATCTATCTATCTATCTATCTATCTACGAAAGTAATAATGGTGCAGGAATGCCTTCTTGGGTGTAGTTCAGCTCAGCCTTCACCTTAGCTTCAGATATATAAAATTAGCTGCAGCACTCCGGGAAGAGGATGTAATACGCCTTTATTCTGGCATCATATACAGGGTATGGCTACGTTTTGGGCTCCCTCGCCCTTCTTCCAGCAATCACCAGCCCAAAAGCCCAAGTGTATATACACAATGGTCTTAATACATCAATTATTTACATATAATCCTTTTTTACATAATTCCATAATCTGTGCTGATTGAATTGCATGTGCTCTTTTAACTATATATAACTATTACATCCTGTGTTATGACTCATACATATATATCTTTCATGTACATAAAGTGCATTTAGTTTCCTAATTGCCCTCCTGTAGCTCAGCCGTCCTGCATGACAATTAGTAATAGCTTAGCTTACATATTAAAAAGCCTATAATGTGTTCTGTGTGTGTTTGGCGCGGCAGAAGCAGTATCTGCGGCTGCGTCCTCTCTGCTGTGTATTGTTGCTATGGACACAGGGGGCTTGACCTCAGCGCCATTTTGCGCATGCGTGCCAGCTCTGCTCCTGTGTAAGCCAACCATTCAGACACAAGATGGATGGATGCCGCTCTGCTTCTAATTATATAGTGATTATATATAAATTGTTTTGTGCTGATATAATTAAATAATAGTGTTGTTAACCTTAAAAGTGTCCTAAAACTTTAATTTATATCTGTGAGTCTTGTTTATAATAAAGATTTCTATAGATCATTGCTCATCCATTCTTTTACACATCACCCTTTTTGGCTCATTATTAACCCTTAAATCACAGGTTGTTTACAAGAGCACTATACCTTTGCTCAATTCACCTCGAGGTCTCTCATAGGTACAGGTTTTTTACTTGAAATGGTGGTCTGTATTCCCTTCTTAGAGGTGCCAATATCTGCCTTAGTAAGTTGTTTCTGTAGAATTTTTCCTTTTTTGTATGCTACAAGAGGGGGGCTTAAAAATTCGTCTACCTCTGGGTGTGATTTTCCCAGTACAGGCCAATGTTTTTTGACTATATTTTGAATCTCATCTGATTCCTCACCGTATTTCATAATCAAAGTTATTCTTTTATTTTCTCTATTACGTGGTTTGTCTATACTGCTCATCACATTGTCTTTTTGATGATTTAATAGATTTTTTTGGATACCCTTTTTGTTTAAATTTCTCTACTAATGTGTCTATTGCTAGTTCCCTGTCATCTTCTTCACTGGCTATTCGTTTAACTCTTGTGATTTGGCTCAAAGGTATGGCTCATTTTGTTTTTTGTGGGTGGTGACTTTGAAAATGTAACAGTTTGTTTCTGTCAGTCTCTTTAGCATATAGTTGGGTTTTAATTTTTTCATTTTGTAGCATGATTTTTACATTTAAGAATTGTAATTCTGATGTTGAATAAACAATTGTGAATTTGATTGTGCGATCTACTTGGTTCATATAGACATGAAATTCTTCCAATTGTTTTACCGTGCCACGCTAGAGGAGGAACACATCATCAATGTATCTACGCCATTGTATCACATGTTTATAGTGTTCTGACACATAGACGTGTTCCTCCTCTAGTACTGCCATAGTTATATTAGCATAAGAACATGCCGTATGTGCCCCCATCGTGGTCCCGATCAACTGTTTATAATAGTTATCTTCAAATAGGAAATAGTTTTCCTTGAGGCATATTTCTAGCAGTGTCACAATTAATTTTTGGCTCTCAGCTGAAAAATTCATCATTTCTAACTTCTTTTTGACTGCCATTAAACGCATCTCATGTTGTATCGAGGTATACAATGCTGTGACATCAAATTATGCTAATATGTCATTTTTATGGGGTCTAACAAAAAAGAAAAAGAACAGACTACGTGTATGGAATGACCAGGATCAAGGAGATTCAAAGGAGCATGGCTCTGATTAAATATTATGAGACTGATGATGTATCAAAAAAATGAATATTTTATTAAACACACAAGAAAAACACCAGAGCAAAACAAAACATAAAACCATGTAAAAAACAGTGATAAACACTGTACATACATGATTCCAAGTCCATATCAATAAGACAAAAGTTCAAATCATATGAACAATTTTAGTATACATATTGGGTCCGTCCAGGGAATAAAGCCAGTGCTAATAAAGACCTGTAAAAGGAACACTAGGCAATGAATATAATCCGTGAAAGATAACCGGCAGGTTACCTAGGCTAGAAGAGAGAGCGATAAACAACTCAAAGTGAAAAAAAACATGGAGTCAGTCCATGAGTCTGAGGCTGCAAATAGTGAAACAATAATAAAAAAAACACAAAAGTGACTCATAAGGGGTCACAGAATAGGTTTATATCAATGATACAATAGACTAGAATGTACCTATGAGCAGCTGAGGCTGTGAAACATGTGAATTATTGCACTCAGAGATAAAGTCTAGTGTGGCTATTGCACTCAAAACCTCAGAGACTGGGATTGATAGAGATGGTAATCCTAAAGTCCCCTATGAGATCATTGCCTAGAAGAAACCAAGGTACAGGTGGTGCTATGCAAACTGCATTAAGCATTGATTGAGTTACCAGACATGCCAGACAGGCATGGATGCAAAGCTGGACAGGCTCAAGGGGGACTGGAGAGCTGGGGCACCAACACCTGACGCGTGTCGCTGTCAAAAAGTCGGCAGCTTCCTCAGAGGGAAAGGTGCTGTCAGCATGCAAAGGCTCCGACATTTTATGCCGTATGTGTAATTCTCCGCCGTCCGTAAACCGGAAATGACGTGGCGGAACTACCGGTAATGACGTTCCGGAGCTAGGGACCAATGCAGGGAAGCGTGTAGTTGTTGATCGGCAAAGAATGCGCAGACCAGCCGGTCAGAAGCGCTCAGTACAGGAAGCCGAAACATTCCTGGAAGGGAGGGGGGAGCTAGAAGTGAGCAAAACAAGAGAGGAGGAGCGATCAAAAGCTATGATGTACAGTCAATTGTTAAAGTCCTGTTAAGTTATCAGAATGATACAATGATATACCTGAGATGGAAAGAGTATGTCTAGACATATCTATAGGATCAATTAGGGCTGCAATATTACTGGCTCCAATTCTGAAGCACATCGCCGTAATAGAACCTGTAACAACAAGTGATTAATGAGGATAAAACAGCATAAGGGAAAAACAAAGGACAAGCTATGAGTTTAGAATGATAATTGTAAATAATGAACATTAGAATGCTGTAACATTATATGTAACAACAGCCAAGTTGTTTTGTGTTCCCAGGGGAGGAAAACAGACTAAAAAGGTCATTGTTTCTGTCATGAGACAGGGGTATTGTTCCAATAGACAGAATCTTCACGGGAAGGTGATGTTGATCTCAATACAATTGACACTTAGGACTCCTCATCACAAATAAATGCCAATTGTGAAAAGATGGATGCCCACCCATATGGGTGAGTCAGAATTTAATAGATATTCCATGGAAAGGAGGACCCATCCTTGGGCGAGAGGTCAAGAGAATAGCATATTTTTATGGAGAGAGGTAATCCATCTGTAATGATGCTCCATTCGTTATGAACTCTTGTCTGGAGAGGGATGTGTTATCCAATGCGCATAGCAGAAAAACATCGGAGGGTGGGATCCCAGAGATGGACAATTAGGACGTACCACCAGAAGATTCTGGGATACCATGCAGGATGCCCAAAGGTATGTGTGGCGAAACGGAGGGTCCTAAAATTGAAATAAAAGAAAGAGAATAAGGAACAGGGGAATAAAAGACAACAAAAGAGATGTAAAACTAGATTTTATTTCTTATAGAATCCTGTAAAAAGGAATTCTTCGTTGATGCCATGTGGTGCGAGACTTTGGAGGTTGTAAATCCATTTGCTTTCCCTCCTAAGTAGTTCATCTGTCAGATTGTCCCTGCGAATACTGGATAATACTTTATCCAGGATAATGATTTTCACATCTTTCGAAGAGCCATGGTGAAAATCTAAAAAATGTTTTGCAACGGAACTCAATGGCTTACCTCTGTCCCGATTAACTTGAGCACAAGCTATGTTGGAAAAATGATTCTGAATTCTCTTTCTGGCCTCCTGTATTGTTTCGCCAACATACTCCTTAGGGCAACTGCAAATCAAAGCATAAATGATATTACGTGATAGACAGTTGGCATAGATCTTTGTTACGATAGAGTATGGAGAGATAGAAAGTTAAATTTTGTCGTTAGCAACCATGTGCGGACAGATGGTACAATCACCACAGGGGAATGTCCCGACCAATCTAGATCCCGTACCCAATCGTTGTGTGGGTCTCTTAAAATGACTGGCCGTGAGATGGTCCTTGAGGTTTTTGGCCCTCCTGGCTATCAAATTAGGTTGAGGATAAACAAACTGTCCAATTTTAGAATCACTCAATAACACACTCCAGTTCTTTTTTAGAATGCCATGGAGGTCCCACCAGTGGTTGTTATAAGTGGTGATGACACTCAGTCGATCGAATTCCTGTTTAGATCTAGTTCTCAGTAAATCCCCTCTGATAGTTTTGTCAGTGGTTTGAAATGTCTGTGCGACAATCTTACGTGGGTATCCTCTCTGTTTAAACCTTGAGGTCATATCTTTAGCTTCATGTAAAAAGGTGTTATTGGCTGTGCAGTTCCGTTTTAAATGGAAAAACTGTCCCGTTGGAATGGCTTAGCGGAGATGGAGGGGGTGAAAACTCTCATAATGCAAGATGCTATTGACAGCAGTATCTTTTCTGTGAAGAGCAGTCAGGATCTTACCGTCTAGTTGTTGTATTCTGAGATCAAAAAAAACCACTTCGTCCGGAGAATGGTGAGAGGTCAACACGATGTTAAATGAGTTTGAGTTAAGATCCTTGATGAAGTCCATGCAATCCTGTGTTGACCCTGTCCAAAGAAATAGGATGTCATCGATGTATCTGTACCAATAGGGCAGAGATATAGCAAATTTTGGATGGGTACAGACGCAAGTCTTCTCCCACCAACCTAAAAATAGGTTGGTGTAAGAAAGTGCGCATTTCGCACCCATCGCGGTCCCAGCAATCTGCCTATAATAGGCGCAGTCAAAGGTAAAGTAGTTATTGTGTAAGACCATTTGTAAGAGGTGTAGGAGGAAATAATCATGGAGTCGTGTCACCTTAGATTTATGATTCAAGAAATGAGAAACAGCGCCCAGTCCCAAAGAATGTCCGATACAAGTGTAAAGACCTTCAACATCCATCGTTACTAAAAGGTAACGCTGGGTGCACTGGATGGAGTTAAGTTTACAGATAAGGTCGGATGAATCGCGGATGTACGATTCTAAACAAAGGACGTATGGTTGGAGATAAAAATCAACATACGAACACGGCCTCTCAAAAATTCCACCAACCACCGACACGATGGGCCTGCCAGGGGTTTTGTCAAAGATTTGTGCACTTTAGGCAACAAATTCAGGGTTGGAATCAGATGAGATTCAAAAAATAGCAAAAAACATTGGCCTGTACTGGCAAAATCACACCCAGAGGTAGAGGAATTTTTAAGCCCCCCTCTTGTAGCATACAGAAAAGGGAAAGTTAGACAGAAACAACTTACTAAGGCAGATATTGCCACCTCTAAGAAGGGAATACAGACCACAATTTCAGGTAAAAAACGATGTTACCCTTGTGTAGGTTGTATTGCATGTCAACAAATTCAAAAAGGTGACAGTTTTGTACACACTAAAACAGGAGTAGAATACAAGATACAACATTTTGTTACTTGCTCCTCAGATCATGTGGTATACCCACTAGAGTGTCCATGTAAATTATATTATGTAGGAGAAACAACGTTTGAACTAAAAATACGATTAAGTCAACATAGATACGATATATGAAAAAATGTACCAAAACATTGCGTGGACATCCAACATAAATAAAAAGACCTACGATGGAGAATCATAGATATGGTACCCCAAATGAGAAGGGGAGGTGATAGGGCCAAAATCCTCATGGAAAAAGAATTAAGGTGGGTTAACAAACTTGAGACCTTAAAATCCTTAGGATTAAACGTAGACTACAAATTAGGAGTGGTGCTTTAAGAAAAAATACAATGAGAACCAAAATCCCGGTATAGTCCCTTTTCAAGATTAGTATACAGTGAAATCACTAATCACCAGTGTCACCTTGTAAATAAACGTGTAATGCAAAAAACATATATTGATATGCACTTTTTTTGATTTTTTTCAGATGAGAAAAGATGTAAAAAGAGCCCCCTGTGGACCAACATCAAGAATGACAATTTGTTATGGTTTAATAATATATCATATAATTAATGAAGTTATATATTATACTAGATGGGGGCCCGATTCTAAAGAATCAGGTAGTCTAGAATCCATATATAGTTTATTTGCTAATAGTTAGGGGAGTGCGAGTGAAATGAGAATTGGTGTTATCAGGTGGCTCAGTGGTAGCAGAGTATACGTGGCTCAGTGGTTAGCACTGCGCGGTGGCTCAGTGGTTAGCACTGCGCGGTGGCTCAGTGGTTAACACTGCGTGGTGGCTCAGTGGTTAGAGCACTGCGCGGTGGCTCAGTGGTTAGCACTGCGCGGTGGCTCAGTGGTTAGCACTGCGCGTGGCTCAGTGGTTAGCACTGGTCGGTGGCTCAGTGATTAGCACTGGCGGTGGCTCGGTGGTTAGCACTGGGCGGTGGCTCAGTGGTTAGCATGCGCGGTGGCTCAGTGGTTAGCAGTGAGTACGGTGGCTCAGTGGTGCGGCGGGAGTGTGTGATTTGTGTGCGGCAACCGCGTGCGCACAGATCACTAATGGCGGGCATATGAGAGCGCATGGCGGTCCGCAAGCATCTGCAGACCGCCGTGCGCACCATTATAAACATAGGGGCCGCGTCTGCATGCAGATGCTTGCAGATGCATCTGCAAACGCTGCAGATGCATCTGCAAGTCTGAAGTCAGCCTTAAACAACTAGAAAAAACTCTCTGCAGCACTCAGCTACTACCAATTGAACCAACTCATTGAAAATCATTGGGTACTGACAGGATCTGGTTTGCATTCCAGTTTTTGAAAAAGAGCCGGGTTCCTGCCAGATGCAAAAAAAATGGTAGTGTGAAACCAGCCTTATATGTATCATCTTTGTGTTGCCCTGACATGATGAAGAAAAATCCAAGATCAAGATAATTAATTAACAATGGTAGTTTATTATATATCTTTATTACTTCAGACTACTACAACTGAACATTTCATCCCCATCATTTTATGTAATTTTGCTCAGCTGCTTATCATTCAGCCACCATTGTTATTCGCAACTGTTTTATCTGGTCAAGCTGTGCCTGTAGCCTGAGCCTTTGCAAATATGATTCCAATTGTCGTTACGTGATTTGCACAATATACATTAAAAACAAAACTAGAAAACAAGAGAATTTGAAGGTAGGAATCTTTCTTAGTACATCTTTGGAATTGTCTTACTATTCAGTGCTGTGAAGAGGCATCTATCTATCTATCTATCTATCTATCTATCTATCTATCTATCTATCTATCTATCTATCTATCTATCTATCGTGCTTTAGGACTATTTTTTCCCTTATATTTTACTGCTGCCCTATTCAGAGAGAAAAATGTAAAGTATTTGCAAAGTACAGAGGAGAAATGACTTCACATGTAAACTCAGCATTTTATTTCTACACATTTATGTCAGGAAATGTTCTGTTTTCTCGCTTAACTGCTCCGTTTAAAGAGGGGGGTTCTTTTTCAAGCGTATGAAGGCTGTAAGTTATGTTACGGCGATGTGGGAAAGTATTGAATACTTAAACACTTCCAGCTTAGAGACTAAGAAAAAGCAAAAACACACACATACGTCCCGCCAGCACAATTAAGACAAAGCAGAAATGGCACAAATGGTGACAAAGGCTCAACAATTTTCAATTGCCCGCTCAGTCTGTAATGAGAAGAGCTGTTTACCCCATGTTCCTTATTAAAGTGAAGTATTTTATTTAATGAGCATGACTCATGCAAGGTGTTCCTATAAATCATCGGCTGGTTTACAAACTCAATAACTAGGCTTCCTGCTATAACTAGGCTGTGCACACCTTAAATTATTAACACACCAAGGCCTAAAGGCAGATCTTTGATGGTGATATAAACACTGTGAGGACAAGGTGCTCTCTCAGCAAAAGATTATTGACTCTAATTACCATTTACCACTGAAAAAAAGACAATAAATTATGAAGGGGGGCGGGGGCAGTGGGCTTTAATTCTACCAGGAGTATAAAAGAAAGAAAAAGTCTGTTGTTGTTCGCAGATAGCATAAGCTACAGTTCTAAAGCTGTTTGTGTCTTTCTTTCTGAGCAATACGAACAATAGGAAAAGAAAATGTGGAGAAGATTGGATTCATGCAGCCTTTGAAATGCATTGGAAAGCACCAGAGGGCAAAAACTAGAAGATTCACTGGAAGGGCTCCCATGTTTAATTGTTTGCAAGGCTGAGATGTAACCAAAGAGGGCAAAGCATCAGATTTGTTAAAAGATGATTCTCCAAAGAATGGTGAAATAAATTTCAATTTATTGCTAAAGATTAAGCTAGATATAAATGATAGTGGGCAGATATAATAGTTAACGACGATTTCTGAGATAATCTCTAAAAATTACCACTGGAAAAATACATATTTTTATATTTTTGAACAATATAAATTCAAGTACCAAGCAAATACGAATAAGTTTTTTATTGTGCAAAAACTTTAAAAATAAGATGGAGGTTACTGGAAAAACAGAACGTATCCCAGAAATTAAGTGGGTTTGAACCCATCAAGTACAAATGTACAGTAATATATCCACCTGGTATGTAATAAATTATCCGTGCAAGGTGTGACGACATGGACTCTTTCAATGCGTAGCATGGGTTAGGCTTCTTAACATTTAGCCAGACATGATGTTATTTTGTTGATTACTTGTGATATGCCCCTCATTGTTTTCACAAGAGTTGTAGGAGCCTGCTAGTATTTAAAGTTTGTAATGTAATTATCTCACCCTTTGTCAGGTAAGGTCAGAGACTCAAAGACAGATAAGGATGTGAACCTTTTATTCTCTAAAGAGGTGTATTGCTGATTCTATGTAAATTACTTCAGCCACCATTGTTTGTTGTTACAGATGGCAGACTTTGCTTCACTTTGGCCCCTCTCTGCCCACATCATTTAAATGAACATTGTCCAGGCAGCTTGAAATCTAGCCAATGAGAGCACAGTCTTATTCCACCAATTGTAAAGTCTCCAATATCCTGCAATGAGTGCTCAGTTATATAAGGAGGACTGTTCATTTTGACCAGCAGACTTGATACATGCTGCTAATCTAGGATCTACAGATCCGATAGGCAGGCTATCATCCCAGGCCTAGACACTTCGGTGCCAACCAAGGGGATCAGAAACTGGATTATATCACCACATGGACTCCAGCATCGAATGTTAGGATTCAGCTGGTATATCAAAGGCTACATAAGAAAGCAACACAGGTTGGCACAATCCAGTCACCTGGCTACAGACTTTGCTGTGCTAGCTCATCTTCCTAAATCTGGCATTATTCCTTTCTCAGTGGGTGCCTGCCAAAAGCAGGGCGCTGCAGGTTTGGAGTAAGTAGCCCTGGAAGCTCTGAGGCATGAATATTCTAATCCCTGGTGAGCCAGCAAAAGGGTGAGATTTCTGCCTGTTACATTGTGTGTTTTGCTAGTTATGTGTTATATGCTATTAACTGTTTGGGGAACCAATAAAGCCTTAATATTGTGGTTCCCTCACCCTGTGTTGTCTGAGTAGTGTTCCGCCCACGGGTGAGGAGCTCAGGCATTCAGTTGGAATGAGCCCTAGTCCATGTTGTCTTTCAAAAGGTGGCGGGGCCAGGGGACGAGAACACCCACTGAGCCCCGTGTCTCCACACAAGGGTCCAACACAGTACAGAATATATTATCACATCAAAGTAGGAACAGAACCATGTATGATATAACTAATGGTGACGGTATGTATACTACATGCCTCATCAGAGTCCCTAAACTAAGTGGTACATATAGTGTGTAAATCCTCTTAGAAGCAGTAAGGGTGGCTTCACACTTGTGTTAGGCTGCGCTGCGCTTTGCGGCGGGCGAACGCAAGCCGAGCGCAAGCACCGCCCATCCCTATGTTTAACATGGGGATGCACAGTGTATGCGCTCGGGTGCGGATGGCCATGCGTACTTATTGCTCCCCATGTGTGGTTTGTACGCATGCGGATGCTTGCGTACAAATCATACATTCTCGTCCGGACCATGAACGCAATGTGTTGCTGAGCCTGCAGTCTCAAAAAAGTGCATGTGCATAACCATCAATGTGCAAATATTAAGCAGTAAAGAGACTATAATTCAGGCAGAGCAACAACACGTGATAAAACATACCAGTAAATAAGGTATAAAATGGGTTAATCTAGTCAAAGGAGGGCACAGAATGGCCCTACGTACGTTTCACCTGCTTGAGTGCAGGTTTTTTACAAGGGAGATATAGGTTCCGGTACACTGCCTTAACTAAAATTGCCCTTTTTATATCCTAAGCCCTCACCTCAATGTACTGTAATAATCTCAAAGTGCTAGCACCTGTCTGATGTTTGCAGCACGCATGCCAGTTATCACCAATGCCTACATTCCGCCGGCGACAGTGTACAGGGGATCTCGCGCATGCGCGGGAGCGGGAATGCATCACCATAGCTCCCGCGCATGTGCAGACCCCCCGAAATGATGCCACGCCAGGCAGGAAAGCATCCGGTCCACCGGTACAGCGCGCACAGAGACAGGGCCAATATATTGTTCAAACCATCATGTACTAAGCATCATTTACCTATAATTCTAAGTTACTTATGGGGCACAGAGTAAATTGTCAAAATACATTATGAAACAATATTAGTTTTTCCAAGATTCCGTGTTCCACAAGTTGATCATGATGACAAATAGTGCTGCAGGTTTGAAGATCCGTGAATAGCACTGAATAGCACAGAGTCAGGGTATGTATCAAAAAGGATGCCATACTAAATATTATCCCTGAAATAATACAATAAACGTGGGAAAAAATTAATGTGCAACCAAAAACTACAAAACAAGGGGGGGAACATGAAAATAAAGCAGAGAAAGAAAAGAGCAAAGATTAAAGGAAAGAGTACACATTAATGGCGATGAACTGACCAAGAAATATATCACAAAAATGGAGCAAAAGACAAAGACTCATTGAGTCCATAAGGGGCAACCATATTAAGGGTGGCAAACTATCAAGTCTTGCATTGTGCGAGTATCTTCTTCAGGTTACCCCCCCAAATCCCACCCCTGATCATGTTAATCCCACATATTCGCAGACCCCTGGCATCACAGTTATGCTTATCTTTGAAGTGGTGCAGGATTGTCTTCAAAACAGTATTGTTTGTCACCGCCCTCGCCGCCTCAATTTCCCGCACATGCTCCCTGACCGTCACCTAAAATTCCCAGGAAGTGAGGCCCACATAAATCAGCAGACACTCACATACCGCGTAGCAGAATACATGTGTAGATCCACAGATATCAAAAGTTTGTTTTCCATCGGATGAGTGAAAGGCATTGCACCTCAGGACATTGGCATAGGCAAGGCACTGACTGCAGGGATAACAACCCGGGGTGGGTCGCCTTGACCCAAACGGACTCTGGACGCGCTCCACGTAATGGATTCTTACCAAAAAATCTTTCAGAGTCCGTGTCCGCCTAGCTGTCATAAGTGGGGCATCAGGAAGGACGCCGCCAAGGATAGGGTCAGTTTTGAGAATAGACCAATGTCTTGATAGAACATTTCTCACAGTGCCCCACTCCTGGTTAAAAGTACCAATGAAGCATACATCCTGATTCCCCACTTTTACTTTTGGGGCACAACTCAGCAATTTATTCCTTGATGTATTTTTTGCCCTCAGATACCCACACTTAATTGATCTTTTACTGTATCCCCGATCTTCAAAACGTTGTCTTAGGTCTTTCCCTTGTTGCTCAAATTTAACACCTGTAGAACAGATTTGTTTCATTCTTAGAAACTGGCCGGTCGGGATGGCACTGATGGTGGTTGGTGGTGAGCAGATGTTGCATGTAAGAGTGTATTAACCGACATAGCTTTTCTAAAAAACGTCAGTTTGCACTAGTCGATGCTCATCAATCACAATCTCCACATCAAAAAGTCAATCCTATTGACACCGATTTTATGTGTCAACTTGGTATTGTAGGGATTGTGATTGAGCAGCTCTATAAAGTCCTCAAAAATCTCTTCTGTGCCCTGCCACACAATTAGTACGTCATGAATATATCAGAGCCAGCACTGTGCATGTGTACAACTCTGCACGCCCCCGTCGCCAAAGATCTCCTGAACCCTTTATCCTAGGAATAAATTGGCGTACGAGGGTGCACAGGCCGCACCCATCACAGTGCTACTCCTCTGTAGATTATAGATGTCCTGAAATACGAAAAAGTTTTGTGTCAGGGCGTAGTGGAGCAATTCGAGGATAAGACCACCTATAGCACCACCATGACCACCAGCCTCAAGAAAGAACTGAACAGCGTGAAGACCATCATTATGAACAATACATGTGTATAATGATTCCACATCTACTGTGACAATCAATATGTCATGATACACAAAGATGCCCCCAATCCTATTTAAGGTGTCCGTTGTGTCTTTAAGGTTTGAGCAGAGTCGCAACTGGTGGTTTCAAATAATAATCAATAAATCTACAGATTGGATCACATAAACCATCAATACCAGACTCGATCAGGTGCCCTGGTGGATTGAGGGCATCTTTGTGAATCTTGGGGAGCAAATAAAAGGTGGGTATCCGAGGAAATTTGATGAGGAGAGCGTCTGACTACTTCTTGCTGAGAATGCCCTGATCGACCGCCTTGCCCAGAATGAGTGAGTTCGGTGGTAAAAGCAGATAGGGGGTAGTGCGTCAACCTAGAATAGGTATCCCAATTTCTCAGCTGCCGCAGGGCCTCTCTCTCAAACATCGCAACAGACCAAATTACAATATTCCCCCCTTGTTTTGTAGTTTTTGGTTGCTCATTAATTTTTTCCCATTTTTATTGTATTATTTCAGGGTTAATCTTTAGTATGGCATCTTTTTTGATACATACCCTGACTCTGTGCTATTCAGTGCTATTCATGGATCTTCAAACCTGTTGCACCATTTGTCATCATGATCATCTTGTGAAACACAAAATCTTGGAAAAACTAATAATGTTTCATAATGAATTTTGACAATTTACTCTGTGCCCCATAAGTAACTTAGAATTATAGGTAAATGGTGCTTAGTACATGATGGTTTGAACAATATATCGGTACTGTCTCTATGGCCGCTGCATCGGTGGACTGGATGCTCTCCTGCCTTGCATGGCATCATTCCAGGGGTCTGCGCATGCACAGGAGCTATGGTGCCACGTCCCCGCTCCCGCGCATTTGCGAGATCCCCTGTACGCCGACGCCGGTGGGAAGTAGGGTTGGGTGATAACGGGCATGCGCGGCGCAAACATAAGACAGGTGCTAGCACTTTGAGATTATTTCAGCACATTAAGGTAAGGGCTTGGGACATAAAAAGGACCATTTTCTCCTCTGAAGAAATCTGCACTCAGGCAAGTGAAACGTACATATGGCCGTTCCGTGTCCTCCTTTGACCAGATGGTTGGCTCAGATTAACCCATTTTGTACCTTATTTACAGTTACATTTCTGAAGTGTTGTTGCTATACCTGCATTATAGTCTCTTTACTGCTTAATACTTGCACATTGATGGTTATGCACATGCACTTTTTGAGACTGCAGGCTCAGCACTTACTGCTTCTAAGAGGATTTACACACTATATGTACCTCTTAGTTTAGGGACCCTGATGTGGCATGTAGTATATATACTGTCACCATACATTAGTAATATCATACATGATTCTGTTCCTACCTTTTTTTTTTTATTGGATTTTTAGAACAAAACATTGGATAGGATAACCGCATAGGATATAACATCCGCAATGACATTGTAGATTACAAAAAGTACATATACAAATCCTTCTTTTTAGGCAATATGTTCGTGACTCACCGTGGCCGGGACTCCGGTTTAGACAGGCATTTGCTTCTTCCTCCTTGTCACGGGGTGCCGCACCTGCCGGTAGTGGGGCCCGGTGGTACAGATCAAAAATGAAGAGACGTCTTGTGGGAACAGATTAAGGAGTTAATTTATCTTGACGCCACCTATGAGAGTTTCGGTAACTATACCGACGCTGCGGGGCCTCCGGGGGATGGAATGCAGCAAGATGAAACGCTCCCCACAGGATGAGCGGTGATCCCCGGAGCCAGAAGCTGCGCAAGATGTTCTGAGGCAGCTGCGTTTACCTTAGCATGCGGATAATCAGTTCATAAGAAGGCACGGACACTGTAAGTTTCTGTAACGGGATCTTTACTGTAACCAGCAGGCAGTACATGGTATACAGTTTGCAGGTAGTGGACCGGGTGGACTCAGCAATGACCAGTGTGTTCTCAGAGATCTGCGGAGTTCCTCCATTCTAACTAAGTACTGTGCCGTTGTCGCCCAGGAATACCAGATCGGGTACAGGGAGGCTGCTTGAATGCCCTATCTGGGGTATACATTCCGGATGCTTTGGGGAGCCTTGGGTCCCTTGGTGGGTACACCGCTGGTTAGATGACTGGATTTGGCGATGGTGGGGTGCTCCTGTAAAGCGAACCCTCCACTCCTCTAGTTCGCATAGAAGAGCTGAACTACTGCTAGCTTCGGTACCAGCAAACCGGCTGTAGATGGGCACGGGATGATTTTGGACCCGCATGTCGATGCCCGTAGTTCGGTTGGTAATGCACCGGGAGTAATGGTGCTCAATCGGGTGACGGTAGGGAGATGGCCGGTGGAAGGTGGCCAGGGGGCCGCACGGGACTGTGCAACCCCCTCTCCTAGGTTGCAAAGCTTGGATTCTGCAGAAGGTCTTTTACGTTGCTGTTACAGTCTCCGACTCTACTCTTCTCTCTAATTGTCCTACACTTTCCACTACACACTAGCCTTACACTCCGCCCACAAGGACCTGATTGGCCCTCTATGCTAGGTGATGCATGTAGGGTATGGATCTCTGAGTTAACTGTGTGATTGCTGGGTCAGAGAATATTGCTCTGCAATACCCTCCTGTGACGCACTCGGTGCGGGGCGCCACACTCGCATAGCAATAATAGTATATAGATACAGTTGTGGCCAAAAGTATTGACACCCCTGCAATTCTGTCAGATAATACTCAGTTTCTTCCTGAAAATGATTGCAATCACAAATTATTTAGTATTATTATCTTCATTTAATTTGTCTTCAATTAAAAAACACAAAAGAGAATAAAGTAAAAAGCAAAACATTGATCATTTCACACAAAACTCCAAAAATGGGCCAGACAAAAGTGTTGGCACCCTCAGCCTAATACTTGGTTGCACAACCTTTAGCCAAAATAACTGCGATCAACCACTTCCGGTAACCATCAATGAGTTTCTTACAATGCTCTGCTGGAATTTTAGACATTCCTCTTTGGCAAACGACTCCAGGTCCCTGATATTTGAAGGGTGCCTTCTCCAAACTGCCATTTTTAGATCTCTCCACAGGTGTTCTATGGGATTCAGGTCTGGACTCATTGCTGGCCACCTTAGACGTCTCCAGTGCTTTCTCTCAAACCATTTTCTACTGCTTTTTGAAGTGTGTTTTAGATCATTGTCCTGCTGGAAGACCCATGACCTCTAAGAGAGACCCAGCTTTCTCACACTGGGCCCTACATTATGCTGCAAAATTTGTTGGTAGTCTTCAGACTTCATAATGCCATGCACACGGTGAAGCAGTCCAGTGCCAGAGGCAGCAAAGCAGGCCCACAACATCAGGGAACCTCTGCCATGTTTGACTGTAGGCAGAAAAGAGAAAAGAGAGCGCTCCCTGTGAAAGGACCTTCCAGGAATAAGAATTAAGGGGGGCTGTTAGGCCGCTCACCTTGGGGGGTTGTGCGCCCCCGCACAACCCCGGATAAAGCCTCCTATGGAATTTATGTCCTCTGGTCGTGGTGCCCGGGTGGCGGTGTCCTCCTATGCCGGTCCTGAGGTTCCTCAGCGTGATGTCCAGAGGTCCTTCAGTTTATTAGCTGCTGTGATCCACTAGAGCAGCTCCTGCCGAACTCCCAGAGGGAGTGGTAGCATACAGGAAAAAATAGGGTTTTTTTTATCGGCTTGTGGAGTGCTAAATGAATCACAAGCAGAGCTTCAACTAAAATCAGACCTTTATTGTCCCCTTGTGCTGCCACTTTTAACATGTTTCAACAGTACACTACTGTCTTCCTCAGGTGGTACAAGGGGATACCAGAGAAATGGGTTATAAAGGGGGTGTTTACTTACAATTGGCCAATTGCACACACTAATTGAACAATGCTTAACTCTATACATTCCACATAGATCTTTCTCATCCATATATACTCTTGGGGCTACAGAATTAAAACCAATGACACTAAAATCAATCAATTACAATTGGTTATAAAAATCCAAAATAAAAACATATAAAATATCTACCGTATATACTCGTGTATAAGCCGAGTTTTTCAGCCCAAAATTTGGGCTGAAAAGTCTCCCCCTCGGCTTATACACGAGTCAATACGGTAGTCGGGGCTGGGGAGGCTATAGGAGGCGGGGGGAGGCTGCTGTATGAGCGGCCCCGTCACGTGGGGCCGCTCATTATATATGCACTGCTTCCCCCTGTCAATCAGCGGCAGGGGGAAGCAGTGCATATGCCCCCAAATGCTGGCACTCACCCCCCCTTGCAAGGCCCCCCCCCCGGGCGCTTATATTACCATCCCGGTCTTCTGATCCGCGCCGTTCCTCGGTGCTGCGTCCTCTGTGCTCCGTCCTGCTACATCCAGGATCTCCGGCCGTCGCGCGACGGCCGGGGATCCCGGATGTAGCAGGACGGGAGCTGCGAGGACGCAGCACCGAGGAGTGGCGCGGATCAGAAGACCGGGATGGTAAGAGAAGCGCCCGGGGGGGCCCTTGCAAGGGGGGGGTGAGTGCCAGCATTTGGGGCTGCTGGTTACCCCCAGGGGGCTGCTGGGTACCCCCTGGGGCTGCTGGGTACCCCCAGGGGGCTGCTGGATACCCCCTGGGGGCTGCTGGGTACCCCCTGGGGGCTGCTGGGTACCCCCTGGGGGCTGCTGGGTACCCCCAGGGGGCTGCTGGGTACCCCCTGGGGGCTGCTGGGTACCCCCAGGGGGCTGCTGTATAGCACCTGGGGCTGCTGTATAGCCCTTGGGGATGCTGTATACCCCCTGGGCTGCTGTATTACCACTGGGGCTGCTGTATAGCCCCTGGGGCTGCTGTATACCCCCTGGGGCTGCTGTATACCCCCTGGGGCTGCTGTATAGCACCTGGGGCTTCTGTATACCCCCTGGGGCTGCTGTTTTACCCCTGGGGCTGCTGTATTACCCCTTGGGCTGCTGTATTACCACTGGGGCTGCTGTATTACCACTGGGGATGCTGTATTACCACTGGGACTGCTGTATAGCCCCTGGGGCTGCTGTATAGCCCTTGGGGCTGCTGTATACCCCCTGGGGCTGCTGTATTACCCCTGGGGCTGCTGTATTACCCCTGGGGCTGCTGTATTGCCCCTGGGGCTGCTGTATTACCACTGGGGCTGGTTAATTACACAAATTAGAAAAGCATCACATGATTTTTCTAAGGGTGCCAATACTTTTATCCACCCCCTTTTTATGTTTGGTGTGGAATTATATCCAATTTGGCTTTAGGACAATTATTTTTGTGTTTTTTTCATTGAAGACAAATTAAATGAAGATAATAATACCAAAGAATTTGTGATTGCAATCATTTTCAGGAAGAAACTGAGTATTATCTGACAGAATGGCAGGGGTGTGAATACTTTTGGCCAACACTGTAGGCGTTTCCCGATGACTTGCTTGCTTGGTATCATGCTGAAAAATAAAGGGTATACGGCCATTCGTAATGTGACGCTGAATCACGATTTATGGGCAATCCATGAGGCAAAATGTTACTACTCATGGATAAACTGTGAGACAGAAGAGTCAGGAAGTCCAGGGTCAGATACCAAGAGAGCGCATCATAACAAGAGGGATAAGACAAAAGAGTAGACAGGTCACAGTCCACGGTCAGAAGAAAGAGTATTAAGCAAAGGGTCAAGGCAAAACGGATGGTAAAAGGCAAAGGCCAAGGTCAGGCAACAAAAGAAAAGAAAACCACAGTACTATAAACAAGACACACACACCACCAAATTAAGGCTATGACTGGCAACAGTCAGACCATATTCAACCATCTAATTAGCCATGTAATAACTCAGAATGGGAGATACCTAGAAGAAACTCAGCTCGCCCCTGTCATGATTGGGCAACTGGACTGTCACTCACAATATTGACAGCTCAGCATGCCCCAGTCAGAAATAGGACAGCCCAGCTATCCCTCAGAAAACTGCCAGCTCAGCACCCCACTGAATCTATAGGATGGCTGAGTTATCACTCATTGAGTTCAGGACATAGTGAGTGGTAGAATCATGACACATCATATGCTGTACATTTGGAAAGGAATAAACTAATAACACAAGAGAACTGTATTGAGAAATCATTGTATTATGTTATATAAGAGTAATTAATCAGCAATTTTCTGTAGGTACATTTGCTTCAGTCCAAGTCTTCAAATCATATTATTATGTTATATTACTATCATGTGTTGATCCATTGAGGGCAGAAAGTGAGTAAATATAGTGTTAAATATGAATGCAACAATAACATTAAAGGATTATTCCCAGCTGATAGATGGATATTGTTAGATAGTGCTTGAAAAAAACAAGCTTTTTGCAATTCAGGGGCTACAC
Organism: Allobates femoralis; assembly: GCA_033576535.1. NCBI lineage: Eukaryota > Metazoa > Chordata > Amphibia > Anura > Aromobatidae > Allobates > Allobates femoralis. Next base: position 230,027,854 of record JARQOC010000005.1, read on the forward strand.
AGATTAGACTGACTAGACTGATGTGAGTGATAATCTCCTGGAGATAAAATACTGATGGTATTGAAACTGTTGTATGCAGCCTAATAAGTGACAAATCCCTGTATTCATGATCTTCTGCTTTATATTAGGCCAGATTAAATTGCAATAACCTGCTGACATATTCTGTTTTGGATACTATTTTTGAGTATCTCCAGAAAAATAACCTCATGGTCCAACATTAACATGTGTTTATGAGGGATTGAGTCTTTTATACTAATCTGATATGCTTTTATGATCAGGTAAATTCCAGATTAGACCCGGGTAAAGTCATGGGATGTTCTCTGTCTGGACTTTTCAAATGCATGTAATACATTGCCTCAAAATAATAATGCAGGAGAACAACTGAGTATCATGCAAATTGTTACATTTATTGTGGATAAATCGTATAAATACAAAGGTGGTGCAAAACAATACAGTCTCACCACCAAATTGTATATGTATATATGTGTGTCTTCAGAATTTGTGTCATTATCGGCCTGATGAAGGGGCCATAGAGTCTTGAAAGCTTGCTATGTTTACCATCTTTTCAATTAGCCATTAAAAGGTATCAACCACTGAGGACTCTCAGATTCTAATATTTTTCTATCTACCAGCTAACACGGTATAACATTTTTTACCTAGCCCTTTTTAGACATTTATAGTCAAACTAGCGTTAAACAGAGTTAGCTTAAAAAAAATGGAAAAAAATATTAATTTAATTCATTATCCATAAATATTTTTTTTTTCACTATACATCCATGGTAGTGGTATTATAAACACTCATATAAGATCCAAATGGTGAAAGGTTAGTAAGAAAGAGAAAATCAAAGAGACTCTTGGGACAGCATAATACTAATGATCTGTCTTGTTTTTTTTTGTAAACAAGAATGCAGAAAACCTTTAAAAAGATTCATGAATATCATAGTAGTGTCAAATCAAAGTTATTGCAAAATACTACTGCCATTTTGTTTTTGATCACGCTCAAGATCAACTGTATTTCGACATTTTGTTATAAATACATACACAGAGTGCATTAAGTAGAATTTCAGGTTCTTCGTAAAAAGATCTAATTTAGGGCCCTTTCATATTGCCGTTTTCGCCAAAATGCGGCAGATTCACTGCATCTGCCACCTAACGGCCGCACTTGCGGCACACTTGCGGCAAGCTCCATGCATTGTCTATGGGGCTTGCAGTAAGTGTGCAGCAGGTGCGGTTCCAGCAGTTGCAGCAGGTGCGGACGCGGAAAAAAATGCCGCTGACCGCGTTTTTTTTTTCGTGGCCGCGCCTTCCGCAACTGCACTTGCTGCACACTTACCGCAAGCCCCATACACAAAGCATGGGGCTTGCCGCAAGTGCGGCCATTAGGCGGGACCCTCGGCATATGCGTTTTTTTGTCCGGATCCGGACAAAAAAGCTAGTGTGACAGGGACCTTAAAGACATCAGAAAGACAGAAGGATAGATGGAAGCAGGTACTTGAAAAAGTTCACATTCAGAGAAAACGTAAGTGAACAAGAATGAACATTAATGCTGCAGACACATAAAGAGTGGCAAGAAGTAACAGAGGCGAATTTCAGTGTTCATCACAGAGCCCCCAAGTTGGTGGAGAGACAATATGGCAAAATTTGCCAGAATGGAGGTCTGCAAAGGAGCCACAGACAGAAGGAACCTATTATACAAATGTAATGAGAGGTGTAAGGGGCCACTTATATGGGTCAATGATCATGGAACCCACATTCCCAACTAGCAGTCTATTTAAACAGACCAGCAAACACCAAATGAATTAGCAAAATGCCCATTCAATGGGTGCAATAATTTTTTTTAAAGATAATCTATTAACAGGGTTTTGGCACCTAATCTGAGAGCAGCAAAATTTAGAGACAGTGACCCTGTGTATGTAGTTTTTGAAAAATTATTGTTTTATTAGCAGGAGATTATCACTTGAAGACTAGTAAACTTGATACACTGTAGTGCTTGATATGCATAAGGGTCATGGTTTTTATGGTTGAAGGTAGATAGATATAAGTTCATCGAGTGCAATTTATAACTTTACATGTTGAGGAAGGAAAAAAACCCATGAGGCAGGTGCTAATTGTTCCATAGTTGAAGAAAACATATTTCCAGAATCTTGAACATATTCTGGGAATTTATGTCCCATCACAGAATCTATGACTCATAACCTGTAACATTTATATTTTTTAATAAAGGCATGCAGGCCTCCTTGAATTGTTTTCTAGTGAATCATCATTATATCATATGCCAGAGAGTTCCATAATCTGCTGTTACAGTAAAGACTTGTGTTCTGTGATTATGATTAAACCGTCTTTCCTCTAGACATGGAGGATTCTCCCTTGTCACCGTTGCAGGTTCAGGTTTAAACATATCCCTGAAAAGATCTCTGTACTGTCCCTTCAATGATTTGTACATTGTAAAAAGATCTGTAATCATTCATTATTGCAAACCGAATAACTCCAAATTTGTTAGTTAATGTCTCTTGGTATTGTAGACAACACAGTCCTTTAGTAACCTAGTTCATTCTTCTGTGCACTCACCATGGTTTAGCTATACCCGAAACTGTAAACAGTATTCTAAGTGTGACCACTCAAGTAACTTATACAGAAGTCAAACTATTTTCTTGTCATAAGTATCTAAGCCCCTTTTAATGCATCCCCTGTGTGACGTGAGTAATTAACGTAATGACCACAGACACAGAAAGTGTAGAGTTACAACAAAAAGTCAGAGATGACAAGTCACTACTTACTGGGATACTGGCAAAGAGTGGTCAGATAACCTGGGGTCAGTTCCAGGAAGTGAGTGCAGTACAAAAGGCCAGAGACCAAGTCCGAAACATGAGCCGAAGTCAGGTAAACCAGAAGAAGGCAAAAGCATATCAGAAAATCAGGTAAACACAAATAAGGTCAGACCAGGTGAGGCAACCGGTCTAGGAAGAACCAGAGTGTACACAGCAAATCCAAGTGTAAAATTGACACTAGATAGAGAAACCAACATACTGAAATAGTAGACTAATTACAGGGAGGTGGAAACACCCATGACTCTAGCACCCCAGACCCAGCATGGAAAATAACACAAACAAACCAGACTGACAGCTCATTCACACCGATAGCAACATATAACAAAGACAAGGAATAGCAGTGTGGAGATTGTGACATCTTGATTGTATTTATGTTGACAGCAGTTACCTGGCACTGGTCACTAAAGTTATTTTTCCCTTCCACCCATAAATACAAGTCATTTTTAGCGATTGTTTTACCCAATGTTTTGTAATTTAATATATAAATGTATATTTTATTTATTCTGCTGAAATGCATGACCTTACATTTAATTATATTGAACTTTAATTGCCATTTTTCACCCCAAGACTCCACCTTATAAATCTCTCTGTAATAATAAATTATCCTCATCTGTGTTGATTTCCCTCCAGAGTTTAGTGTCATCTGCAAATTTTGAAATTCAGCTCCGTATGCCCCCTACAAGGTCATTATTAAATAAGTTATAATGAAGAGGACCCAGAACATACCTCTGTGGTACCCCATTGATAACTGTGGCCCAGTCCGAGTGTGTTCCATTAATAGACACCTCCAGTTTCTTATCATTTGGTCAATTTAAACCAATTATACATAATTTGCCAAAGTGCCATACCTTCAATCAAGGTATTACATTTTTATGAGGCAATATAAAAACAAAGTCTGGACTAGTACACTGAAGTGCAAGAGCCTCGCCCCATTGCAATCAAATGAGGGGACCCTCACTGCAAGAATATACTCTCAGATACATAATAATGCAGGTGAACAACTGAGTATCATGCAAATTGTTACATTTGTTGTGGTCAAACCTTAAAAATACAAAGGTGGTGCAAAACAATACAATCAGAAAAGTGACCAGTTGGGTCTTATTTGATCATGTAAGCAGAATAAGGTTAACAATTTTGGTACCAAATTGCAATATATGTGTCCCAATTACAAAAACAATAGATGTTCCCAGAGCATTACACTCTATAAAACTGGTTGGTCATATCAAGTACATAATAATAAAGTGCAAGTGCAAAATTCACAGTCTCACCGCCAAATTTGCTATGTGATAAAAGACTGATATGTACCACACCTCAGTTCCATATGTCCAATTGGGCCCATAAAGGTATTAAAATCTCAAAAACATATTTGCATACCCATCCTGCTAAAAGTAAGCAGATTCTCAAGTCCAGTGGTCACCAGAAAAAGAAAGAGATCGCTCCGATGCGGCGTTTCGCTGGTGTAGCGTGGTAGCGCCTGCTTCCTCAAGGGGAATTTGTGTTATCAGCCTGATGAAGGGGCCATACTGTCCTGAAAGATTGCTTTACTTACCATCTTTTCAGTTAGCCATTAAATGATATCAACCACTGAGGACCCTCAGATTCTAAAATTTTTCTAAAAAGGGCTAAAAATTTAAAGGGAATCTGCTCGTTCTACCCCCCCCCCTCTATGCTACCACTATCTGTCTCTGCACTCTGTGAGGTGATTTCTAACCATCCCTCTCTGACCTAAAAGTGCTGATCACGTGTACGGCCCGGCTCCAGAGCATGTGCAGTGCGCTTATTGAAGCCGAGCCATATCTGGCCCAGTGCATTCTGGGGACTTATGACATGTACGGCTTGGCTTCAATATGCATAATGCACATGCGCTGGAGCTGGGCCGTACACATGATCAGCCCCCGCAATGCACCGGACCGGATATTACGTTCCGGCCGGCGCATCAGACTACGACAAGAAGCGGGAATTTCAGAAGTAGGAAGATGAGCAGAAGGAATGTTGACGCCCAATGGGGCGTGCTGAGAGCCAGCGATGGGGGGACAATGCAGACCTAGAGACCGCCTTTCCAGTCTCCGGACGGAGACTGCACGTAAGTTTACAAGTCATTTTTCTGAAGCTTTATAGGGAACTTTTAGGTCAGAAAGGGATGGTTAGGGATCAGCGCACAAGGTGCAGGGACAGGTAGTGGTAGCATAGGGGGGTAGAACGAGCTGACAGATTCCCCTTAAGTATGAATTGTTAAAAAGGTTTTCCATATAACATATGGTCAATTAGAACATAAGGACAAAAGGGTGACCCGCCTAAATTAGCCAGAATATATACCCGTTAGGTAAGAGTAGCTCCATATCTGTCCTGGTTGAGTATTACATGTGCATGCATTATCTTAAAGAACAACCTAAATTTTGAATGCCAATGTGAAATCCAATTTCAAAAATTTGAGGTAGACTGTTGTTATTTAGGGCTTCTTCCGGCAAGAATATTTGGTCAGTGTGCTATATGAAGACTCAACAGATAGCAATCTGATCCAATATCTGTGTGCCAATACACGAGACTGATTTTTTTTTTATCCAGTCTGATGCTCTGTGTGGAAAAATAATGCATTGTGCACTAGTCTAGTCTGTTTTATGAAACAGGCTTGTGTATTTAAATAGCAAGCAACTTTGCACCTAATTCCCTATGTGGATGAGCACACAAAGCTACACATCTGCAAAAATATGTACATCACTGGCACGAATATTAGTATGACTGTGTGAACCTGGCCTTAGCTATCAATCTGTAAAAATATTAAATTACAGTCTCAATTTGGCTAATTAGGCTTTTGAAAATGTATGAAAATGCAATAAGAATGATAAGTAGCTCATTGGCATGATTACTTAATTTATCTGAAATAACAGTAAAAAATTATGTTAATGATATCACTGAAATATTTGTGCAAAATATAAGTAGCCTAAATATAAAAGATTGGACATATATAATTTATTAATAAAAATTAATATTAACATTTATATACATGCAATTTACACCTGTATTTGCTTCAGTTGTTTATAAGAAGTCTATTGCGCATTGACAGGTAATCAATAGTGGTTACCCACCACCAGTTTTGCAGCTCTTTGGGGGTATTCTTTAGCACCAAGGTACCATGTTTGTGGTAATGATAAAAAGCAAGAACATACACTCCACCACATATGATGGAAATGTGTAATGTGTCAGGCCTAAAGATGAACTGATTGATTTAAATTTGAATTTGTGGGTGTCACTGAAATTTCTCCAAAAATATCATATGATATATGATGACATATGGTATGTACCATAGATTACATTCACCCCATGGAATCTGGAGATGGAAACCAACTATGTCATTCAAACTGCAAGTCCTGTGCTCAACTCTACTCCTCTGGAAACTGATTAGCTCTGATGACCCAAGTGCTCACCACAAATGTAAAGGCCACTTCACACACACAGATATCTGAGTCCAATATCTGAACAGATCTCTGGTTGCAGTGAAATCATGGATACATTGTTCCATTTTGTGGCTGTGTACAACATGGAGCAATGTATCCATGATTTCACTGCAACCAGAGATCTGTTCAGATATTGGACTCAGATATCTGTGTGTGTGAAGTGGCCTTAAAAGGTATGGTAATACTCCAGACGCTACATCTGTAGGACATTATGGGGAAGCCAGGGCAATCACGTAAAATGATATGTGCCAACTGATAAATGAGTAGTGCTGGGTGAGCAATTTGTGAATTGAATCTTAAAGTTTTTGAATTTGCATGGTCCATGAATTTCAGGAAAGTCAAGCAAAACATAATCCTCCATGGATTGGTCTACTAATCTCTTATCAGGCAATATCCACATTTAAAAAAATAGGAGTAGGGCTATTTGTCATGCTCAGGCTGTCCTCTTGCTCCCTCACCAACAGTGAAAAACAACAACGTTTAACTGCTTGAGGACCGAGCAACTTTGTACGTTATTGACGAACCTCGTTTTTCAACTCTGACCTGTGTCACTATATGAGATTACTAATAGTATGGATGACTGGCATCTAACCTCTAAGTGCAGGTGCAAGCAGAAAAAATACATACTAATGAAATAGGAGATATCTGCTGCAACACTGACACTAAATGTGTACAATTCATGAGTGTAATGAGCGGCCGAGCTGCACAGCTAATATAAGCTGTGCAGCTCGGCTGCTCATTACACTCATGAATTGTACACATTTAGTGTCAGTGTTGCAGCAGATATCTCCTATTTTCACTATATGAGATTACAACTCTAGAATGGTTCAACGGATTCCAGTGATTCTGAGATTGCTTTTGTAAATTTTGGTTGATATTATTTGCATTTATAATAATATCAAAAATTTGGCAACAAATTGCTAATTTCACAATTTTCAAACTTAGAATTTTATGCCATTAAACCAGATAGTTAAACCACACAATACAGTGAAGCAATAACATTTTCCACATGTCTACTTTATATCAGCAATATATTTGAAACATAACTTTGTTTTAGTAGGAAGTTAGAAAGGTTATACATTTATCAGTTATTTCTCACTGTTCCAGCTAAATTTTAAAAAACATTTTTTTAGGGAACACATCACCTTTGAAGTGACTTTGAGGGATCTATGGGACAGAAAATACCCAAAGGTTACACCATTCTAAAAACTTCAGACTGCTCAAAACCATCAAGAAGGTTATTAACCTTTCTGGTACTTCACAATAACTAAAGCAATGTGGAAGTTAAAAAATTTTACTTTGTGCCACATAAATATGTTACTTTACCCCCAAATTTAGCATTTTTATAAGGTTAATAGGATAAAATACTGTTTGGACACACTGCAGGGCTTGGAAGGGATGGAGCGCCATTCTATTTTGGAATTCAAAATTATTTGGAATCATTAGCGGGTACATCTTGCATTTGGAGAGCACTTGATGTGCATAAACAGTGGAAACCCCCCACAAGTGGCATTATTTTGGAAATTAGACCCCTAATGAAATTTATCTAGATGTGTCATGTATACTTTGAATCCCCAGGCGCTTCACAGAATTTTATAACATTCATCCGTGAAAATAAAATAAAAAATCTTTTCCCCACAAAAATGTTGTTTTAGCTACAAATTTAGCAATTTCACAAGGGTAACAGGGGAAATGGCACTATATTACATTCTGTGCAATTTGTCCTGAGTACGCTGATCTCCCATATGTGGTGGCAAACTATTGTTTGAGCACATGGCAAGACCTGGAATGGAGGGAACACAATTCGATGTTTGGAATGGAAAATTGACTTGAATAGATAGTGGACGCCTGATGTGCCCAACAGTGGAATTTCCCCCAAGATACCCCATTTGGGAAACTTGAACCCTCAAAGAATATATATAGATGTGTGGTGAGCACATTGAACCCCCAAGTGCTTCCCCGAATTTTATAATGTTGAGCTGTAAAAATAGTTAAAAAATTTATTTTTCTCCAATAAAAATGTTTTTGCTCCAAATTTTGCATATTTACAAAGTCTACAGGAAAAATTGCACCATACAATTTATTGTGCAATGTCTCCTACGTACGTCGATACTCCTTAAGTGGTGGGAAATTACTGTTTGGGCACAGAGCAGGACTCTGAAGGAAGGAGCACTATTTGATTTTTGGTACAGATTGTGGACGCCATGTCGCGACGCCATGTCGCTTTGCAAAGTCGCTGAGGTGGCAGAACCACAGAAATCCCCCACAAGTGACCACACCTTACAAACTGTACCCCTAAATGAATTAACCTAGGAATGCAGTAATCATACAGGTCTATCAAAAATGTTATACCTTTGCGTGGTGAATACAAAATACTTATATTTTTAAAACTTAAATGTTGTCTTAGCCCAAGATGTTACATTTTCACAAGGGGAAAATAGATAAAAATGGCCACATAGTAATTTCGTGTGAACTTGACAATAACCCACATTTGATAATATAGCACCATTTGGCCACACGGTGTAATTAAGAAGGGAAGGAGAGCCATTTGATTGGGATTCCTAGAATAGTTTGTTGACTCCTAATGTAGAGCCCCTAAGTGCCAAAAGAGCCAAAACCTCCCTCAAGTGACTTCATTTTGAAATTTGCACCCCTTTGGGAATTCATCTAGATGCGTAGTGATGATTTTGACTCCATGGGTTTTTTCCAGAAACAAGCAGTAGTGTCTGTACATTGTGCCCAGCTTGAGCATCTGGAGGTCTGCTCCCAGTAAATTTAGTAAGCTCTCCACACTACAGAAATGCCAAACATGTGGATGCTAATTGTGGTTTAGGAACATTGTGGGGCTCGGAAAAGAGGGGGGCAGTTGTATTTTGGAGTGAAGATTTAGTTGGATTTCTTTTTTGCTATGGCACTTTTCCAGAGCCTTTGTGCTACCATTAGTGTGGAAGCCCTCTAAATACATAGCCTTGTGAAAGTATTTGGCCCCCTTGAACTTTTCAACCATTTGCCACATTTTCAGGCATCAAACATAAAGGTATAAATTCAAATTTTTTTGTGAAGAATCAACAACAAGTGGGACACAATCATGAAGTGGAACGAAATTTATTGCATATTTTAAACTTTTTTAACAAATAAAAAACTGAAAAGTGGGGCGTGCAATATTTTTCGGGTTCTTTGCTTTCAGTGCAGCAAACTCACTCCAGAAGTTCACTGAGGATCTCTGAATGATCCAGTGTTGTCCTAAATGACTTGTAATGATAAATAGAATCCACCTGTGAGTAATCAAGTATTCGTATAAATGCACCTGCTCTGTGATAGTCTCAGGGTTCTGTTACAAGTGCAGAGAGCATCATGAAGACCAAGGAACACACCAGGCAGGTCCGAGATACTGTTGTGGTGAAGTTTAAAGCTGGATTTGGATATAAAAATATTTCCCAAGCTTTAAACATTTCAAGGAGCACTGTGCAAGCGATCATATTGAAATGGAAGGAGTATCAGACCACTGCAAATCTACCTAGACTCGGCCGTCCCTCTAAACTTTCATCTCGAACAAAGAGAAGACTGAGTAGAGATGCAGCCAAAAGGCTCATGATCACTCTTGTTGAAGTGCAGAGATCTACCGCTGAGGTGGGAGAGTCTTTCCATAGGACAACAATCAGTCATACACTGCACAAATCTGGCCTTTATGGAAGAGTGGAAAGAAGAAAGCCATTTCTCAAAGATCCCTAAAAAGTCTCGTTTGAAGTTTGCCACAAGCCACCTGGGAGACACACCAAACATGTGGAATAAGGTGCTCTTGTCAGATGAAATCAAAATCAAACTTTTTGGCCACAATGCAAAACGATATGTTTGGGGTACAAGCAGGGCCGGTTTTAGACAAAATTGGGCCCTGGGCAGAAGTTAAAAGTGGGGCCCCATCTGCTAACAAATTGCACCATCACACACAAACATTTGAGTTGTATTTACTGAAACCTAGCGTTTTTCACGCCAATTTTGATGAGATGGCATGCTGAGGTCAGATCTCCCTGGCTTATGAAGAGATATACAACTCTTCATGAATCTGTGGCATCTAAAGAGTGTCACTGCCGAAAAGTCTTGCTGATTGACAGCCAGATCCCCACAGTTAGGTATCAGGGAGCTGTCTGTCAATCTGGATGACATCAGCAGTTATGCTCCACTGACAGAGCAGAGTGGAAAAGAAGGAGCTGCTCAGTCAATGTGATTTCACTGGCATCAGGAGAATAGTCATCAGAAGACATATACTGCCCCACACAGAAGAGCTGACAGATCCTCTATATACTACACCACACAGGAGAGCCGACAGCTCCTCTATATACTACATCACACAGGAGAGCTGACAGATCCTCTATATACTACACCACACAGGAGAGCCGACAGAACCTCTATATACTACCCCATACAGGAGAGCCGACAGCTCCTCTATATACTACACCACACAGTAGAGCCGACAGATCCTCTATATACTACACCACACAGGAGAGCTGACGGATGATAGATACATAGATTAGAGATAGATAGAGTGATAGATGATTATAGATAGATGATGAAAGATTCATAGCTAGATAGTACACACACACACAGAGCTCTGCTATGCTCATATTATGCATATTGTTATTTCCTATCTGTTGGAAAATTAGGTGTACATAGTTTGTGCACAGCAGAGAGGTGTTTGCAATGTGTAATAGCTTTCTTCTCATTATCAGGCAGCTCTGCACACACTAGCTCTGCATTCAGCAGGCAGCATGCTCCTCCTTCAAGTTCTTCCCCAGTCCCTGTGCTCAGGGTGATGTAGCAGTGCTAGCACCTCTCCCCACCCACCCTCCAGGGATAGCAATGTATAGAGTACTAATATAAAGCTACAGTGCAGTGCTCCAGCAGCTCTTCCTATATCTGGCTCTGTGGAGCAGCCGAGGAAATGCTGCTTCCTTATTCAAACCTTGCATTTGTGTACAGGGGGCCATCACTCTCTCCTTTCTGAGGGCCCACTCCAATACTGTGTCACCCCCACTGACCCTGCAGACACTGAGAGCCCTCATTCTGAACAACGATAATAACAGAGGAGCCAATGTAACTTACCGTATATACTTGTGTATAAGCCGACCCGTGTATAAGCCGACCCCCCTACTTTTGCCCCCAAAACCTGGGAAAACCTATTGACTCGTGTATAAGCCGAGGGTGGACCCCAGCACAGGTATACAGCCCCCAGCAGTGTGGTATACAGGCCCCCCCAGTGGTAGTATACAGCAGCCTCCCCAGTGGCATATACAGGTCCCAGCAGTATATACAGCAGCCCCAGTGGCATATACAGGCCCCAGCAGTATATACAGCAGCCCCAGTGGTATATACAGACTCCACCAGTATATACAGCAGCCTCAGTGGTATATACAGACCCCACCAGTATATACAGCAGCCCCAGTGGTATATACAAACCCCACCAGTATATACAGCAGCCCCAGTGGTATACAGGCCCCAGCAGTATATACAGCAGCCCCAGTGGTATACAGGCCCCAGCAGTATATACAGCAGCCCCAATGGTATACAGCAGCCTCCGGGGGTATACAGCAGCCCCAGTGGTATATACAGACCCCACCAGTATATACAGCAGCCCCAGTGGTATATACAGACCCCACCAGTATATACAGCAGCCCCAGTGGTATACAGGCCCCAGCAGTATATACAGCAGCCCCAGTGGTATACAGCAGCCTCTGGGGGTATACAGCAGCCCCAGGGGTACACAACAGCCCGCAGGGGTACACAACAGCCCCCAGGGGTACACAGCAGCCCCCAGGGGTAAACAGCAGCCCCCAGGGGTACACAACAGCCCCCAGGGGTACACAACAGCCCCCAGGGGTAAACAGCAGCCCCCAGGGGTACGCAGCAGCCCCCAGGGGTACACAGCAGCCCCCAGGGGTAAACAGCAGCCCCCAGGGGTAAGCAGCAGCCCCCAGGGGTAAGCAGCAGCCCCCAGGGGTACACAACAGCCCCCAGGGGTAAACAGCAGCCCCCAGGGGTAAACAGCAGCCCCCAGGGGTACACAACAGCCCCCAGGGGTACACAACAGCCCCCAGGGGTAAACAGCAGCCCCCAGGGGTACACAGCAGCCCCCAGGGGTACGCAGCAGCCCCCAGGGGTAAACAGCAGCCCCCAGGGGTAAGCAGCAGCCCCCAGGGGTACACAACAGCCCCCAGGGGTAAACAGCAGCCCCCAGGGGTACGCAGCAGCCCCCAGTGGTATACAGGCCCCAGCAGTATATACAGCAGCCCCAGTGGTATACAGCAGCCTCTGGGGGTATACAGCAGCCCCCAGGGGTACACAACAGCCCGCAGGGGTACACAACAGCCCCCAGGGGTACACAACGAACCCCAGGGGTACACAGCAGCCCCCAGGGGTAAACAGCAGCCCCCAGGGGTACACAACAGCCCCCAGGGGTACACAACAGCCCCCAGGGGTAAACAGCAGCCCCCAGGGGTACGCAGCAGCCCCCAGGGGTACACAGCAGCCCCCAGGGGTAAACAGCAGCCCCCAGGGGTAAGCAGCAGCCCCCAGGGGTAAGCAGCAGCCCCCAGGGGTACACAAAGCCCCCAGGGGTAAACAGCAGCCCCCAGGGGTAAACAGCAGCCCCCAGGGGTACACAACAGCCCCCAGGGGTACACAATAGCCCCCAGGGGTAAACAGCAGCCCCCAGGGGTACACAGCAGCCCCCAGGGGTACGCAGCAGCCCCCAGGGGTAAACAGCAGCCCCCAGGGGTAAGCAGCAGCCCCCAGGGGTACACAACAGCCCCCAGGGGTAAACAGCAGCCCCCAGGGGTAAACAGCAGCCCCAATGGGTACACAGCAGCCCCCAGGGGTACACAACAGCCCCCAAGGGTAAACATCAGCCCCCAGGGGTACACAGCAGCCCCCAGGGGTAAGTAGCAGCCCCCAGGGGTAAACAGCAGCCCCCAGGGGTAAACAGCAGCCCCCAAATGCTGGCACTCGCCCCCCCTGCTGCTTAACTTACCATCCGGTTTTCTGCTCAGCATCGGTCTTCTGTTCTCCGTCCTCGCTGCATCCGGGATCCCGGCCGTCGCACGATGACGTCATATGCCTGCGACGGCCGGAGATCCCGGATGTAGCAGGACGGAGCACCGAGGACCGGCGCTGAGCAGAAGTCCGGATGGTAAGATAAGCAGCGGGGGGGGCCCTTACACAGCGGGGGGGCCCTTACACAGGGGGGGCGAGTGCCAGAATTTGGGGGCCAGAAATGCACTGCTTCCCCCTGCCGCTGATTGACAGGGGAAGCAGTGCATATATAATGAGCGGCCCCACGTGATGGGGCGCTCATCCAGCAGCCTCCCCCCGCCTCCTCAGCCTCGGACACAGCCCCCCCCACTGCAGCCTACCGTATTGACCCGTGTATAAGCCGAGGGGGAGACTTTTCAGCCCAATTTTTGGGCTGAAAAACTCGGCTTATACACGAGTATATACGGTACTTTGGCCCAGAGAGTGATGCAGGAGGGAGCAGTGAATTCCCTCTGTTCGTCATCATAGTGCCAGTGAATGAAGAGAGGAGGAGACAGGGGCTCCACCAATCACAGCACAGCTCACTGGCGCTCCACCAATCACAGAACAGCTCCCTGCCTGAGCTGTGCTACTAATCCAAAAGACAGAGTGCAGTGAAAACTAACACTGATTGGATGTACTTTAACCAATTAGTGTAAGGCTGAGCTGCAGCACCACCCTCCTGCAATACTGAAGACCGGAATAGTGCAGAGCAGTGATACCGCGGTAACAGCTGATCGGAACAACAGTGTTCTGGTCTGCATGCAGAGTGAGCGGCAGGAGGCCGCAGATGGGGGTGATATTCAGCGCACACTGCTCTCAGGGAAGAAGAGCGGGGAAGAGTCGATAAACCTTCAGCAACATTATTAGTGTAGGACCCTGCTGGGGGCCCTTCAGAGGGAGGGGGCCCTGGGCAAGTGCCCAGTCTGCCCCCCCCCCTAACCCCGGCCCTGGGTACAAGCAACACAGGTCATCACCCTCAAAACACCATCCCCACTGTCAAACAGGTGGCAGCATCATGGTTTGGGCCTACTTTTTTTCAGCAGGGACAGGGAAGATGGTTGAAATTGGTGGGAAGATGGACGGAGCCTAATACAGGACCATTCTGGAAGAAAACCTGTTGGAGTCTGCAAACGACCTGAGACTTGGACGGAGATTTATCTTCCAACAAAACAATGATCCCAAACATTAAGCAAAACCTACAATGGAATGGATCAAAAATAAACGTATCCAGGTGTTAGAATGGCCAAGTCAAAGTCCAGACCTGAATCCAATCGAGAATCTGTGGAAAGAGCTAAAAACTGCTGTTCACAAACGGTCTCCATCCATCCTCACGGAGCTCCAGCTGTTTTGCCAGGAAGAATGGGCAAGAATTTCAGTCTCTTGATGTGCAAAACTGATAGAGACATACTGTCGAGCCCACTGGCACGCGAGTACTCGGTACCGGACCGTGTCTGCTGCGGGGGAAGTCACGGGTGGTCCTGGTCCGTTCCGTTTCCCGGGCCCTGGCAAATAAAAGGGGTGTATTTACAGGGGATTGTCAGTCGTGACGCCACCCACCATATGCGGCCAGTGATGGGGCCGCCGCTGCTGAAGAACCTCCGGGGATGATGGAATGGCAGCTGAGGTGTAATAGTTCCAGTGGGTAGAACTGTATTCCCCGGGGCAGTGATGGTATAGTCTATAATGGATATGAATGGTGAAGACGGGGTTAAAGGACACACACTCACGTTTAGTAGTCAAAGGTGCAATTCTCCTCTTCTCCTGTTGCTGCAGCTTCTTCTAATCCGTGTGCAGAGTTGACAGGCTGATAGCTCTGTAGGTGGGAGCTCTCTGTTACTGAATCTAGGGCAAAGGTTGCAATCAATACACAGACTCCAAAGCTGTTTTCCAAAGCTTTACTGCTGATGTTATTGCGGATTATAGTCTACGGAGTCTGTAATGGGGCTGAGCTCTCTCCCCACCCTGTCCGGGTCGTCAGCTTCCTCGTGTTTACGCTGTGTGTGTGTCCTGGCTGCTGCGTTTAGCTAAGCTGCTGGGACTTCTCACTCTTTCTCTGTGTTTTGCTGGTACCACTTGGCTAGGCAACTTGAGTCCTCTGTGCTGTGCTGTGCTGACCCCTCCGTGTTGCTTTGCACTGGTACTAGGGGCATCTAGAGATCCCACTGTTCCTGGATTCACTGTGCTGTGGGTGCCAGACACAGTACCAGATCCGGAGTCCATTAGGTGAGCTCTTCTGGGGCAAGTGAAGGTATCACTCCAGCTCCCAGACGTGTTCCTTTGTCTGTAGTTCTCTTGTTCCTCTGACCCTTGCTAGGTCTGCACTGAGCTAACTCTGCTCTAAGTGTCCTCTTCACAGCCCTGCTCCAAGCTGAACTGAGCTCTCCCTCATGAGCAGGAGTATTTAAGGGAGCAGGTGGTGCTCCCCCTCCTGGCCCAGAGGTGCTAGTGTTTGTCAGTGTGTAGTGGGAGAGAACCCATGTGGTGTTATTGTGGCATATTAACCCCACTTAGTTAAATACAGTACTCCGGACTGTAGAAAAACAAGTAACAAACAGTTAAACACTATTAATATTGACATAGACTTAAAAGGGAAAAAGTACAAAAATCACTAAAATATGAAAAAGAGTTCAAGAAGTTCAAAAAGCAGTCTTTCCGGGGGTTTAGTCTATTGCCTCCGGGCTGATAAGTATATTCACAAGAGTTCTTACCACAACCAGTCCGTGGTATATATGGTCCATAAATGAATAAGAAAAGTTCAAAGTTCATACAGGATAGTCTCTGTAGGTACTGGGCTTTTACGTTGCAACAACTATATACATTTGTCCACGGGCGTTTCTGCTTAGGAGGCCTGGATTTGCTACACCACCCCAGGCGCTTTCTTTCCCTAACTTAATATACATGGGGTCAATCCAGTTCCTCCACCCTCTTGGACACAGTTACGTTTACTTTACATTTAAACAAAGATATTTACATTACACACTTAATTACATCTTAATCTTTGTACCTAGCTGGCAACTGACCTTGTGTACTACGCTCTGATCTGCGCAATGTTGATGGACTTAGTCTGATAGTGTGAGTGGACGTGTACCTATTTGGGGTGCTTGGTATTATGGTATATGGGTATCTGACTGCAGGACTGGCAAGTTCACTAGGACCAGGAATTGGGTCTTCCTCTTCAGATTCTACTTCCAGTAGGTTCTAGTAACACTGGTTTTCTGGTAACATGGGTTCTGGTAACACAGTTCTGGTAACACGGGTTCTGGTTTTGGTTCCACCATTGAAGGGAATGCAATCATTGGTATGACAACTGCTCCATGGTAATTTGGCCATGTTTTAGGGAAATCTCCTATTACCGTGTGGAATACTTCTTCTTTTTCTTGGATAGGTTGGACCTGTACGGGTTCTACGACTTCAGGTGTCTTCAGTGTTTCAGGACACAATTTAAGTTGATCACAAGATACGACTGCTGAAGTTCTTACTTCATCTTTGCTTATCAAATAGGTTTTAACATTGTCTAGATTAGATGGTAAGACTGTGTATGGGACAGTTTCCCACTGATTATCCAGTTTGTTTGAGCTCTCTTTCTCTTGAGCACTTGATCACCTTCCTGTAATAGCATTGCTTGAGCATGTTTGTTAAAGGTTTTCTCTGTCTTGCTCTTGCTTGCTGTAAGTTTCTTTCTACGCATTCTTGGACTTTGTTGATACTGTTTCTGACGTTTGGTATCCCATCTGTTTCTTCTACTTCTGTATCTGGTTTTACGATTCCCATTTCTAGATCAATTGGTAATTTACCGGGTCTTGCACGCATAAGGCAGGCTGGAGTGCAGTTTTGTAGAACTCACGGGGACATGGGTTGTATAAGTCTACCAAGTCAGGTAATTTATCTGGCCACTGGTTTCTTTCTGATTCTGTATGGTCTTTAACAGTTCAATTACAATATGATTCATCTTCTCGCATAAACCATTTGTTTGTGGATGATACGTTGTTGTGCGAATCTTCTTACAACCGTACATATTGCAGAATTCCTTGAATAGTTCTGATTCAAAAGCTGGACCTTGGTCTGCAAGGACTTGTTCAGGGTAACCATGTGGTCTACAGAAATGCGTCTGGAAGGCTTTTGCTGCCATCTTCGCTGTTAGATCTTTAACAGGTACCACCACTAAGAAGCGTGAGTAATGGTCCACGATGGTTAAGGCATAGACATAGCCTGACCGGCTTGGTGACAACTTGACGTGATCTAATGCGACTAGCTCGAGTGGCTGCTTGGTTACTATTGGTTGAAGCGGAGCTTTCTGTGGATCCTTCCTTCTGTGGTTGCATGCGGCACATCTTCTACACCATAGTTCAATGGATCTTTTCATGCCAACCCAATAAAATCTTTCTCTCAGTATTGCTTCTAACTTCTTCCATCTGAAATGACCTGCGCTGTCATGATAAGCTTCTAAGACCATCTGAGTTGCTCGCTTGGGCACGATAATCTGCCAGACCAGTTCATGCGTTTTAGGATTGGTATGCGTTCTGCAGAGCTTCCCTTGATGCAGGAACAACTTGCCTCTATCTTTCCATAGCTGTATAGCTTTAGCTGGGGCATTCTGATCAGGGTGTGCACGTTGTTGTGTAAGCAATTCTTTCACTAGCTTCACGGCTCGATCATTATCTTGGGCTTCTGCCCATCCGTAATGTCTTAACGGGTTAAGATTTACTTCCTGCTTTCTTTGGTAGGCGCCCGGTTGATAATCTTGTACCTTTGAACGATGAAAGGCCGGTAGTTCAATCTCTTCCAACTTTTCCGGTTCCTCTTCCACGTCTTTCAGGTGCGGCATCCATGACAAGGCATCTGCGTTCCCGTTCTTGCGACCTGCCCTGTATTTGATGACAAAGTTGTAATTAGATAGCCGGAGCTATCCATCGCTGCTCCAGAGCTCCTAATTTTGCTGTATCCAGGTGAGTCAACGGGTTGCTATCCGTGTAGATGGTGAATTCTGCACCTGCTAAGTAATGTTTAAAACGTTCAGTCACAGCTCAAACTACTGCCAGTAGCTCTAACTTGAAGGAGCTGTAGTTCTCGGATTTCTTTCTGTAGGCCGGAGCTTCCTGCTTGCAAAGGCAATAACTCTCACTTTGCCTCCATGCATCTGTGACATACTGCTCCAAGTCCCACGTTGCTGGCATCCGTGTATAGAATGAAGGGTTGATGGTAATCAGGGTATGCCAGGATCTCTTCTCCCGTCAGTGCACTTTTCAGTTTGTTGAAGGAATCTTCTTTTTCCTCATCCCACCGTGTCAGGAAATTACAGGATGAAGACTTCTTTGATCGTCCTACCAGAACGTCTTGCAGAGGAGCTGCTAGCTTCGTGAACCCTTTGATAAATCTTCTATAATAGCCTACCAGGCACAGGAATTGCCTCACTTCTTTCACATTCGTAGGTCTTGGCCAATCCCTTATCACTGTGACTTTATCAGGATCCGGTGCTACTCCCACTGAACTCACGACATGTCCGAGGTACTGTACCTTTGGTTTGAGAAGGTGACACTTGGATGGCTTGATCGTCATGCCATATTTGGACAAAGCTTCGAACACTTCTGCCAGGTCTTGTAGATGTTGCTCATACGTCTTAGAGTAGACTATGACGTCCATCTAGGTGCAGGAGGACAGTTTCGAAGTTCTTGTGTCCTAAGCAGCTCTCCATCAGACGTTGGAAGGTCCCGGTTGCGTTGCAGATTCCGAACGGCATACAATTAAACTCACGGAGGCCCATCGGCGTAGTAAACGCTGTCTTCTCCTTGTCGGCCTCGGCCACAGGAACCTGCCAGTACCCACTAGTCAGATCGAGGGTGGAAAAGTAGTTAGCAGATTTTAATGCAGCTAATGACTCCTCAATCCTAGGTAATGGGTATGCGTCCTTATGTGTGATGTGATTAATCTGCCGGTAATCTACGCACATTCTCATGGTCCCATCCTTCTTTTTAACTAGCACTAGAGGTGCTGCCCAGGGGCTACAACTGTCTCTTATTACCCCTGTCAGATTTCATTTCTCTGAGCATGTCTTTGGTGGTTTGGTAGTGAGCTGGTGATAAGGGTCTATACCTCTCTTTTATAGGCTGATGGTTACCTGTGGGTATAGTGTGCTCTACCCCTTTAATCTGCCCAAAGTCTAACGGGTGTTTACTGAATATTTGCTCATATTCCTTCACTACCCGGTATACTCCATGCTTGTGACGGGGAGGTGTAGCACTGGTACCTACATGCAACTTTTGGCAGCAATCCTCCAGCTTCTCCTCTGAGCCATTGTCATCCGCCTGACATGACGGGTTCAAGGGCTCGGCGGCTGTGATGTTATTGTTATCAACCGTGTAAAACTTGCCATGGTAGCATACTTAGGTAATGTGACCTCATCTTCTCCGCAGTTTAATAGGCGTAATGGCACTCTGCCCCTGTGTACGTCAACTACTCCTCTTGCAGTGAGTATGGTCGGTCTACTGTGTGAGTACACGGGTTCTACCAGGGCTTGATAGTCTTGCCCTTTAATGCCTATTGCGGCTCTACACCAGACCAACATTTTAGTTTTGGAAGGAATTACAATGGGTATTGGATCACTTACTCGTACACTGCCGATCTCACCTCCGGAGATTTCTACCTGTTGCTTCAACATCAGGGCTTTGATCTCTTTGTGCAGAAGCCTCTGTTGTCCAGTTTCGGCAGTCTCGGCGATTTGCTGCAAAACACTTAACACTTCGGAAAAACATTTCTCAATTACCGTATATACTCGTGTATAAGCCGACCCGTGTATAAGCCGACCCCCTACTTTTGCCCCCAAAATCTGGGAAAACCTATTGACTCGTGTATAAGCCGAGGGTGGACCCCAGCACAGGTATACAGCCCCCAGCAGTGTGGTATACAGGCCCCCCAGTGGTATACAGGCCTCCCCAGTAGTAGTATACAGCCCCCAGCAGTGTGGTATACAGCAGCCTCCCCAGTGGTACATACAGGCCCCAGCAGTGTTACAGCGCCCTTGCCAGTGGTATATACAGCACCAGCCCCAGGTGTATATACAGCAGCAGCCCAGGGTATATACAGCAGCAGCCCCAGGGGTATATATAGCACCAGCCCCAGGGTATATACAGCAGCAGCCCCAGGGGTATATACAGCACCAGCCCCAGGGGTATATATAGCAGCAGCCCAGAGGTATATACAGCAGCAGCCCAGGGTATATACAGCAGCAGCCCCAGGGTATATAGGCCTCCCAGTGTAGTATACAGCCCCAGCAGTGTGGTATACAGCAGCTCCCCAGTGGTACATACAGGCCCCAGCAGTGTTACAGCAGCCTTGCCAGTGGTATATACAGCACCAGCCCAGGTGTATATACAGCAGCAGCCCCAGGGGTATATACAGCAGCAACCCCAGGGGTATATACAGCAGCAGCCCCAGGGGTATATACAGCAGCAGCCCCAGGGGTATATACAGCAGCAGCCCAGAGGTATATACAGAAGCAGCCCCAGGGTATATACAGCAGCAGCCCCAGTGGTATATATAGCACCAGCCCCAGGGGTATACAGGCCCTCCCCCATCAAGATCCAGGGCCCCCCCCCTTGCTCGGCAAATCTGTAAAGTAAAATCCTTATACTTATCACTGTCCTCTCACCGCCGTCCCGCCGCTGCAGACACCACGATCCTCCATCTTCATTCAGCGTCTTCCGGCTTCCTGTGGTCGGCGCTGACAATGACATCATTGCCTGCGACCACAGGAAGCCGGAAGACGCTGAATGAAGATGGAGGATTGCGGTGTCTGCAGCGGCGGGACGGCGGCGAGAGGACAGTGATTGGTATAAGGATTTTACTTTACAGGTTTGCCGAGCAAGGGGGGGGCCCTGGATCTTGATGGGGGGGCCTGTATACTGATGCGGGTGGCGGGCGGGCGGTATATACTCGCGTATAAGCGAGGGGGGACTTTTCAGCCCAAATTTTGGGCTGAAAAACTCGGCTTATACGCGAGTATATACGGTACATTCATTCCTATCAGCATCACGGGTTCACGTTCTCGCCGGTTAACATCTATGATTATAATACCCTGGTTCTGCAATTCTACCTTCCCAACCTGAATATTCATCTCTCTAAACCCGACCTTTGGTTTTACCTGTCCATTACTAGCCCATACATCAAATTTAAAGTCATCTGGCGCATTAGTAATGTCTGAATCAGCCCAGTACCTTTTATATAGAACATGTGGGATGGATGTTATTTGGGACCCGGTATCTAGCAAGGCACTAAAGGGAATGCCATCCAACACAATAGGGATCACCGGTTTTCCTCCACGAATTTGTCATACCAGGCTGAGGGGCCTTGAGTGTTCATTTCCTGGGGAGCGGCCCGCCTGCCCAGGGCATCGTCGTTTAAAGGACACTCACGAGCAAGATGGCCTGGCTTCTGGCAACAGGCAGCAAATGGGCTGTCCATCTGGTTGGTAGCGATCGCTGGGTCATCCTCTTGCTGCTGGGTATCTCCTAGGCCTCATCCACGGGACATCCTCTCTGCTGGTCGCCAACTCGATCTTGGGTGCAGGCTTTGACTCTCGCAGTTCCTTGATGACCTTGGCCATGGAGATCACGGTGTCTGTCAGGGCATCTAGCTTTTGGTTGAGGGCAGCATTAGAAACCAGTTCTCCAGTCTCAGCAGCAGTTGCTGACATAGCAGATGTCGCTGGCGCTGCCGGCTGTTGAGGTGCTGCTGCAGTGTCCGGGACAGTTGATAGCTCCCGTGGTTCTTCCAGCTGCTGCAAACAGATAGCTCTATCTTTCATCTCAGTAAATGTCATGTCAGGGTTCTGCAGCAGTATCATGCTTAACTGTCCTCGGTGGGAAGGGGAATGGAGTTCCTCTATAAATTGGTCAAGTAACATTTTATCAGCTCCCGGGGCTAAAGCAGGTTCTGCCAGTTTAAGGGTTCTGAGTGCTTCCTGAAGGTTCAAGGCAAAGTCTCTGGCACTCTGTTTAGGTTTCTGGTGGCATGCAAAGAACCTCATCTTTGCCCGGGAATCAGCAGCAGATTCAAACGTTGCTTTCAGTCTGGCTACTAGATGCTCTACAGTGTCCTTATCTGTGTCCAGCCAGGACGCAACCTCCCGCTGTGCATTGCCGTTAACTGTCCCTTTATCATTCCTACACGCTGGGCTTCAGTGAGGGGATACATCACATAATACTCTTTTATCTTTAACATAAAGTCAGTTAATGTATTGGGCTCACCGGAGTATTGGGGCAGCCACATTGCCCCTGGAGTATACGGCATCAGGAATGGCATTATGGATGCTGTTCCTTGCGCCGCTGCACCGCGGGTACTATCGCTGGGTCCGGCGCTGCAGCTCTCCCGGCTGCTCCGTCGCCGCCTTGTGCACCGGGCTGCGACATCTTGGGCCCCCTTAGTTAATATCCGCCCTCCGTCTTCCGCTTCTGTCCAGATGTCTACGGGAGGTTCCGGGTGCAGCAGGGATCTTCTTCCCCGCCGGATATCGTCAGCACCAAGGGAGGAGGCTGCGTTCGCGCCAATGCAAGGTAAGCCACCTTTCTTTCCCGCGCGCTCCAAAATGGTGGATTTTCAAAAATACAGTTCGGATGGCGCAGTTCAAAAACAGTTTTCACATCAATCACGGCACACGCTGCCCGTTTTAACGGGCACGGTAGATCCTGTTCGTGACGCCAGGTTTGTCGAGCCCACTGGGACAAGGGTACTCGGTACCGGACCGTGTCTGCTGCGGGGGAAGTCACGGGTGGTCCTGATCCGGTCCATTTCCTGGGCCCTGGCAAATAAAAGGGGTGTATTTACAGGGGATTGTCAGTCGTGATGCCACCCACCATATGTGGCCAGTGATGGGGCCGCCGCAGAACCTCCGGGGATGATGGAATGGCAGCTGAGGTGTAATAGTTCCAGTGGGTAGAACTGTATTCCCCGGGGCAGTGATGGTATAGTCTATAATGGATATGAATGGTGAAGACGGGGTTAAAGGACACACACTCACGTTTAGTAGTCAAAGGTGCAATTCTCCTCTTCTCCTGTTGCTGCAGCTTCTTCTAATCCATGTGTAGAGCTGACAGGCTGATAGCTCTGTAGGTGGGAGCTCTCTGTTACTGAATCTAGGGCAAAGGTTGCAATCAATACACAGACTTCAAAGCTGTTTTCCAAAGCTTTACTGCTGATGTTATTGCGGATTATAGTCCACGGAGTCTGTAATGGGGCTAAGCTCTCTCCCCACCCTGTCCAGGGTCGTCAGCTTCCTCGTGTTACGCTGTGTGTGTGTGTCCTGGCTGCTGCATTTGGCTAAGCTGCTGGGACTTCTCACTCTTTCTCTGTGTTCTGCTGGTACCACTTGGCTAGGCAACTTGAGTCCTCTGTGCTGTGCTGACCCCTACGTGTTGCTTTGCACTGGTACTAGGGGCATCTAAAGATCCCACTGTTTCTGGATTCACTGTGCTGTGGGTGCCAGACACAGTACCGGATCCGGTGTCCGTTCCCTGCGCTCTTCTGGGGCAAGTGAAGGTATCACTCCAGCTCCAGACGTGTTCCTCTGTCTGTAGTTCTCCTGTTCCTCTGACCCTTGCTAGGTCTGCACTGAGCTATCTCTGCTCTAAGTGTCCCCCTTCACAGCCCTGCTCCGAGCTGAACTGAGCTCTCCCTCATGAGCAGGAGTATTTAAGGGAGCAGGTGGTGCTCCCCCTCCTGGCCCAGAGGTGCTAGTGTTTGTCAGTGTGTAGTGGGGAGAGAACCCATGTGGTGTTATTGTGGCATATTAACCCATGGGGTGCCACAATACCCCAAGCGACTTGCAGATGTAATCGCAGCAAAAGGTGGCGCTACAAATTATTAACTCAAGGGGACCGAATAATATTGCACGCCCCACTTTTCAGTTTTTCATTTGATAAGAACATTTACAATATCCAATAAATTTCGTTCCACTTCATGATTGTGTCCCACTTGTTGATTCTTCACAAAAAAATTAGAATTTATATTTTTATGTTTGAAGCCTGAAATGTGGCAAAAGGTTGAAAAGTTCAAGGGGGCCAAATACTTTCCACAAGGCACTGTATCTGTTAACAGAAAACAGACCTAAGTTGGGACTTATTTTGGGTTGAGTTACAGCTTTTTTTGGTGGACTTTTGGGGAACTGAACATTTTGCATTAGTTCACATCCATCTGGTACTTAACATGAGCACTTGCATCGAGGTTTTCAACTAAATCTAGAAAATACATGATTCAGATGAAATCCCTGATGGATCCATTTACTAATGAGGCAGCAGTCACACTCTGGATTCTTTGTGGCTTCTGTTAGGTTTTTAGGATGTGTACAAAGGAGGTGGTGGATCACTCTTTTTTGCACTTCTAAAAAGATGGGCACAAATGGATCATAAGCCAGAGTTCAAGATAGCTCTATCTGCCTCATTTTTAGTGAGTTTATTTATTAGGAGTTCAGTCTGAATCAGGTATTTCAGAAATGTTTACGTAATCGTCGATGTAAACGCTCAGTGTAGTGTGCAGGATAAATATGAGATGCGCCTTATTGCGATCTTCAGGAGAAGAATAAACATATCAACAGCATTTCTAGAATTTCTTTAATTTATTTGTTACGCCATTTACCATGCGGTATAAGCAATATGGTGGCTTTCTTCTTCGGGTTGGTGTGATTACAGCAATTACAGATTTATATTTTTTTATGTTTTGCTGCTACCACACACTAAAAAAAATATTTTTTTAACAATAAAAAGGTTTTGCCTCACCATGTTTTGAACGCTAGAATTTTCCTATATTTCATGTGAGGGCTTGTTTTTTGTGGGACGAGTTGATGTTTTTATTGGTACCATTTTCAGGCACATAATGCTTTTGATTGCTTTTTTTCAAATTTTTGTGAGGCAGAAAAAACAAAATTTAGCAATTCAGAATTTCTTTTTTTTGGCGTTTACTTTATTCCATTCACAGTGTGGTAAAACAGGTGGGTAAGAGATTTTTAATCTTCTAGTCAGTACAAACACAGCAATACCAAATTTATATTTCTTTCTATGTTTTGCCACTTTTACACAGTAAAAATAATTTTTTAGAAAAAGTTTTTGTTTTACATCACTGTATTCAGAGAGCTATAGCTTTTTTTTAAAATTTTTCTGCTGATGGAGCTGAGTAGTACTGGGTGAACACGAACTGTGTTTGGGCACAGATTCCCTGTACGGTTTTGGGGGTGGAGAACTGTAAAAATAAAGAAAATAGTTATTAAACATGATCATCATAATTTACCGGCGTCCCACTGTCCGACTTGACTACTTTTGGGGCCGCTCATTAACTTTCTGAGTATTCACTACAGGGGAACCACAGATATTGTCACAAAGAATGGGCGTCTGTGATTGGCTGTTGGAGTAATTTTTCTAACTTGCCTATACAAAAGGAAGTAGAGGCAGAAAACCCAGGTAGAGGCAGAAATTGAAGGTTAAGGACCCAGACCAAGATACACGCCTTGACGTGCCAACTGGGCGTTTTAATGATATGGCCATATCTTTAAAGCTAAGTGTCTCAATTTTTGTATTCTTACTTAACTGAAATAATTTTGTATATTTTTATGGTCAGAGCAGAGTTCAGCTTCTCTTTTTTAGTGCTACAATTGTTGTTTGGCTTCGCACCTGTGCACACTGATAGAATGAGTGTCACAGTTTTTTTTTCTCTAGTATACAAAAAATAATGTCCAAATAATGATGATTTTTAAAAAAATGAAATAATAATGCTAATAATATTCATAATACTTTCCATATGGTCACAAAAATGGTCAAAACCTTCATTCCAATAATAAATGCATAAAGTATTTTTTCTTCAAAATAATTTGCTAGATGGAATCATTCAGTCTTTTTTTTAAACAAATATTGGCTATAGACACATTCTTCTTAAATTGGACTGTACTTGGACTAGTAGGGAACAGTAAACACTAGTGATGAGTGAGCACTACCATGCTTATGTGCTTGGTACTCATAACTATGGCTGTGTTGAACCCTTTGTAATGGAATCAAAAACTTAGTAATATCGAAATGATCTCAATACAGGTGAATCTGAATGAATTAGAATATCATCAAAGAGTTAATTTTTTCCAGTAATTCAGTACAAAAAGGGAAATGCATATATTAGGCTGCCTTCACATTTGCGTATGTGAACGCAGCTTATGCTGCGTTCCCATACGCATTCAAACGCATGCGCACTGCGTTCTTATGTTTAACATAGGAACGCATAATGCCTGCGTTTGGCAGAGTTTGCTGCATTCGGGTGCGGATGTGGACGATATCTGCTCCTTCCGGTGTCCCGCGTCCGCACCCGGGACGCAGCATGTCGCGTCCCTGGTGCGGGCGAGAGTGTGTGATTTGTGCGCAGGCATCCGCATGCGCACAGATCACTAATGGCGGGCAATGAGAGCGCACGGCGGTCTGCAAGCATCTGCAGACCGCCGTGCGCTCCATTATAAACATAGGGGCCGCGGTCTACATGCAGATGCTTGCAGATGCATCTGCAAAACGCTGCAGATGCATCTGCAAGTCTGAAGGCAGCCTTACACAGAGTCATTACAAACTGAGTAGTCTATTTCAGTTGTTTATTTTTGTTAATGTTGATGATCATGGTTTATAGCCAATGAAAACCTAACCAAAGGTCATTATCTCAGAAAATTAAAGTAGGGAGGATGAAGGGTCTGAGAGATTAAATAATACCTAAATAGGTATCAGAGGCTTCACCTTGTGTGGTTGTGAGAGTCACAACCACTATAAGAGCATATCATGGCTGCTGTAGTCCCAGCATGGTGCATATAGATGAGGGAGGATGAAGGGTTAAAAACTGTGCTGCTATATTCCACAAGACATCAAAGGGTGAATATAATATTGATTTAATAGTCAACGCGTTTAAGGGCTCCCTGACCCCTTCCTCAGGACAAATCAATATCATATTGCCATGTTTCATGGCAGAGCCCTGAAACACGTTGACTAATAAATCAATATTATATTCATCCTTTGATGTCTCATTAAATATTGCAATGCGGTTTTTAACCCTTCATGCTCCCTACTTTTATTCTCTGAGATAATGACCTTTGGGCTTTCATTGGCTATAAGCCATAATCATCAACATTTACATAAATAAACACTTGTAATAGATCACTCTGTTTATAATGACTCTTTATATTATATGCGTTTCACTTTTTGTATGGAATTACTGAATTTTCGATGATATATGAATTCATTGAGATGCACCTGTATATACACTGTTCACCAAATATTAGGGATATTTGGCTTTCAGGTGACATTTCTAGATGAGCTTAAAATGCACTCTTGAGTTTTTTAGGTGAACTTAATGGGACCTTCTCTATGCTTTTGAATGCACATGTCAAACTGTTCAGTGTTTCAGTACTTTTTGCACAACTTGCTGTTCTGAAACAATATTAAAATTAACAAAAGGTGTTTGATCTGTAAATCGCCCAATACATTTTGTGATTCAATTAGAATTGGTATTTTAACAGTACTGCTCATTATGCTGTTGAACCTATCAGCAGGTTGTAACAGAGATAGGCCAGGGTCACACATACCATCTGTTTTTGCTTTCGGACTGTTTTGGGGAAAATTTTTCTCATTTTTTTTCTAAGTTCAAAAACAGATCCATCAACCGATGATGCCCTTTAAGTGTGTCTGCGTTTTTCATTGACTTCTCCCTGGCTCAAAAAAACAATGCATGCAGTGTTTTTTGGTGCTGGAAAAAAATGGATGTTTTTTTAACATGGGGCCCTATGGGGAAGCTATCCGTTAATGCAGGACACCTATAGGCACCATCCGTTAATGGATATCCATTTTTGCTGAAAAAATTACTAAGTCCAAAAATTTTCAAAAAACTTCCAGAACTTCAGGGGACACTATTGGCACCCTAAATTTAACGGATCCGTTTTTCTAAGAGCTCTAAAAAATGGATTTCTATGTGTGACTCTAGCCATACAGAGAGACTGGAAGAGTCTCAGAAAGTCATAGAAGTGGACATCTATTGGCGACATCCCTCACTGATGACTACTTCATTGTGAACAATGCCCAGTGGAACCTGGTGATGAATTCCACACAACTCCAGAGACACATGTAAAGGAGGTGAGAAGAAACTGGTGCTACAGCAGACCATTCAAAACCAGTTACATAAGTGTGGTCAGCATTCTATAGTTGTGGCCAAAAGTATTGACACCCCTGCAATTCTGTCAGATAATACTCAGTTTCTTCCTGAAAATGATTGCACTCACAAATTCTTTGGTATTATTATCTTCATTTAATTTTTCTTAAATGAAAAATCACAAAAGAGAATGAAGCAAAAAGCAAAACATTAATAATTTCACACAAAAATCCAAACATGGGCCAGACAAAAGTATTGGCACCCTCAGCCTAATACTTGGTTGCACAACCTTTAGCCAAAATAACTGCGATCAACCGCTTCCAGTAACCATCAATGAGTTTCTTACAATGCTCTGCTGGAATTTTAGACCATTCTTCTTTAGCAAACTGCTCCAGGTCCCTGATATTTGAAGGGTGCCTTCTCCAAACGGCCATTTTTAGATCTCTCCACAGGTGTTCTATGCTATTCAGGTCTGGACTCATTGCTGGCCACCTTAGAAGTCTCCAGTGCTTTCTCTCAAACCATTTTCTAGTGCTTTTTGAAGTGTGTTTTGGGTCATTGTCCTGCTGGAAGACCCATGACCTCTGAGGGAGATCCAGCTTTCTCACACTGGGCCCTACATTATGCTGCAAAATGTGTTGGTAGTCTTCAGACTTCATAATGCCATGCACACGGTCAAGCAGTCCAGTGCCAGAGTCAGCAAAGCAACCCCAAAACATCAGGGAACCTCGCCATGTTTGACTGTAGGGACCGTGCTCTTTTCTTTGAATGCCTCTTTTTTTCTCCTGTAAACTCTATGTTGATGCCTTTGCCCAAAAAGCTCTACTTTTGTCTCATCTGACCAGAGAACATTCTTCCAAAATGTTTTAGGCTTTCTCAGGTAAGTTTTGGCAAACTCCAGCCTGGCTTTTTTATGTCTCGCGGGTAAGAAGTGGGGTCTTCCTGGGTTCCTACCATACAGTCCCTTTTTATTCAGACACCGACGGATAGTATGGGTTGACACTGTTTACCCTCGGACTGCAGGGCAGCTTGAACTTGTTTGGATGTTAGTCGAGGTTCTTCATCCACCATCCGCACAATCTTGCATTGAAATCTTCTCGTCAATTTTTCTTTTCGTCCACATCTAGGGAGGTTAGCCACAGTGCCATGAGCTTTAAACTTCTTGATGACACTGTGCACAGTAGACACAGGAAAATTCAGGTCTTTGGAGATGGACTTGTAGCCTTGAGATTGCTCATGCTTCCTCACAATTTTTGGTTTCTCAAGTCCTCAGACAGTTCTTTGGTCTTCTTTTTTTTCTCCATGCTCAATGTGGTATACACAAGGACACAGGACAGAAGTTGAGTCAACTTTAATCCATGTCAACTGGCTGCAAGTGTGATTTAGTTATTGCCAACACCTGTTAGGTGGCCACAGGTAAATTACAGGTGCTGTTAATTACACAAATTAGAGAAGCATCACATGATTTTTCTAACCGTGCCAATACTTTTGTCCACCCCCTTTTTTATGTTTGGTGTGGAATTATATCCAATTTGGCTTTAGGACAATTCTTTTGTGTTTTTTCATTGAAGACAAATTAAATGAAGATAATAATACCAAAGAATTTGTGATTGCAATCATTTTCAGGAAGAAACTGAGTATTATCTGACAGAATTGCAGGGGTGTCAATACTTTTAGCCACAACTGTAGACCTTCTGTGACTTATACAATCTTTTATAATTTTACTAAATATAGAACTAGTTTTTATCCAAATTGAATTCACCATGATTCATGATTTTTCTAAAATTCTACATCAAATTGTTTCACTTATCGCTATCTCTTACCTTTTACATATTTTTTCAGGATTTTAAAGATAATGCCTGATGAAGTGCTTTTATCTTGAGAGTTTCTTTTTCAACAGCAAAGTAAATTTTCTGGTTTACTATTTGTAGGTGCCCATACATTTGATTAGAGCACAGTAATATAAAAGTTGATGCAGTTGAACATTTATATGGGTAATTTTATATATTAATGTCTGGTCGTTTTTGTTTTCAGATAAGATACTGCCAGAGGTTTACTGACCTCACATGATCACTTGATCTAACTTATGAAGTACATAGAAATAACATTAATAGGAAACTCTGTCCTGACCTATACGGCTTGATTGATATCCACGAAGGCAGGGAATCACAGATACTATCCTAAAGGATGTCAATTAAAGGGAACCTGTCACCTCCAAAAAGCCACCTAACCCTATCACTACATGTCTCTGCACCTTCCTATTACCATTATAACTATCCCTCTCTCTACTAAATGCTTGCTCTCAATCTGCTTAAAAACGTTTTTATATTTACTCATTACTTACTCTTAGGATGATAATGAAGCGGGGGCTATATGCAATAGTCCTCCTGGGCGTGTTGGTTTGCAGCCTGAATGATCGTTTATCCTGCCCTGATGGGCGTGATATTGTAATAAGATTCCTCTCTGCCCCAGCCTGCGTCGATGTCGCTCTTCAGTTTGGGGTATGACATGGTTCTGGGGAGGTCGGTACACCTTCGTCTCTCGGCCAGCTTCAAGCAGCGCATTGCACATACTTGAAGGAGCACATTACATCAGTTCATCTGTAATGAGCTGCCGTAAGTGATGCCATAAAGCATGTGCAATGCGCTGCTTGAAGCCAGCTGAAAGACGAAGGTGTACCGACGTCACCAGAACCACGTCACCAGATCAGACTGCCTAGTCGGAATGTGGCTGGAAGTATGCAAATCTCATACGTGTGGTCATATGACTGCCCACTCCTGATGCCAGCACTGTGACAATTCTCAAGTCTAAAGTAAAACAAAGGGAATGGAAACTTGAGCACCATGCCTGGACAATCCCTTTAAACCTCATTTTCTGCAAAATGACACACCAAATCAATCTGCTAAGCTTACTTTTGATGGTTTGGGAGGCAAGACATACTTAAACTTTTCCCTTTAAATTGTAGAGAATCCATTGAACGCTATGTGATATGTCAGAAAATGAACAAGTTGAATGAGCTGAAATGTAATCAAACAACATAAGCTACCACCTAAATCATTAGTCAGTAAACACTGTGGCATAAATAATTTCATTTATTATGCTATGCATTCTAAATGCTATTGCTTCAATCCGTCATTGCGTACTAAAATCGCTCATCCTTAATGCAATGATTTAAGTATCCCTACAGAGAATTCAAGTCATCAGAAAGTCATTAAATACTGTAAAAAATGAAAATGCCTATTACACAGCAGTCAACACTATTAACTGTTAGTTAAAACAGCATTTAATTTAACTAGACAGACACATTTTTACAGTTTACTTAGTACAAAAATAATGAGGACTTTAAAGTTAATGTCATTTAACAACAGTAAGATATGCATTGAATATGCGTGCTACAAAATGAATGCAAGGCATCTATCTATCTTATCTATCTATCTATCTATCTATCTATCGATTCTTTATACTCCCCACGTGACTATGACCATTATGTTTGCTGTACATGTGTAAGGAAATGGAAGCACTGCCCACACCCCTTTGAAGAAAATGTGATATTGTACAGTGCAATGTGCTATTTTAAATGTGTTTTCATATTTGATGATTAATGTGTATATGGTCAGGCACATGTAAGGTTAAGGTTGAGACTGATGCAGGATGGGAGTATTTATATGGGAAGACAGGGGAGCTATTTCCTGAAAGTTAACAGCTAGAAACCAGAGTTCAGTGGTGTTAGACCTAAGGTCTACAGAGGCAGACTGACACGCTACAGGTTGTTGTGTGCAAATGGAAGACATCAGATAATACGCACTAAGTACCGAGGAAATGTAGCAGAACATTCAATATATCGGAACAATGGATAGACTGAACCCAGGCCAGGGAGGCCGAATAGACAGTACGGAACTAAACCCACGGGTAGCAGAAGGCCATCTGAATGGAATTGAATGAGATGGAAGGATATTAGCTGAATGCTAGTAACAGTTCTGTACAGTGAAAGGAAGCTCAGTTACCCATACTGAAAGGTAGTGACTCACCGTGGGCCAGGGGACTCAGGTCCAGCCAGTCTGTAGGTCACGGTTTCGGTGCCTGAGGCTGTGGGCCAATAAAAAGGGGAAAGAATAAAATAATAAAAAGGGAATAAAGTTTTTCTTCATGACGCCACCTTAGGTTCCGGTGATGGCACCGGCTGCTGCTTGATCCTCGGGGTGATGGGGGCAGCAAGATGGAGTTGCTCCCTACAGGGTGAGGGGATCCCCGGGGATGTAGGTTGTGACAGAGGAATAGGGCAGCTCGGTTGTTCTGGAAAGCAATGCAGGTCAAGCACCCTTCTGGAATGAAGCTCAGACACGTTGCTCACTCTGAACGGGTAATTTACTTGGTATTCTGCAGCATACAAGGTATTGCGGTTCTTATTGCCGGGTAGTGGACCGGGTGGTCCCTGCAATGAGTAGTGTCCCTCTGAGGCTCCACAGGTGTCCTTCTCTATCTCTTACTGTCCCCTCACTTTGTGCTCTGTTATATCCAGTCTGAGCACTGAGGGCCTTTGGTTGGGTCACCGCTTCACTGTCTCACGGCCCCTGGCCTTCAATGATGGGTGCTCCCGGGATAGCTGCAGTGGTTGGTGGTTTGTGAGTCGGGCTCCTATGAAGCGTACAACCACTCCGGGTTCTGTGGTGCAGGGGTGAACCAACTGGACCACGTCGGAGCCGGTACTCCTGGTTCTGTGGACTGGGCCAGGATAGTCAGTTATCCTCTCTAATCTTCGGCCTCTCTCTGTCTCTTCTGGGTCACCAGGTTGAGGTGCCCTCCCTGTTAGCTGTCTCTGTTCTTCCCTGTTCTTCTCCCACTCTGCTACATCTGCTTCACAGCTCTGTGCAGCTCCTGTCACGACTTGACTCTACTGTTCTGTTCTTGTCTGATCTGCTCTCTATTCTCTCTTGTCTAATTTCTTGCTGCTTTCCCCACTGCTATATACCCTAGCTCTCCTCCCACCAGGACCGGTTACCCTAGGAACGGGTGCCTATTTTGGTCCTCTAAGCACTAGGTGTTGCATCTGGTGGATGGAGCATCAGGATTATCCTACTCATTGCTGGGACAATAGAATACGATACCTTCAGTCAGGGGTGTAGTACCCTCATGTGACGAACTCTTAGTGGGCGCCACAGTACCTATAGATGACCTATTTGGACAAAAAGTCTCCTACGGACAGCAGTGAACTTTGAGGTTTGTGGTGAGGAGTCGAATTGATGTCTCCAAAGGAGCAAGTCCTCATTAGTTAGTTGGGAACTGAGAGTAACTGTGAACAGCCATATTACAACTCAACCTGTGAGGACCTCACAGGGAAAGATAAAGCCTCTCTGCTGGGAATGGAGTTATCTGTTCCTGGTAGTTAAAGCAGGAGTCTGGCTATGTGATGTTGTTGCACTTCTGCATCTAATGTAGTAGGTCCTCCACTGTAACTACAACAGAAGCAAGGCTGATACTGATCTGTATAATGTGTCATCAGTATCATAACACATTTATATATATATATATATATATATATATATATATATATATATATATACATTCTTTTTAAATAGGACATTTACTATATTCAACATGTAGCTGCTATTTGGTTGCTATACTACTGTAAAAAAAAAAAAAAATAGATGTACAGTAAAGAGACACTTATGACCTTCAGAACTGAAGCAGTCAGATTGCACTCATTGGCTCATGTGGACAGAATAGCTGTGCACAATTGCCACAAATTAGATGGAGTTACTGACATTACCTGAACAATCCATACTGCCTTGGCTCAGACATGCATCATTTTCAATTAGTAGCAAGAGGCCCATCGGACCACAAACAAAGTTGTTTTCCTTAATTCCTTAATCACATTCTGTTTGCTTTTGATAACTATTGCATAAGCAAACCTCACATGGCCGCCAGTTTTTAGATACTGTTAAAAGTTACTATTTTGCTGCTGATGATGCCTCATTATGCCTTACAGTACCACTGAGTTCTACTATACAGATGCATCTCAATGAATTCATCTCAAAGAATATCATCAAAAAGTTTTTTTTCTCAGTAATTCAATATATACCGTGAAATGCATATATTATATAGAAATTGTCACTTTAGTGAGGAAGTGGATGAACTCTAGTGCCACCCAATAAAGGTAGCAATCCTCGAAGTCATAATCGACTCTTTAACAAGCCTTTTAATATGACTTAGGATTTATGCCAGATCAGAACCCCAAACTGCAGATGCTGTGTTTCGGGGTGACTACCCTCATCCATGCAGTGTGTGGGAATTCTGATCTGGCAGTATGAGAGGCTAAGTCGAGGTCTGGGGGACTATCTATTCTCCTCATGGAGAGGAATCTGCATGCCGGCATAAGAAGACAGATAAGCTGATAAGGAGACTTATAGCCGCAATGCTCCTTTGGGGTTCCATATGCCATAGGGATGAATAGACAGCGTTAACACAATCTTATCTTTCTGGTAACACTGCACTAAAGCTTAAAATGTCCAAGTTTCAGACAGCACCCTCTGAACGCAGGGAGTAACACTAGTTTGACCCTAGCCTTAGATCACTTGCGGAACAAAGGGCACGTACAGGGCGACAGATCGAGATGAGGGAGGAGATGTAAGGTGGAGCAGAACTTCGGAGCGCTTTGTCGATGAGAGAGATAATTATATATTGTTCTCTGTCGCTGATAGGCAGCCAGTGCAATGACTGGCACAGGATAGAGTCATCTTTGAAGCAGTTGGAGAGGAATATAATCCTGGCTGTTACATTCAGGTTGGATTGCAGAAGGGAGAGCATAGTAAGAGAGAGACCAATTAGTAGAGTATTGCAATAGTCCAGATGAGAAAGAATAAGGGCAACAGTTAAGGTACACATGCGACAATATTGCTTGCAATTTCACTGGCCATTTGCTGGTTGCAGTGAAATCATGGACACATTGTTCTGTTTTGTTGCCGTGAACAAATGGAACAATGTGTCCATGATTTCATTGCAACCAGCAAATTGCAAGTGAAATTGCAAGCAATATTGCCACGTGTGACGGTACCTTTAGAGTTTTTGCAAAGTCAAGTGTAAGAAAAGGTCAAATTCTAGAGATTTTTTTGAGGTGAAGGTGACACGAGAGAGTGAGTGATTTGAGTCAAATATGACCCCAAGACAGCACGCGTGTTGCTGAGGAGTAATGATAGAACTACATACAGAAATGGCAATGTTACGTTTTGGAAGATCAGTAGATGGAGAAAACATGAGAAGTCCAGTTTTTGACAGATTCAGTTTAAGGTAGAGAGAGGACAAGACATTAGAGACAGCAGACAGACAATCACTGGTATTTTATAGTAATGTGGGGGTGATGTCAGGAGATGATGTATATAATTGGCTATCGTCAGCATAGAGATGGTACTAAGCTCCAAATCTACTGATAGTTTGTCCAATAGGGGCAGTGTATAGAGAGAAGAGAAGAGGACCTAGGACTGAACCCTGAGGAACCCCAACCATGAGGGGAAGAGGAGCTAGGGAAAGATACAATGAAGGAGCGGTCCGAGAGGTAGGAGGAGAACCTGGAGGGAGCGGTGTCCTTGAGTCCAATAGAGCAGAGCACAGGGAAGAGGAGCTGGTGATCCATGGTATCAAATGCAGCAGAGAGATCCAGGAGGATCAGTAATGAGTAGTGACCATTAGATTTAGCTGTTAGTAGATCATTATAGACTTTAGTGAGGGCAGTGTAAGGAGTGAACGCCGGATTGTAGAGGGTCAAGAAGCAGGGGCGTTGCTAGGGTCAAAAAACATCCGGGGCTCGGGCCCACTGAGCTGCATTTTTCGGAATAAATTTAAATAAGCGGCAGCTGCAAGGGTGGGATTCATATTTTTAACAGGTTCCCGCCTGTCCTTACCACTAGAGGTGGTTGAGGGTCCGGTGGGTCCTTCCTGTGAGCCCTTGTGGCCAGTGTGCCCCTGGCTGGCCCCCTGCACTGCTGCCTGTGCCCCTGTGGCACGTCTGTGGCCACTGGCCCCTATGTCCTGCCCCAGGTGCCCCCTGTTCTTACCTCAATAAGGCAGGTCGGCAGGTGCCCGTTTCCTCCTGTGCGCTGTGCCTCTCCCCTGCGTCTGTCTCTTCCCTGTATGATGTCTCTCCCCCATGTGCGCTATTTTCCCTCTCTGTGCCAGTCTCCCCCTTGTACACTGTCTCTCTCTCTGTCTGTTTCTGGGAGAGATGGCGATAGAGGAAAAAAGAGAGAAACATTAATTTGGTAGAGTCTGGAACCGAAATGAAAACAAAAACACACATTATCCGCAGCAAAAAAAAAACCGCACAGTTGGCACAACAATTTTTCTCTTGCAGTGACAGCAGAGCACACCGGACGGCAGTGCACAGACAGCAGAGCCCACTGACAGCAGAACACAGTGACAGCAAAGAACACCGGACAGCAGAGCACAGACAGCAGAGCCCACCGGCGGCAGCAGAGTCCTCCAGTCTACACCTGTGCTCAGTGCAATGCAGCAGCCAGTGCACAGAGCAGGGCTGGTGGGGTGGGATGCAATGCTCTGCAGCCCCTGCCCATCACATGCACACAACTGCAGCAGAATAGCTGAGCACTGGACACAATACATGATCTGCAGAGTAGTGGGCACTAGACATAAACAGCGCAGCCCTGGATACACAGAGCAGCCCCAGGCACACAGAGCAGCCCCGGGCACACAGAGCAGCTCCAGGCACACAGCGCAGCTCCAGGCACACAGCGCAGCCCAGGGCACACAGCGCAGCCCCGGGCACACAGAGCAGCTCCAGGCACACAGCGCAGCCCCGGGCACACAGAGCAGCTCCAGGCACACAGCGCAGCCCCGGGCACACAGTGCAGCCCAGGGCACACAGCACAGCTCCAGGCACACAGCGCAGCCCCGGGCACACAGCGCAGCCCGGGCACACAGAGCAGCTCCAGGCACACAGCACAGCCCCGGGCACACAGCGCAGCCCAGGGCACACAGCGCAGCCATGGGCACACAGCTCAGCCATGGGCACACAGTGCAACTCCAGGAACACAGAGCAGCCCCGGGGTCCCCTCTGCTGTGGGCCCCTGGGCACTGTGTTTTTGTTCCTGACATAGGGACCAGGCTCCCTGTGTGCTGGGGGGGCCAGGCTCCCTATGTGCTGGGGGGGGCCAGGCTCCCTGTGTGCTGGGGGGGCCAGGCTCCCTGTGTGCTGGGGGGGCCAGGCTCCCTGTGTTCTGGGGGGGCCAGGCTCCCTGTGTTCTGGGGGGCCAGGCTCCCTGTGTGCTGGGGGGACCAGGCTCCCTGTGTTCTGGGGGGCCCGGCTCCCTGTGTGCTGGGGGGGCCCGGCTCCCTGTGTTCTGGGGGGGCCAGGCTCCCTGTGTTCTGGGGGGGCCCGGCTCCCTGTGTGCTGGGGGGACCAGGCTCCCTGTGTTCTGGGGGGCCCGGCTCCCTGTGTGCTGGGGGGGCCAGGCTCCCTGTGTGCTGGGGGGCCAGGCTCCCTGTGTTCTGGGGGGCCCGGCTCCCTGTGTGCTGGGGGGACCAGGCTCCCTGTGTTCCGGGGGGCCCGGCTCCCTGTGTGCTGGGGGGACCAGGCTCCCTGTGTTCTGGGGGGCCCGGCTCCCTGTGTGCTGGGTAGACCAGGCTCCCTGTGTTCCGGGGGACCCTCTCTCCTCTCACTCCTAACCTGCATGCAGCTATTATGTGGCAGACGCGATCATCACTGAGCTGCTGGAGGAGAACTACAGGTCATAGACTTCAGCTGCAGGCTCAGTGCAGAAGGGCATGTGATTCACATGCCCATCTGCACTGAGCCTGGTCCTGACATCTATGATCTGTGGTCCTCCAGCAGCTCAGAGCGTCTGCCCCATAGCTGAACACAGTGACAGGTTAGGAGTGAGAGGAGAGGGCGGGGGCCGTAGCAGCACACAGGGGGGCTCCCGGGGGCCAACTATCAGGGGCACATTAACAGCGCCCACTGTCCCACAGCCATCGGAGGATGCAGGGCAGGAGACGCTGTCCTGCAGGCTGCAGCAGATCACCTCCGGGCCCCCCAGACAGCTGACGCCGGCGAGATTCGGGGCTCTATGCTTAAGAATCGGGGCTGCAGCCCCGATTCTTAATGCATAGCGACGTCCCTGTCAAGAAGAGAATTGTCTGAGAGATAGCAGATCAGATGGGAGTGGAGCAAGCATTCCAGAAGTTTAGAGATGACAGGGACCGGTGGAGGAGCGTTCCGGCCAGGAACGTTCTGCTTTCGGAAGTTCCGGCCAGGAACATTCCCGTCTGTCCCAGCCGCCTCCTCTCTTCCGCTCCAGCCGACTCTGCCGCCTGCCCGCTACAGCCGCTTCTCCCCTGTGCCCTGCCCGCTCCAGCCGCCTCTCCCCTGTGCCCTGCCCGCTCCAGCCGCCTCTATCCTGTGCCCTGCCCGCTCCAGCCGCCTCTATCCTGTGCCCTGCCCGCTCCAGCCTCCCCTGTGCCCTGCCCGCTCCAGCCACCAGCCTCCCTGTGCCCTGACCCCTCCAGCCTCCAGCCTCCCCTGTGCCCTAACCCCTCCAGCCTCCCCTGTGCCATAACCCCTCCAGCCTCCCCTGTGCCCTAACCCCTCCAGCCTCCAGCCTCCCCTGTGCCCTAACCCCTCCAGCCCCCAGCCTTCCCTGTGCCCTAACCCTCCAGCCTCCCCTGTGCCCTAACCCCTCCAGGCTCCAGCCTCCCCTGTGCCCTAACCCCTCCAGCCTCCATCCTCCACCCTGTGCCCTAACCCCTCCAGCCTCCCCTGTGCCATAACCCCTCCAGCCTCCCCTGTGCCCTCACCCCTCCAGCTCTCCCCTGTGCCCTAACCCTCCAGCCTCCCCTGTGCCCTAACCCTCCCAGCCTCCAGCCTCCCCTGTGCCCTAACCCCTCCAGCCTCCCCTGTCCTCTGCCCCCTCCAGCCTCCCCTGTCCTCTGCCCCCTCCAGCCTCCCCTGTCCTCTGCCCCCTCCAGCCTCCCCTGTCCTCTGCCCCCTCCAGTCTCCCCTGTCCTCTGCCCTCCAGCCTCTGCCCTCCAGCCTCCGCTCTCCTCTCCCTGTCGTCTGCCCTCCAGCCTCCGCTCTCCTCTCCCTGTCCTCTGCCCTCCAGCCTCCTCTCCCTGTCCTCTGCCCTCCAGCCTCTGCCTCTAGCCCTCTCAGCTCTCCTCTCCCTGTCCTCTGCCCTCCAGCCTCCGCTCTCCTCTCCCTGTCCTCTGCCCTCCAGCCTCCGCTCTCCTCTCCCTGTCCTCTGCCCTCCAGCCTCCGATCTCCTCTCCCTGTCCTCTGCCCTCCAGCCTCCGCTCTCCTCTCCCTGTCCTCTGCCCTCCAGCCTCCACCCTCCAGCGTCCGCTCTTCTCTGCCCTCCAGCCTCCGATCTCCTCTCCCTGTCCTCTGCCCTCCAGCCTCCACTCTCCTCTCCCTGTCCTCTGCCCTCCAGCCTCCGCTCTCATCTCCCTGTCCTCTGCCCTCCACCCTCCGCTCTGCTCTCCCTGTCCTCTCCCTCCTCTCCCTGTCCTCTGCCCTCCAGCCTCCGCTCTCCTCACCCCTCCATATGTAATGTACAGTATGTGTATATATGTGTGTATGTAGGCACTTCCGTCACT
This sequence comes from Allobates femoralis, assembly GCA_033576535.1. NCBI lineage: Eukaryota > Metazoa > Chordata > Amphibia > Anura > Aromobatidae > Allobates > Allobates femoralis. The sequence continues at coordinate 230,067,953 of JARQOC010000005.1, forward strand.
TTGTCCGCACTTCCCTCAACTTTGTACACACACACACTGCGCTATACTTACCACCGGCCCTGCGTCCGCTGCCTGGATCCTCAGTCGACATGTCACCACCCCCGAACTACTAGATCCAATATAGCGTCCAATATGTCTCGCCAAACTACCCGGACGACATATTGGATCCAGTCGTCCGGGGGCGGCGACATGTCGACTCAGGATCCAGGCGGCGGGGAAGACGCAGGGTCGGTGGTAAGTATAGCGGAGTGTGTATGTGAGTGTGTGTATGTTTGTGCTGGCCACTCTGCCCACGGCGCATCCCCGCTGACCACTCTGCCCACGGCCTGCACTGACCACTCTGCCCACGGCGCTGCGCTGACCACTCTGCCCAAGGCGCTGCGCTGACCACTCTGCCCACGGCGCTGCGCTGACCACTCTGCCCACGGCGCTGCGCTGACCAATCTCACCGCACTCACTGCTACCACTGAGCACCGCACTCACTGCTAACCACTGAGGCACCGCACTCACTGCTAACCACTGAGGCACCGCACTCACTGCTAACCACTGAGGCACCGCACTCACTGCTAACCACTGAGCCACCGCACTCACTGCTAACCACTGAGCCACCGCACTCACTGCTAACCACTGAGCCACCGCACTCACTGCTAACCACTGAGCCACCGCACGCAGTGCTAACCACTGAGCCACCGCACGCAGTGCTAACCACTGAGCCACCGCACGCAGTGCTAACCACTGAGCCACCGCACGCAGTGCTAACCACTGAGCCACCGCACGCAAGTGCTAACCACTGAGCCACCGCACGCAGTGCTAACCACTGAGCCACGCACGCAGTGCCAACCACTGAGCACCGCACGCAGTGCCAACCACTGAGTCACCGCACGCAGTGCCAACCACTGAGCCACCGCTGCAGTGCCAACCACTGAGCCACCGCGCAGTGCCAACCACTGAGCCACCGCGCAGTGCTAACCACTGAGCCACCGTATACTGTGCTACCCACACAGCCGCCTGTATACACACAATTCATTTCACCGCACTCCCGTAACTATTAGTAAATAAACTATATATGGATTCTAGACTACCCGATTCTTTAGAATCGTGCCGCCATCTAGTATATTATATAAATATATATATATATATGTATCATGAATTGGAACCCTACTTTAATGCCATTAATTTATGGAGTGATGTACTGTATATCATTACCTGCTATATGTCCCATTTGAAGACGTTGATATAGCTCGATTTTCCCATTCTCACTCAGCAACTGATCCACAGACAATATGTGCACTGGATTCTGTGCTTTTCTCTGGGGTCATGAGTCTGATTTCCATGCAGGAAAAAAAGTGTGAACGGACCGCTTTCTGTAATAAAGCTACCATACAGTGAACTGAAGACAAACTAATCAGAAAGAAGGATCTTATATAAGGAGGATCCTTAGTTTAAAGTAATATCACTCTTCTAAACATGAAAGGGTTAATAGTTACTGATGAAGCTAAATAATAAAAATGAGAAACATTGTAAACACATATCCGATGTGTTGAGATCACAGTTTATCATCATTAAGACATCTTTTCAGAATATTGATGAGTTTTCTAGATTCCCACTGTTTGAAAATCAATATCTGACTGCTTCTGAAGCAAAGTTTAATGAATCTTTAAAGTAGAATAAATATTATCTCATTCATCTAACTTGATAATTGAGATGTTTACAAGGAGCTAAAAGCTATTACAATTTTACTGCCATTGATGAGACTTTTTCTGCAGACGTTAGGCTTAATATTTACTATTGTTTAGATGGATGTAGTCCCTAATTATATACATAATGAAACAGGTTACAAAATGACATTATTATTTCATGATTTCAATAGCAGACAGAAGACAATGTCTTACTTTTATGAAGTCAAGGATAGGTGTCACCATTAACAATTTAAATGTTATAACTGTGTCTGAGGTTTAAGGGGGTTGTCTCATGAAAAGAACCCTAATCTACGCACACGATTAGGTCACATAGACATGAGAGGTAGTGGTGCTCTGTAAAATCAATTTTCACTATGGTGGTGTTGAACCATGTATATATCAACGAATGGCAAGTATGCTCTAGATTTGGCCTGCTGTGACCACAACAATGGAAGTGTCTGGTTGGTTGTAAGTTTTTTTACTTAACTAGGGCCCTAGTTCATTAAAAATCATTCACTAGAAATCTAGCATAAAATACTTTGATAAATTGCAATTTTTTTAGTAACTTGGCATTGCACAATAATTTAGCAAAGCTTTGGGATTTTCACACCAGAATAAGCTGACTTGGAGCAGAATTGGTGACAGACGAGGGATGTGATATAACAGCTCGTCTAATTAATAATGAGTGATGTCATGCCTTATGCCGAAAATCTTACCCCAGTCTCTGACTGGAGTAGGATTTGTGGCGAGGCACACACCAATTTTAGGTACACCTGATTTATTAAAAGGTTTTGGCCACTTGCCTTGACAACCCCTTCTCATTCCCCATGTCCTTCCCTATAAAAATTCAAAAGCCTGTACTTTTGTGCCAGAGCAGTTCTAGTGGTTCAAGTTCCCGGGACCCACAAGACATTGTTACTACATGCGAGCCCCATATTTCATATTTCATCCAGAAACTTCTGTCTCCAGTCACATCATCAACAAACACTAGTGACTCAGTGCCATTGGAAGCCATGAATGCTCGACCATCACACTGCCTCCACCATGTTTTACAGAAAATATAGTTTTGGATCATGCGCCATTCCAAGTCTTCATATTTCTTCTTTCCCTCATTCTAGTACAGGTTAATCTTAGTTTCATCTGTCCAAAGCATACTTTTCAAGAACTGGGCGCCTGGGATGCATATTTAGATGTTTTTTGTTTTTTTTTTTACACATTTTAATCTGGCATTTCTATTATGAGGCTGGTTAATGGTTTGTGACCTGACTCCTCTTTCCGTTTGTACCTTTGTATTCTGTTTTTGTCTCTCTGGTTTCCTGACTTTTGCTTGAATTGAATTTCACTTCTGACCACCCCTTGTTGTACTGCGCCATTTTCTGAACATGACCTCGGATTATTTTGATCTCTCTTTACTACCAGTAATTAGTATTATTGTTATTTACTTTCCATTTATTTTTGTTTGTCTTCTTCTTCTCTGCGATTAGTTATTACTTGTGACCAGGGTCACATTACAATCGACTGTTTTTTTTCCCTCCTATGGATTTGTTACTTACTTTGTGTGATCAGGTGGCGAATCTGACTCAGTTAGTCCAGGATCTGGCCTTGGAACAACACAAAATGGCAGCCTCTCAGGCTGAGTTACAGGGCCAGATGTCTGGTGCTTTTCCTGCCCCTCAGAATCTCTTTCTTCCAACTGCTGTCATGACTTCTAAACCCTCTGACATATCTTTGTGCCCCTCTGAACCTGTTGTAGCACTCCCTGACAAATTTTAGGGGAAAAAGACCAGTTCAGAATTTTCAAGGAGAATTGTTAGAATCTTGCGCCCTCGGTCATCTGGGAATGAGTCACAGTGGGTGGGAATTATGTCACTTTTGCTGGGGGAAGAGGAGTCCTCAGACCTGGGCATTTTCTCTACCCTCTCTTGCTACTGAATGTCTTTCATTGGATGTCTTTTTTGATGCTTTAGGGCAAATCTATGATGTACCTGACAGGGTCAAGGTGGCAGAGACAAAGATCATGAACCTGACACAGGCCAACCGCACAGCAGAAGCCTATTGTATTGAGTTTCGTCAGTGGTCTTCTGAGGTACTGTGGAATGATGAAGCTCTGAGATGCCAATTCCTCAGGGGTCTCTCGGAGTCTGTAACGGACACTGGCTCTATATGCTCCACCTGGTTGTTTGGTGGAGGTCATGACTCAGGCTATCAGCATGGATTGGAAGATACGGGAGAGAAGTGAGGTTCAACAGGAGGTTTCTTTTCGTCTATCTGACCAGGTTCGTTTTTACGGAGACAGAACCTAAGGTGGTGGGAGTTGCCAGTTCAAGGATTGTTGAGAGGAGACGCCGTCAGGAACTTGGACTTTGTTTCTATTGTGGCCAAGCTGGTTATTTCTTAAAGGATTGCTTGACAAAACCTGCAGCAAACAAGCAGTTGGGAAAAGCCTAAGTCTGGGTGATTGTCGAGGAGGTCACCCAGACTTCCAGGTACCCTTTTACTCCTCCGATAAAGTATTGTTAAATGATGAACTTCTCTTTCAAAATCAGTGTCGGTCAACATTTGCCTTTATTAACTGTGGATCAGCGGCCAGTTTCATTGATTCAGAATCTGAAGTTAGAATTAGGTACAATTAAGTAAGTAAATCCCATTCACATTGTGGCCATTGATAGAAGTCCGTTGCTCAAGAATTTTGTTCAGTTTGTTAGAGTACCTTTACACGTCGCAACATTGCATGCAATTTCACTTGCAACTTACTGGTTGCAGTGAAATCATGGACACATTGTTCCCTTTTGTTGCAGTGTACAATGTGTCCAATGAACAAAGTGTCCATGGTTTTCACCAGTAAGTTGCAAGTGAAATTGCATGCAATGTTGCGACGTGTAAAGGTACCCTTACTGTGGAGTTCACACTCAAGGTGGCATCACTTCACATGAAACTAATCTCCTGTCATGTTTTGGATAATTTACCTGATGGAATTGTGTCGAGTATTCTTTGGCTGCATATGCATAATCCAATCATTGATTGGAATCTTAAAGATATTATCAAATGGGGTCCTTATTGTGTTGAAAACTGTCTTAAATCTGTGCATGTTTGCTCCATTAGTCTGAAGGGTCATCCGGAATACCTGAAAGACTTTTACGATGTTTTTTCAGAAAAAAAGCTGAGATCTTACCTCCTTATCGTACCTATGATTGTGCTATTAATCTCATTCCCAATGCCAAATTTCCCAAGGCTGGCTTGTATAACTTTTCTGGCCCTGAGCTGACAGCCATGAAAGTTTATATTGCTGAAAGTTTACAAAAAGGTCATATTCATCCTACCTCAGCGCAGGTAGCCACCGGATTCTTTTTGTTAAAAAGTAAGACGAAGGTCTTTGTCCCTGCCTCAATTTCGGTGAACAAAACAAAATAACTGTTAAGAATACTTATCCGCTTCCGCTCATCCCAGCTTTCGGGAGCCAATGGTTTTCTAAACTGGATCTCAAAGGGGCATATAATCTGATATGTATTCATGAGGGTGATGAATGGAAGACAGAGGTTCTTTTTGAAAATCTCATTATACCTTTTGGTTTAACAAATGCACCTGCAGTTTTTCAGAATTTTATAAATGATATTCTTTCTAATTATATTGGGAGATTTATAGTGGTTTATTTAGATGATATTCTAATTTTCTCACCTGACCTGGATTCCCATCATAAACATATCTGTCTGGTTCTGCAAAGGATATGAGATAATGTTTTTTTTTACTAAACTTGAAAAATGAACCTTTTTTGTCCAGGAAATATCGTTCTTGGGTTTCATTGTGTCTGCCTCCAGTTTTAAGATGGATCTGGGGAAGGTTCAGGCCATCATTGATTGGATTCAACCCAGCGACCTCAGGGCCCTGCAGTTCTTTTTGAGGTCCACAAATTATTATAGAACGTTCATTAAAGGTTTTTCCCAAATTTTTAAGCCTTTTATGGACCTCACTCGTAAAGGGGCGGAGCTAAAGGTTTGGTCACCAGAAGCGGTTAAGGCATTTGAGAATTTGAAGAAGTGTTTTATGTCTGCTCCTGTGCTTGTTCAACCAGACCTCCAGAGGCCATCCTTTGTGGAGGTAGATGCTTTTGAGGTCAGGGTGGGGGCTGTATTGTCTCAAGGGTTCAAGACCTTAACTAACCTGCGACCATAAGCCTTTTACTCTAAAAAACTTTCTCCTGCTAAAAGAAACTATGATGTGGGCAATCAAGAGTTGCTTGCTGTCAAATTGGCTTTTGAAAAATGGAGGCATTTTTTGGAAGGAGCCGTTCATCCGGTCACTGTGGTAACAGATCACAAAAATTTAACCTATATTGAATCTGCCAAGTGGTTGACCCCTAGACAGGCCAGATGCTTTTTATTTTTCTCTACATTTAATTTTTCTATTTCTTCAGGCCTGGATCTAAAAATATAAGAGTGGATGCTCTGTTAAGTAGTTTTGATTTGTTGTCTTCTCCGGAACCTCATTCCTCCATTCTTCCTCAGGGTATTGTTGTGGCCATGGTTTCCTCTGAGTTGGAAGTTGAAATTCGTATTGATCAGTCCTTTGTTCATTCCAATACCCCTAAATGCAAGTTGTTTGTTCCTGTATTTCTCAGATTATGTCTTTTACAAGAATTCCATGATTCTGTGTTGCGTGGTCATCCTGGGGTCACTGCCACCCAGAAGGTAGTTGCTACACTCTTTTCATGGTCCACTATGCATAAAGATATTAGAGAATTTGTGTCAGCTTGTGAAACTTGGGCACGTGCCAAAGTACAGCATTTCTGGCCGGGTAATTGGCTCCTTTGCCGAGTCAGGAAAGACCATGGACTCATTTGTTCATGGATTTTGTTTCTGATTTACCTCTGTCTGGGGGGATGACTGCTATTTGAGTGGTGGTCGATCGATTCAGCAAGCAAGCTCACGTTGTTCCATTATCTGGGTTACCAAATGCTGAAACGCTCTCCAAACTGTTTATTGTTCATGTGGTGTGATTGCATGGGATTCCCATTAATATTATGTCTGATAGGGGAGTAAATTTTGAAGGGTCTTCCGCAGAAAATTAGGGATTGATTTGTCCTTCTCCTCTGCTTATCACCCTGAAACTAACGGATAGACAGAGAGAACAAATAAGTCTCTGGAACAAATTTTGAAATATTTTGTTGCCGATCAGCAGGAGAACTGGTCGTCATTTCTTCCTCTGGCTGAATTTGCCTTCAACAGTCGGGTTAATCAGTCCACAGGAGCCTTGATGTTTTTCTGTAATTATGGGTTCCATCCCCCCTTTGGTGAATTCTCCAGAATAAGTTCTGGATGTCCTGGGGTAGATATTACCAATTCAGGAGCTGGGGATTGTTTGGCGGGAGGTTAAGAGGAACATTGGAGTGGTTCAGAATCGGCAGAAACGAAAAGCCGATAAGAAGCGCTCGTTGGGGCCGTTTTCAAGGTGGGTGATAAGGTATGGCTATCCTCAAAAAATATTAGATCAAAGATGCCTTCGCTGGCGTTGGGTCCTAGGTTCATTGGTCTGTATGACATTTTGAAGGTAGTCAATTCAGCTGCCTTCCGATTTAAACTCCCCCGGTTGTTCTGTATTCCTAATGTGTTCCACAAGTCATTTTTGAAGGAGTTTGTTCGCTCTGCTCCGGTGTCCATTGAGGGGAACGTGGAATATGAGGTTCAAAGGATCATTGATTCCCGAATAATCTGGAATTCCCTTCAATATCTGATGCATTAGAAGGGTTATAGACCATAAGAACGGTCTTGGGTTCTGGCTCATTCTGTAAGGGCTGATCGGTTGGTCTGGGCCTTTCATCGGAGGTTTCCTGGTAAACCTGAGAGTCCGGTGGCCGCCCTTGAAGAGGGGGTACTGTCATGATCTCCACATTGCCTGTGTTTTTTCTAAGTTTGTGGAGACTCTCATACTGGGCTGGCTTTGTGCCTCAATCACCTCAACTAATTAGGCCTCAATTTAATCAAGCTTGCAGCTATGCTCAGCGTCCATTGTAAACTTGCTTCTGGCTGTGTGGACTTGATCTCCCTGTGCTCTGAAACATCCCATGCCTGACTTAGCAATCTTGCCTGCTTACGACCTGACTGCTCTTTCTGTTTGTACCTTTGTATTCTGTTTTTGTCTCTCTGGTCTCCTGACTTTAGCTTGAATTGAATTTCGCTTCTGACCACACCTTGTTGTACTTCACCAATTCCTGCACCCGACCTCGGATTGTTTTGACCTTTCTTTACTACCAGTATTTAGTATTATTGTTATTTACTTTCCATTTATTTCTGTTTTGTCTTCTGCTTCTCTGAGACAAGTTACTACTTGTGACCAATGTCACATTGGGTAGCTTCCGTCAAAAGTATTTAATGATTTTGAAGGGGATATTAGAGACAGTATAGTATTTCTCAAGAATGTCTGCATGAAAATCACTCAAAATCATGTAAGTGTACGAAAATATAAAATCAATACAATAAAAAACAGAAAAACTATACAAAACCGAAAAGTAGGACAAGTCAGGTTTCAGAATTGCCTAGAGTCTTTTTTTGACATTATCATAATGTGCAGTTACCATACAAGACTATAGTATTAATAGCAACATTGTATCTATGGAATAATAATGATAATATGATTAGCATCACTTTGGTCAAAAAATCAAATATCTTCTGAAAGAGAGCATAGTAAAGACCACACAAATTTATAACTGTGTCTGATAAGTAACCTGGAAATGACTTTATAAAACAACCTAACAGGGTTAATGTATGTATAGCCCATAATCACGCCTACCTCTCAGCAGTGATAGAAAATGACAATGAAGATTTTTACTATCACAAACGCTGGTGCTGAGATGTGGGTGGGATCATGGGTTTGGGGAGCAGTGCATATTTATTTTCCCTTTATATATGCTTTACTAGCCAGTGCGGGAAACTGAAATCTCTGAGAATTACAGCAAGACAACAGGAGAAGCTAAAGCAATAAAAGTTACTGATCCTGAAAGGACTGCCCTAGCCCTATTTTAGGATACCATTAGGATTGAACTAGAAATTTACCTGATAGATTCCCTTTAATAGCAGAGTTGTGTATAGGAATAATGGATACATGCATATGGGGAGGGCAGCTGATCTAAGGAAGTACATGTGCTGTTTCTGGGATAAAAGTGGGCATGGCTCTAATGTTCTTTGGGGACACTTGGTCTGCAAAAAAACCTTGAACATGAATAGCACCATGGAATATAATGGCTATGTATTCTCTCCATGAAAAATTATGGATATGATGCATACTTGATTAATGATTATTTGAATGAGGCATGATAATCAAATTCTAGAAATCTGATGCCTGATGAATGTGATCTGGAACCTCCAATGATGGATTTTTTTTTTTAAAAAGAACGTTTCAACTACCGGTAAGTGATGCTTTTCTTTTATTCTTAGGCAAATGATTTCCAGTAATTTAAATTTCTGAGCCCAGATAATGAGGTTTGGGTGTTTTATGGAAATCTGCAACTCTATGTTGTGGTTATGAGATAATAACCATTTCCAAAGTGATCTGAAATTAATCTATCACATGACTATATCAGTTATGGATGGATTTCCCCTTTAAACATTTATCCTTTCATAAAACACGGTCCCTACTCAAAATCTTGGATTGCACTTACAATATAAATACATGTAAATAAATTCGGAGTAATCTATACAGAATGCAGTTTGTTTTTTTGCAACCTTTTCAACACTTAAATTGGGAGTTTCCTGTTTCCTTGAAATTTAAGAAACAATACAGCTGACATTCCCAGAAATATATAATTAGATTAGATTTTTTGGAAAGCGGCATCAATTTACATTAAGAATAAGTAAAGCCCTGGCTCAGTCAGATGGTGTTAGTTAAACTAACTCTAACTTCCGTCTTCCTTCCTTTCTCTCTCTTTCTTACACTTTGTCTCTGTTTCTGTCTGTACATATATGCATGTGTATATAAATACACTCACAGATTTATAGATGTATATACTTTAAACATAATGTATATATGTATATATAATCTATAACTATATATACTGTTTAAACATATCTGTAAAGGATCTCTCACTACATAGAAATTATAAAATAGAAATTGACACATCTTTCTTAAAAGATTAGCTCTCCATGTATGTATGTGCAATATATACATATATATATATACATATACAGTTGAAACCAGACGTTTACATACATTATATAAATATACACATTTGCATGTTTTTCTCACTATCTGACATGAAATCAGAATAAACCTTTCCCGTATTATGTCAATTAGGATTACCATACTTATTAATATTTGCCAAATGCCAAAATAATGAGATTGTTTTCATGCATTTTTATTACTTTCTGTAAAGTCACAAGTTTCCATACATTTCATTAGTATTTGGTACCATTGCCCTTAAACTGTATGACGTGAGTCAAATATTTTGGATATCTTTCCACAAGCTTCTCAAAATATTTGGAATTTGGGCTCATTCCTTCTGCCAGAACTGGTGTAACTGAGCCATGTTTGTAGATTGCCTTACTCGCACCTAACTTTTCAGCTTTGCCCATAAATTTTCAATAGGACTGAGGTCAGGGCTTTGTGATGGCCACTCCACAAAACATTGAATTTGTTATCCTTAAGCCACTTTGTAACCAGTTTGACAGTATGCTTCAGGTCATTGTCCATTTGGAAGGCCCATTTCAACCCAAGCTTTAACTTCCTGGCTGAAGTCTTGAGCATTGTCACATAATCTTCTTTCCTCATAATGCCATCTATTTTGTGATGTGCACCAGTCCCTCCTGCAGCAAAACAACCTCATATCGTAATGCTGCCACTCCAATTTTTCACAGTTGGGATGGTTTTCTTAGGCTTCCAAGCCTCTACCTTTTTTCTCCAAATGTAATGATGGTCACTATGGTCAAACAGTTACATTTTTGTTTTGTCAGACCACAGGACATGTCTCAAAAAATGTAGGTCTTTCCTGTGAAAGTAGGTTCCGGTGGGCATTTGCAAAAATTAATCTTGCTTTTTTATGTTTCTTTTGGAGTATTGGCTTCTTTCTAGCAGAGTGGCTTTTCAGTCCATGTTGATACAGTACTCGTTTCACTGTGGGTAATGTCAGTCTTACCAGCTTCCGCCATCATCTTTACAAGGTCTTGATTTTGGTCTTGCACATGTTGGACCATAGCACATTCATCTCTAGGACACAGAATCTGTCTCCTTCCTGAGTGGTATGATGGATAGACATTCCGATCTGGTTTGTACTTCCATATAATTGTTTGTATAGATGAACAAGTCACCTTTAGGTATCTGGAAATTGCATTCAAGCATAAACCAGACTTGTGCAATATACAATTTTCTTCTTGATATCTTGGCTGTTTTTTTTAGACTTTTCCATGATGCTACACTAGTAATAGTTTGTTTCAGGTGCACATTAAAATACATTTACACGTGTGTCTATAAATAACTCAGATGTTGTTAAAAAACCTATCAGAAGCTTACAGAAGCTTGGAGGTAGAGCTTAGCTGTAGTGAAGTGGAGGAGTGGCATTAGGAGTAACTTAGACACTTGCTAGACAGAGTCTAGTCTAGAGGCTAGAGGTGGGTGAGTGTGTGTCTGCTAAAAGCTTTCAGGCTGTGCAGAACACAACCTGTGGAAGAGGTACCAAGACCTCAGGCTGTCAAGATTTCATACCTGGCAGTAAACTGGAGCCTGCTGGGCTGCAAACTTAGTAGTCACACTGTGGGACTACCAGAGGCACAGTGACTGTCAAAGGGATAAAGGGATAGAGAATTGGTGTGGGTCTGGGGTCTCTAGAATCCAGGTTGCCTGCCTGCTAGTAGCCACGAGGATGAAAGAGGCTCATGGGGAAGCAGATAGTACCAGAACCTCAACCTAAGGAGAAGGTCAGCTGGAAGGCCATCATAGCAGTGCTTAGTTCTTCTCAGACTGACCAGATCGCCATGCCCGGTGAACCAGTACCCTGGATCTGCGGATGAACTGCAATACAAGTAAAAAGGTAAAGAACAGAGACTGTCTAATTAATTCCTACCTGCATTATTCTACTTACTACTACTAACCTCCAACATCTTCATCATCTTCTACTGCACCCCAATGGCTTGCTCCTGCTGAGGCAAGTGCTCTTTCTAACTGCTCTACCATTTACCCCCTGGGGACCACAACCTTCAGAGCTGGTCACCTATGATCCCTCAGCTGGCATCATGACAAACTCTATAAACTCTTAATGTCTTCTGTAAATACTTCCCCTCTTACATGTCTGGTCAGGGCCTCCAATCTGGGCAATCACCACCATGATCTACAGACTGACTACCTGCCTGGCTACCGAGTACCCTGGCCAACGCGACCACTAACTGTCGGTATCTCAAACAGGATGCCGAAACCAGCTTGAGGTGGTGCAGTGGGAGAAAAAGGGGTGATCTAATCTCACTGTGTGTGCTGGGAAAAGAGAGATTAACTTGTTCATTTTGGACCTGATTAGCTACTGCTGTTTCCCCATGAGCATAGTAGAGTATCACAGGCTTGTGACTTCCAGAGGACACAGTCAGCCTGTATTCACCATGGCTAAGGTTGGAGCTGCTGTGATTTTACAAGTGCCTCCACCTGCAGAGCTGCACACAGTTGAGAAGCTGCCCTTAATAGAGGATCCAATGCTGCTGGCACTTAAATCCACAGCCTCTGCAGAGGGTGCTGGGGCTATGGAACAGTAGGCACCAGAGATTGGTTGGGATCAACAACTCATCGGATCATCACCTCACCGTATAAAGGAACCGGAGTCCAGCATCCGCCTCATGAGCCCAATAAGCCTAGAACCCCTGCCATATTTCCAATCTTGGCTAAACTAGCCGATGTCCAGGAAAAACTAGGGGGGAAAGGACTGCTGAGACTGCAGATACTAGCAGCCCTCCCAGTATGGATGAGGAACTGTAGGATACTTCTAACACCCTATTCTAAGAATTTGATACTGATAATTAATGCTGCTTTAGTTACATAAAGGTAAATTTGTATTACTCTGCATAAATAAATAAGATAGAATAGGATAAGTGTTTTATTATGTGTTAGGATATATGTAAATAGATAGTATAGGAATAAGTATTAATATGTACTGTATAGATAGATAGGTGCGCTGGTTATATCCTTGCAGTGCAGTGGGACGCACCTGAGGAACTGCAGAGGGGTGAGATGCCTGTACTGAAATGAGGAGCCCGGGTCCCTGACACAGACCCAACCTCACGGTCCCTACATCACCACCCACTACCCTAGAGCCAACTACTACACCGCACTTGTCCAATTGGTCCAGCCAAACCAAAGACTATTGCACTTGAACCTGTTGCACTACTGCCAAAAACGAAGGAGCTGTGGCTGAGGCCACGCATATGTTGGTTTGACCTTTAAAACAGCTGGTGCAGAGGAGACTCAACCACCTAGGGATAAGGTCACCAAAGTGGTTTTGGGCTGTGATTCATGCTAAAATATTGTTGTTTGCAACATTACAGATTAAGTAAAATGTACCTTCCTGCCGGAATACAAGTTTTACAAATGTTATTATAAAAAGTGTTATTTATTATTGTTACATTATTGCAATCAAAAATTATTTGTGCCTAATATCTCTGTATGTTTTTGTTGCAGTCTGGGACATACTGCGTTTAACTAGGGGGGAATGTGGCACTCTTGTGGTCTGGTCGCCACAGTGGTAGTTAACTCCTTCTGTCCTAATACCACATCTGAAGAGAATTCAGGTATCCTTTGATGAACTCCCTAGGCATGCACACACTTCCCAAACTCTGATCAGTGGGCTGAGCTCAAAATGCCCATGTAGGGCAGTGACAGACACTGATTGGAGGGAAGGCTTACCTATAGTGAGGTGTAAGGAGAGGTGGCATTAAGAATAACTGAGACATTTGTTAGACAGAGTTGAACAGTGGATAAGTGTGGGCCTTCTAACAGCCTTAGGGCTGTGCAGGACATGAGCTGTGAAAGAGGTACCAGGACCTGAGGCTGTCAGGACTTCATGCCTCGTAGTAAACTGGAGCCTGCTGGACGGCAAGCTTAGTAGCCACACTGTAGGACTACCAGAGGCACAGTGACTGTCAAAGGGCTAGAGAACTGTTGTAGGTCTGGGGTCTCCAGAATCCAGGTCGCCTGCCTTCCTGCCATGGCCGGCTCCTGGTTTTCAGGTTTTTGTGGGCCCTGGGTGAAAGAGACTCAGTGGGCCCCCTTTAGTACATACTGCTGCATGTATGTATATACACATATACTATATATATATATATATATATATATGTATATGTATATATATATATTCCTCACAAGTTTAATCCCTACCATGCTGTCTCTCCCCTCTCTGTGCATACCTCTCCGCTTGTGTAGTCTCTACTCTCTCTGTGCAGTCTCTCTCCCCTGTGCGCTGTCTCTGTCTCTCCCTTGAGCCGGTCTCTTACCTATGCTTGTTCCCCTCCCTGTGCGCTGTGTCCCTCCCCAACACCTGTCTCCCCCTGTGCCTGTCTCCTTCCTGTGTGCTGTGTCCCCCCTGCGCACTTATCTCGCTCTGTGCGCCTGTCTCCCTCCTGTGCCTCTCCACTGCACCTGTCTCCACCTGCACACTATCTTCCCCCTGCACCTGTCTCCTCCCATGTAGGCTGTGTCTCCCCCCTGCACACTGTCTACCCCCTGCACGCTGTCTCCCCCCCCCCGTGGAATTTGCCCCTGATAGGGCCCCCGCCCCCTGAGTGCTGCCCCACACCCCACCCTAGGGGGCCCTGTGCTGCCCCCACACCTCACCATTGGGAGCCCCTGAGTGCTGCTCCCACACCGGGGGCCCCTGAGCACTGCCTCTATATTGGGGGGCCCCTGAGAGCTTCCCCCAACACCAGGGGGCCCCTGAGCACTGACCCCACACTGGGGGGCCTCTGAGCGCTGACCCCACACTGAGGGACCCCTGAGCGTTGCCCCCACACCAGGAGGCCCCTCAGCACTGCCCCCAACACCAGGGGGCCCCTGATTGCTGCCCTCACACCGGGGGGATCCTGAGCGCTGCCCGTGCTCCCAACACTGAGGGGCCCCTGAGCGCTGCCCCCAATATCTGGGGGCCCCTGAGGGCTCCAGAATCTGTGGGGGGCTACCACTGGTACACATATCTCGTATGCATGCGGCGCCGCTCCATACACCTCGTAACCACGCGGCTCTGTACGCAGCTCTGCTTTGTACACCTCACACAAACAGAGCTCAGCTCCGTACACCTCGTACACTCTCAGCTCCTCTCGTTCATCTCGTACACATGTGGCTCCGCCCCATACTCTTCGTACACACGCATTTACGATCCGTACACCTCGTACACACTCGACTCTGCTCCGTTCACCTTGTACACTCTCAGCTCAGCTCTGTACACCTCGTACACACGCGGCTCCGTCTGTACACCTCGTACACTCTCAGCTTAGCTCTGTACACCTCGTACACACTCGGTTCCACTCTGTACACCTCGTACACACGGCTCTGCTCCAAACACCTAGTACCCACTCGGCTCCCCTCCATACACCTAGTATTTACTCGGCTCCGCTCCATACACCCAGTACTCATTCAGCTCCGCTCCATACACCTAGTACCCACTTGGCTCCACTCCATACACCTAGTACACACTCGGCTCTGCTACATCCACACTGTAAATCCCTCCTGTAAATCCCCACACATAAACTTCGCCTCACCCAGCACCATGACAACCAGCACAGCAAAGTCCTGCATACACCAGGAGCTGATCATGTGATCCCTGACTCCTCCCCTCCATTGACACAATCACAGGTCCTGTCAGCACAGTGTGCTGCTGTGCAGTGCAGTAGAAAGCTGGCTCCCACTGGGTGGGCGCAATATGTGGGCAGCTGGGAGAGACCTTGGGCACTGCAGGAGGATGCTGAGTGTGCCCTCCCTGCCTGTTGCGCCTGGGGCAGATGACCCACCCTTGTCTTGTTTACTGATGAGTGCCGAGCAACCCTGGATGGTCAAGATGAATAGAGTAGTGGATGGTTGGTGGACGCCACTTTGTCCCAACAAGGCTGCGACGTCAGCAAGGAGGTGGAGGAGTCATGTTTTGGGCTGGAATCATTGGGAAACAGCTGGTAGGCCCCTTTAAGGTTCCTGAAGGTGTGAAAATGACCTCTGTAACGTATATAGAGTTTCCAACTGAGAACTTTCTTCCATGGTACAAAAAGCAAAAACGTGCCTTTAGGAGCAAAATCATCCTCATGCATGTCAATGCACCGTCTGATGCTACAAAGAATACCTCTGTGCCATTGGCTGCTATGGGCATAAAAGGAGATAAACTCATGGTGTGGCCACCATCTTCCCCTGACCTCAACCCCATAGAGAACCTTAGGAGTATAATCAAGCAAAAGATCTATGAGGGTGGGAGGCAGTTCAAATCAAAACAGCAGCTCTGGGAGGCTATTCTGACATCATCCAAAGACATACAAGCTGAAACTCTCCAGAAACTCACAATATCAATGGATCCTAGAATTGTGAAGGAGATATCAAGGTAAGATTCCTATGTTAACATGTAAGTTGGCCTGTTAGGATGTTTTGGAGTTAAATAGCTTTTTATTTCAGTGAATGTGACCTGTTAATGCTGCAAATTCAACAAATGATTTTCAGTTCTTTTACACATATCAAATGTTTAGAAACTCTACTGTGCGTAATAATTTGGAACAGTGCATTTAGAGTTTTTTTTAATTTTGAAGATTATACTGCTATCACTGGGAGGTTTCTTCAATAAAATTTTATGTATACTCTTAACAAGTGGTGACTTTTATTACACTGATCGTCATTTGCACCGACCATTTAGGAAAATCGGAAAAAAAGAACATTTGCATAATAATTTGGAACACAGTGTATATATATATATATATACACATACATGCAGCAGTATGTACTAAAGGGGGCCCACTGAGGCTCTTTCGCCTGGGGCCCACAAAAACCTGGAGCCGGCCCTGCCCCAGCCTTCCCCTGGACACGGCCCTGGCTGTGGGGGCACTGCTCAGGGGCCCCCGATGGTGAGCTGTGGGGGCAGCACTTAGGGGCCCCTGTTAGGCTAGGGTCACACTTGCACTGCACTCACAGACCAGTGTGAACTGGTGCAAGTAGAGACACAGAGACATATAAAGCAGAAAAAATTCCGTGAGTGCAGTGCAGCTTTTTTCATTATATATTCTATAGAGTTGCAGATACTTTGCTGCAATTGCACCCTCCTCGCCTACAGGTGATGGAGGGTATAGATGGAGTCTGCCCACTGAGAAGTGGGGGAGCGGAAAAGGAGGACTTGGGTGTCAGCGATAGGACTCATCATGCCTGAAGTCACTTTGTCGCAGTCGATGAGCAAGCAGACCTTGGCCAATGTTTGTACTAAGAACTTCAGAATTAAAAGATAAGATTTTGAGTTTTTTCAGAAAAACGTAAGTTTTTAACCTTTTTTCTCAATCACACGGCTTATAGCATTATACAACATTGGTAGTAGCTGTGTGCTGCAAGGAATTTTGTTCTGCTTTATATGTCTCTGTGTCTCTGCATGCACCAGTTCACACTGGTCTGTGAGTGCAGTGCAGCTTTTTTCGTTATATATTCTATAGAGTTGCAGATACTTTGCTGCAATTGCACCCTCATCGCCTACAGGTGATGGAGGGTATAGATGGAGTCTGCCCACTGAGAAGTGGGGGAGCGGAAAAGGAGGACTTGGGTGTCAGCGATAGGACTCATCGTGCCTGAAGTCACTTTGTCGCAGTCGATGAGCAAGCAGACCTTGGCCAATGTTTGTACTAAGAACTTCAGAATTAAAAGATAAGATTTTGAGTTTTTTCAGAAAAACGTAAGTTTTTAACCTTTTTTCTCAATCACATGGCTTATAGCATTATACAACATTGGTAGTAGCTGTGTGCTGCAAGGAATTTTTTCTGCTTTATATGTCTCTGTGTCTCTGCATGCACCAGTTCACACTGGTCTGTGAGTGCAGTGCAGCTTTTTTCGTTATATATTCTATAGAGTTGCAGATACTTTGCTGCAATTGCACCCTCATCGCCTACAGGTGATGGAGGGTATAGATGGAGTCTGCCCACTGAGAAGTGGGGGAGCGGAAAAGGAGGACTTGGGTGTCAGCGATAGGACTCATCGTGCCTGAAGTCACTTTGTCGCAGTCGATGAGCAAACAGACCTTGGCCAATGTTTGTACTAAGAACTTCAGAATTAAAAGATAAGATTTTGAGTTTTTTCAGAAAAACGTAAGTTTTTAACCTTTTTTCTCAATCACATGGCTTATAGCATTATACAACATTGGTAGTAGCTGTGTGCTGCAAGGAATTTTGTTCTGCTTTATATGTCTCTGTGTCTCTGCATGCACCAGTTCACACTGGTCTGTGAGTGCAGTGCAGCTTTTTTTCGTTATATATTCTATAGAGTTGCAGATACTTTGCTGCAATTGCACCCTCATCGCCTATAGGTGATGGAGGGTATAGATGGAGTCTGCCCACTGAGAAGTGGGGGAGCGGAAAAGGAGGACTTGGGTGTCAGCGATAGGACTCATCGTGCCTGAAGTCACTTTGTCGCAGTCGATGAGCAAGCAGACCTTGGCCAATGTTTGTACTAAGAACTTCAGAATTAAAAGATAAGATTTTGAGTTTTTTCAGAAAAACGTAAGTTTTTAACCTTTTTTCTCAATCACATGGCTTATAGCATTATACAACATTGGTAGTAGCTGTGTGCTGCAAGGAATTTTGTTCTGCTTTATATGTCTCTGTGTCTCTGCATGCACCAGTTCACACTGGTCTGTGAGTGCAGTGCAGCTTTTTTCGTTATATATTCTATAGAGTTGCAGATACTTTGCTGCAATTGCACCCTCATCGCCTATAGGTGATGGAGGGTATAGATGGAGTCTGCCCACTGAGAAGTGGGGGAGCGGAAAAGGAGGACTTGGGTGTCAGCGATAGGACTCATCGTGCCTGAAGTCACTTTGTCGCAGTCGATGAGCAAGCAGACCTTGGCCAATGTTTGTACTAAGAACTTCAGAATTAAAAGATAAGATTTTGAGTTTTTTCAGAAAAACGTAAGTTTTTAACCTTTTTTCTCAATCACATGGCTTATAGCATTATACAACATTGGTAGTAGCTGTGTGCTGCAAGGAATTTTTTCTGCTTTATATGTCTCTGTGTCTCTGCATGCACCAGTTCACACTGGTCTGTGAGTGCACTGCAGCTTTTTTCGTTA
Source organism: Allobates femoralis (assembly GCA_033576535.1). Classification (NCBI taxonomy): domain Eukaryota; kingdom Metazoa; phylum Chordata; class Amphibia; order Anura; family Aromobatidae; genus Allobates; species Allobates femoralis. The sequence goes on from JARQOC010000005.1 coordinate 230,086,882, forward strand.
TAGATATATATATAGTATATAATAATATATACATACATAGCGGAACTGAAATGAAGTAAAATCAAGGGTTACAAATAAAAAAAAATTAATACTCACCTCTCTAATCCATCCAGCAACGCTTCCAGCACTGCCTACCTGTCGGAGATGTTATCCCGGAAGCGTTTCCCGGTGGCATTACCGCAGGCCCTACAGATCCTCACTACTATTCACTACTAGTGAGGACCTGTAGGACCTGCGGTGACATCATAATCTCGGCAGCGGTTTACAGTCACATGACAAGTTTTCGCGAGAACTCGTCATTTTAAAAAAAAAAATTTAAGTTTTTAATTTTTTCCTCATATACCGCTTGTTAGCATGTGTGCATTATTGGTAGTAGCTGAGTACTGCAAAGGAATTTTTTCTGGTTGTTTGATTCAGCGTCCCTGCTGGCACCAGTTCACATTATGTCTTGAGTGCTGTGCAGTTTTTTCTGTTTTTATGTCTAATATGTGGAGTTGCTGGCTCTATGTCTGTTCTTACCACCCTCATCGCACACAGGTGGTCTGAGGTTGAGATGGTGTCCACCCACTTAGAAATGGGACAGGGAGGACAGGGATGTCAGTGCAGGACTCATCAGACCTGAGGTCACCGTGTCGTGGTTGATGCGCAAACAGACATTGGCCAATGTATGTATCAAGAACCTCAGAAAAAAAAAAGAAGAATATTGAGTTTTTTTGAAAAAACCTAGTTTTTAATTTTGTTAGCATGTGTGCATTATTGGTAGTAGCTGAGTGCTGCAGAGGAATTTTTTCTGGTTATATATATATACTAGCTGCACTACCCGGCTACGCCCGGGTTAATAAATAACTGCTGTTAGCTAGAACAAAATATAATTTGAATATGTCATATTAATGATCTGTAGGAAAATAGAAGCTGAGCTGTGATTAGTTGCTATAGACAGCCTAATAAATCTCCAGCCAACAGTAAACCCTCCCCCCGACCGGGCAGTATATGTTGCCTCACACATACACATAATAGATAGCTCATGTGACTGACATCTGCCTTAATTCCCTATATGGCACATGTGTTGCACATTGGCTGTTTTTAATCAGATGTTTATGTTTGGAAATTAAAGATAGCACACGTATGAGGCGAGTTGTGTGAGGTGATTTGTGCACATCTGTGTCTGTCTGTGGGTGTGTGTGTCCATGGGGTGTGTGTGTGTGTGTGTCCCTGTGGGGTGAGTGCATGTGTCCCTATAGGGTGTGTATGTTTGTGTCCCTGTGGGGGGGGGTCTGTGTGGTGTGTGTGTGTCTCTGTTGTGTGGGTCTCTTTGTGGTATGTGTGTGTGTCCCTGTGGGGTGAGTGCATGTGTCCCTGTAGGGTGTGTATGTGTGTGTGTCCCTGTGGGGGGGTCTGTGTGGTGTGTGTTTCTGTGTTGTGTGTGTCTCTTTGTGGTGTGTGTGTCCCTGTGGGGTGAGTGCATGTGTCCCTATAGGGTGGCTATGTGTGTGTGTGTCCCTGTGGGGGGTCTGTGTGGTGTGTGTGTGTGTGTCTGTGTTGTGTGTGTCCCTGTGGGGTGAGTGCATGTGTTGCTATAGGGTGAGTGTATGTCCCCGTGGGGGGTGTGTGACTCTGTGTTGTGTGTGTCTCTTTGTGGTATGTGTCTCTGTGTTGTGTGTGTCTCTTTGTGGTGTGTGTGTGTGTGTTCGGGTGCGCGGTGAGTATCCAATGTTGGGGCTGCACCTTAGCGATTATACACTTGCTGTTACTCTTTGTGTGTGGGTGGTGTGTATACCTGTCCCCGTGTGTGGTGAATATCCCATGTTGGGGCCCCACCTTAGTGACTATATGCTGGTATATGCTGTTAGTCTTTGGTGCTGTCATTAAGACCCTCTCATTCACAACTGTCAACTGGTAACTGTCACTTTTTCCCCATTATGTAGATAGGGGCAAAATTGTTTGGTGAATTGGAGTGCGCGGGGTTAAAAGTTCGCCTCACAACATAGCCTATGATGCTCTCGAGGTCCAGACGTGTGACTGTGCAAAATTTTGTGGCTGTAGCTGGCAGCTGTCGATTTTCCTCCAACAATTTTCCATTCACTTTTTCCCCATTATGTAGATAGGGGCAAAATAGTTTGGTGAACTGGAACGCGCAGGGTTAACATTTCGCCTCACAACATAGCCTATGACGCTCTCGGGGTCCAGACGTGTGACTGTGCAAAATTTTGTGGCTGTAGTTGCGATGGTGTAGATGCCAATCCCAGATATACACACACACATTCAGCTTTATATATTAGATTTATAATCTTTTTTTCCCTTTGTGCCATTTGAAATCTTTGTAACTCTTCCCTTACTGTCAATGGCCTATATTACTTCCATTGCTTAAGGGTTGGGAACTTACTAGCAGCTTTTTTCTTCTTTACAGGACATCTGGTTTCCTTTTGATTACCAGTGAATCAGTTTAGAGATCCAAACTGTGGGTTTATGTGACAGTGAAGCAGAGTAAACCTCGCAGTACTTAGTAATGCAAAGATATAATTGAAAGCAAATCCTCAGTTACAATTACGCTTTTAAGTTCTATGCAATTTATTTTACCAGCAGCTTTGAAATGATTAAATGACTTCCTATACTAGTAGACCTCTAAACGTCTACAGCACATTCAAAAAACTCCGGCATATTTGTGGTAGCCTAAGCTCATGTTAGCATTTAATGTTTCGGTATAATATGGCAATTAAAGAGCGTCTGGGCTGTAGCATTAAGTTATTTATTTATATATAAAAAAATTATACAAACATATTGTGGTAACACACCTGCTTAAAATACACGCAGAGATCATTACAATATCCCATTAGAAGGGATTTCTGTTACAACAAGTTATCTTAAATTAAATTCAGATATGAGCCAGCAGCACATGATTCTGCTTGTAAAATTCTCACAAAGTTGCAGGTAAAAAAGCCTTCCATTTTATTCTCAGTAATGATTTCTGCGTGGTTTAAATATCCCTTTTCTGGTGCCTTTAGCTGAAGACAGTCCGAGGAATAACTCCTTGGTTATTCATAATGAATAGTTTTGACCGGGACTACTGTTTGGAATATCTAATACACATACAGACTTTTGGGATCATGTGGATAGGTTATTAATTATATTAGTGGTAAAACCCCAATAAATAATATACTGTGTATTTACATTTTTATTTATTCAATATATTCAGTAATTCATTTCTTATATTAGCTTTAATTTCCTTTTTGAAATAGTGTATTGTTATCCACATACTTTGTTACAATCTATATCTTTGGTTCACCACACTGATATATAACCAGCAAACTTGTGTGCATGAGCCTTTTTGGCAATCACATGTACCATACCTTGCATTTCTAGTTGATACTACAATTTTCCACAGCTTGCTGGGTGTGTTATAAGCTTTTGGTGAACCTGATGCTTGTGTCCAAGGTGTATGGTAAACTAAACAGTGGCACTGGCTATTGCGTGGCATTATGCGAGGAAAAATATTCATACTATGGCAAAAAATATGAGAGCTGCTAGATGCAAAAGCAGGACATGACTAGCCCAGGGTATGGGGACTCGGGCATCTGGGCCCTCGGTAGGGATGTCACTGGTGGCCTGCCCAGACCCGTGGCCCTGGTGGTCAACTAAAAAGGGGTAGCTGAAAAGAGAATAAATGTTTTTAATTTTATCGTGACGCGACCCGCAGCTTCTGGTGATTGAGCACCAGCGCCGCTTCAGACCTCCGGAGGGTGGTGGTATAGCGGCAAAGATGGTACAGCTCCCTGCATGTGGAGCCACCCTCCAGGGCAAGGATGCATTGGTGGTAATGGTGGTGCTGATGATGAGATTAGCGGAGCACGGTATCGCGGAGAAACAGATACACAGAGACTCAGTCACTCTACCCGGGTACTTTACTGGAACAATGCAGATGGCGATACAGTTCACAATAGCAAAACAGTCTTTATCTGGCCGGGTAGTCACAGTGGGCTGCAGCATCTCTGGAAGTTTCCCGTGGTATGCCTTCCTGGATCTAACCCATATCCACTGCTCGTACCTGTCCTGGGGTAGCCAAATCCCAATGACAATTAAAAATAAATAAAAACACTTTTGAACCTTATTCATCAAAATGTTTACTCCAGAATTTTGACATATAGCACTGAGAAAAGTTTCTTAATTTTTGAGCAATGTGAAGCTGTTTACAAACAATTTGACTTTTCATGTTTTCTCCTTTTTTGCCAGGTCCTCTAAAGTGTGTGGAGCAGGTGATGAGCTTGGGTGGGCATCATCCACAAAAAAAAAAAAATCAACAAAATTGATGGTATTCAGTGATGTGAAAAAGAGTTTGCCCCCTTCCTGGTTTCTTTTGCTATTCCTAAATGTTTCGGATCACAAAACAAATTTAAATGTTAGACAAAAGTAATACAAATAAACACAAAATGTAGTTCATAAATGAAGGTCTTTATTATTAAGGGAAATAGAATTCCAAACCTATAGGGCCCTGTGTGAAAAAATGATTGCCCCATTCCTTAAAACATAAATTAACTGTGGTTTATCACATTCGTTGGCAGCTGAGCTCAATTTCCCTAGTCACAACCAGGACTGATTACTACCATACCTGTTCTCAGTCAAGAAATCACTGAAGTGGGATTGGCCTGATAAAGTGAAGTAGACCAAAAGATCGTCAAAAGCTAGACATCCTGCTGCAATCCCAAAAAATTCAGAAACAAAGGAGAAAAAATGTAACTGAGGTCTATTGGTTTAAAAAAGTTATAAAGCCATTTCTACAGCTTTGGTACTGCAGGGAACATCAGTGAGAGCCATTATCCACAAAGGGAGAAAACAAGGAACAATGCTGAACCCTTTCAGGAGTGGCTAACCAAAATAACCTCAAGAGCGCAGAAATATTTCATCCAAGAGGTCACAAAAGGACAAACAGCAACATCCAAAGATCTGCAGGCCTCACATGCCTAAGTTAAAGGGAACCAATCAGCAGGATTTAGGGCTATAAAGTGAAGCCATACCTTTACTTCAATGATTACACGTTAATTGCAGAGAAAACTGTTATCAATCACCGGGAAAACAGTGCAGCACATTAGCATAAGTGCAGCATAGCGTCACTATGTGGGGCTGGGTTTCTTTTTATTACTCCCCTGTGGGCTCTGAGGAAAATTCTTCTCCCTCTCCCTCTAACTCTCTCACTCACTTTCTCTCCCTCTCTGTCAGTATATACGAGGCAGTGGCACAATATGTCTGATATTGTGCATGATGATAGCACAATGTCAGGCGTCTTATGTACTCATCACTCCCTCCTGCTTTTGTCTCAGACTTTTCATTGCTTGTCAATGCTTCTCCCTGCCCGGGTCACGGGAGAAAGCCCCGCCCCCTCCAGTCTATGTGTATCCCCATCTCCTCTCCTCTCACAGACAGTGGGAAGATGCAGGATAAGAGACCAGGAAAGATCAACGCTATTGTCATCACAGTCACAGATGACAATAGCGGCAATCTGTCACTATGGTTAGGAGTGTTCCTTACCATCAGGTCTACTGTTTTTTTTCAACCTGTACAATTTAATGGAGCTTTAAAATTTTATTTTAAGCTTCCTTGAGTTTGCAGGTGTTGGGAAACCTACAGGGTGTGAATTTTGGAGCAGTGCCAGATATGGCAGCAGCTGTGAAGTCAAGAACCTTACAATGTCCTTTAAACATCTGTTTAAGAGAGCTCTGTATTTTTTTAATTAATTTACATATATAAATTTAATATTTGTATTATTATCTTTTTTTAGAGTGCAAACTTTTATTATTGCAGAGGGTCACCAGCATGTAAGGCCATCTTTTCTGCACTTATCTGCTAGCAATTCATATAAAAATAGTATATAAGATAAGATAAGATAAGATAAGATAAGATAAACTTTATTGATCCCGGAGGAAATTACAGTATTACAGCAGCAGAACAAAGATCAAGAACATTTCACACTTTACAAAATAAGTCTATATGGACAGCAGATGTGGGTACACTGGTACATGTACCTCACCTATTTCCCCCATACACATAGAACTTCACATAGTCTTGGGACGCTTTACACTTACAGTTAGGGCCAGAAATATTTGGACAGTGACACAATTTTCGCGAGTTGGGCTCTGCATGCCACCACATTGGATTTGAAATGAAACCTCTACAACAGAATTCAAGTGCAGATTGTAACGTTTAATTTGAAGGGTTGAACAAAAATATCTGATAGAAAATGTAGGAATTGTACACATTTCTTTACAAACACTCCACATTTTAGGAGGTCAAAAGTAATTGGACAAATAAACATAACCCAAACAAAATATTTTTATTTTCAATATTTTGTTGCGAATCCTTTGGAGGCAATCACTGCCTTAAGTCTGGAACCCATGGACATCACCAAACGCTGGGTTTCCTCCTTCTTAATGCTTTGCCAGGCCTTTACAGCCGCAGCCTTCAGGTCTTGCTTCTTTGTGGGTCTTTCCGTCTTAAGTCTGGATTTGAGCAAGTGAAATGCATGCTCAATTGGGTTAAGATCTGGTGATTGACTTGGCCATTGCAGAATGTTCCACTTTTTTGCACTCATGAACTCCTGGGTAGCTTTGGCTGTATGCTTGGGGTCATTGTCCATCTGTACTATGAAGCACCGTCCAATCAACTTTGCAACATTTGGCTGAATCTGGGCTGAAAGTATATCCCGGTACACTTCAGAATTCATCCGGCTACTCTTGTCTGCTGTTATGTCATCAATAAACACAAGTGACCCAGTGCCATTGAAAGCCATGCATGGCCATGCCATCACGTTGCCTCCACCATGTTTTACAGAGGATGTGGTGTGCCTTGGATCATGTGCCGTTCCCTTTCTTCTCCAAACTTTTTTCTTCCCATCATTCTGGTACAGGTTGATCTTTGTCTCATCTGTCCATAGAATACTTTTCCAGAACTGAGCTGGCTTCTTGAGGTGTTTTTCAGCAAATTTAACTCTGGCCTGTCTATTTTTGGAATTGATGAATGGTTTGCATCTAGATGTGAACCCTTTGTATTTACTGTCATGGAGTCTTCTCTTTACTGTTGACTCAGACAATGACCCCAAGCATACAGCCAAAGCTACCCAGGAGTTCATGAGTGCAAAAAAGTGGAACATTCTGCAATGGCCAAGTCAATCACCAGATCTTAACCCAATTGAGCATGCATTTCACTTGCTCAAATCCAGACTTAAGACGGAAAGACCCACAAACAAGCAAGACCTGAAGGCTGCGGCTGTAAAGGCCTGGCAAAGCATTAAGAAGGAGGAAACCCATCGTTTGGTGATGTCCATGGGTTCCAGACTTAAGGCAGTGATTGCCTCCAAAGGATTCGCAACAAAATATTGAAAATAAAAATATTTTGTTTGGGTTATGTTTATTTGTCCAATTACTTTTGACCTCCTAAAATGTGGAGTGTTTGTAAAGAAATGTGTACAATTCCTACATTTTCTATCAGATAATTTTGCTCAACCCTTCAAATTAAACGTTACAATCTGCACTTGAATTCTGTTGTAGAGGTTTCATTTCAAATCCAATGTGGTGGCATGCAGAGCCCAACTCGCGAAAATTGTGTCACTGTCCAAATATTTCTGGCCCTAACTGTATGTGCAATCCCTTTATTTTGGTTCCTTACATACATTTAGAATACAGATTTTTTTCATGTGCACAAGTATGGGGAAATAAGTATTTGATCACCTGTTGATTTTGTAAGTTTGCCCACTGACAAAGACATGGACAGTCTAGAATTCTAAGGGTAGGTTAACTTTAATAGTGAGAGATGTAGAGGTTAGAGGTTGTCGAGGTTAGAGTCTGACTTCAGTCTGCAGCTTAGAGATGTGATGGATCAATTCCAAAATATGCCTGCTCTGGAGGACGTGATCTTCTTGAGTACCCCAGGGGCTGAGGGTACTTCACCACCAAAATTGGAGCAGCCTGCAGAGGGGATTACTTCATCAACATATGTGAGCAGAAGTATGACCATGCTACGAGCATTGGGCCTGATATGGAGCGAGGTGAGAATCCAGTGGTACTCCACATGAGATCCCACTGGAATGCAGCTCAGAGTCAGGTGGTCAGCTGATCTGTATGCCAGCTGGGATCATCACAGGTCAGAGTCAGGGTCTTGCAGCCTGCCTGGCATTATTACACCTACAACCGGTGCCGCAGTCAGTGGATTGTCTTGTGTAGCACCTCTGCAAGAGGCATTTGACTGGGAGAATGCTAAGTGAGGACCCCTACCCCTCCCAGCTACTATCCTAATAGGTATGACCTACCCTGGCCCATATCATTTCTGGAAGAAATTAGGCTCTCTGATGCCATAGCCCGAGTAGTTGCAGGGGCTTAAGGCTAACACCTTTGATCAGCAAAGCACACAGGCTGGGTGGCAACATTCTTCCAGAAGAGGGAGTTTGGGATCCTAGGCAAAGATGGGACTGATGACTGCTGCTATGTGAATTGGTCCACCCTGCTGCATGACCATCTACCTTTATGATTCTGCAAACTCTATGTTGTAGAAGTGGTAACCTTCATGAAGGTGAAGCTCAGTAAGGGGGTGGTTTGTGGTAGGCATAAGTCGTGTTAAATTGTTTACCGATTAATTGGTTCATGTAACCCTAGAGAAAAAATCCGGACTAGCAAAGGGTATACCTATAAAATATAACTTTTAATAACTTTTTATTAAAATGGATGGATACATCCTAATACAAGCAGCAAATATCAACACTCTTGAATGAGGAGAGGGGTGAAAAAATAACTCTGTACTTTCCCTATTCTTGTCCTGCGTAAGCAACAGAGTTTTATACACCTTAAAAAAAGGTTATTGTGCCTCTGTACCATGGTGGCTAGCCCTGTTGACCCTAGGTTATTCTCAATTGGGCCAATCAACAAAAAATCACATTCATCCCCTGGTATGGAAAAGAGGAAAAAATGTCTGATAAATCAGATATCTTCTCCAGAGTACGAGTTTATCCCTTGTACTCCATCTCTAGTCCATGCAGTTTTAACAGCTTTTTTAGAAGCCTAACACTCGACAACACATAGATAGAAATACCCTCTATATATTGGCTATCCTTCCAATTTGTTAGGTACTACAGGGATAAAGTGGCCTGTTTCAATGTCAAATAAACAATTAAGGAATAGAGCCAAAACAGTGCGTTATGATAGATGACTACACACACTGTGTACTGTGTGTACTGTGTACTGTGTACTGTGTATGATAGATGACAAGTGACTACACACACTGTGTATACCTTAGTAGATGGATTATTTAGAAAGGACTAGTTTGGCAGATGCTCCACCAGTCTGTATATTTTCATGAACAGTATCCTTATGTGGAGTTGTCCTTATTCGATGTGTATTGTTATGTCACTGTGTGGCGCCCCGCAACGAGTGCGTCACAAGAGGGTATTGCAGCCAAAATAGCAGCAGCAATATTCTCTGACTCAGCGGTCACACAGTTAACTCAGAGATCTATACCCTACATGCATCACCTAGCATAGAGGGTCAATCAGGTCCTGGTGGGCGGAGTGTAAGGGTAGTGTGTAGTGGAAAGTGTAGAACAAATAGTTAGTTTCTAGAAAGAGAGAACTCTCCAAACAACGTAGGAGAAGGAGCTAAACCAACAAGCTCTGCAACCTAGGAGAGGGGGTTGCACAGTTCCGTGCGGCCCCCTGGCCGTTTCCCTGGCCATCACCCCGGTTGAGCGCCATTATTCCAGATGCTTCTACAACGACCTAAGGGCATCCACATGCGGGTCCAAAATCATCCCGTGCCCATCTACAGCCGGTTTGCTGGTACGGAAGCTAGAAGTAGTTCAGCACTTCTACGGAACCAGAGGAGTGGAGGGACCGCTTTACAGGAGCACCCCACCACCGCCAAATCCAGTCGTATAACCAGCGGTGTGCCCACCAAAGGACCCAAGGCTCCCCAAAACATCCAGAACGTATACCCTGGATAGGGCATTCAAGCAGCCTCCTTGTACCCGATCTGGCATTCATGGGCGACAACGGCAACACAATTAGTTAGAATGGAGGAACACCGCGGATCTCTGAGGGACACTGATTACTGCTGAGGCCACCCGGTCTACTACCCGTTAACTGTATGCCATGTACTGCCTGCTGGTTACAGTAAAGAACCCGTTACAGAGACTTACAGTGTCCGTGCTTCCTTATAAACTGTTTATCCGCATACTAAGGTAACCGCAGCTGCCTCAGAACATCTTTTGCAGCTTCTGGCTCCGGGGATCACCGCTCAGCCTGTGGGGAGCGTTCCATCTTGCTGCATTTCATCCCCCGGAGGCCCCGCAGCACCAGTAAAGTTACCGGAACTCTCATAGGTGACGTCACGAAACAATTAACCCCTTAATCTGTTCCACTAACGACGTCTCTCTTTTTGATCTGTTCCACCATGCCCCACTACCGGCAGGCGCGGTCCATCAGTGACAAGAAGGAGGAAGAAAACGCCTTTCAACCGGAGTCCCGGCCACGGTGAGTCAACTGCAACTTAGCAAGATTATACTGGTGAAGTGTCATAGCACCCACTTGGAAGGACAATACCCTTATTGGTATCCTCTTTCAGGTATAACCTCAGACCAGTAGTATAAGGACAGGACAAGAACAATGAATTTCATGTAAAATCAACTTATCTGGTTCCTGAATAGTACACACTTGGCTTGTTTCCCCCTACACTTTCGTCAGGTTCATCAGGAGTGGCAGATCGATGTCGTTACAGGGCGTGATGTCTAACCCTGGGCTCACAATATTTCCCTCTCTTCAATTGATGGTGGCTGAGTGTCCATGTCCACTCTACCCCTATATACATGCCCGATAAATGACAGACCAGGAAGTGCACTCCACACCGAGCCGCACCCTCCTGTATGTGTTCCACCGGCCAGAAGTGGTCATCCAAGAGACTGCCTCCAAGTCTCCGGGAGGTATTTTTGGCCGGGTTTCCCTGGTTCGCTGCGGCTGGAAATTAGCAGCCGCAAAATAGTTCCCACCGGTAACTTTAGTGTCAGAATAAAGGTTCCACCCCGTCTTACATCGTTAGTTCACTGTGCCAAAGATGTTCATCCCATATTCCCTCTTCCTTAAGAGGTGTAACCCGGTTCACAGTGGAATCAGGAACATTACCAGGGCAGGGGCCACCTGACGGTTAAAGTCAGGGGCAGGATATTAAATGCCAGAGGGAATAAACACCAGGAACAGTGGGATCAAGAATATATCAGGGCAAGGGCAACCAGAGGGTTAAAGCCAGGGGCCAGATATTCTTATATTGTGGTTCACATTTCTAACAGAGGTATGGCTGTCTTAACATGCATATAGGAGTGGGACAGAGATTACCCCTGTTTATCAATACATCAAAATTAACCTTATAAGATCAATCAAGTGCCAAAGTACAGCAATGAAAATAAGATACTAAAGTCATATTATAATTATAGGATATCACAAAATCCTGTGATCCATTCTTGGATTAATAGATTCATTGCCAGCGTTCGCTAGTACTGGTATAAGGTCTCCATAGGTATTCATACCAGAGCAGTGGGAGTGGATACCAGGGAAGTCCAAACAGAGATGGGACAATGATGTTATTACAGGAATGGCGTGTACGTAAGCTGGTCATTCAAACCACCTGGGCCAGCCGACCCCATCCTATAAATCCACTTAGTTTCCTTTTTTAGGATCTCCTTGTCCCAATTGCCCCCATAATTGACTTCTTAACAACCGCCATTATCTGAAAGTTGAAGTACTTCAGATCTCCTCCATGTAGCTCTCTGATGTGATGGGAAATAGGAGTATCTCTGGTGTTCATAATGCCACCTATGTGGTCACCTATACGTCTTTTAAATGGTCTCTTTGTCTTTCCTACATAATCCATGGGGCAAGAACACTGGAACAGATAAACGACCCCCTCGGCCTTACAGTTGCAAAATATCTGCTAACAAAGCTCTCCCCGTTGTGCTGCTATGGAAAGACTGTGAATTCTTAACATAGCAACAAAAGGAACATTTCCCACATTCGAATGTACCCTTTTGGCGTTGTTCCAGCCAGGTGCCTGTCTTTTTTGGGGGGCAATAAAGACTAGGGACCAACTGGTCCCTAATGGATCGTCCCCTTCTGAAAGTGATGGCAAGTCTCTTAGGGACAAAGGGGGCCACATCCTTGTCTGCCAGTAGAATCCCCCAGTGTCTCTCAAAAATAGTCTGCACCTCCTCTGCACGGTCATCAAATGTCCCTATGACCTGTGTGATGTCATCTGATAGAATCCTATCCTTTGGTCTGAGGAGAGCATCCCTTTGACAGCTAGTAGCGTTCTGAAAGGCCCTGCTCAGAACATGTGGGGGATAGCCCTTATCTAGGAAGCGTTTTTGCATATCCCTCACTTCCTGAAGGAACTTTACAGTGTCCGAGCAGTTACGTCTTGCCCTCAGATACTGGCCCTTAGGGATGCCCTCTCTCAGATTTCTAGGATGATGTCTGTCCCATCTCAGGAGATTGTTAGTCACAGTGGGCTTTCTAAAAATGGTGGTTTGTAAGGTCCCACTACCATCCTTGTAGATAGTGACATCTAAAAACTTCAGGGACCTCTCATGTATTTCAGATGTAAACCTGAGACCAAGATCATTCACATTCAATTCCTCCATCACCTCTCCACAGGATCATGATATCGTCAATATATCGCCCCCAAAATAATATCTGGGAATTCCACCATGCTGATGTATCCTCTGTGAAGATGACAGTGTCCTCCCACCAGCCCAGGAGCAGGTTGGCTAGCTAGGGGCACAAGAACTCCCCATAGCTGTGCCCCTGCACTGGTGGTAGAACTTGCCATCGAACATGAAGTAATTATGAGTAAGTACGTATCTCAGAAGAGAGAGAACAAAATTACTGTGTTCCATAAAATGTATACCTCTGGTCTTCAGGTAGTACTCAATGGCCTTAAGCCCCAACTCATGGGAAATGCTGCTATACAGCGCCTCAACCTCTATTGAGCCTAACTGTGCATCAGCCCCATCGAGATGCCGTCGAACTTTCAACCCTCTCCTCGTTCATGAGTGTTAATGTTTGTTGTTTGTATTAGGACATATCCGTCCATTTTAATAAAAGTTATTAAAAGTTATATTTTAGAGGTATACCTTTTGCTAGTCTGTATAAGTCATGTCACCACTGTGGATGAATCCCAAGACTGGCAGCAGGAGGCCGACATCGATAGAATTCTGCGTATGGCTGGAGGCCAGGGCTTATTTTAGAAGCCAGCAAGCTACAGATAAATCCTCAAGGGCCAGAAATACTAACGGGCCTGTCAGGATTGCCCAAATTTCTCCCATGTCTCCAAGAGGGGGTAGCCATCCCAAAATCCCTCCATCCTCTTGTCCCACAATTGCCATGACGGGGTATGCTTGCTGGGGAGCAGGTGGTGGGAGAGTATGCCCCTGGAGAAGTAGCCCTTGCAACCCCCTGAGACTGTTCAGCAGCAGACTACAGTGCAGAATGGCCACATCCATCCCTGTGAATGATGAGAAAGGTGCTAGAAAGTGTTTACACCAATTAAAAAGAATTTTGCTAAAAAAAAACTGTTGTTGGTTCAATGGCCTGCCCTGGAGTTACCTTGTTGGCCAGATAAGGACTGTTTTGAGTTCTCAGAAAAATGAGGCCTAATATTTTTGTTAATTTTATTTTTTCTCTTTTGTCCCTTTTGAATTAACGGGACTGCAGCCTTACACCTCAAAGGCCTTAATGGACTCTCCCCCAACGGACTGTGCCTTAATGGACTTTTCCCCATTATCTTGATGACCTGAACCTCATGTTAATGGAGTCTGCTGATCCTTGTGGGACTTAAATACTTACATACCGTGTATATAATTCTTTTAGGCCGGGTTCACATTTCCATTTGTGTCTGCATGCGGAGGGCATGCAGACGCAAACGCATTGCAAACGCTGCCATAGTGATGTGAACGCAGCGGAGAATCTTCGCATGCGTTCACATCAGTATGGTGCCCGGCCAGCCAATCAGCGACCTTGGCAGCGGCCAGGAGGCAGAGATCCTCCTCCCTACCGCCACCGAGATCGCTGATTGGCCACCAGGAGAGATTTCAATGTGATCTGCAGCGTTCTCCTGCGCTGCCATGCGAAGGACACTGCGAATCCATTGAGATCCATGCATTTTTTGTGGGCTTGCAGGCGCTTGCTGATAAAACAAGCGCCCGTGAATGCACAAAAAATGCAACAGGCTGCGTTCGGAGGGTGCACAAATTATGCGCATCCAAACGCAACCACAACCAAACACAGCAAAACGCAACTATTATGCGTTCCCATGTTAAACATAGGAACGCAGTGTGCATGTGTTTGGCTGTGTACTGTTACGTTGCGTTCCGAAAACAAATGTGAACCCAGCCTTAGACTTATCATAGTCTGTACTAACTAGTGTCTATTTTAAAGTTATGACTGTGTATTATGAATGTGAACATTTAATCATGTACCAACATGTGCTTTTTTAAAAGTTGCTACAGTAAAGCTTTTTTACTTAATTTCATATGTGCTGGACTGTTTCTGCAAACTAATTGGTGCTTTGATACTGCCCTACACATGCTGACAAACAAGCTGAAGGCCTGTGGCCTGAAGGTGTGAGGTATGGAAATGCAAGATACTGCACACACTCCTGTTGAACAAGGTTGAGCAACTGCAGCCCTCAAGGGCTGCACCAGAGCATGTTTTCAGGATTTCCTTGGGATTGCACAAAGTGTTGGAATCATCACCATTCTGAGTGACAAAATTACCACCTACAAGACAGTTTGTTACTAGCTCTGATGCCACTGAGGATATCTCAGGTCACACAGCGGGATTCCCTTCTGTGTGATACCTGTTGTGTAACCTGAGACAATCTCAGGGAAGTCACAGCTTGTCACCCTGCTGGGAGCCGTTCACTGCCTGCTGTCTCATTATATGGGAGATTCAGTCACTGATCTTGCCCTCCATATGCTGAGACGACAGCATTTATTTGGGATAAAAATATTTGATTTTGTTTTTTTTTTTTTTTATTTGTTTCATCTTTTTTGGGGGAGGTTGAGTGGAATAGAAGACATTAAAACCTGGATCTTATTATAAAAACAGAGAAGTTGTCCTTTTTGGATCTGGAGATAACCAAAAGAGCTGATGGCTGTCTGGAAACAAAAATTTTCAGGAAGACAACAGCTACTAATAGTCTCCTCCACTGGGGCAGCTTTCACTCCCTTTCTCTTAGGAGAGGTATACCAAAAGGACAATATCTTAGAGCTAGGAGAAACTGTTCTAGTGGAGAGACATTTATGAGAGAAGCTTCCAATCTACGGAACAGATTCAGAGATAGGGGATATCCAGACGACGTGTTGAGAGGTGCGTACAATCATGCTCTGGGGAGAGACAGAACGTCTCTGCTAATCCCCAGAGAACGACCACGACAAGAGAGTGTATTGAGGATTATCGGCACATATGATAATCAAGCCAATAAGGTACAGACTATTTTGAGAAAATACTGGGATATTCTTCGAGCTGATGAAAACATAAAGGATTTTATCTCGAAAAATCTTAGTGTAACGTATCGTAGGGGAAGGTTTTTAAAAGATCGCCTTGTACATAGCCACTACAGTAAACCAACGCCCGTAGGCTCTTGGTTGGATAGAAGAATTTGCGGCATGTTCAGATGCGGAAACTGTAAATTCTGCAAATGGATACGTCCTACCAAATTTTTTTCTAGTGTGCACTGTAAGAAGAAATTCTTCTTGAAGGACTTTGCGAACTGTCAGACCCAGGGAATGGTGTACATAGCAACATGTACGTGTCCATATAATTATGTGGGTAAGACGAAAAGGGAATTAAGGAAAAGGATAGGAGAACATCTTGGTGATATTCAAAAAAGCGTGACACTCCTATTTCTAGACACATCAGGGAGATACATGGAGGCAATGAAAACGATTTATCATTTTGCGTCTTAGAAGTTGTAAAAGCGAACCCTAGGGAGGAGATTGGAATTAGAGAATTTTACAAAAAGAAACACAGTGGATCTTTAGACTAGATACAGTCTCACCAAAGGGACTTAATGAGACAGTCTTTTGGGTATTTTCTGTAATACCGTAATAGACTCCTTATATGTCCATGTTACTACTGGATATCCCTTAGAATGATAAGTGTGCATCCGATAGTATGGACCACTAGTGCTTAATACCGCATTATATGAGGTTGGTATAGGAGATATTTAGATTATGACTATAGTAGGTATTAAAGTACCTCATCAGTTCAGTTTATATGTGAGCTTTGTTGGTTGTCAGTGGGTTAATATTATCTTTAAAAATATTGTGGTATATGGTCATTTGGATATGATCACTATAAGAGGACCTTCGTTTGGTGAAAGGATGTATTCATTCATAAAGACCACAAGTAGGCTACATTTCAATGAATTGCTATGCCTATAATGTAATATGCTGTTTAACATAAGGATTTTGCATAGGAATGCGGAGTGTGCAACTTAACAAGAGTACAGTTCTAGAATGTGTGCAATATTCCAGTGTGTGCTCCCCTGTGATGAAGCGTGACTTAGCTGCTCTTTGTTATTATAGAGGTTTCTGTTGTTGCGGTGCGGCGCCGCCGCCATAGCGATATGTAACACAGCGAGAACGCTCATCCGGACACGCACTTGTGGTTGCGCATATAATGAGCGTTGTACAGCAATGTGATGGTCCCCATAACGACGGGCTTCAGGGACTGACGCACTTCCGAGTGAGCACTTCCGGATGCGCATTGGATAAGCGCTGTCAATGAGTGAACATTGAATGGAGGTATTTGAACACATGTGGGAATAATCCTAAATAAATGGTGGCTAGCTATATTAGGTGTGAGTTCAGTCCAGTGACTCAGATGCAACCAGAGGGCTAAAGAAAACATGGTCGTTTTGAAACAGTAAGTTTGCAGTAATTGGAGATGAATACTTGTAGAAAGGTTCTAAGTGACCATTGCTAATATGATTTGGATGTACTTGCAGTTTATTCATCTGAAACAGGGATACACTTGAGTGGATTTGTGAAGGGATAACCTCATTCAGTAAGTGTTATTACTTTGTTTGGGTAGACATTTTGACAGTATATAAGTGGAGCAGTATGTAGGATATAGGAGTGTCTTTATTCTGTGGTATGTTTTTCACAGCCCCCTATATCAGGATCATCTTTTGGAGTTCCTAGGGTAGAAAGGGCTCCTAAGGCACTTTGTAAACTGATGAGAAGGTTCCACATGTTGTATAATGGCGTGAGATCAGCTGTATTTATCTGGAAGCAAGTATCTCACATATAACTGAATGAGAGACTCCATTTAACAAACAGGTGACTGTACATCAATTTTATATATACAATTGAATTATACCTACTGATAACGGGCTATGTTCATATTTGTATAAACTGTTGCTAATTTTGGATTATATCTGTTTTTGATGACTGTGTGAACACACTTCAAATCCTTGTGTATCCTGTTGTTTTGCCTCCTGATGAACCCAGACTACGGGTATGACCGTTAGGGAGAAACGCGTCGAGGCCGCTATTTAAAGAAGTGGATACAGTATCAATACGAGATCTGAAGTACAGTATATACTGTAAGTTAAGTCAGACGGACCTGAGAAAAATACCGGCAGACTTGGATAATTAATACTGTATATAATCTTGTGGTTGATGATTATATATATGTGTTGTGTTTTTAATAATCATTAGTATGCATTGGCATCTATTGTCATCCTTCAACTAGAGGAATGAATCTGATTGAATGACCCATAATCTAACATAGAGTCCAATATAGATGTTAGGTAGTAAAGGGCAAGCCTTCGGGGAGCGGGGACACCAGTACAAATTAAGGTGAAACAAAACTCCGCTGAGAGGCAGGGAAAATATCAGTGTATAAACCCTGTTGGTAGGATGATAGCCAAATTGGACATTGCTATGATATTTTAAATCACTATTTCACTATGTCACTGTGATTTGTGGTGTTTTTACATTTTTGTCTAAATAAAGTTGTTATTTTATACATAAAATTGGGGTTATAATTATTATTTTTGCATATACAGTTGAAGAGGAATGTCTTGGGGTTAATTTTCACATGAGATATTTGTTGGTGTGGTTATTTGTGTCCTTACTGACATGGTTAGTAATATTGAGTATCTGATTGACATCTCAACATTACTAACCTCTAGGCTTGCTGACATGAGCCCTTTATTACCCAGTCTGCCACCGGCACCAGGGCAACTACGGTAGCATGGCAACCACCAGTTTTTGTATTTCACATGAAGGTGCCAATTCTTAGGTGGTTGTGGGCTGCAATTTTAGTGTGGGAGGCAAAGAATGCTTTGGCTTCACCACGCTGAGAATTCCAGCTTGACGTTGCCCAAGTTACCTTGGCTGGTAATCAAAAATACAGAGAAGTGCAGTCCCATTTTACAATAATTTATGTAGTTTTATAGTAATCTGACATCAGTTTGGTTACCTTACTGGCAACCAATCACAGATGTCAGTAAAGAGGGTGGGGCTGAGTATGAGTTTAACCAATCAAGCGGGGGGATATGTCTGGGGTTTATGAGCGGGCCTGGAGCCAGGGTGACAGTGGCACTGAAGCTTGGAAAGTAATAGTTTAGCAAGCTAATGTCTGTGCAAAAAGAACAGGGTTCCACTGTAAAATGGTTTGAGCTGTGCTTTGCAGCTTTTGGGCCTCTTTGAAAGAGTTTTCTGGGCCCATGATTTTGCCTCACATTAATATGAATGGAGTTCGGAAGTTCAGCGAACTGTTTGACAATCTGTTAAGCTAACATATGCCTGTTGGGCGAACAGAGCCGAACCCGAACTTCAAAATATTCGCTCCTCTCTACTCAGAAGCATTTGAACAAACCTGTGATCCAGGAAGCTTTATATATCTTTCCAGAAATGGGTGTTGAGAGCTGCTAAAACTGGGTTAAGAGCATGCTCAGTAGGAAAACTGGATCCGTCATAGCCAGGTCCAACTTCCACAGGATCCAGCATCCGTTGATAACTATTATATTTCAGTTCGCATTGTGCCTACTTGAAGGTGTTTTTTAATGACCCCAAAAAATGCTACATGTTGCGTTTCTGTTGGTAGGTAGAGATGAGCCACCACCCTAGTGTTCTAATTCGATTTGGTTCGCCGAATTGGGCGTTTGTCCGTTGAATGTTCGTTGACTATTCATTGAACACTGTTGAATCCCATTGAAAACTATGGCAGCCAAACTCAAACACATACAAACACATAGAAAACACATAGAAAACACCTTCTAAAGGGTCCAAAAGGTGACAAACTACTCAGAAGATACAACAAACATATGAAAAAGTGAAAACTACATATAAAAATGCGAAAAGAAAAGAGATAGACAAGTAAAACGGGGAGGAGACACAGATATAGTCATGTCATGCCCTTCCAAAATCTGTTTTTACTACAGTAGTTGTAAGGCATCATGCACACGAGTAGTTGTTGAGTTTTAGTTCAGTATCTGTAAGGCCATGTCAAGAAGATGAGTATTTGGTGCGTTTTACTTCAGCATCTGGAAGGCCATGTTCAGATGATGATTATTTGGTGTGTTTTACTTCAGTATCTGTAAGGCCACGTCCAGAAGATCAGTATTTGTTGAGTTTCACTTCAGTATCTGTAAGGCCATGTGCAGATGATGATTATTTTGTGCGTTTCACTTCAGTATCCGTAAGGCCATGTTGAGATGATGATTATTTGGTGTGTTTTACTTCAGTGTCTGTAAGGCCACGTCCAGACGATGAGTATTTGGTGAGTTTTACTTCAGTATCTGTAAGGCCATGTTCAGATGATGATTATTTTGTGCGTTTCACTTCAGTATCCGTAAGGCCATGTTGAGATGATGATTATTTTGTGCGTTTCACTTCAGTATCTGTAAGGCCATGTGCAGATGATGATTATTTGGTGCTTTTCACTTCAGTATCTGTAAGGCCATGTGCAGATGATTATTATTTTGTGCGTTTATCTTCAGTATTTTTAAGGCGACGTGCAGATGATGATTATTTGGTGCGTTTCACTTCAGTATCTGTAAGGCCATGTGCAGGTGGTGAGTATTTGGTGCGGTTTTTAACGCAGTATCTGGAAGGCCTTGTGCAGGCGATGAGTATTTGGTGCGGTTTTTAACGCAGCATCTGGAAGGCCTTGTGCAGGCGAGGAGTATTTGGTGCGGTTTTTAACACAGCATCTGGAAGGCCTTGTGCAGGCGAGGAGTATTTGGTGCGGTTTTTAATGCAACATCTGGAAGGCCTTGTGCAGGCGAGGAGTATTGTGCACATTTAGGGGACTACAAGAAGCGTCTCCATTTTTTCCAAAAATTTGGGCACAGACACCACTTCTGTGGCATCAATTGCCCCACAGTTGCAAAATTAAAATGGTGATTTTTAGTCAAAAACCCACAAGGCTTTATTCTCCCCAGGATGACACAGGGGTGGAAAAGTCCTTGCAGATTCATGCCTTGTTCATCTTTATAAACGTTAGTTTGTCTACATTCTGAGTGGACAGACGTGTGTGCTTTTCTGTCAGTACACAACCAGCATCGCTAAACACGTTCCGAGAGAACGCTGGCTGCGGGGCACGACAAGATCTCCAAGACGTGAGTGGCGAGCTCATGCCATTTTTCCAGATTGGAAGCCCAAAATGAGCAAGGCTCCACTTCCCCAGTCATGGCATTGATGTTAAGTTGGAGATACTCGTGTACCATCCGCTCCAGGCGTTAACTATGTGTCTGACTCCTCATGTCTTGAGGCCTTGCATATGATGGTCGAAAAAATTGTGAAACAAGGCCAGAAAATTGTTGTTGCCACCACCAGATACGGTGTTATTGGTACGGTGTGAGTGATGATGACTCGACAGTCCCACGGTTGCCAAGTGAGAACTGTGAGATTCACTCTGTGCACCACTGGTGGTTTGTTGAAAAAACGATCTGAGATTATGTAGCAGCTTCTGCTGATACTCCTGCATGCGTGCGTCCCTTTGTATGGCAGGAATTATTTCTGCAAATTTGGTCTTGTACTGGGATCTAAGAGTGTGGCAAACCAGTAGTCGACAATCTGAGGGTCATGTTGCAGTTAGTGCAGCAAGAAGGCATTCATGTGTCTTGCGCATCCAGGAGGACCAAGTCCTTGTTGTGTTGGTGGTGGGGAGGTGAGAATCATGCTTCCTTCCTCTGCCCTCTCCCCCTAACCTCACACAACAGAAATGTGATCAAGGTCTCCCTCATCTGCTGAGTCTTCCATGCCCATCGCCACTTCGTCCTCCATTTTCTTCCTGCGCTCCTGCACCCTCCTCAAGACTGTGCTTGCTAACATGCGCCCTCGTTAATCCGTCTCCACCACCCTCCCATGCCTGCCGTATTGGTGCTGCCGACCATGAGGACCTTGGAGATGTTGCCATCCCTTCCGCATAGGACTCCTCCTGTACTTCCTCCACCTCCTCTTGTCCGACCACCTGACTCCAAATATTGTTTAGAGTGTGCTCCAGCATGTAGATGACCGGAATAGTCATGCTGATAATGGCATCGTCAGCACTAAACATCTTCGTTGCCATTTCAAATTTGTGCAGAAGGGTCCTTGATCTGAGACCACTCCTGCAGTGTGATCCCTGTTGAGCCTTGCTCGCTGCATTGTAAGGAGGTGTGCAGGATTCATTCTGTGCAGTTACAATGCTGGTGGCATTACCGACAGCTTTGGGCGAGTGGAGGACCGAGATGAGTTGAGGATGCAGAAGCATGTGGAGGAACTTCTACTACAGAAGATGGACACACAAGTCGTGGGACGGCAAGACTTCGACAGCAGACCTTTCTCCACCTCTCACCATAGTTAACCAGTGCCCAGTGAGCGACATGTAACGCCCCTGTCCATGCTTACTGGTCCAAGTGTCTGTGGTGAAATGCACCCTGTGACACGCTGAGTTCCCCAAGGAAGCAGTGATGTTGTCTGTGACCTGCTGGTGTAGTGCAGGCACACCTTTCTTGGAAAAGTAGTGACGACTGGGCATCTGGTACTGGGTCCTGTGACGGACATAAGGTCTCTAAAATCCTGTGTCCACGAGGCGAAAAGGCAGTATTTCTGTAGTCAACAGCTTGCAGATGGGGAAATTCAAGCGCTTAATCTTCTCATGGCTAGGAGAAAATGGTCTTTTACTTGTCCACATCTGAGGGACGGAGGGCTGGCTGCTGTGCTGAGACGCGGTTGAGTAGCATGTCCACGGCACACGGCAGGTCTGTGAGGGAGGTGCAGGCGAAGATGTAATGATGCCTTCATCCAAAGGTGCTGCTCTCGATGTCTGTGAGAGCTTAACACCTGCAGCATTGTCCACTTCAAGACCAACTGATGACCTGCCAATCACACTACATATTGCGGGTAAAGAGGTGGAATGTTTGCATCCTAAAGGCTGTGTGACAGCTGTCCCCACAGTCACAGACGATGAAGAGCACACGGATGCACTTGATGGGGCACACGGTGGTAGGCCCGCCCCGCTAGCCCGCATTGTAGCACAGTGAGCTTCCCACTGCGACTTGTGCTTCATGTCCATGTGGCGGTTCATACTGAAGTATTCAAGCTACTGAGTTTTTGGCCTCTACTCAGAGATTGGTGACAAATCTTGCAGATGACATGAGTTGGGAGATCCTTGGCGATGTCAAAAAAGGCCCAGGCTAGGCAAGGCTAAGAGCCCATGCGAGGCATCACGACTTCTGCTCGGAGGCAGAGTTGTGACTGTGGATGCAGTTGTTGATGTGCTTCCAGTACTCCTTCTATGTCCAGGAAGGCACAACCTAACCTCGTCGTCAGTGGCATCCTCCTCCACCACCTCTGATGACCTCATCGACTGGCTGACTGTGGGTTGACAGTAAGTGGGGTCGCCAACCTCATCATCATCCTCTGTGTTCTCAGACTCCTCGTCCTCAGATACAACCACTTCCTGCCAGTATCTGAGTCTCATCAGCATCCTCCTCCTTGTGACCAACAAGAGTTGTTACTGGTAGGGAATGAGGGTCTACACGAAGGTCAGAACCTTCTTCTTTTGGGACCTGGCCTGGATCTGACTTACAAAGCGTCTGGGCATCAGGGCAGATCATTTCCTCATCTAGACTCAATGCAGCTTTGGAGCAGACCTCTGATTCCTAGGCTATTGTGTGACTGAACAACTCTGCAGACTCAACCATGTCTGTTACCCCAGACTCAGTAGGGCGGCTGGAGACTTGGGAGCTGAGAGGAATGAAGTGCGATTGGGCTGACACCTCAGATGACTGGAGGTTTTGTGAAGTAGAAGTTGAGGTGGAGGAGAGGCAACTTGATGGAGCACTTGCGATCTATTTAAGCACCTGTTGTTTTTTGTGCCTCATTTACCAGTGGTATCGATGATCGTGTCCGCAAGAAAGGGATCATATCTGATTGGCCACGTACAGAAGTAGACATCTTACTTTGGCTGCAAGATTGTCTTTCTTCAGCTGATGATAATGTAGCTTTAACATCTACCCCACGGACACTACGTTTTTTGCCCTTTCCACCACGCCTACTCTCCTTTCTACCATTAGCAGGCTTTTTGCCACTCATTTTGTATGTTACAGAATTTAGAACTGTGCAGTTGTTGGCCAAGCAAAACTTTGATGTTAATCAAGCAGAGGTGACTGAACCAACACTGCTACTTGACCTGAAGTGAGACCTGGGCAAGGTGCAGTTAACAATTAGTAGAATGAACTACACTCAAGGTGTATTTGGTTGTATTAAACGTTAGTGAACAGTGCTTTTAAGCAAAATCTGACAGGTGAGGCTGGGGTCACACATAAGCCCTTGGTCCGTTTTTGGCTTCATTTTTGTCATTTTTTTTTTCTAAGTCCAAAAACTGACAGAAAAACGGATTGGATGTAATAAACACCCTGTCCGTTCTTTTCTGGACCTCAAAACATTGCTCTGTCCGTTTTTGAGCCAAAAACGTTGCTAGCAACGTTTTTGGCATCATTTAAAAAACGCATGCGTTTTTTTAACATGGGGCCCTATGGGAAACGCATGCGTTAACGCATGGCACATATAGGCACTTGCGTTAACGCACATGCGTTTTTAATGAAAAAATGACTAAGTCCAAAAACGTTCAGGGGTGCAGGAGGCTCAAAAAGCACCCTATAAAAAACGGATTGGTGATGAAAATCACTTCCAAAAACGGACTTCTAAGGCTGGGGTCACACATAGAAATCCATTTTTGGAAGTGATTTCCATGACCAATTCGTTTTTTTTCGGGTGCTTTTTGAGCCTCCTGCACCCCTGAATGTTTTTGGACTTAGTCATTTTTTGAACAAAGTTCTTAAAAAACGGATCCGTTTTTTTAAGGCACCCCCAAAAAACTGATCCGTTTTTCCATAAGGCCCATGTTAAAAATTTTTTTTTTTTTAAAAACGGATCCCAAAAACGTTGCTAGAAACATTTTTGCCTCAAAAACGTACATAGCAATGTTTTTAGGTGCAGAAAAAAACAGACAGGGTGTTTATTACATCTAATCTGTTTTTCAATCAGTTTTTGGACTTAGAAAAAAAATGCCAAAAATGAAGCCAAAAACGGACCAAGGGCTTATGTGTGACCCTAGCCTAAGACAGGTGGTGTAGCTTTCTTCACAGCAGTGCTACACTACCTGCCCTAATGGATTCAAAGAGCTATATTACTGTGGCCAGATGCTGTGAGAAAGACTTGCACAGCACTGGCTCACACCTGACACACACCTGCCTGGCTTTAACCTGGCCCTGATAAGGGCGGCAATTAAAACTAATCCCTGCTTCTATGAAGTAGCCCTGAAAAGGGCTGATAGACTACTAGTCCCTATCCCTATCCCTAATCGCTACTCCTATGGAGCAGCCCTAAAAAGGGCTGATATTACTAGTCCTTATTCCCTAAGCCTATCTATCTAACTTTTATTCGCTCACTAGCTGACTGAGAGAACACAATTTAGTTTGCACTGTTTAGCAGTCGCACACAGCAGCAGCTGTCTAACACCTGCAGCAGCTATCAGCAAAATGGTGGTGATCTTTAAGATGGCCTGGTTTTATAGGGCTAGTGTGGAGCCCACTAGGACGGGGTACTCGGTGCCGGCCCAGGGTACTGCTGGGGAATGTCACGGCGGTCCTGGTCCGGACTGTGTCCCGGGCCCGCACAATAAAATGGGGGGTTATCTACAGGGGATTTGTCACTCGTGACGCCACCCACATTGTGTGGTCAATAATGGGGACCACCGCTGCTGCAGAACCTCCAGGGATGACGAGACAGCAGCTAGGATGGTGTAGTTCCTGTGGGCAGAACTGGGTATCCCCGGGGCAGTGGTGATAAAAGTCAGTGATGGTAATTGTAGGCTTTGCAGGAGAAAGGGGTGATGTGGAGATGGCTCCTGACGGGGCTAGATGGAGAACTGACAGCTTTTCATACCTGAAATCAGACACAGACAACGTAGCAGGGTTCACCCGGGTTTACTGTTCTTATTCTTTCTGTCAAACAGGCACGGTACAATACAATTCTTTACAGCTTTGCCATATTGAATCCGGTATACTGAACCCACTGCAGCCAGGTTATCTTTCCTAGACTCCTTTGCCTTTCTACGTGTCCTTTCTGGCTATTTCTCAGTGTTTTCTCCTCAAAGTGGATTAAGGAGCGGCAGCTCGGTCCCTTTTGGCAGCTTCTCCTTTTAATCCTTTAGGCGGTAAGCCGGGTCCTATCTATGCTGCTGTGCTCCCCAATCTTATGGTGGGAATATAGATCTGGAATCTGTATTCCCCATCAGGTTGTCTGGGGCACCGGGTAAATCGTCAGTCCCCTTCAGAGCTGACACTCTGCTTTCAGCCAAACCACAGGTATCCCTAGTTCTCAAGAGATTACCGGGTCCCTTTCCTTTCTGTGTAACTTCTTGGTATAATCGGGGAAACTTTCTTATCAGTCAGTTGCTGGTCTTCACTACTTTTCTGGACCTGATGGTACTGGTCTTGTCTTGACTGCTCGGCACCTGCCTGCTGGCTAACCGCTTCCTGTCACTCCCTTATATACCCATCCGTTACCATGACTACGCTCCATCCACTCATATTTAGCCTATTACCCCTTGTCTGCCTAGAGTCCCAGACTCAGGGTTAGGTCCCCATGCAGTGGATATGTGTGCGAGGTGTTTGTTAAACAAACTGTCTACCCTCCTACCTGGCTGCAGTACTACCTGTGGCCACCCTGGATGCAGGGGCGCCACACTAGGACATGTGACAGACACAGCCAATGATGACATTGCAAAGTGTATTTTTTCGCACAACTAGTGTGGCACTGTGATTAGCTAGCGGCCTGAACCGCCCCAATGTACAAGCTTTAGGAGAAAAAAAAAAAGAGCGCAGCTTTCATACACACTCCTTCCCCCTGCACAATACACTCACAAACTGGATATTAACATTCATTTGCAGTATTAGGGCTAGGTTTAGGGTTAGGAAGATTAAGCTTTTGTGGATCAAAGCATTATCGAACATATAATAGAACAGCCGAATTTCAAGCAAATTGTTCTAATTCGGCGAATGACTGGAACACCGCCAAAAACAGCTCGAATTTCAGATTGGGGAACAATTCAAATCGAACATCGCTCATCTCTATTGGTAGGTAATAAAACGGTTTCTACAGGATCCAGCATAAACTGGATGCAACTGAAATGCAACTGCACAAGCCGAAGTGCCCATCCAAGTTTTTGAAAAAGAGCCAGATTAAAAAAAAACAACAGCAAAATTGCTTCTTTTCACCATTTCAATGAACCCACCATTTTAAATCTTCAGTACATTACATGGCAAAATCAATGGTATTAAAAACTGAAGCTTGATATAGATATATAGATATATATACGTTGAAGGATAAATAAAAACAAGTTACGGCTAGGGATGAGCGAGTACTGCAATATTCGGACTCGCTATACTCATAATGACTAGGTCCTGATACTCGGTACTCGTTGCGAGTATAGCGAGTCCAATGAAAGTGAATGTAGAACCGAGTACTTTCGCAGTATATCTATATATACACTGTGAAAATGGAATAAAAGTCAATAAAAGTTGTTAAAAATAAAATATCATACTCGCCCATCCGACGGCTGCACCGCGACCCGTAAAGAAGACATCCCATGTACGGCTAGGACCTGTCAGTCTGATAGGAAACTATATAGAAGGAAAGAGGGCACCACCAACAAGGAACTCCAAATTAGGAGGCAAATACGGACTGGAGACCTAGTCTTCACCCGGGGTGCCAGTGGGAGACCAAGAACACAGTCTAGAAACAAAGTTCAGAAAAAAACACGGCACTCACCGGGACTTCAAAAAGCGGTGACCCGTAGAAGGGCGAGAGCCCGAAACGGTGCCGTCGTCACCTCGGTACCCCCTCCCTGCACTTTGTGATGCAAACCCTGCAATAAAGGACACCGCTTTTTGAAGTCCCGGTGAGTGCCCTGTTAGTCTGATAGCCAATCAGATGGCTGCAGCGATCTGGCCAATTGGATGGCCTGACGTTACAAACCACGTGATCACTTCCAACCACCTGATTGGCCAGATTGCCAGGTCATTGATGCACGTTTAAGACCTGGCAATTTGGCCAATCAGGTGGCTGGTAGCGATCATGTGGTTGGTGACGTCAGGCCATCTGATTGGCCAGATCGCAACCAGCCATCTGATTGGCTATCAGACTGACAGGTGCTAGCCATACATGGGATGTCTTCTTTTTGGGTCCCCGGTGCAGCCATCGGATGGGTGAGTATGGGTACAATGTATGAGCACTACCAGAGCTTCTTTGCAATTTTTAATTCTGCAACAGTCACTTTGTTTGACTCCATGGGTGTTTTACAGAGATGAAATCATCACTACACTCATAAATGAAATTGCAGAAGGGTTAATTTGCAAAATTTGGTCACTTAAGTGTGTCTGCTGTTCTGGCATATGGGGCTCTGCAAATGGTGTTTGAAAACTACTTTAGGAAAATCTGAGAGTTTTGAATTGCTGAGCCAACGTGTTTTTTTTATTTGCATATATGCTGCAGATTTGTGGCCGAAAAAAGAAATCTGAACCACATGTGCAAGGAGACAAAAAAGCAATGTGGGCACAGCATCTCTGAACTAGCATAGACTTTGCTGACCTCAGAATAGACATGCAGATTTTTATGCAGATTCTCAATCTGCTTAAAAATATCAAACAAGACACCATGGGCACAGGGACTAAGAGAGTCTAGGGAAAGCAGCAGTTGTGGTGAAAAAAACTCAGATTCCTCTTGCCCCCTGGCTACTTCCACAGAGACCTCAAAGACAGGGGTGGCCAACTACAGTCATCAAAGTCTTAAAGCAGTGTACATTTTCTGGATTTCTTTAGCATTGTACAGGTGCTAATTTAATCACCTGCAGAGGTGATGGATGATTCCAGCAACTTGTGCAATGCTAGGGAAATCCTGACAATATGCACTGTTTGCAGCCATTGAGAACTGCACTTGGTCAGCCCTGTTCTACTGAGGTGGGTGTACTGTCTTGCAGTTCCATACCTCACACCTTCGGGCCAGAGGCCAGCAGCTTGTTTACTAGTCTCTGTAGGGCATTAACAAATGCAACTGTTTGCAGAAATAGTTCAGCACACAAGGAATGAACTCAAAAATGTTTACTATATAATACACATACAGACTATAAGGCTACATTCAGACTGTTTTTTTCCTTTCTTTTCTGCTGCATTTTTGGCTGTAAAACAGGAGCTGTCCTCCAAAAAGCACCAAAATAGGATAATCTATTGCTAATCCGTTTTTTGCTGCATTTTGGATACTGCTTTTTCTCCTTTAACAATGGTTCCTAAGGGAAAAATGCATGTCAAAAACGCCACAGAAACTAACATGCTCATTCGTAAAACAGGCCACTTGTAAAGTGATCTGTTTTTTCAATTTTAAAGTGGCCTGTCTAAATGGTAAAAAACGAAAACCCATTGACTTTGCTGGGATTCCATTTAAGTGATATGTTTTGTTCAGTGCACTGCACAAGACGGATGCATAAAACGGATGGAAAAATGGCACATCGGAATGTAGCCGTAGGCTGCATAATTTCTGCTTATTTTTGCAGTTGAGCTTTATTGCTGCACTTTGCGCAAAAAAGCACAACTGCATTCACACCCTGCACTTTTTCACTTCCGCTTTTCCCGAGCCCATTTTATAATGTGGGTTATAAGAACAGCGCACGTAAAAATGCGCAAAGAATTGATATGGTCATTCTTTTTGCAGACGTGCTTTGCAGTGAAAGCGTGTTTGCAAAAAAACACACCATGTGAATGGTTTTATGCAAAAGTCATTGCTTTTGTTGAGCAGTGTTACGGCTCTGTGTTTCACTGCATTTACGCCAACACTGAAAAGCGCTGGTGAAATATGCAGCATGTGAACATAGCCTTAGTCTTAAAGAAATTTAACAATGGGGGCGTGACCTGGAGGCCAATGGCGCAGGTCACATAATCCAAAGCTCCGGCAGCTGATCCGATAAACGGCACCATTCCAGCGTTCCCATATCTCCCACCTTTGGCTTACCGGCAGTGAAGCAGCGCCACACTCACAGGGAATTCCAAGGGCTTCATCTTGGCGCCACGGAGAACCGCAATAGGTGACTGATTTTTTTCCCTGTGGAGAGGCCTCCCCCTCCAAAATGGCGCCGGCTGCAGGGTCCCCTTCTACCTCCTCCCATGCCTCCCGCAGCTCAGAGGAGCGAGCTGCCAGGGAGACTGATGGAGATGCTGCGTCGGTGAATCAGCGGTGCCTGCGGGGGCTCCTGGAGTCACTGAGGAGGTCCCTGCAGGAGGACATGCGGGTCTTGATGGGTGAAATCTGCCATGAGCTCATAGCATTAGGTGAGCATGCTCACCACATTGAGGACAAGATGGCTGAGTACGCCACCGCTCAAAATGAACTGGCTACAGATCATGCTGAGCTGGAGGGGGAGATAAAACAGGCACAGTTGAAAATCTGCAATCTGGAGGATAAGCTGAGAAGGGAGAATGTAAGAATCAGGGGTATTCCTGAGTCTGCTAATGCTGAAGACCTGAGGAGCACTGTGCTGGCATTTCTGCAACAGGTCATCCCTGATTCCCCTATGGGGAACTTAGATATAGATAAAGCATTTAGGATCCCCAAACCCTCACATATAGATAAAAACCTGCCAAGGGACATCCTGGTGAATTTCTACATGGCTAAAACAGCTGATACTTTTTAGAATAGAATGAGGCACAAGCCTTCCCTTGCCGGACCATATTCGGAGGTGTCCGTTTTCCCGGACCTATCTGCTAGCATGATGGAGGGAGTTTGCCCGATATTGCAGGATCCTACGTGAAAAGGGTATCATGTACAGCTGGGGCTCACCAGTAAATATTAGATTTCGCTACAAGGGACCGACGTAAGTGTTTCACTCCCCTAGTCGTCTGGGAAAAGCCATGAAGGAATGGAACTTTATCCCGGCCACGGATGATTTATCATCATCATCATCACCTCTATGAGAGGCCCTCAAGGGTGACGCAACCGAGGGTCGGTTTGCTGTGAGATGCGTTTTACTAACACACAGACGTGGTGGACTTTATCTCTCACGTGCACGGACAAAATTTTATTTCCTTTCCTACACCACAGGCAGAGGTTATCTATTCCTAGAACTCGACCTTTTTAGTGGTACATTTACAATTCTGACTGTTTCCTCAAGTGGTAGGGGGGCTGGTCCCTTTGGCTCTCCTTTAATCCTTTGGTACCTCCTATCTATGAGCGTTCCCAATCTAGTGGGATTAGCTGAACTTCCCCTCAGTGCTGGGACTAAATCGTCATACTCCCACCAGAAAGTGTTCAGAATTCAATACGTAAATAGATTACTTTTTTTCTATTAACTTCATTGGGTATATGGGGAAACTTCATCACTCTTGCTGGTCTCATACTTTTGGACTGATGGTATTCTTTCTACTGCTCGCAAGTCTGGCTAACGTTCTGTCACCTTATATACTCATGTTCCATCTATCTACCAAACTAAATGCTCCTAGTCCCAACTCAGGTTATCCCCATGAGTATATGGTCGCAGGTTTAAACTAAACGCAACTTCCCAGTTCTGTGGCCACCCGGAGCAGGGCCCAACTAGGACATTTTAAGCACCCTTGATGACATTCAAGTGTTATTTCGCACAACTATTGGCACTGTGATTGCTAGCACCTTAACCGCCCCACGAAAGTTTAGGAGAATGAAAGAGCCAGCTTTCATAAACTGCTTTCCCCCTAAAATCACATATATATTTAACATTCTTGCGGGTATAGACTAGGTTTAGGGTTAGGAAGATTAAGCCTTTGGTGGATCCAACATTTTGACAAAAGACCCAGAATAGCAAATTGTTCTATTCGATGATCCCAAAAAAGCTTGATTTGAGTATTGAGGACAATTCAATCGAACATCACTCATGCTAGGAGGTGAATAAACGGTTTCTCACGTATCCACATAAAAGGATGCAATAAAGCAACTGCACAAGGAAGTGCCCATTCAAGTTTTTGAAAGAGCAGATTAAAAACACAGCGAAATTGCTTCCCCTTTCAATGAACCCAAAGCCATAAACTTTAGTACATACTGGAAATCATTGGTATTAAAAACTGAACTTGACCATAGATATAAGGTATATATAGCTTGAGATAACTAAACAAGTAAGGCATGGGAGAGCGAGTACCGCATAGCTTCGGATCGTCTATCACTGGAATACTAGTTCCTTGATACTCTCTCTTGCGAGATCCCATAAAGGATTGACGTCTGTTATTCACTAAGATATCATAATGTTAAGTACATTTCTTCGACGCTGCACGACTTACCTAGAAACACATTTGCGGACTTCATTTAGGAAACCTATACTGAAAACACACAACAATGGAACTCCAATTGAAAAGTAAGGGCCTGCTTCGGGTTGTCATGGAGACAGGAACACCTACAAAGCCAATCAGAAAAATACGGCGAGATACAGGGCTCAAAAGAGCGTACCCTACTGAATGGGATGGGGGTATATTAGCAGTACAGAATGCAACTGATGTAAAATGATCTTGAAAACCTAAAAAAGATACATTTACACTGGTACTTACCCCCCACCAGACTGGCTAGTATTTATCCAGACCTTTCTCCATTGTGTTGGAGAGAGTGCGGGGAAGGGGATTCCTGTCCCACATGTGGTGGTCTTGTCTGAAGATCTCACCCTTCTGAATCCTGGTGGTGAGTCTTATCCGTTCTGTCACGGGGATCCGGGAGAATCTACCGCCCCACTTGGTGGTCTTTAACATTGGCTTACACAATTACCCTCCGAATATCAGAGGCACGGTTTCATACATATTGATAGCTGCCAGGCTTTGCTTGGCCGGGAAATGGAAGTCGCTCTCCTCCCCCCACTATAGGAGAGGTCATTGACAAAACAAACCTGATTTTTCAGCAGGAATGCCTCCTAGCCCTGGATAGACCTAGTAAAAGGAAAGCTTTGGAGAACTGGAGTGTTTGGGCTTCTCACCCTTCTGCAACTCATATTCCTAAATGATCACTATTTAGGACCACGGATAGAATGGTTTTCACTCTTGGTTAACTATTTTGCGTGTTTATCGTGTCAGACTGGCGTCTTCCGATAAAAGGCAGGACTTCTCTCCCCTCCCCCAACTCTCCCCTCTCCCCTTCATCCTGATCTCTCAGTAAAGACTCTCCCCCCCTCCCCTTCTTTAATTCTCCCCCTCCCCCTCTTTAATTCATCCACTTCCCCCTCTTTCCTGCCCATCCCCCCCATGTTGCTTGATGTTGTTAATGTTCTTTCTTTGAATTTTGTATTTGAGAAAATTTTCAATAAAAATTTATTGAGGAAAAAAAAAAAAAATTAACAATATACATACAGGTGCATCTCAATGAATTACAACATCAGCAAAGAGCTAATTTTTTTCAATAATTCAATACAAAAAGTGAAGCTCATATATAATAGAGTTACAGAGTGTCCATTTCAAGTGTTTACTTATTTACACTGGTCAACAAGTTTTAACTTTTTTTCTGTCTCCTGTTTTAAATTATGTTGACTACAAATATTTTGAGGCACTGATTTAAGAAATGTAATTCGAATTTCTGTAGCACATACCATTCCTGAGATATTTTCATTTTACAAGTATAATAATAAGGACTGTACATAGTGCATAATAAATCGGCACTTATTTTAATGTTTTTATTTCAAAAGTACATTTTTGGCAGAAATGAACAATGAAAATCATGATATCGACTCACTTTATTATAATATACAGCACTTAAACCCTGTCTAATGATGCATTCCATTAGGCCGGCTTCACAACACGGTCTGGCTGTGTCCGGTATTTTCAGGGGCTGGCTGGTAGATCTTGCCATGGGGGGCAGTCTACTTCTTCCAGCCAGAGCCCAAGTGAGGATAGCTCTGATAGCGAGGCCGGTGAACAGCGGGGAGGGGTGGGGTTATTGGAGCGAGGCTAGGGGTGAAGAGCGGGGGGGGGGAAATTGAGTACTATCGGAGCAACTGCTACTTCCCTGGTCGCTGTCACTGAAGGTGGCGGCCCTAAGCTAGGACAAGACCACCGGCCTGGGGGGCAAATGCCTCCCTGTCACCTGGGCCAATCCCCCCTGGGTATTTTGCAGGTGCACTGGACACAACCTGACAGCCCTTGATGCGTACAAACTGAGGGAAAATATGCCCTCTGATCCAGTTTTAAATAGGAATCGTTTGTGCGCGTCTGTGCTGCTGTTCAGTGCTGAAATTTCAGCAGTGCGGTGCAGGGGAGCTGCCCGCGGTGCTGAAATTTCAGCCGTGGAGCACTCCAAGTGCTAAACTGCAGCGGCGGCTGTGAAATGCTGCGCTGTCCATGGTGCTTAATGACCGAAGCTGCATTGCAGAGCCGCCGCTGTTTCAGCATCCGGCATCCGAGAACGGTATGATTATTTTGCCGGATCCGGCATCCATAGACTCCCATGTTATGTGCGCCGGATCGCCCAAGATCCAGTAGGATCCAGTTCAGTTCGTTTTTGGCACCGGACACAAAAAATTATGCAAACTCCCATTTTATGTCCGGTGCCAAAAACGAATAGAACCGTATCCTCCTGGAAAACCACAAAACCGGATGGCAAATAACAGCCATCTGGTGCCATAGGGATACATGGGGGGCACAATTGGATCCGACTCTGTTGGTTCACACCAGACAGACAAGACCCGAAAAACTGTGGTGTGAAGCCAGCATTAGTTGTGCACTCTCAGGTACCTATCGGACATGCCATTCACATGAAGGAGACCTATGAGACTTTGCAGCTTCTGCTCAATCACAATCAGTACTCAAGGTACAAATGGCATATATGTGGTGCAATTTTATTAGGTTTACAGCTGGGATACATTACCTGTTGTTTCCTTTGCGAATGGGACAGTCCACAAGAGATTCGCATTATATCTGGAAGGATTGGCCACTAGGCAATAAATTAATTCCAAGGGCAAAAGAATGTTAAACACAAACCATTGGTAGATAAAAAGATGACATTTCTTCTGCCTTTGCACATCAAACTGGGCTTAATGAAGAACTGTGTCAAAGCAATGAACAAGCAAACTTTAAATTTGCCGCCTCATTTTCTACTGTGAAGAGAGGGCCGGAACATCACATCCGGCCCAGTGCATTGTGTTCTAAAGACGTCACTGGCTTGACTTCAATATGCGCACTGCGCATGCTCGGGGGCAGAGCCGTACCACGTGATCAGCCCCACAATGCACCAGGCCGGATGTGACGTTCCGGATCCGCTGTTCACAGAAGTAAATGAAGAGCAAATTTAAAATAGAGGAGGAATGAAGAACGAATGGTGACGCCCAGTCGGGCATGCAGAAAACAAGCGAAGAGGGGAGAATGAAGGTCCAGGACCCCCTTTTCAGAAGCAGACTACATGTAAGTATATAACTCATTTTCTTAATCTTTACAGTGCAGGTTTAGGTAAGAAAGGGATGGTTAAGGATCAGCTAGGAATGTGCAGAGACAGGTAGTGATAGCAGAGAGGGGTAAAACGAGGTGACAAGTTCCCTTGAAGCCTTTGCTTACTTGCGACAGAAGTTTCCATGCATGAGTCGGTCGACAGGGTAGGGGTACTCGGACACCGGGACAGGTTGCTACTTCAGTGGGGATCACGGCTGGTCGGATCCGGTCCCGTGCCCTGGACACTCAATAGCTGAGGGGAAAATTATTTGGTGATGGGGAATTATAAGTGACACCACCTGTGGTACCTGGTAATGTAGTTACCAGCGCTACAGCCAGCCGCTGAGGTGATGGTGATTCAGCTTTGGTATTACAGCTACCCACAGGCGAAGCTTTTACCTCAGGCCAGCAGGGTGGATGAGGGGAGTAGTAGTCCTTGCCTCTGTGTAAGCTCTCCAGGCAGCGGTGGTGAATCAGGCAGACACAATAGTCTCTGTTTTGGTACCTTTTTTTTACTGATGTCGGGTAGCAGGTACGGTCCAGGAGGGTAACCAGGTGGCCGGTGCAGTTTAGGACATCCACCTTAGAAAGTAATGAGGCCTCCTTTTACTATTGTCTGTGGTAGTTAAGGCCAGTTCTGCCTCAAGCTGAACCTGCCGATTCTTCTCTCACTCTCTCTCTCTCAGGCTACAACTTCCACAACCGAACGGAAACGACCTTTCTGTGGGGTTCCCTCTCCTTTTCTTAGGGTCCCTGGTCCTATGTTTGGTCAGGTTTGGGGTCTTGATTACCTGAGGTCTAGGTAGATTGAATATTGAATCCTCCTGGTCTGTCCGGGTTTTCTCTGTTATATCTGGATTTATAACAGCCTTGGACTCCGGTGTCCAGATGAACTAAAGGGCTATTTGTGATATCCAGTTTTTCTGTAGTTTCCTAATTTTTCTTCACTTGCCTTCTCTAGGGTGTTTCACAACTCCTGTCAGTCTCCTCTCCTCACCCTCCAATCTCTTAACTGACTCCTCCCCTGGAGTCTGGATCTTTTATAGGGGATCTTGCTTAAGGCAACAAGTCAAGCTCCTCCTTCAGGCCTGGGGTGGAAGTGTTGTGTATTGTGTGTACCAAGGTGTATATCCTTCCCTGCCCCAGTGGGTTATGTGGCAATCCCACAGGGGTGCCACACATCAGTGATGCCAAGATAAAAGAGGATGTTTTCATTGGTCAACAAATCTGAGAGCTAGTAAATGATAATTTGGTAGTCTTTTGCATGGTGCAGAACAGGTCACATGGTCAGCCTTCAAGAATGCCTTTTTCAACTTTCTATGAAATGAAAGAGATAGAAAGTCCCATGTAAAGGACCTGATGGTCTAGGGGGTATAGAATTGGGCAAGTGGTGACTCACCTATAACAGTTGTGCGCCCCCGCACAACGCTGCTGAAAGCTCGTGGATTGGAAAAGCAGAGCGGAGCCTGGATCTTAGCAGCTGGCCAGCGTCTTCCTGGTTGCTGGTCACGAGGTCCGATCACGTGACCGAGAGGAGGATGATGTCATGCAAAGTCCTTCAACTCAGCCCCAGCAGCTTCCACCCCTAATCGGAGGGTATTAGATGCAGGAACAAGAGAGAGTTGCATTTTGAGGAGCGCTTAGGGCATAAAGGACCATTGATATTAGATCATATTTGAAGATAAACAAACCTATTTATTAAAGACACCTGATGAAGATAGCTTGACTTTTGAAATGTTGTGGCTGCAAAGTGCCTTTAATAAAGAGGTTTGTTTATTTTCAAATATGGTCTAATATCAATGGTCCTTTATGCCCTAAGTGCTCCTCAAACCGCAACTTTCTCTTGTTCCTTTTTCAACTTTCTAAGAAACTACAAGGTGCCAGACTATGCTGAACAGGTTGAAAGTCTTCTTCAGGCTTACAAGTCAAGGAAGGGCAACATGTCACTTAAAATACATTATCTTCATTCACACCTTGACTTTTTCCCACCAAACCTCGGTGCTATAAGTGATGAACATACTGAAAAGG
The DNA here is from genome assembly GCA_033576535.1 of Allobates femoralis. Classification (NCBI taxonomy): domain Eukaryota; kingdom Metazoa; phylum Chordata; class Amphibia; order Anura; family Aromobatidae; genus Allobates; species Allobates femoralis. The sequence continues at coordinate 230,123,907 of JARQOC010000005.1, forward strand.
TTTCATCAAGACATTTCCCAGATGGAGAAACAATACCAGGGAAGGTGGAGTCCCTGGATGCTGGCTGAGTATTGTTTGAATCTTGTCCGTGAATCATTGGACAGTGATTATAGATGAAAATGAATGGTAAAATGTTTCTAAACTTGATTGCTGACTTTTGCATTCGGAATATCACATGCCACTACAAATTTGACAATATTCAATAGATACATATAATTGCATTCTTCTCAAAAAAATCTTACACGATAGAGCAATTCTGAAGTTATTTCTGAACTCAGCATGAAAATTCCAGTTTCATCCACCTAATTTCATGCAGGAAACAAAACCTTGTTGAACAGTGTAATTATTATGATTATGACATTAAATAGTGATTACACATTTTTAAGAAGCAATAGCCATACTATGGCTAAGATCAAGGATGTGAAGCATATAATGGCCATATGCTATACATTATATATATTGCTCTCACAAAAGTGTAGAATACACTTTCATGCTGGTGACCCTCTGCAGTAATAAAGGTTTGCTCTCCAATAAAACAATAATAATTCACAAAAAATCCCTTATAAAATAAAGGTTTCTAAAACTGATATTTTAAGGACATTGTAAGCTTCTTAGACTTCATAGCTGCTTTCACATCTGATACTGTTTCCAAAATTCAGACTCTGCAAAACACCTGCAAACTCCAGGAAGCTTTAAAAAATTCAAAACAATTCAAAAAAATTCTGCAACCTAACACATGCCAGCAGACGTGATGGTTGGGACACTCCTAAACATAGGTTAGGTGTTGTCCCCAGCCAGTGGGTCTTCCGGCGAGCGTTTTGACCCCAAATAAACAGGTAAATTTTTGGGGCCATTTTCAATTTCAAACTTTGTTCCTAACTTAGCCAGAATTGCCAACTTTTGGGGAAAGTGTTTGGGTTTCTAATCACCGAACCGAATCAGCCATGTTCTTGCTGAATTTGAAATCGGCGAACATGTTCCAGCAAAGTTCGCTCATCTCTATTGTAGACATTTATATCATCCATAGGTTACCCAATGATGCCTCAATTGATCTATATGTATTGTTTCTAAGAGAAGATATTTGAATAATTAGTCATGTGATAGTGCATTCTATATTTTCTATTCCCATGATTTTCTGTAAATTTTTATAGATACAATCCTATGTGCAGAGTTAGAATCATCTATTACTATCCATAACACAGCCAATACCAAGGCCTTATGAATATAATATAACTGTTACACAACTCTAAGAAATCAAAATACACTACTAGGGATGAGCAAGTACCTTAATATTCGTACTCGCTATACTCGCAACGAGTAGGTACCGATACTCGCTACTCATTGCGAGTATAGCGAGTACAAATACTTTCGCAGTGTATCTATAGATACACTGCGAAAGTAGCCTAAAAATAATAAAATTACATACTCACCTGTCCGACGCCTGCATTGGGACCGGCAAAGAAGCCATCCGATCGCTGGACAAGGACCTGTCACTACCAGCCAATCAGATGGCCGGTAGTGATTTGGCCAATCAGATGGCGCCACGTCACAACCAAGTCATCGCTAGCGGCCACCTAATTGGCCAGTTTGCAAGATCCTATCAGGTGGCCGCTAGCGATGATGTGGTTGTGACATGGTGCCATCTGATTGTCCAGATCGCTACTGGCCATCTGATTGGCTGGTAGTGACAGGTCCTTGTCTAGCGATCAGATGGCTTCTCTGGTGAGTATGTAATTTTATTATTCATTCACTTTTATGCTACTTTCGCAGAGTATTAGGACTACTCGCTACTCCCGAGTACACATAACTGCTTTGGAAGTGCAGTGAGATACAGGCTGATTTGCTGCTAAGGGAAAAAAAGAAAAAAAAAAAACCCCTTTATATCTGATTCTCTAGCGAGTGTGACCGCGAGCTTTGTGTGACAGAGCAAGTGCGACAGAAGTAAGTGTGTGACTTGTGATTCAGTGAGGAGGTGTTTGGGAATCCTGCAACAAATACCTGTGTGAAGTGCTGACTGTTTGTTTTTGTTTTTTTTCACCTTTTAATTTTATTGGGCTTTCTTATCTTTCTTTTCTCTCTACAAGGTTATAGTCTCTTATTTTACTACCTGTAAGTTAAAGGGTTAACTACTTGCACTTAAAACCTGTGGTGTAGCTATACTTACAAGGGGTTAATTAAGGGTGGGGGTGCATAATTAAGGGTTTATAAGAAGCAGCTGGTTGGGGCTTCCAGTCCTTTGGAAGTGCAGTGAGATACAGGCTGATTTGCTGCTAAGGGAAAAAGAGAAAAAAAAAAAAAAACCCTTTATATCTGATTCTCTAGCGAGTGTGACCGCGAGCTTTGTGTGACAGAGCAAGTGCGACAGAAGTAAGTGTGTGACTTGTGATTCAGTGAGGAGGTGTTTGGGAATCCTGCAACAAATACCTGTGTGAATTGCTGACTGTTTGTTTTTGTTTTTTTTCACCTTTTAATTTTATTGGGCTTTCTTATCTTTCTTTTCTCTCTACAAGGTTATAGTCTCTTATTTTACTACCTGTAAGTTAAAGGGTTAACTACTTGCACTTAAAACCTGTGGTGTAGCTATACTTACAAGGGGTTAATTAAGGGTGGGGGTGCATAATTAAGGGTTTATAAGAAGCAGCTGGTTGGGGCTTCCAGTCCTTTGGAAGTGCAGTGAGATACAGGCTGATTTGCTGCTAAGGGAAAAAGAGAAAAAAAAAAAAAACACCTTTATATCTGATTCTCTAGCGAGTGTGACCGCGAGCTTTGTGTGACAGAGCAAGTGCGACAGAAGTAAGTGTGTGACTTGTGATTCAGTGAGGAGGTGTTTGGGAATCCTGCAACAAATACCTGTGTGAATTGCTGACTGTTTGTTTTTGTTTTTTTTCACCTTTTAATTTTATTGGGCTTTCTTATCTTTCTTTTCTCTCTACAAGGTTATAGTCTCTTATTTTACTACCTGTAAGTTAAAGGGTTAACTACTTGCACTTAAAACCTGTGGTGTAGCTATACTTACAAGGGGTTAATTAAGGGTGGGGGTGCATAATTAAGGGTTTATAAGAAGCAGCTGGTTGGGGCTTCCAGTCCTTTGGAAGTGCAGTGAGATACAGGCTGATTTGCTGCTAAGGGAAAAAGAGAAAAAAAAAAAAAAAAACCTTTATATCTGATTCTCTAGCGAGTGTGACCGCGAGCTTTGTGTGACAGAGCAAGTGCGACAGAAGTAAGTGTGTGACTTGTGATTCAGTGACTTTGGATTAAGGGAGTTTGGAAGGGAGGACTTACTGAATTGCTGGTTGTATTTTATTAATACTTTGCATTTCTTTTTACTTATCATTTCTGTCTGGTGCAATCCCCATTAGGAAATGAGCTCCATGATTGGCAATGCCATCCAGTGTACATCTTGCCACATGTATGCATTCCTTGACCAGCCGGCCGAGGGTGCATACTGCTGTGTGAGATGTGAGTACGTTGTGCATTTGGAAGCCCAGATACTGGATCTAAATGAACGACTGACAACGCTGAGATCCATAGACAATATGGAAAGGAGTCTGCTGCTCACTGAACAGCTGCTCAATGGGATAGATGTGGGGGAGGATGGTACTATGGAGCCTCAGGACCATGAGGTAGCTAGCTGGGTGACAGTTAGAAGGCGGGGTAGAGGGAAGGGTGCCAGGGAGGCTAGCCCTGATCTGGCACACCCCAATAAATTTGCTATGTTGGCAGATGAGGGGGGTGTGAGTTCAGGTACAGCACTGCTGCAGCAGGGCATGACCTCTGAAAGCCAGAGGAGTGTCTGCTCCAGTAAGGGGAAGACAGGAGAGTAGGGCAGGCCAGACAGGTGCTGGTAGTGGGGGACTCAATTATTAGGGGAATAGATAGGGCAATCTGTCACAAAGACAGGGATCGTCGAACAGTGTGCTGCCTACCTGGCGCTCGAGTCCGGCACATCGCTGATCGGGTTGACAGATTACTGGGAGGGGCTGGTGAGGACCCAGCGGTCATGGTGCACATTGGCACAAATGACAAAGTTAGAGGTAGGTGGAAGGTCCTTAAAGATGATTTCAGGGAATTAGGCTGCAAGCTTAAGGCAAGGACCTCCAAGGTAGTATTCTCTGAAATACTGCCTGTACCACGTGCCACACCAGAGAGGCAACGGGAGATTAGGGAGATAAATAAGTGGCTCAGGAATTGGTGTAGGAAGGAGGGGTTTGGGTTCCTGGAGAACTGGGCCGACTTCTCTGTTGGCTACAGGTTCTATGCTAGGGACGGGCTGCACCTCAATGGGGAGGGTGCAGCTGTGCTGGGGGAGAAAATGGCTAGAAGGTTGGAGGAGTGTTTAAACTAGGGATTGGGGGGGTGGGTATTCATTGTATAGGAGGGGAAGATAGTGTAAACAGTAACCTGGGCACAAGTAATAAAATTGGGGGTGGCATGGGGGGTGGGGTTAGAACAGTCAATCTAGTAGGAAGGAATAGAGGTAAAGAGAGATGCATAAAGTGCATGTTCACTAATGCCAGAAGCCTCACCAACAAAATGGAGGAATTAGAATTGATTTTGTTGGAAAATAATTATGACATGGTGGGGATTTCGGAGACTTGGCTGGACGAGAGTCATGACTGGGCTGTTAATTTACAGGGCTATTGTCTGTTCAGAAATGACCGTACAAATAGGCGAGGAGGAGGTGTATGTTTATACGTAAAATCATCCTTAAAACCCATCCTGCGTGATAATATAGGTGAATCTAATGGAAATGTAGAGTCTCTGTGGGTGGAGATAAGGGGAGGGGAAAAAATAATAAATTACTGATAGGGGTTTGTTATAAGTCCCCAACAATAATGGAAGTGGAGGAGACTATCCTCATAAAGCAAATAGATGAAGCAGCGACTCAGGGAGAAGTCATTATTATGGGGGACTTCAACTACCCTGAAATACATTGGGGAACAGAAACCTGCAGTTCTAGCAAAGGTAATAAGTTTTTGAAAACTATAAGAGACAATTACCTTTCACAACTGGTTCAGGACCCAACAAGAAGGGGGGCGCTGCTGGACCTAATATTAACTAACAGGCCAGACCGCATATCAAATATACGGGTTGGAGGTCACTTGGGTAATAGTGATCATAACTTAATAAGCTTTCAAGTATCCTTTACTAAGACGTGTAGTAGAGGGGCCACAAGGACACTAAACTTCAGGAAGGCAAATTTCCAACGGTTGAGAGATGATCTTAGTGCAATAAACTGGGACGATGTCCTGAGACATAAAAGTACACAACACAAATGGGAGATGTTTATTAGCATCCTGAATAGGACCTGTGCACAATATATACCCTATGGGAATAAGCATGCTAGAAATAGGAGGAAACCACTATGGCTAAATAAAGCGGTAAGAAGTGCAATATGTGACAAAAAGAAAGCATTTAGGGAATTAAAGCAAGTAGGTAGTGATGAAGCATTAAATAAATACAGAAAATTAAATAACATTTGTAAAAAGCAAATCAAGGCAGCAAAGATTGAGACAGAGAGACTCATTGCCAGAGAAAGTAAAAAGAATCCCAAAATATTTTTTAACTACATAAATAGTAAGAAACTAAAAAATGATGGTGTTGGCCCCTTTAAAAATAGTCTGGGTGAAATGGTGGATGAGGATGAGGAAAAAGCAAATATGCTAAATGACTTTTTTTCAACAGTATTTACACAAGAAAATCCCATGACAGACAATATGATCAGTGATAACAAAAATTCTCAATTAAACGTCACCTGCTTAACCCAAGAGGAAGTACGGCATCGTCTAAAAATCACTAAAATTGACAAATCCCCGGGCCCAGATGGGATACACCCCAGAGTGCTGCAGGAATTAAGTACTGTCATAGATAGACCATTATTTTTAATATTTAAAGATTCAATAATATCAGGGTCTGTACCACAGGACTGGCGTATAGCAAATGTGGTGCCAATATTCAAAAAGGGGACAAAAACTGAACTTGGAAATTATAGGCCAGTAAGCTTAACCTCTACTGTGGGTAAAATCCTAGAGGGTTTTCTAAGAGATGCTATACTGGAGTATCTGAACAAAAATAACCTCATGACCCATTATCAACATGGTTTTACGAGGGACCGTTCCTGTCAAACTAATCTAATAAGCTTCTATGAAGAAGTAAGTTCTGGACTGGACCAAGGAAATGCAGTGGATGTGGTGTATATGGACTTTTCAAAAGCTTTTGATACGGTGCCACACAAAAGGTTGATACATAAAATGAGGGCAATGGGGATAGGGGAAAATATGTGTAAGTGGGTTAAGAACTGGCTTAGTGATAGGAAACAAAGGGTGGTTATTAATGGAACACACTCAGAATGGGTCACAGTTAACAGTGGGGTACCACAGGGGTCAGTGTTGGGCCCGCTTCTATTTAATATATTTATTAATGACCTTGTAGGGGGCATACAGAGTAGAATCTCAATATTTGCAGATGACACTAAACTCTGCAGGGTAATCAATACAGAGGAGGACAATTTTATATTACAGGAGGATTTATGTAAACTAGAAGCTTGGGCTGCTAAATGGCAAATGCGCTTTAATGGGGATAAATGTAAAGTCATGCACTTGGGCAGAGGAAACAAAGGGTATAATTATGTGCTTAATTATAAAACACTGGGCAAAACTATCACTGAAAAAGACCTGGGTGTATGGGTAGATGACAAACTCACATTTAGTGGCCAGTGTCAGGCAGCTGCTGCAAAGGCAAATAAAATAATGGGATGTATTAAAAGAGGCATAGATGCTCATGAGGAGAACATAATTTTACCTCTATACAAGTCACTAGTGCGACCACACTTAGAATACTGTGTACAATTCTGGTCTCCGGTGTATAAGAAAGACATAGCTGAACTAGAGCGGGTCCAGAGAAGAGCGACAAAAGTTATTAGAGGACTAAGGGGTCTGCAATACCAAGACAGGTTATTAAACTTGGGGTTATTTAGCTTGGAAAAACGAAGGCTTAGGGGTGATCTTATAATAATGTACAAATATATGAGGGGGCAGTACAGAGACCTTTCTAATGATCTCTTTACTCTTAGGCCTGAGACTGGGACAAGGGGGCATCCTCTACGTCTGGAGGGAAGAAGGTTTAATCATAATCACAGACGCGGATTCTTTACTGTAAGAGCAGTGAGACTATGGAACTCTCTGCCACATGATGTTGTAATGAGTGAGTCACTACTAACATTTAAGAGGGGCCTGGATGCCTTTCTTGAAAACTATAATATTACCAGTTATACATACTAGATTCTTTGATAGGGCGTTGATCCAGGGAATTAGTCTGATTGCCGTATCTGGAGTCAGGAAGGAATTTTTTCCCCCAATGTGGAGATTAGTGTTGCCACATGGGTTTTTTTTTGCCTTCCTCTGGATCAACATGTTAGGCTATGGGTTGAACTAGATGGACTTAAAGTCTTCCTTCAACCTTAAAAACTATGTTACTATGTTACTATGTTACTATGTTACTAAGTACTCAGAGAGTAGCGAGTAGCCCGAATACTGCTACTATTCGGCGAATATCGAATAGTAGTGAGTATACTCGCTCATCCCTATACACTACTCATCGGGGTCTATGGAGCTCAACTGTATCAGCTTAGTCAATAGAGTATTGCATTACATAGGCATTGTCTCCTAAACTGAGAAATCAAGTGCTAATATTTTGTTAATACTGTTCCAATACAGTTCCAAGTCTACGGCTCAGGAAATTAGTATGGAGTCACACTGCCCCTGTCCAATTTTTATTGCACATAGAGTCCTACGAAGTCGAATTGCAATAAATCATCACAATAGCCATGAACATATTTAGTAACATGTTGCATAATATCTAACTAGTACTTTAAACTTCATCCCAGTTAGGCTGGAGTCACAGTGGGCAAGAGAAATGCAAGATACTTGTGTGAGTTTGGCATGCATCACTGGGCACAGCTGCTGGATTTCCGAAAAGGAGCATGCAGCCTCATAGAAACACGCTCCTCTCTGGAGAACTGGTGGCCATGCCGGGTAATGCATGCAAGACTTGTGTGAGTCTCTCACCCAGTGCGACTCCAGCCTTAGTTGCAAAATATGAAGTTCCACCTATTATTTTCCGATAAGTGACATTTACTGATTACGGATATTTCTGCAAGCTAATTAAAACATGTAAAAAATATATTAACAAGTTTATGTACATGAAGTGGTTAAACAAAAAAAAATGACATTTCGGAGAAGAGCAGTCAAATACAATTGAAAGTTCTGGAAACCATTGGTGTCCACAATGTTCAGTTCAGAGAGGTTGCGTGACATTTCAGATCACTCACATTATGTTCAGATACTTCTCTTTGTATTGTTAATATGACTTGACATTTGACAGGGGAAAGACTCAACCGAATATTTCACATGCTTGCACATCAGATCGGAGATTTAAATAAAACCTACTGCTGCAATCTCTAGCTCTACATTATCGTATGATATCTCTCTATATACTATGATGCATTAGGCTAATCACTGCCATTTCATGAGTCTGGTACTGAGATTTCTTTCAATGCCCCCAAAAACCTATTCAAGCAATTTCTCCCTCTCTCTATAGGAAAGTCTGTCTGTCAGAAGCATAAACACTTGCAATCATGCACTTCCAAGGATGCATGTGCTATCAAAAAGGGAGGTGTTAATTGCTGTGCTAATTACAACATGATTGTTTTGCACTTGTTTTGCACTTGCAGGTGATTAAATTTTTAACGAAGCATATTACTTGGCACTGTTAGCACAGTTAACACATTTTTTTTTCCTTTATGCCTTGGGAGAAGTCCCGCGCCGCAGACCCTTTGCTGGCTGTAATGTGCTGTTGTGTTTGGAACAAGCCTCTGTTTAGTCTGTCGGTAGCGCTGCCCCAGCTTCCTGCTTGGGAAAAAGCAGCAGCATATTCTAATCATACCCAGCATGAGCACACTGGCCAGATGCGAACGCTGAAATCACTAAGGTATTAGCTAAAAATTAGCCAGTGCTGCTGATGCCAGTCTCCCAGACTTCATTTAAAAACTACCACGACTCCAGCCAATCAGACAGCAGCGAGAGCAAAAGTCGAGAAATGACAGCAAGTTTCATGTGATTTATATCAGCTTTACAGTGTCTGGTCCCAAGTGGACGAGAGCATGGGAACCTTGCATCTGTTACATGGGCAGACTTGTATGTCTGTGCTCCCACTGTGCAGCAAGCTGCATACATTGAGCACATGAGGCGCAGATGCACGCACACCATAAAAACACAAGAACACCAATGAATCAAAACTCTGCAGGGACTTGTGATGCCATCTCATTCTCCATCGCTCTACTCTAACCCATCAGATACGTTGGGTGGTGGCACCTATATTGGCAGAAGCTAATATGCCCTCCGGCTTCTTGTTTCTAGCTGTGCCTGCTGGAAGAAAATCGAAGCTCAGAATTCAGTGAGATAATATTAGTTACCATGCTGACAGCACTTGGCAGATTCAATCTACTGTAACCACCTACTGATTGTGACTCGTACCTATTAAATAGAAAATCTTCCCAAATTAGTCTGCGGAGGAAAACAAAATTAAGACTAATGCGCCATAAAATTTCACATTTCTGCCCGTCGAAATGATATTGATGCAAGTTAAAGATGAAGATATTTATTCTCCAGCAATTGAATTTTAAACATATTATAATTAAAAGTGGCGTCTTCATTTTTTTGCTGGAAAAAAAAAAAAAACATCATCCACCAATGTGACAGAATGCAAACAAATTGTGCTGCAGCCTTGACATAGCGGGGTGGGATAATTGTGGAGACACTCCAGCAGCCATTTACATTGCAGTTTTTTCAATGTGACTTCTTTTTTTCACAGCAGCTGTCACCATTTGATTTCTATATGAATTGCTAGGGCGTAGTATAAGGTCAGCCACCTTTTATTCTCCCACACAGCCCAGCATGTGTTCTCCGCTATAACACTCAAAGTACGACTGCAGCGTAATCAGAGCATGCTACCCAGCAAAATATTAATGTAGGTTATAGGGTTATAGGTCAGTTTTAACCTTCCACATATCTAAATGATTTTTTTTTTAAATTTATGATAAAAATAATATTCCTAACAATAATAATTCAGACGATAATAATTCAGACTATCAGATTATTTTAACACCTAGAACACACAGCAGACAACATTTCAAATGCCTTGTTTGTTAACTGAGTTAATTCTGTTTTGTGAATACGCAGTAGTTATACAGTTTAATATGGATTGCACAATTACACAAAGCACAGCATGGTCAATTTACATTGTTCAGGTCTAAAAAGTGCCCTTAGGGTTAAATACTTATCTGCAGTCCTAAAGATCTGAGACTCGTCATATGAAATCTCCCACTGGCATGAAAGGGTGTTTCTAGAATTGTGTGTACTAATTAAAAATGTTGGTCTAATGATCGACCTATATTATTGCCTCTAAATTAATGACAATACAAAGAGTCGGGATTTTCCAAGCTGCCACGTTAAAAAGGCTGAAACTGGAATGAAATAAATGCAAATTGTAAAATGCACAAGAGAAACTGAAAATTCATAAATTTATTATTATTATTATTATTATCTGAAACACCATCGATCCCATCTTGCAGTACATGTAAAAAGAGGTTTACGTACAAAATTCAAATATGAATTACAATAAACAAACTAAAATGAAGTAAGGTGATTCCCTGTAGGGTATATATAAAAAAAACAAACAATGCAGGGAGCGCGGCCACCATAGAATTGGATTACTTCCTATTGAATAAACAAACTAAAGACCATGTTACACGCTGCGATGTGGTAGCGATCCGACCAATGATGTGGATCGCTGCCACATTGTGAACTGATCGCTAGTGAGCTGTCACACAGGCAAACTTACCAGCGATCAGGACCAGCGAGAACGCTGGTAACCATGGTAAAGATCGGGTAACTAAGCTGAATGCGGCACTTAGTTACCCGATGTTTACCCTGGTTACCTGCTCCCAGCGCTTGCTTGAGCGTGAGTCGTTCATCGTTGGTCTCTTGCTGTCACACATGCCGTGCTGGCCGCCCAGCGGGAGACCAACGATAGATTTATGGTCCTGGCCATAAATCTACGATCAACGACTTATGGCCACTTTACACGTCCCGATATAGGCGTCAACTCCGATAAAGTCACGTGTTCGTGCGTTGGCCATAAATCTAATCACGACTAGCACTTACACGTCCAAATAGGTCCACTCGTAAAGCACTGGTTGTGCTTGCCCGATATCGTTCGTGCGTTGTATGGTGTAAATGTCCAATGCGATGCAAGAACGATGCCAAAACGATATTGGGGAAAGAATGAGCATGCTCTCCAACGGCCCGATATTGGATGGACGATGTGACAGGATCATGCTGTGTGACAGCCCAGCAACGACTTGTAGTACAACTTCCCCTATTCTAGCCCATGTTAAATGGTCGTTCCTGGTCGCCCGAACAAGGGGGCGTACACATCGCAGTTGTGTTGCCTGCCGATGTTGCGCTGTGTAACAGCTCCTATGCGATCTTGGAATTCTGCCCAAAATATGTGCGCTCCCGCCCCGTTGTATCCAACATCGGAACGATGTTGGGACGTGTAAAGTGGCCATTCTCGTTGATCGTTGATACGTGTCACACACAACAATGTCTTTTCGACATCGCTGCAACGTCCCAAACCGGTGACGTTGCAACAATATCGTTGACAATATCATTGTGTGTAATGGGCCCTTAAGGCTAGAGTTAGACTTGCGTCTGCCCTGAGCCTGGGAAATCCGTTAAAATCTTAGTGGCAGGCAGGCAGAGCGCATTGTCACCAGATTTCACAATACACGCTGTATATATTACTAAATAGATTTTTTAGACCTGTGTAGACTGGTACACTTACTTTGAAAATCCATGTCAGAATGCCTGTACGATCCTGATATTAGGATGAACATGGTATTTCATGAATTATACATAGATTGGAATATGTGTATTCCAAGTTTTTTTTCAGTCTGTTATCAGTGAGCCTGACTGAAGGCTGCAGCTTATGCTGAATAAAGTGAGATCTCAGCTGCAAGAGAGACAATGAGAAGCTGAAAATCAGGCCCTGAGTTCAGAGTTAAGGTTACAATTTCATAAAAGATCATGAAGGTATTATGACATGGATTTTCAAATTAAATACATCAGCCTCATCAGGTCCAACATATTTAATTAATAATATATCATGTTTGTGTTATGAATAGGGATAGGCGAACCTTAACTGTAAACACACTATCCTTCTTAAACGCGAGTCTCTCGGACGAGATTCGGATCATTAACCCTGAACGGCCTTTCCCTCTCTGGATGGGAGTATCAGCTGCTTGTGTTTTTGTGCAGCATCACACTCCTGTCCAGAAAGGGAGAGGCTGTTCAGGGTCACTGATCAGAGTCTCGTCCGAGAGACTCGAATGTAAGTAGGATAATGTGTTTCCAGCCTAAAATTGAGGGTCCGTACTGAACACCTAGAGTCCTTGCATGGCCCCAGAACATTGACTTCTCCAGGAAGGCTGAGTTACTCTTCAGGTTCATGTTTGGCTAGGAGGGGCTGTAAAAAGAAACAAAATGTTGATTAAAATCATAAAAATTATACTTACTGGTCCCTGCGCTGATCTAACATTACTTCTGGGTTCACTCATAAAACCTTATGAATATTCCTCTGCTTCCCCTACCCACTTCATTGACAGCATCTGAGATTGGTTGCAGTCAGGAGTTCTCTGTAGCAGCATCTTTGGTTGCAGTTAGGCCTGCTGTGCCGGCTTATGTGATTAGTTGCCATACATACACACACACACAAACACAACCATTGCTCATTTGTTGCTTTTTTTTGGTGTTTCACAAACACAACCAGTTGTAAAAATAAATAGTTGGAAAAAAATGCTAGGGTTCCCCCGTATTTTTTATTTTTAACACAAATAAAGCAGAATGCTGTGGCCTGTAGCCCTGGGCTGTGTGCTTTATATTGGCTGAGTATCAAATATGGAAGTCCCCACATTTGTTTTACATTAGTCAAATAAATTATTTAAAAAAACAACATAGGGTCCTTGCCCAATTTTATATTCAGCCAAGATAAATCCCATGGCTGGGGGTTAGCGTTATACCGTTCAGGAAGCACATAGATATTGCCCCCACAGGGTAAGAATAGCAGCAAGCAGCTGCCACTGTACTTGGCACATTCATTAGAAGTGTAAAATCCTGGCACTTTACTTGGCTATTCTTGATTGCTCTGGTGAATTGGTAACCAGGTATAATAGAAGGGGTTAATGACAACTGAGAATTGACAACTGTCATCAAGCCCTGGTTTGGTAATGTTCAGGTCTCTATAAGACTTCAACAATACCAATCTTTAAAGAGAATACTTAAAAAAACAGACAAATAGAAAAACCTTTTATTTGAAACAAAACACACAGAAAAATCCTTTATTTGAAATTTAACACACAAACAACCCTCTTTTACCCATTTATAAACCTTAACCATATCCAGCTCCGATGGTACATCCACAGCATGATTTCCCATAAACCTTCCTATCTCTGCTACATCACGATGAGAAGTTACATTACAGTGACCACTTTTACACTTAAGGTACTGTCACACGCGGCAATATTGCTTGCAATTTCACTGGCAATTTCCTGGTTGCAGTGAAATCATGGACACATTTTACAATTTGTATACGGCCACAAAATAGAATAATGTGTCCATGATTTCACTGCAACCAGCAAATTGCCAGTGAAATTGCAAGCAATATTGCCACGTGTGACGGTACCTTGACTGGTAGACCCTCAGGTGAAATCACAGCTCTCACAGCGCGGCTCCATCAGTGTGAGAGTGGTCCTCGTGGTGAATGGTCACTGTAATGTGGCGCCCCGCAACGAGTGCGTCACAGGAGGGTATTGCAGCCAAAACTGCAGCAGCAATATTCTCTGACTCAGCAGTCACACAGTTAACTCAGAGATCCATACCCTACATGCATCATCAGCATAGAGGATCAATCAGGTCCTGGTGGGCGGAGTGTAGTGTGTAGTGGAAAGTTTAGAACAATAGAGTGAGAGTCGAGTTACTGAGGAGAGTGGAGTAACAACAACGTAGGAGAGGGGGCTGCACAGTTCCGTGCGGCCCCCCGGCCGTTTCCCTGGCCATCACCCGTTGAGCGCCATTATTCCCGGTGCTTTTATAACCGATCTACGGGCATCTACATGCGGTCCAAAATCATCCCGTGCCCATCTATAGCCGGTTTGCTGGTACCGAAGCTAGAAGGAGTTCAGCACTTCTACGCGAACCAGAGGAGTGGAGGGACCGCTTTGCAGGAGCACCCCACCACTGCCAAATCCAGTCGTCTAACCAGCGGTGTACCCACCAAGGGACCCAAGGCTCCCCAAAACACCCATAGCGTATACTCTGGGTAGGGCATTGAAGCAGCCTCCCTGTACCCGATCTGGTATTCCTGGGCGACAACGGCAACACAACTTAGCTAGAATGGAGGAACACCGCGGATCTCTGAGGAGCACTGGTCATTGCTGAGTCCACCAGGTCCACTACCCTTAACTGTATACCATGTACTGCCTGCTGGTTACAGTAAAGAACCCGTTACAGAGACTTACAGTGTCCGTGCTTTCTTATGAACTGTTCATCCGCATGCGAAGGTAACCGCAGCTGACTCAGAACATCTTGTGCAGCTCCAGCCTCCGGGGATCATCGCTTAGCCTGTGGGGAGCGTTCCATCTTGCTGCATTCCATCCCCTGGAGGCTCTGCAGTGCCGGTAACATTACCGGAACACTCATAGGTGGCGTCACGAAACAATTTAACCCCTAAACTGTTCTACTAACGACGTCTTCAACTTTTGATCTGTACCACCGGGCCCCACTACCGGCAGGCGCGGCACCCGTGACAAGGAGGAAGACGAAACGCCTGTTCCCCCGGAGTCCCGGCCACGGTGAGTCAGTAATGTAACCTCTTACTGGGATGTAGGCCATTTTAAGTCATGAAACAGTATTTTAACATTTGGATCTTGAAAACATGTGTATTAAATATGACCAACCTTCAGTGAGCCTACTATGTGCAACACAGATCAATTAGTCTGAATATTTGAGCAACAGTGATGTCAGAGGAAAGAGTCTCACTACTAAGGTAGAAATGATAGAAAATGCTATTGGTCCCAAAACTAAGAGAATCAATACAGAAAGGATGGTAAAAATGGAAGAATGGGAAAAATATGAAACTAATCACTGAGAAATCAATAACAAAAAGAAACAGTATCAGGAATAAAAAAAAATAAAATAAATGTTACATTGTTTTGTATTGACAGAAAGTCTATAAATGACACCAGACTGTCAGATTGCATCTAATGAGAGACTGATTGATGGTTTTTAAATTTGTAATAAAAAAATTAATTATACAGGGTCGGCCATTTATATTGATGAACCTAAATAAAATGGGAATGGATGGTGATATCAACTTCCTGTTTGTGGCACATTATATATGGGAGGGGGAAAACTTTTCCAGATGGGTAGTGACCATGGTGGCCAATTTGCAGTTGGCCATTTTGGATCCAACAATTTTTTTAATAGAAAGAGGGTCATGTGACACATCAAAGTTAATGAGAATTTCATAAGAAAAACAATGAAGTGCTTGGTTTTAACATAACTTTATTAGTTCTTGAGTTATTTACAAGTTTTTCTTTGTTTACAGCCATTGACATGTCGCAGAGGTAAAGACGTGAGGAGCCGATAGAAATTATGTTGATGTCTGGTGAACGCAGTACCCGGGTCATTGCAGCAGATTTCATTGCAAGGCACCCTACAAGACCACCCATCTCCCATGCTACAGCTAGCAAACTGCTTGCCAAATTTTGTGAAACAGGTTCAGAGTGTCCCCCCTGTGAAAGGGCGGCTAGTAGCATCCAGCCTAGGCGCAGGACACGCTGGCATTTGCACAGAAGAGTTCTACTAACCGCCCTTTCACAGGGGGACACTCCTAACAACACCTATGATAAAGAGACAGCCTATTCCTACTACTTGCATTAAGCAACCACAGTGGATACATACCCAGACCACAGCACATTGGCATTTCCACAGATTCATTATTCTCTATAGGTGCCGGAAGGAGTACAGCGACGCTTTGATAAAGTTCACAGAATAGTGATCGAAACGTCAGCTCCAGTGTCGCACCTGTCTCTTTGCACCAAGATTTAAAATAAACTACCACCTTCACTTGAACTATACTTGGAGTGCGCAGTGTTCCTTTGATTGCTTTATATACCACATTTCTAATTGGAGGGATTTGCTATTATTATTACACCTACTATATATTGAAATAGGATCTTGGTGATGGGAATACACCTTTAGGTTTGGGGCAGGCAAGTCATTGGACGATGACAGGAGCAGTGTATTCTGGTGAAACCTAGGAAAGCATGGTTGAGCTCACACAATGAATCCTGATGTAGATGAATTGCAAATTAAAAAAATATTTTACTGGTTTATGTATAATGCAGTTTTGTTTGCTGTGCAGCCAGAGCATGCTTTTACTCTGGTTTGGGGTGAAATGAAAGGTATATTTTAAGTCTCATTTATGACTAGTGCACAGAATTATCTTCATTGTCACATTACCAATAAAACTGAAGAGAAAATAATAATTGACTTAGAAGTTTTATTGTTTTATAGACTTTTGCTCTTTTTGAAATAATGGTTGGTCCAGGTTAAACAAGATCCTACTTTCTTCCCTAATCCAAGATAGTGAGAAACATGTTGTGACAGTCAGAAAGAAGAGATGTTTGGATGAAGAATAACAGCTATGAGATTCAATCAATAGGTATAATAGTCAGTCAAGGACAATACTTGCTGGGCTCTACTACAGGGACTTTGAAAATTGCAGGGATTTATCCAGCTCAACAAAACTATTGTATTAGACTTCTATGTTGAAAGATAACTTTTAATGAGACTTGGGAGCCAGAGATTGTAAGTCCTCCCGGAACAAAATCTTTTATAAGGGAGTTTTTCCCTCTTTATTTTTTCAAGAACACAACAAATAGAGAGATGGAAGAAAAGGTAATCATAGCCTGAGCTCTAAAACTTATAAAAACAAAAGTTAAAACTATAATTGAGTATTTCTGAATGAGTATAATTTTAGATGACACATGGTAATAATAGTAATTTTCAGCCCAAACCATTCTTATGTCTACACGTGAAGAAACCAACTTGCAGTGACTTTCAGTCCATGACAGCTCTTGTCTTTAATTGGACGAATATGATCATTTTTATGATACTGCTATTTCTTGTAATAATGGAAACCTAGTACGGTACTATAAAAATGCAGCTCAATCTGCTAACACAATATTATAGGATCGAGGTAACTGAGCAAATTGATATCTAGTTTTGTAAGGAAATATTCAGTATAACCTGTATCTTAATCTTTTTATTACCTCTGCTCTTTCTGGGATTTTTGGTCCAGTGGGCGGCCCTGTGTGTGACTTACATACTTCTTTATATGTGTCCCCACAGCGATAGCTGTCTAAACAATGATAGGACGCCTACCAGACTAAAAATTCAAGAAAGAGCAGAGATTAAAAGATTAAACACAGGTTATTGTCACGTGTTGACTGCTTTGCAGTCCATGTGTAATGCTGCTGTAGTTTAATTTGAGAAAATTTCCTTTGGCATATTAGAAGTTAATGCCAGAAAGCTGTTGTAGTCTATGTATTGCTGTGTGTCAGAGCATTCTGTTCTCCACTTTTCAGCTTCAAGCGTTTCCACTTCCTTCCACCGGGTGTATCAGGTAGAGTTCACTCTGCCTTTGCCCGTGTTTGCTGAAGACTTCTTTGAACTTGTGCTGAAGCTTCTAGGAGCTTTTTCTTCTTTGGAGGTTGCTGTATTTCCCTGTCTGTGGCGGGAGGTGAGGGGGTGTAGCACAGGGCTGGTTGAGGAGCAGAGGGCAAGGGTCAGCCAGGGACACCAACCCAAGGGCAGACTAGCTACTCAGGTTTCCTTGCCCAATTATTCCACCCTGCTTCCATTTCCTCATCCACTATACCATGTCCGTGACATTTATACTGAAAATTTTCTGTAGTTCTCAAAACTATAATCAATCCACTCAGCCACCCCTGTTCTGTAATATGGTGCCTACAGATTGGGCTCCATTTTTATTGTAAAAAGTTACCTTTAAATATTCTACAATGTTTACTGCAAATATTTTACTTTCTATTTCATAAGATTCTGTAAAAGTTAATTTGAATCAATTTTTTTCTAAATGACCTACAATTGCTATTATTTGTTCCAGTCAATTAAGTCATTTTAATTAAAAGATCAATTTCTAAAATGTATTTCCTTATGAAATTGTCAAAACTGCTGGTTTACCATATTATTACTTTTTTTTTAAAAACCAACTTAGAATTATAGATAAATGCATCCATGATGGCCCACATCATCCACACAGTCCTTATAGGTGACTATTACTAAATACTGCACCCTGTTCTTCACATATAAGGATACTCTACCATATCATGCAGAGATGAGCAGAGATAAGCCAGTGGGAATCACTAAGGCCAGCTTCACACCACGCTAAAAATGCGCGAAGAATTGACAAGGTCATTCCTTTTGCGGATGCGCTTTGCAGTGACAGCGTGTCTGCAAAAAGATGCCAGAATTCACAGCGTCTGAACGTATTTCAGCAAAATGAAT
Source organism: Allobates femoralis (assembly GCA_033576535.1). Classification (NCBI taxonomy): domain Eukaryota; kingdom Metazoa; phylum Chordata; class Amphibia; order Anura; family Aromobatidae; genus Allobates; species Allobates femoralis. Next base: position 230,142,614 of record JARQOC010000005.1, read on the forward strand.
AAATTCTTAGGTAGGGGAGGGCACCACCAATACAAATATATCAAAATGGGGGGGGAAAGATCGCTGGACCAAATTGAAGGACATCAAGTAAACTGGCAAGAAAAGGTCAAAAGAAGCGATACAACCTCCAAAATAATCATCAATATTAACAAAGTTTATTACATATCCAAAAAACACACATAGACAGAAAAAGGATCACACAAAAGGATAAAATCACTTAAAATAGCCTAATATGGCCATCACAATTCATATGACAATAATATATCATTGAAAAACCTCATTGCCAATTGCACAAAACTGGTTATAGTAGTATAAACATAGAATTAATACAGATCTTTTTCCAATGGAGTCCAATGTACCATAGATTAATAAATACAACAGAATTTCACAATATGGATCCCCATAAGTAACCAATTGAGTAATAATGTAACCTGGATAACCCCTATAGATGTTGATGATAACAAAGGAACACCATAAGACTGTTAGTAAACACAATTAAATAAATAAAGATCTCTCCATCAAGCATATGCATATGTTTTAAGCAGAAAAAAAGAGGTTCTGCAGCATAAGATGATAAGTTATCGATCTAAGTTTGTAATGAGCCCAGGTAAAGTAATTGGGGAGAGGTTCCTTTAAATCAGGAATAAGGAAAGCAGAGGGAAACCAGGCAGATTATAAAGACACCAGTTTACCAGTATAGAATATCCGAGGAGGAAATAAAACTAAGGAACTACTGCGGCGGGAGTCGGCATGTATTTATAGACTGAATACTCAGACCTCTCATGGAATTAATGAGGAACTTCTGTATACAGGGTTCTATAAATAATCCCCCCAGATTTTGGTTTAATACCTTTGCATAGAACCCTTCTTGTTCACATAAAATGTTTAGGCGTCTAAAAGAATCTTTCTTTCGTTTAGGATGTGTATTCTCTCTCTGTGCCCAAGAAAACCCTATTCTATGTGAACTAACTAGATCTCTGTAAAATCATGGATTTGGGTGGGACTACCAGCAATTTGGGAACCCCACGTAAGTGTGTTGACGGTTCTGGTTAGACTTCAACCTTCCCCATATTTGGGTTTTGCCAACAGTCTTTGGTTGACCATTTTGGACATCCATATGCCTGGGGACGGAACCATTACCTTTGGGGAAATGGTACCTCTTTCCTTAAATTCGCCCTCTTGAACCCTTTGCCCCCCTCCTGTTCTTTTACCTGGGGGGTGGGGGGGTTGGGGATCTGAGTTTTTGGAGGGAACTGTATATATTGGTTGGTATCTTGTATAGGTGGCCTTTTGGTTGTGGGGTCCCTCTTGTTTTGCCTCCACTCCAATATGGACCATTATCCAATTTGTTTGAGGGTTGCTCTCAATAAACCAAATCTTTTTGGTTCATTTTTATTATTATTTTTTTTTTTTTTTTTTTTTTTTTTTTTTATTATTTTTTGTACTGCTCCAGATATCTTTGATAAAAGTTATTTAAATTTTTTCCACCTTGTTAGATCCATACTTTGGTATTGGGAATAATTTTGAACACATCCCCTCATCTCCAATACCCTTTTGGTACTGTTGTACCTGTCGTTGCAATTTAGAGTCTTCACTACAGGAATATGCATCATAGGTTTAAGTTCTCTATTTCATGAATAATTCTTTGTTTTATAGAGTATATTACTACCTTGCTGCAAAATAAATATATAATGCACTCTGAATACATCCCTGACAGTTGTTGGGGCTTTTCTGGGCATTTTTTCGCCCTCCTATAACAAGCCACATTGCTGTGTGATGATATTATCGCTGATGACTCCTTGAGCATGCGCACCACGGCATCGGCGCAGACGCGTATGTCGCCGTTGTGCGGGCGGCCATGTTCTGGGAGCCTGACATGTGCATTAGCGCTATCGCGCATGCGCACACTGGATGTAGGAGGGACGGACTGGCCACCCGGCTTCCTACTGCATCCAGCTGAGATTGGGGTTTACAATTAGAGGCTGGTGTCTCATATCACTATAAAAGGCATGGTCAGACCAGGAGAGGGTCACCTTCCCCTGATGAAACTGCCAGGCGCAGGCAGCGATACGCGTGGGGAGCGCCACCCCTCATGCCCCTATGCCGTTCTATACTGGTAAACTGGTGTCTTTATAATCTGCCTGGTTTCCCTCTGCTTTCCTTATTCCTGATTTAAAGGAACCTCTTCCCAATTACTTTACCTGGGCTCATTACAAACTTAGATCGATAACTTATCATCTTATGCTGCAGAACCTCTTTTTTTCTGCTTAAAACATATGCATATGCTTGATGGAGAGATCTTTCTATATTTATTTAATTGTGTGTACTAACAGTCTTATGGTGTTCCTTTGTTATCATCAACATCTATAGGGGTTATCCAGGTTACATTATTACTCAATTGGTTACTTATGGGGATCCATATTGTGAAATTCTGTTGTATTTATTAATCTATGGTACATTGGACCCCATAGGAAAAACATCTATATTACTTCTATGTTTATACTACTATAACCAGTTTTGTGCAATCGGCAATGAGGTTTTTCAATGATATATTATTGTCATATGAATTGTGATGGCCATATTAGGTTATTTTAAGTGATTTTATCCTTTTGTGTGATCCTTTTTCTGTCTATGTGTGTTTTTTGGATATGTAATAAACTTTGTTAATATTGATGATTATTTTGGAGGTTGTATCGCTTCTATTGACCTTTTCTTGCCAGTTTTCTTGTATTTCAGCAAAAGCCATAGCTTTTGCTGGAATGCTTTTCCAGCATTGTGTTTCATTACATTTAGCTAGCGCTTAGGGTATGTGCACATCAGTCGGTTCTGCATCTTTGCAGACCGACCGGGAACCGGTGGAGACTGGCAGAAACTGAGTTTTGTGCACTCGCTAGTGGCCCTGGTTTTGTTAGCGTTTTGCTAACGATTTGCGATCGGATTGCTAGCGGTTGTACAGCGTGTTCTTGGTGATTTCCCCGGCGTGTTCCTTAGCGATTTCCAGACTGGTCTTTGCTGCACTTGTTCAGCTGGACCCGCTGGAAAAACGCTGAAAAGAAGTCGCTTGCTCTATCTTTGAGAACCGGTCGGAAACCGGTGAATAAACTGGAAACGTCAAGACGAAAATCGTTGTAATGTACACAGCGTTTTCTAAACTCCATTGAGTAGCATGTTAATCCTACCGGTGGGTAGGATTAACATAAATTAACATAAAACTGAGCGGAAAACGCCGACGGAAACCGGTAAAAAGCAGCCCACAAAACGACTGATGTGCACATACCCTTAAAAGCGCTGCATAAATGCATGAATACGCAGCCAATACACCACGTGTGATCGCAGCCTTACATTCATTACATTTTGCTGCAGGATGGACTGGTACATTTCACAAAATAGATAGCATCATGAGGAAAGAAGATTATGTGGCAATACTGAACTACCAGCTGACGACATTAGCCAGGAAGTTAACACTTGGACAGTAATGGGTCTTCCAAATAGACAATGACCCAAAGCATACTGCCAAACCCAGTTGCAAAGTGGATTAAGGATAACAAAGTCAATGTTTTGCAGTGGCAATCACAAAGCCTTGATCTCAATCCTATTGAAATGTATCGTCTCAGTTACACTAGTTCTTTCAGGAGGAATGGGCCCAAATTCCTACCAACGTTTGTGAGAAGCCAGTGGAAGCATATTCCAAATCTTTGACCCAAGTCATACAATTTAAGAGCAATGGTACCTGAACTTCTGACAAATGCGTCAAATGTCTTTTGTCAGTAGTTCAGGCTAACAAGATGTTGTAAGACAGTATGTGATTCCCCTGATGAATCTCGCTTCTATGAAAAGAAACCCATCTGGAGGCATGACGTGTTGCAGAACAGGGGCATCTGTTTATAGAGGGTCAGATGTGGACTATGTATAAAAAATGGTTCCAGCTCATCCGGCTACTCCTCGGTTAGTGCAGTTGACTGGGTCATATCGACCATTTAATTTTTTCTTTTGTGTGCACCATTTTTGTTGAAAAATAAAAGAAAATCTGTTCCTGTTGAGCCGGATTCAATTAACTCAGATGTGGACTGTCCTTGTCAGGGTGGTAGTTAAACTAAGGGGTGCCAGGGCCAGTACAATTTAGGGCCTTTTAGGTGTTTTCTCATGGTTTTTGTCCATCTGAATTACTACTGTGAAAGGAGTGAAGTGGAACCATCTATACCACACACATATACCAATATGCATCAAATGGGTGAGACTGTTCCTCTTAATGATTGTATACTGTGACTGTGATAGTGATATAGCTTCTATTTAATTTGATGCTCACTATAGGCACCATTGTGACAAGTGCATTTTCTAGAAAGTTAATCATTATTTCCTTCTGTTTTGTCCCTTGGATAAGGTGTGATGGGGCAAATTTTTTATGTATGTATTTTTATGTCCATGTTTTGGTGATCACTTTTAATCGTATTTAATAAAAGGTATGTTTTAGGACAATCTACCCTTTAAACTAAACTTACTTTTTGTGCTATACACTATATAGGAACCAGTGACATGGGCATTTGGAGGTGTTTTCTCCTTTTTTTGCTTGCTTATGGTAAGTAATAAAATATCTTAAAACATTCTCTCATTATTCTGCTATTTGGAAAATATTAATAATTATGGTAATCATAATTGACCTAAAACAGGAAAGGTTTATTCTAGATTTCATATCAGATGTTGAGAAAAACATGTCTTTTTTAAATAGTGTATGTAAATGTCTGGTTTCATCTGTATATTCTAGATTTTTATGCATTTTCAATTACACTTATTTGTAAAATATTTGTTCAATTTTCAACATGCTCACCATTTTGCTCCTGAAAGCGTAGTTGCCATTTAAATATTTATTTAATAATAATGTTTAGCAATAGATTTTAATAAACTTTCAAATATACTTTATATTTATAAGTTTAATCTGGTTGAACACCATTAATAAATCTTCCACAAGGTGTCCCCACTAGACTGTGTCTGAAGCAGACAAATGTTGATTCTCAGTCAGATCCATCTTCACACTCAATACAGCCACATAACCATATAAGGAAGGGGGCATGGCCTACACTGCTGACTGCAGCTTATGAGGTGACAACATATCACATTACCACAGCCTACACCACAGTGTTGATCTATTTCAGAATATCAGGAACACAGCAAACACCTCTATCCTTAGCACAAGCTTCTGATCTGTCATCTGGCCCAACACAGCTCAGTCAGAATCTCTGTTAACCCCTTCTCTGCGTCACATTGCACTGCCCCTATCAGCTGCTGGCTATGCTCATGTAGTCATGAAATGAAGTTTTCAAAAGAGCACAAAAAAGTGAGAATATAGAACATATGTCACAAAAAAGCATTATCTTAGCTGCTACGATAGAATTCAGATAGAACATGCGGTTCTATAGTAGAGCGCAGGGATAATACGGGATACTTTAATCTTAATCTCCGTAACTTTATTAATAAAAAGCTCCAGACCACAACGCGCTTCGACGTACAGACGTCTTCCTCTGCTTGAGGAAGACGTCTGTACGTCGAAACGCGTTGTGGTCTGCAGCTTTTTATGAATAAAGTTACGGAGATTAAGATGAAAGTATCCCGTATTATCCCTGCGCTCTACTATAGAACCGCATGTTCTATCTGAATTCTATCATACAAATTCCCTTGGGGAAAGCGGTGACCGAGCTGCAGGCGGGATAGGGTTAATGGATCAACCTGGAATTTCCTAATCCAACCCTGGAGTGAGAGCGTGGACTACACGAGGCCAGGAGCAGAGGTGATTGAGGATACAGGAGCACTATAGATCCAAGGCTGGCAGCCTGAGCCACAAACTACGCTCACAATCTGGTTGTGCGGATCTGGCACAACCTTTAAAGGTTAGTTTATTCTTAATACAACCGCTTTTAAGGCAGGAGAAATCCACAGGTGGCGCAACACTATTTTTTTCTTTTTATCTTAGCTGCTACGTCATCTATCATTATAAACCAGTGCAGTATGGTGTTTTTTTTTCAATGAAATGACATTTACACTTTAAATCTTGACATACTTGGTCTAGAAGTATCTACTGTAAGGTTTAGACATATTTATGACTATTTTTTAACATATTGTGGCACAAAAAACTGACACAAATTATACAACTCCCAAACTGAAGATGTGTGTCATGGTTTAGCCAAATTTTTGCATAATATTACCATTTACACTGGACAAACTTCTAATTAAAAGTTATTTAAATAATGCTAAACAAGAACCAATGAACAAAATTTGCAATTGCACATGAACATTTTTTAGTTTTAATTTTGTTGGCACAGTCTTGATTACTGGTCATTTAGCCTAAATAAAAATTCCTGCAATTAGGCATATAGTTATGTCTCTGAAGTTGCAGCGGGGCCATGCACAACAGGAGGCAGTGAAAACAGCTGAGCTACTGTTGCATGTGCTGGGAAGATATCTAGATTTGATCCCAGCAAGTCAAGTTCTCACCTGCTGCTGTCAATAGGGAAAGCAGCAGGTAAGGAGTTTGACAGAGAGAGATCACTCACTTTGTCAGTACATCGGCACCCTCAGTGAGATCACGGGGTGCTGATTGATTACCAAGATGACAGGAAACCTAATAATGGCTTTCATGCTTTTGTATTTGGCATGTCCCTAAGCCTATCAGACCCCACTGGATCTGGGGTCTATAAGAATATCTGTCAGTCAAACCTTGACAGGTTAAATGATGCACTATATTACTTAAGTAGCACATTATATGTGGGACTAGTAAGTATTATTAAAAAACAAAGTGTTATAAGAATAAAAGATTAAACTAATCACAATTTAAAAATAATTCAAGATTTAATGGTTTTGTTTATTTCCTCTAGAATAATTATAAACAAAAAGTGACAAAGAAGATGTAGATTCCTAAAAATTGTACTCGTAAAAATTACAGCTTGTCCAGCAAAAACCAGCCCTCATGTTGCTCCATAAACTGAAAAATGAGAAACAATATACAAACCTTAAATAATTATACACAAAAAGAAAACCATAACAAAAAAGTTTTTTTAATAAGTTATTTCTTGTGCCAAAGTAGTGCAAAACATAGATTTATGTATATTTGAAAAAATGCAAAAGAAAAACAACTAAATTTAGAATTACTGTTTTTTTTAAGTTATGGGTCTCCGAATAACCCAAAAACAAGTTATCATTTTTAATGAGTGCATTTGTTTAATGTTAGTTTAAATCCCAACATGTGCCTCAGTTTTTAAATTTAAAGAAACATTAAAATTAAATATCTATCTACAGCAACATTAAAGGAGCTGCAGGACTTACTGCCAAGTGATGGCTGAATACTATAAGTGACAACTATCTGACAACAATCTACCATAGGAACTAGACTTTTTTGTCCTTAAATCCAAAAGGTTTGCTTATCACAAAGCCATCACTGTGCATCTGCAAAAGAGCACTAAACCCACAGTGAAGCATAGTGGAAGCAGCATTATGATTTGGAGCTGTTTTTTTGGCAAATGGAGGGGCTTTAGTTAGGCTGGAGGGAATTATGAACATTTTAAAAAATTACTGATTTTTCAAAACTAAATGTTCAGGCATCTGCTTAAAAACTCAAGAAGAAAAGTAATTTCAGCTTTCAGCACGACCAATACCCTAAAGGTACCGTCACACCTGGCGACGGGGCACGTTTTTGTCGCCCCGCCAGCGTCACTGTCCCCCATTTACATGGGGCGACACCTCCAGCGCCGCGCCGGCGATCTGACAGGCGGCATCGCCGCTGGGGTGTCTCAAAACCCCAGCGGCGATGCAGGACAATGGGAGCCTATGGCTCCCATTGCCTGTCAGGACGCCGGAGGCCGTTTACATGGGGCGATGTGTATACGACCACTCAGAGATGCCGACATCACCCCTTTACATTAGGCGACGCAGGGGCGATGTTGCCACCGATAGGCCACGCCCCTACGTCGCCTATGTAATTGGCGGTGATGTCGCCACGTGTGACATGGCCTTAAGCATATATTTAAATCAGCATAAGAATAGCTTCAACAGAAGAAGGTCAAAGTTTTGGAATGGCTCAGTCAGAGCCCAGAACTGAATCCAGATCTGTGGGTTGACTTGAAGAAGGCTGAATATAGAAGATGCTTTGACATTCTGAATGGACTAGTGCAAGGAATCGTGGACAAAGATGCAAAAAGACGCATACCCCAAAAAATTTATAGTGTCATCAATTCAAAGGGTACCTCAACAAAGCATTGGTTAAAGGGTGTGCATATTGTTGCAACTACTTTTTTTAGTTTTTTGTTTTCCCTTTTCAGGGAAATTATTCTTCTTTTGATAGCGTTAGCGCAGCTGAAAAACGCATTGCTTTGAAAATGCAGACCAACCCTGATGTGAAAAGGCCCCCAAATAGGTGTCAGCGTGCATGTTTGTCACAAGAGAAAACAAAGAAAAAATTCTCTTGTACCAAATAGCACTTCTGATGAAAAGTATGGTATGAAGTGATGCAGATATTGGCAATCAATTGAGTACAAATTGAATAAAAAGAGCCCACTTACACTTGGTGAGAGGATGAGTTATATGCCACTCACAAGATAATCTTGCCAGATTTCTCCAGGGAGTACTGGGCCTGCAGCATCCACTGGATGTGTTATATCAGTATACTGAAATATAAAAAAAATAAAAAATCCTGCGCCAGCAGAGCTTCCCCTTTAGAAACACGCAAATGTCAAATCCTTCATTGAGCACATAAAATAATTTATAGTTCGGGGAGGATGGGGGTGGGGGGGTTGCCTGTAACCCCCTTATCTATGACAGCATAGGAGATAATAGTAGTGTGACCACTCTCACCTCCACTCCCATATCTAAAATCATGATCTCCAATGAATCCTTCATAAAACTGTCCGCAGATTCACTTCTCACCGTCCACTCAACCGACTCTCCCAACTCCTGTTGCTCTATAGGCAGGTAAAAATCCCTGCCTGCATCTTCAACAAAATGCACCCCACGGAGAGATTACGGGCTCAAAATGTGTACATAAACATATAGACCCATAAAAGAAGGAAGGATTGATGGGGTCATGTATCATATTTGAAGGAGTTGAGGGAGGACGAGAAAAGATAATGAATTTCATTTTGTCCATGTTGAGTTTTAGAAATCAAGCAGAAAAAAAGGATACTGAAAGCCGTTGGACTCTATGAGCTTTCCCAGACCAAGGGTGTAGATAGAAGAGAGCAGGGGTACAAGAACTGAACACTGGGGGACACTGACAGATGGAGGCGAAATGAGGAGATGGTGTGAGAGTGGGAGATGCTGAAAGGTCAGGCAGTTAGGTAGGAAGAGATCCAAGATAGTGCCAGATCTGTGATCAAAAAAAGATTAGAGAATTTGTAGTAGGAGGGAATGGTCCTCAATTTCGAAGGCAGAGGACAGGTCCAAGAGATGGAGGACAGAATAGTGTTACTTTACTTTCGTGGTAAGAAGGTCATTAGTGACTTTAGTTAGGTTGCATTATTCCACTGAAAGTGCCATAAGAAGGAGCAGGTGAAGAGTGGGATGACAGTTCTAGATGGACATACTATTCCAGTAGTTTTGAGACAAAGGAGAGATGTGATACAGAGCTATAGATAGACAAGTCAAGTGAGGGCTTTTTGAGGATGGGTACAATCTAGTTCTTTAAAGTTTATCTTCATAACTCTTTAAATGACCCAAAACAATCAAGGTTTGTTTCTCTGAAGTTCTCTGCTGGCTGTTTTGTGCTCACTTCAGTATAACAGACATGGGATTTCTTTAAAAACAAGAATCAAAGCACAGCAATTGTTTTGCAAATAGCATACTAAGAAATGTCTCTTCTGTTTGCGGTTAGTGCTTCAGCATCTGTTTGTTTATATTTTTATAACTATTGTTCATTTTTTTTCTCTCTTTTTTTCTTTGGGGAGTTGCATATATCTTTATATACTTGTTTAGAGGTCAAATTCACGTAATGTATATACCGTATATACTCGTGTATAAGCCGACCCGTGTATAAGCCAACCCCCCTACTTTTGCCCCCAAAACATGGGAAAACCTATTGACTCGTGTATAAGCCGAGGGTGGACCCCAGCACAGGTATACAGCCCCCAGCAGTGTGTTATACAGCAGCCCCAGAGGTATATACAGCAGCCCCAGTGGTAGTATACAGCAGCAGCCCCAGTGGTATATACAACAGCAGCTCCAGTAGTTAGTATACAGCAGCCCCAGAGGTATATACAGCAGCCCCAGAGGTAGTATACAGCAGCCCCAAAGGTATATACAGCAGCCCCAGTGGTAGTATACAGCAGCCCCAGAGGTAGTATGCAGCAGCCCCAGAGGTAGTATACAGCAGCCCTAGAGGTAGTATACAGCAGCCCCAGAGGTATATACAGCCCCAGTGGTAGTATACAGCAGCCCCAGAGGTATATACAGCCCCAGTGGTAGTATCCAGCAGCCCCAGAGGTATATACAGCCCCAGTGGTAGTATCCAGCAGCCCCAGAGGTATATACAGCCCCAGTGGTAGTATCCAGCAGCCCCAGAGGTATATACAGCCCCAGTGGTAGTATACAGCAGCCCCAGAGGTAGAATCCAGCAGCCGCAAAGGTATATACAGCCCCAGTGGTAGTATCCAGCAGCCCCAGTGGTATATACAGCCCCAGTGGTAGTATACAGCAGCCCCAGTGGTATATACAGCCCCAGTGGTAGTATACAGCAGCCCCAGTGGTATATACAGCCCCAGTGGTAGTATACAGGCCCCCCAGTGGTGGTATACTGACCCCCACCAGTAACACACAGCCCCCCCTCCTTAGTATGTCCCCCGCCAGCCTGCGGCACCTGTTAAAATAACAAACTTTAATACATCACCTCTCCGCCGCAGCTCCTTCGGTCCCGGCTTCTTCTTCCTTCTTGTGCCGGCTCCTGTGACCGCGCGCAGGAAATGACGTCATCTCCTGCGCCCGGTCACATGACACCGGAAGCAAGAAGAAGAATCCGGGACCGGAGGAGCTGCGGCGGAGAGGTGATGTATTAAAGTTTGTTATTTTAACAGGTGCCGCAGCCGGGGGGGGACATACTAAGGAGGGGGGGACATACTAAGGAGGGGGGGCTGTGTGTTACTAGTGGGGGCCTGTGTAGTGCAATATGAACGGCATCCCCCCGCCGCTGATGGACGGGGGGATGCCTTGCATATTCATTGCACTAATGAGGCGGCCCCACGTGACCGCCTGGGGTCACCGCGGCCCCCTCCTGCCTCCTCCAGCCAACGGTGCAGCCCCCCCCCACAGCATACCGAGTGACTCGTGTATAAGCCGAGGGGGGGACTTTTCAGCCCAATTTTTGGGCTGAAAAACTCGGCTAATACACGAGTATATACGGTACTGTAGTTTTTTAAACATCGATTTTAACCAAAATGGTTGAGGTAATAAAATGTAACTGGTTATAATGCTGGTGGGTGACTGTAATGCTCGTGGATGTTGACCCACTGGTCCATAGGCAGGGCTTATCCTGGGGGGGTGTGATTAAGTGTCTACCGGGTCTTCACTAGAGCCTCTAATGTTGAGAATAGGCTACACTTCCGGTAGACACAAAGATACATTCTAGAGTAGTCCCCAAGACTGCAGCAACTGACTGGAAGGTCAGGGGGGAAAACAAGAGGTACAAGCAAGCAAGACAGAGGCATAGTCAGATAGTACAAGGTCAGGGCAGGCTGACAGGATCAGAATACACCAAGATCAGGAGCAGAGGGTATACAAGCCAAGTTAAACACAGGAGAGTCTATGCAAGTAAATGCGTGAACTGGACAAACAACTAGGATCTAATGTTTCAGAAATAGAATGGATGGAAAGGCTGCTTCATAAATTCCACTGCATGTTGTGGGTTAGGTCAGGAAGCCTGCAGGGCATAGGAGAGTTAAATCTCAGCAAGACGTGGATGCACCTCCTTATAGCCAGGAGAAAACAGCAGATACAGTCATATGAAAAAGTTTGGGCACCCCTCTTAATCTTACTCTTTTTTTAGAAAAAAAAATATTGTTTTTCTGCAACAGCTATTTCAGTGTGATATATGTAATAACTGATGGACACAGTAATATTTCAGGATTAAAATGAGGTTTATTGTAGCAACCGAAAATGTGAAATATGCATTATTTCAAAAATTGACAGGTGCAAAAGTATGAGCACCTGAACAGAAAAGTGACATTAATATTTAGTAGATCCACCTTTTGCAAAAATAACAGCCTCTAGTCGCTTCCTGTAGCTGTTAATGAGTTCCTGGATCCTTGATGAAGGTATTGTTGACCATTCTTCTTTACAAAACAATTCCAGTTCAGTTAAGTTTGATGATCCCCGAGCATGGACAGCCCGCTTCAAAACATCCCACAGATGTTCAATGATATTCAGGTCTGGGGACTGGGATGGCCATTCCAGAACATTGTAATTGTTCCTGGAAATGAATGCCTGAGTAGATTTGGAGTGGTGTTTTGGATCATTGTCTTGCTGAAAGATCCATCCCCGGCGTAACTTCAACTTTGACACGGATTCTTGAACATTATTCTCAAGAATCTGCTGATACTGAGTGGAATCCATGCGACCCTCAACTTTAACAAGATTCCCGATGCCGTCATTGGCCACACAGCCCCAAAGCATGATGGACCCTCCCCCAAATTTGACAGTGGGTAGCAACTGTTTTTCTTGGAATGCTGTGTTTTTGTGGCACCATGCATAACGCCTTGTTGTATAACCAAACAACTCAATCTTTGTTTCATCAGTCCACAGGAATGAAACTGGCTTGTCCAAATGTGCTTTTGCATACCTCAGGCAACTCTGTTTGTGGCGTGCATGCAGAAACGGCTTCTTTCGCATCACTCTCCCATACAGCTTTTCCTTGTGCAGTGTGCGCTGTATTGTTGACTGATGCACAGTGACACCATCTGCAGCAAGATAATGCTGCAGGTCTTTGGAGGTGGTCTGTGGATTGTTCTTGACTGTTCTCACCATTCTTCTTCTCTGCCTTTCTGATATTTTTTGTTGGCCTTTACAAGAACTGCCCCTGTGGTCTTCTATTTCCTTACTATGTTCCTCACAGTGGAAACTGACAGGTTAAATCTCTGAGACAACTTTTTGTATCCTTCTCCTGAACAACTATGTTGAACAATCTTTTTTTTCAGATCATTTGAGAGCTGTTTTGAGGAGCCCATGATGCCACTCCAACTAGGAGAACAACTGAAACAAGTGGACACCTGAAATAGCTTTTCTCATGATTGGATACACCGGGCTATGAAGTGCAAAGCTCAATGAGGTTACTAAACCAATTTAGTGGTTCAGTAAGTCAGTAAAAAGTAGTTAGGAGTATTCAAATCATGAAAATCAGAAGAGTGCCCATACTTTTGCACCTGTCAATTTTTGAAATAATGCATATTTCACATTTTTGGTTAGTGCAATAAATCTCATTTCATTCCTGAAATATTACTGTGTCCATCAGTTATTACATATATCACACTGAAATAGCTGTTGCAAAAAAACAATAAAAAAAAAAAAAAGTAAGATTAAGAGGGGTGCCCAAACTTTTTCATATGACTGTATATGTAGAAGATATGTAGCAGACTGCAAAAGCTGCATGAGGGCTCAGTGTGGCGACCTGAGGGAGAGCAGAGGTGCAGGGTGGTGAAAGCAGTGAGTAGCACAGCACTGCGGATGCGAGCATTTTACCGTCATGGCATTGGTATTTCTTTGACCACCCTGAGGAAATGACAATAAAGATAAACTATGTAAAAGAAAGTGCAATATGATGCAATGTGATATATGATAAGCATGCTTTTCCTTAACATGTTCACTGTAGGTTTAGTAAACTTGAACACATTTGATGTCCAATGAAGTAAAATACAAAGTTGTAAAGTGATATTATGTATTAAAAATTATGTTTTCAATACCCCGAAAAATCACTAAGAAAGACTGTCCCCCATGCTGTCCAACTTACAGTGTATTGTTTATTGTCCACGTAACCTACTTCTAACAGCTATGATTTAAATGTCAATCCCATAGACAATGAATTGAGCAGAGGTTGAACATGCACACTTCTTTTCCATTCAATATGGAGCTGTACCAAAGCATTGTTACTGGATTCCACAGCCACGGTCTGCAGATCGTGGGCAGTCCCAGCAGTAAAACCCTCAGTGACAAGTAAGTTATCCCCTATCCTATGGAGGGGTTATTTCAACATCATAACCTTTTAATAAAGCATACAATGAATCATAACATAATTTTGTTTTCAAGTTACTATATGAATCGATAATAAAAAACTTTGTGTAAGATATGATCCATATCCTGATCTGTAACACATCTGTTTTCAATGGCCCTGCCATTAACTACTCCGACATGAAAGGCAACTGTATAGATATTATATTTATGCCCAATACCTGACAGCTACGTTTTTGAATATTTTTGCAACCAGAAGTAAGCAATATTTTAACATATTCAAAAAAGTAGCTGTCAGGTATTACCTCCCATGTAAATTTTTACAGAACTCTATTTTCTTTGATACAATGAATACAGTGCAATGCAAAGGAAGTGTGGTTATTGCCTTAAGACAGGTAGCGTTTACCTCTCAATAATAAGTGAACTATAATGATCACTGTCAATGATAATTAGTATTTTAGGATTCTGTTGCTATGGTACATAGTTACTTGTTCGTTCTTTGAAGTGTATTTCCAGTACAATAGGGTGGGGACTAAAACTTCCAATTATGTAAACAAGACAAGCATAGTGTAACACTCAGCTGTCTATTCTAGACCTGTCAAGACATTTCTAAGTGTTTACGTGCATAATAAAAAATAGTTTTAGAAACAACAATAAGACAAAATCAAAACTCAGAATAAAAACAGCAAAAAATAGGCAAATAGGTAAACACTATAGATCAGTGGTGGGGAACTCCAGGCCTCGAGGGCCGTCAAGAATTCCTTAGTATTGCACAGGGGTTGGAATCATCACCTGTGTGGGTGATTCAATTATAACCTGTGCAATGCTAAGGAAATCCTGAAACTCTGCACTGTTGGTGGCTAGGGATGAGCAAGTAGTGAAATATTTGGACCCGCTGAAATTGTAGCAAGTAGGTTCTAGTACTCGTGTATGCGCTATGAGTAGCGAGTTCAATGCAAATCAATGGGAAACATGAGTACTGTTCTGCTGGACCCTACAAAACAGTCTAGGAGCCTGAGGAAAAGGCTGAAATGGATGCATGATTGTTTAAAAGCCGGGCGGTAAAAAGCCAGCTGGATTTTTTTAAATGATCAGCTGATGCATCAGCTGGTCATTTAAAAGCCAGGCAGTAACAAGTCGGTTGGCGTTTTTAAACGATCAGCTGATGCTTTTTACAACCCGGCTTTTGTCCTCCTGTGACAACCCTCCCTGCATACTCCTGTGACAACCCTCCTTGAATACTTCTGTAACAACCCTTCCTGCACACTCCTGTGACAACCATTCCTGCACGCTCCTGCATCAGCTGATCGTTTTCCTCAGGCCCCCAAGGGTCCAGCAGAATTGTACTCACATTTCCCAATGGCTTGAATTGTACTTCCTACTCATAATGAATAAACTCGCCGAGTAATGAGTATCCCAAATACTGTACTATTCTGCGAGTTGGGAATAGTAACGATTATAATCGTTCATCCCTATTGATGGCCCTCGAGGCCTGGAGTTCCTCACCCCTGCCATAGTTGAATGAATCGATTTAAAACTAATTGAAATTGCTAAGAATTTAACAAAACAAAATTTGAATTCACCTGTTCATATTATTTTTCCCATGAAAGTCAATTTGCGGTGAACTTATTTTGTGTTAATGCAGTGTCCCTTATTATGTTGTCCATGATGATGATGTTGAAGAGTATAATAAACGTCATATGTAAAAAATAAAAAATATTGTTATACTACTTTTGGTCATCATTTGGTCCTTGATCTCTGTGCTACTCACTGCCATCTGTGCGGTCCTTGCTGCATCCTATGATCCCTCTCTGTTTCTGTTGGAATCTCCTGTTCTCTCACACTGTTCCATACTTCACTGTACTGGACCATGTAAGGTGAGCAGAGCGTGTCAAGATGTTATGAAGCTGTAGCCTTCCTCCACCTACGCAGAACTTTCCCAGATGCCATAACAACCAAAAGTATGTCAGTGTGTGAGAGATTTGAAGATTACATTGGGGGTGGTGGGGGATCAGAAGATGCAGGGTGGACTGGACGTGTTGTGGTGAGTAGAAGGGCCGAACAAGGTGAATGGTGAGGTGAGTATAGTTACTCCTCTTTAACATTTTGATGGCCCATTATGGATTATAAAGAATGCTGATTTCCCACATTACCTAACTACACAAGAAATAGCATCTTTACAAATTTTGATTTTTATAAAATTTGAGTAGAATTCAATTGCGCTTTAACTCTCTCTCTCTCTCTTTCTCTCTCTCTCATATATATATCTATTATATAATCACGAATGCAGCGAGTGCCCCTTTTGAGACCGCACTCGCTGCGATGTCAGCGTGGTCATGTGGATACGAAAAATGCATTGGTCCGCGCAGCGGCCAATGCGAGCAGTTTGTAAGGCGACTCGCTATGCCCGCGCAGCGGGCATGGCGAGTCGCCTTAGCACCGCGAAGCATTGGCCGCGAAGCGGCCATTGCGAGCAGTTCTAAGGCGACTCGCTATGCCCCGCAGCGGGCATGGCGAGTCGCCTTAGCAGCGCGAAGCATTGGCCGCGAAGCGGCCATTTGCGAGTCAGAGACTCGCTCGGCTAGAATCCCGATGCATTGTGCATCGGGCACCCATCTAGTATATATATAAAAAGAAAGAAGAAAGAATTACGAGACAGGGAGCAGCATAAACAATAAGGATAGTGCAGGCAGACCAAACCTTTCTTCACAGGTTATGAATATATGAATAAAGAGATTAATTGCCGCGACACTTGATCATGGTGTAAATGAACAAGCATATGGCTATGTTTAAGGCTATGTACAGCTAAGGTGGTATATATGACAATGAAACACAGTAAATGCTGCTATAGAATATAAGGAAAAAAAAGAGAGTCTTAGCTTCAACAATAGCTTATTGGGGAAGAGCCCGGTAACTGCGACAAAGTGCTCTCTACCTACCGGGTCCTAACGCACTAGTGCTTCATGCGGTATGTAGTTGCTAGTTTGAGATTTTTATGTCTGTGAGTTGCAATTAAAACCTGCTGGTATAGTGTGTCTGTGGACTGGGGCTACACCCAAGATGGAGTCAGGTCACCGGAAATGACGCGGATCGCGTCATACAGCCCCACGCTGAAGCCCGGCCGACACAAGCCACAGCGGGGAGGCGCGCAGGGAGGCGGCAATTTGAATCTCTCATGAAGATCACGCCTATGGAGGCGTCATAGTATGAAGAGGGGCAGCCTGGAATGAGTGACTATGAATAGCATAGTCACTCATTATCATCAGTAATGAGGTACTTATAAAACGTTTATATTCACTTTGACTCTGTGCATTTAGGAGGTAAAAGGAGTGTAGGGAAAGTGTTAATATGCTCTAGGGACAGGTTTTAATAGGTTTAAATGTTTAGGTAGATTCGCAAAATCTTTCAGTTTTGCCTAAAAATACTTTTTGGCCTAAAAATATGTGAATGCCAAATTCATGTCTTTCCCCAAAACAGGCTGGGTTTGGCCTCAAAGGAGTGATTGCCAAGTCCTTCATTTTCCCTAAAAAGGATTTTTTGGACCTAAAAGCAGTGATTGCCAAATGCTTTAAATTCTACTAAAAAGGAATTTTTTTAGCCTCAAAGCAGTAATTGCCAACTCTTTCTGTTTTTCCTAAAAGGCTTTTATTGGGCCTTAAACAAGTGATTTTAAAATCTGTGTGCAGACGGTGGAAGGATTTGTGTGAGGTCGTGGTGGAAAGAGGAAGAGGAATAGGTGTTGTGGAAGGGAGATTAGGCTTGGTGTTTGAGGTGTATGTGGAGTAGGTGTGCAACAGGCTGGTTGACTGTCTTGGGAGGTCACAGTGGCTGTGACCCGGCTCCATGGCCATGGCCATGCAGTACAGTGGGTATTGACAGGGGATATTAGTAGTCTTTCGTGATGTCACCTGTGGAACCTGGTCATAGGTGACCAGAGCTGCTGTTGTGGACCTCTGGGGTGGATGGCATGGCAGCTTGGATGGTATTGCTCCCCACAGGTGGAGCGGGGCACCAGGGTTAGTGAGAAAGTCTATTGGTACAGTGATGGTGTTTATGCAATTGTGCATGAGGGCGTGGGGAAGTAACTGGAGGACACCAGGGTTGCAGTTCTTAAGAGATTACTCACAATTCAGTACAGCAGTCCAGCCCAGCAGGGTGACCGTGTCCTTTGGGTCTGTCATCCAGCCAATTCCCAGGCAGCTTGAGTCCAATCCTCTGAGACACCCTATCATGAAGCCTGTAATGGTTGACTCTCCCACACTGGCTACTTGCCTCTCCTGCCCTGTGTCCTCATGCACAGTGTCCCAAGCAGGTGGCTGCCGGTCTTGTCGGACAACGGGCGACAGATCTCCTGACCCTGCGTCTAGCCATCATTTCAGGGAGTGTACACGGTTAGTAGCCACAGCCCGTGCAAGTGCAGTAGCCTCCAGTTTCCTGGTGGAACCTTGCAGCCTTTCCACCAAATTGGGGCCAGTCCTCTCTAGCAACCAGTCCCTCTGCCTGAATCATGTTGGTCCAGATTCGGAGCACACAAGTGTATCCTCCACTTCCATGTTCCCTAGGACTCCCTCTCTCTACTCCTCTACTCCACTCACTCTTCCGCTCACTCCACTCACTCAACCATTCTCTTCCCACCCCTCTGCCTAATTCCCCCCCAGCCAGAAGATGGGGCCCTTCCTCAATAGGATCCGCCGTCCATCAGCTGTCATGGAAGTGGACACACCTGCTGGTTTTGATCTATCTCAGGCACTGAGCACAGCACTTTTTTGTCAGCCCACCATAATATCTCCATCTACACCTTGAACTTAATGTTCAAACAGTTCAGACAGAATGCCCCCCACCTCCATACTGCACTGCCAGTGCCCCACTGCTATTACGCAGTCTTCAAATTAAATTACCTTGGCGATGTGAGTCACACAGCTGAAGAGTTGTGGACAGCTATGCAGGCCAAGTTTCTGCACTAATTCTGGAGCCATGGAAGGCAGTTTGCGATAATGGTACTAACATGGTGATGACCCTATGCTGGGGCAACTTACACAACTGCATTGCATGGCTCATGTCCCCATCCCTGTTGTCCATTAATTCCTATGCCACTATCCCGGCCTCAGCTCCCAGGACACAGTACCTCGAGGTCCGCGCTGCCACTTCAGAAAATGAACAAAAGAAGCCAGTACAGGGAATGTCTGGATCAACGATTCTTCTTTATTATCCTACGCGTTTCAGAGTTATTGCCCAACTCCTTCATCAGTGGAAAGTACGGTCCTGCAGCAGCTACTTGTATTTGAGCGATCATTACAGTTGTGGGTTTCACAACTACATCAGGTGAGGCTCTTTGTATAAATATTTATTGCTTTTCTAAGAAGGTATCACCCTATGTGCGCATCTTGAATTTAGACTATCCGGCCTGATGAGTTTCTGCTCAAGCCATGTTGCTGGTGCTCAATTCCGCCATTCTCACCCCATGGCTCATTGACTACTCTCGTTACAGAGATCTTTAGGACAACCGGTTAACTGTTTGATATATGATGTGCTGACATTGTGGAATTCCATTCTGTTCATGTTTCAGCAACTGTGGCCGCAGCAGCAAGTCCTGGCACAGTATTTAATGATTCGGACAGTGACTCAAAGTGAGCTGAATGTGATGCAAATGATGCTTGTAGAGTGGGCACAGCTCAAGGACCTCTGCACCCTTCTGCACAGTTTTGAAATGGGTACTAAGATGGTTAGCACTGATGATGCCACCATCAGCATTACTATTTCGGTCATCTGCATGCTGGAGCAAACTTTCAAATGTCTGTGGGATGAGGAGGTGGTACCAGAGGAAGAGGAGGAGGAGAAAGAAGAGGAGGATGTGGATAAGATACCAGTATCTGAATGGTCTGGACTTTCTTCACACAACCTGGTGGCATAGCAGGGTGGAGTGGAGTAACAGAGGGTGCTCATGATACTAGACAAAGGGTTAGTGAAGTACCAACAAAACATGGACTTGGCCTCAGAGATATGTCAGACACATGAGCACTTTGTTGTTGCACTTATCTTGTTGCACTCTTATCTGCAACATGATGACTGTATCATTAGGACTCAAATTATCAATGACTATTGGTTTGCCACACTGTTGGATCCGCGGTACAAGAGTAAATTTAGCCAGATACTTCCCGCCTTGGACAGGGACACGCTCATGCTGGAGTATTAATAAAAGCTGGTAGACAGTCTTAGGACTGTTATTTTACTTTAACACAGCAGTGTGGGGGACAATACACATCACAGATCCACACTTCCAACCCGGGGATGTTTAGTCAGCATAAAAATATTAGCAACAACAGTTTAACTGTCAGAAGCAATTTCTGGGAGTAGTTTGACCAATTTTTTAAACCAGCCCGTCTACTGGTAGAACTGAATACAAGTCTGACATATAGTGAACAACTAAACAACCAGAGAATCAACATGACCTGTTGTAAGAGTACCGACATATACACATATTAAAACCAACGAACCAAAATGTCTTTAAGGTACATAGAGTCACACGATGCATCTTCATGCGTTACAACCAGTTTTATTTGTAGAAGAACAAGTGATTGTCACAGCTAGTAAGCAAAAAGTGCATCAGTGAAAAAGGGGGGGGGTTTCAAGGACAAAGTACAGGGTGAAAAGAGAGATCAAACACAGGACCCAGAATTTTACATTGCAGACATCTCAATGGTAATGACGTTAATATAAAAGGTAAAATTCCCCCAACAGAGAATACAGTTGCAGTCTTTTGCATAAGTTGCAGCCAAGGTGATTACAGCCAATTTACAACATCATTGCCCCCCGAGGAAGAACAAACGAAACACGTGTCGGGGCTTCTCCCTGACACAGTCCCCAGGCAGCAGGCATCTCTGGTATGAGAACTATTTATTAACCTCTTGTGTCCCTGACATTGGTTCTAGTTGTATGTTTATGATGTTGTAAATTGGCTGTAATCACCTATGTACCTTAAAGACATTTTGGTTCGTTGGTTTTAATATAGTGAACAACTGGAGAGGATGGTGCAGGAGCATCTAGAGCTCAATATCTATGCCATCGGGGAGGTGGTTGGACCTTTTTGCATTTTGGGCTCCAAAAATGGAGGAGTGGCCTCAGTTCGCCAATTATGTCTTGGAGGTTTTGTCATACCAAGCAGCCAGCTTCTCTCAGAACACGTCTTTAGCGCTGCTCGAGGTGTCCTGATGGATATGTTCATCAAGCTGTCTGCTGAAAGTGTAGACTACCTAGCTTTCATCAAGGTGAATAAGTCATGGATCTCCAAGGACTTTCCACCCCAGAGACAGACAAGGCAAACTATGGAGTGTTGTACTTTTCAGTGTGCTGCATTGATCTCACCATTTTGCAATTTTTATTCTGAGTCACCTGGTGGTATCTGGCTATATTTTTTGAAATGTGGAGACTCTTCTTGTGTTTTCTTTGTTGTATGTTTTTTGAATTTAGCAGGGCTCTCTAAGCATGATGCCTACATGGGTAACTAATGCACCTGTTACTAATCAATGTTTAACCTTGAAATGGTAGGCCAGGCCCTATTCCAGACCCTGTGCCATGCATGCAGGTTGCACCATTATACAGTTTTTATTCTGGGTCAATTGATGCCACTTTCATTGCGTCTAACCCTAATTTTTTGAAATGTGGAGACTCTTCTTGTTTTTTTTGTTGTTGCATATTTTGGAATTTAGCAGGGCTCTCTGAGCACCATACCTACACATTTGACTGACCCACCTGAATCCTTCTAACTGTAGTAGCCGTAAAACTAATATTGTGCCATTTGAGTGTGGCAGACCATAACATTTATTATAGCGTTGCATGATGTATGAGGGCCCCCTGCCCAATTGACCTATACATGTCACTGACCCATCTGACTAATTCTTTTGGTAGTATTCTGTGAACCTAATACTTGTGCCACCTGAGTGTGGTGGTGCATAAAATTTATTGACGCAGTTCCATGAGGTATGAGGGGCCACTCTCCAAAAGTCCTACACCTGTCACTCATCCCCTGCAACTAATGAATGTTTATTCTTGATATAACAGGCCAGTCCCTGTTGCAGACCCTGTGCATCCAGGCTGTGCCATTATGCTTTTTTTATTCTGGTTCAATTGATGCCAATGACCCTAATTTTTTGAAATGTGGAGACTCTTATTGGTTTGTGTTTGTTGTGTGTTTTGTGACTTTAGCAGGGCTCTCTGAGCACCATGCCTATACCTGTCACTCATCTCCCTGTTCCTGATCGATGTTGAAGCTTGATATATTAGAACAGGCCTTGTCAAATGCATCCATAATTCACAATAATAAACATTTTAACACTGGGGAATAGATGACACTTTTCCTGGTGTCTGTCCCTAATTTGAGCTGTTTTGGCAGCTTTTGTGCCCCTTTTAAAATGTTTTCTATGCGCTTAGTTTTGCCTCCCATTGATTTCAATTTCATTCAGAAGTTTGGTGAACAGTTTGGTGAACATATGCTCAGTCGGCTTACCAAATTGAACCCAAATTTCAAAAGGTTCGCTCATCTCTAGTTGTGAGAGTAGATTAACACAATTCAAAAGGGGCTACTCACTTCACCAATTCAGTGTCCCTCCAGTTCTGATTGTGTGTTCATTCAACTTCTTGAGCTTTACATCCTGAGATATGTTGGGTTTAAAGAGAGGTTATGTACATATTTGAACTATATTGAAAGGCAGACACTGGAGAAGCAGGGACTTACAGAGAACCTGCCAGTATGATTTTTGTAATAAAAACTAAAGCTATGGCTATAATGGTACTGTAATACTGATTGCATTGATATGTTTGTTTAATAAATATGCATTGTGGATCTTAATTGTTCATCATATGAAGTTTTCCAATAAGTAGATTTCAGTGCACAGGGAGTGAACTGTACACTAGTCTTCTCCATGTCTTTGATTCCTGGGCCCCTCCGCCTTCCTCCGGTCACAGACCAGAGGCAGGCAGAGGGGCTAGGGAATCACAGACAGGGAGGAGAAGACCCAGTTTATAGTTCAGCCCCTGTGCTCCAAAATCTAATGATCAGAAAAATTCAAATGATGATTTAAGAACAACAAAGTGGATTTCTTTATCAAAGGTACCAATCTGATTAGTACTAATGCACCGTTGCAGCCATGACTTTACATTAAAAATGTGTCTTGACAGGTTCACTTTAACAAATAAGCAATTGCTAAATGAGAACCTATGAGCTAGTGAGGTTCTCTCAAATATGTTCTTTAAATACTAATTTGACAATAATATACCATCATATCATGTAGCATTGTATAAGTAAATGTTTAATATTATTTTTAATTATTTTTCCACTGGTAATAATGTGATTTAGAAGTATTTAATTGGATTAGGTTTGGTAATAAAAGTAGACATATTTCTTTGAATAGTAAATATCTTCCTACTATAGATATATTACTTGCATATCCACTTTAGAAATTTCCAGCTTTGGCTGTATGACTCCCATAATTGAGAAAATTGTCTAGTTTTGTAACCTTGGTGCCATTACAATTGATTATTTAAATACTTTTCATTTCATGGAGAAATACTGATTTTGGCTGCATTGTTGAACTGAAGTGAAGCCAAAAGAACAAACACTGGAATTACTGGATTTGAATGTTGGTCATGTTACACAATGACTTATTTCTCTTTCTTGAGAGGAATTTGTAGAGGAAAGGAGTACATGAGCCTGTGAAAATGGAGACCCCAATTCAAGACCAGTGCAAGCCCCATTGACCTTGGGCAAGTCACTTTATTTCCTCTAGCCTCAGGCACAAAATAGGCATTTGTGATCCTTGTATCATGACTTGTTTTGTTCCAAAGATCAGAAATTTACACTAGTGCCATTATATAAAACGTAGGAAAATATATTGAATTCCTAACAATAATTTCATTTTATAGCACTGCTTTTGAGCAGTTATATGGGTGGGAAAATCTGTCTATTCTCATTTATAAAATAAGATTCTTGTAATTGTTGTTGTTGTTTTCCAAAGCCACAAATGTTTTGTTGAAGCATAAAAACTATTCCATCAGCAATGCAATTTCTCCTGGAATCTCTTAGCATGACCTTGTCCGAGTGAAATATACAGGAGCCTATTCAGTATTTAGTGTCTGGAAATGCTGATAACAGCACTGATTCCCATCAAAAATTCGAAGGGAATCACCTTATTGTCTACATTTATATTTGATGCAAAAAAACAAGGTCCTTTAACCCCTTAATGACGAAGAAATTTGTCATTTTTCATTTTCGTTTTTTCGCTCCTCGGCTTCCAAGAGCCATAACGTTTTTATTTTTCCGTCAATATAGACATATGACGGCTTGTTTTTTGCGGGACGAGTTGTACTTTCAGATGCAATAATTTGTTTTACCATTTAATGTACAGGGAAATTGCAAAAAAATTCCAAGTGCAGTGAAATTGCAAAAAAAGTGCAATTACACTTTTGTTTTTTGGATTTTTTAGTCGCCGTGTTCACTATATGGTAAAACCGACGTGACGGTGCGATGCCTCGGGTCAGTACGAGTTTGTAGATACCAAACATGTATACCTTTACTGGTATCTAGGTGGTGGAAAAAAATTCAAAAGCATGAAAAAAAAAAACATTGCACTTTTTGCACCATGTTCTGCGACCCGTAGCGTCCTCATTTTTCGGGATCTGGGGCTGGGTGATGGCTTATTTTTTGCGTCTCGAGCTGACGTTTTTAATGATACCATACTTGGGTGGATGCGCTGTTTTGATCGCCCGTTATTGCATTTTTTAGCATTGTTACAGCGACCAAAAAAACGTAATTTTGGCGTTTGAACCATTTTTTGCGCTACGCAGTTTACGGCTCTCATTATTTGATTATTTATATTGATAGATCGGGCGATTCTGAACACGGCGATACCAAATATGTGTATTTTATTTAATTTTTTAATACTTTTATTGTGGATGGGAGAAAAGGGGGGTGATTTGAACTTTTATGTTTTTTTTTTTTTTTTCAACTTTGTAAAAACTTTATTTGTTTATTAATTCTTAATTTTACACTGCCCCATAGAGAGGCACCCTGCTGCACAGTCCGATCGCTTCTGACACATACAGAGGAGCTGCAGCTCCTCTGTATGTGTCAGAATCGCGGACCTGTTGTGGTTGGCAGCCCCTGCCAACCACAAGCAGGAAATTCTCCATACAGGTTCCAGGGTCAAGCCAGGACCCTGGCCTGTGACATCAGCACGGGAGATCCCGCGATACTATCGCGAGATCTCCCCTGGAGCCCGGTAAGCGCGCGCTGCACGCTCCGGCTCCCTTAGATCCCGCTCTCAGAGATTGATGGCGGGATCTAAGGAGTTAAACAGCGCCGATCGGTGGCGGGACCGATTGGTGCTGTTTCTCCCACATCTCAGCTAGTGAGATCAGCTGAGATGTGGGAGGTTTGGAGTGAGCTCCACGCCGGAGCTCACTCCAAACACGGGGGTAACGGCAGCCGACGTCTAGAGACGTAAGGCTGTCGTCTAGGGGTTAAAAATGTGATTCATATATAGCTATGTAATAGCTGCTGATAAATAAAGCTTTTATATATTTTTTTATAATTTTACTGAGACTTTCATAAAATCTTCAGATTATTTTTGCACAGCATATGAAACATGTTCATAGACAAACGTATTAAAAAACTAAAAAAATATTACTAACTTAAGGTTAATAAAACAATGCTGAGTAAAAGTGGCAGAATTAATTATTATTATAGCATCAACCGAGTGGTTATTTTCAGTGCTGGACTGGTGTTTTAAACCAAAGTCTCCCGTCCTCGGTCTTACACTCACCTTCCTGCATCTTCACCTTTTACCAGTGCCACTATGGCTAGCGCCTTCTTGTGATCGTAGCTTCTGACTAAGAAGTTACGTCAAAAGCTCTTAATACAAGTCTACGAGAACCAGAATGATACTCTCATACATTGAAGTAAGAGATTTAATGGCCAGTAATTGAGAGCATATTCCTGGTTGTGTGGATAGAGGAAGGCACTTCCGCACTGATGCCCAGCTTACTGGACAGCTAGGTTGGTTAGAAGGGGAATTTAAATCCGGCGGCATGTATTGCTAGACCGGAAATACGGAAATAGGTAATTATGCTGGACATAGGAGCAAGAGCGCCCTCCTTTAACCTCACATTCAGGTATATCCTCTCTTTTAGCGGCCAATTAAACTCTTAATTAATTCTGAATTCATTCTTCAGATTGACAATAGTTTTAATATCTTAATGTTCTTCGGATAACATTGTTTATATTTAAAGCATAGACAATTATCCTAGCCATGTGTCACGCTTAGGAGGTGAGGGAATCAGGTAACTGAATGGTGAGAGCGCCAAGGGGATTCAGGGGGAGCTAATCTGACCCATACACTGGAGGTCCCTGGCTCACCCTGCTCTCAGAGGTACCTCTGATGGTGAGGAGGTAGAGTCTCCACCCTGTTTTCCTGAGCTCCTGATTAGCCCTAGGCTGAGGACCCCTGCCTCCACCCACGGATCCAGAATCACAGCTACTCCCAAAGCAAGGACTTCAGCACAGAAACAAAGCATCAGCACAGCACAAAGACCAAGAGTAAATAACTCAGCGGCATCTAAGACAGGAGGGGGAAAGCTATTTAAAGCCAAGGGGGAGGGTATTCCAGTTGAGTCACACCCAAGCCTCACATCAACCCCTCAACCAGCAGCTGAGCATAATAGTGAGTGCAGCTTTGGAGTATAATACAGGAGGTAAGTCAGGATCAAGACCTTCACAGCTGTACCTCATGCAGCTCTTGAAGAAATGCAGTCACAACACACAGCAGCACCCAGCAAAGTCAGCGCAATCTAAGCAAATAAACACCTCCGAAGGAAATCCACATCTCCTGGGTGACGAGACATGAAAGATGTTACAGGTCGCCAAAACCGAGGATAGGTCAAGTTGGTACAGCACAGGGTTGCAAATGGCCGAAATACGAAATCATCCTAAAACCCCGGAACTAGGACCCCCAGCAGCACACCTCCACCTGCCGTGCTTGGACAAGACCCACACATACTCGTTCACTCTCAGGTCTGGACCTGCTTGTCTATTTCCAAGTCTGCGGTCCCAGTCAGAGGGCACAAATCCAGGATGGCAAACAGCCACAATGTCCCCCCGGGGCCCAGGGCTCCCTTCCCTGGAGTGCACAGTAGGAACAACCACCTGTCCCCTCCTCCTGGAGCAATGCATAGATCCAGCATGAAACTGAGGCGTAGTCTGGATTCCACCCCCTTTTCCAGGCTCATTCTCAACCACTTCTGGTAGAGGGGTAGAAGTTGGTGCAACCAGTACAGTAGAAATAGGTGTAGCCAGGCAATTGCTCACACAGAAAGCCCCAAAGTTACAACCTTTCTGGCCCGCCAGTCAATCACCAGGTTGTGTTTCTCCAGTCAGGGAAGGCCCAATACAATGGGAGTGGGTAGGTTCTCCAAGAGGTGACAGGACAGAACCTCCTAGAGGAGAGTTCCCATGCTCAAGTTCACATTATGCACCATTTGGGAGAGGACCTTCTGGCTGAGTGGAACTGAGTTGATCGAGGTGATGGGAATGGGTCTCACTAAAGCATTGCTGGTGAAACCATGAGCCTGAGCAAAGCGAGAATCCATCAAATTGACCCCCGCTCCACTATCGACCAGTATTGGCACAGTCTCGATTTTACCATTTACCACCACCCTGGCAGACAGTGTTAACGGAGACTTATCGAGGAAGGAAATATAAACTGTCTGGTCATCTCCTTCCGAACGACTGTTGTAGGCTGCTTCTGAGACTGTGAGGTTGTCTTGGAGCAAAGTGAACAAATCTTAATAGAATGGTCCAATTTGCAACAGAAAAAACAAGCTCCGCCCACTTGGAAACAGTAGCCACAGGTGGTTTACCATGAGAACCTACTACCCCAACTGCATGGGTTCATCGGGTATAGTCTCCTCAGCAGGGATAGGTACAGGTGACAAAGTAGGTCTTGGTCTCTCCCTCAGGCATCTGTCAAACCGTATGGCTAGAGACATCGTAGCTTCCAAAGACTCAGGTGCGGCGTACTGAACCAGGGTGTCTTGCAGTCTGGCTGACAAATCCAAGCAGAACTGACTCCTGAGGGCTGGATCATTCCACTGGGTATCAGTCACCCATCTCCAAAACACCGAGCAGTACTCCTCCACTGCTAGTGTGCCCTGCTTGAGTTTATGGCGATTAGACTCAGCAAAGGTCACCCTATCAGGTTCACCATACACCTGAGCCAGAGCAGCAAAAAACCCGTCCACCGACCACAACAATGGTGAGCCAGCCATGAGGGAAAAAGCCCAGGTCTGGGGGTACCCTCTAAGAAGGGAGACTATTATTCCCACCCATTGTTCCTCACTTCCAGATGAACAGGGCCAGAACCTGAAATAAAGTTTACAGACTTCCCGGAACAAAAAAAATGTGTCTCTTCCCCCAGAAAACCTCTCTGGAAGAGAGACCTTGGGTTCTGGCATAGCCTGAACATGAGCCAACGCCAGGCAACCCACGAATTGCTGCAGCTGTTGCACTACTTGAGTTCGCAGACCATTTACCTCCTCTGAATGGTCTGCATCAGGCAAGAAAATGAGGTAGTCTGAGATATAATGACTCGAGGAAAAGGTTTAGGCTGCTGATAATGTCACGCTTAGGAGGTGAGGGAATCAGGTAACTGAATGGTGAGAGGGGCGAGGGGATTCAGGGGGAGCTAATCTGACCCTTACAGTGGGGGTCTCTGGTTCACCCTGCTCTCAGAGGTACCTCTGATGGTGAGGAGGTCCAAGTCTCCACCCTGTTTTCCTGAGCTCTTGATTAGCCCTAGGCTGAGGGCCCCTACCTCCACCCATTTGGAATCACAGCTACTCCCAAAGCAAGGACTTCAGCACAGCAACAAAGCATCAGCACAGCACAAAGACAAAGAATAACTCTCTCAGTGGCATTTGACAGAGGAGGGGCAAACCTATTTAAAGCCAAGGGGAGGGGATTCCAGGTGAGTCACCCCCAAGCCTCACATCAACCCTTCAACCAGCAGCTGAGCATAATAGTGAGTGCAGCTCTGGAGTAAAATATAGGAGGTAAGACAGGATCAAGACCTTCACAACCGTACCTCATGCAGCTCTTGAAGAAATGCAGACACAACACACACAGCAACATCCAGCAAAGTCAGTGCAATCTAAGCGCATGACACCATGATAATTTGGGTACATTCGAATATAGCTGCACCAATGTTGGCATGAATTAAAGTTTCACATAACTATAGACAATATGCCTCTCTGGGTCCAGCACTGACTACCTGCCTCTGCCACAATCGTTGTTAATTTTCTGCAGCCCTGAAATCACATAGTCAGTACTGAATCGAATCAGTGAGCTCAGCTGCTTATTCCATCGACTGAGCTACAGTCGACATGTAGATTAAGACGGGTCGACATGTAGGACATCAGCACAGCAGACAAACACAGAGAAAGTACTAGAGCCAGGGAGGGTGAGTAGTGTAATACTCTGTTTTTTCATAACTTCCACAACATATAGTCAAAATGTTTCTGAAAGGGGATAACCCGTGAAAATATAAGGAAATAAAGGACACAAAAACTATATACCGTATATACTCGTGTATAAACCAACCCCCCTACTTTTGCCCCCAAAAACTGGGAAAACGTATTGACTTGCGTATAAGCCGAGGGAGGACTCCAGCACAGGTATACAGCCCCCAGCACAGGGTTTACAGCTCCCAGCACAGGGTATACAACTCCCAGCACAGGTATACAGCTCCCATCACAGGGTATACAGCTCCCAGCACAGGGTATACAGCTCCCAGCACAGGGTATACAGGCCCCCAGCACAGGGTATACAGGCCCCCCTCACAGTATGGCGCCCCCCCTCACAGTATGGAGCCCCCCCTCACAGTATGGAGCCGCCCTCAAAGTATGGAGCCCCCACTCACAGTATGGAGCCCCCCTCACAGTATGGAGCCCCCCTCACAGTATTGAGCCCTCCTCACAGTATGGAGCCCCCCTCACAGTATGGAGCCCCCCTGACAGTATGGAGCCCCCCCTCACAGTATGGAGCCCCCCCTCACAGTATGGAGCCCCCCTCACAGTATGGAGCCCCCCTCACAGTATGGAGCCCCCCTCACAGTATGGAGCCCCCCTCACAGAATGGAGCCCCCCCCTCACAGTATGGCGCCCCCCCCTCCATGCTGCCGCTGCTCAGTGTACAATAAATACAGTGTTATTATCTCTCACCGGCCCGGGCTCAGTGCATCCTCCCTCCTCCCTGCGTGTCATGTGACCGGGGCTCACAGCGATGACGTCACCGGCCAGTCACATGACACGCAGGGAGGAGGGAGGATGCACTGAGCCCGGGCCGGGGAGAGATAATAACACTGTATTTATTGTACACTGAGCAGCGGCAGCATGGGGGGAGGGCGCCATACTGTGAGGGGGGGCTCCATTCTGTGAGGGGGGCCTGTAAAGCGATATGCACTGCTCCCCCCGTGGATGGGCGGGGGATGCAGTGCATATCATGAATAAGTTATGAGCAGCTCCACGTCACGAGCCGCTCATATTGCAGCCTTCCCCCACCTCCTCCAGCCTCCTCCTGCCTCCTCCTGCTCCCGGACTCAGCCCCCACTTCACAGAAAAGTATATGACTCGTGTATAAGCCGAGGGGGGGACTTTTCAGCCCAATTTTTGGGCTGAAAAAGTCGGCTTATACACGAGTATATACGGTATTTTGGAAGTAGTCATCCAGAAAATAAATATATATTGAACATTAAAAGAGAAAATATGTTATCAAAATTTTATTTAAATGTAATATACTCTTAGTAACAAACTTTCAAGACAATCAACAAGAGACTTTCTATGTAATGTACCTCCATTCTCAAGTCCTGCATTAGTAAGTAGCTACTTTTATATTCCTTGAAATCAAAAATATACATGTGTTCCTGAGGAAGCTATATAGAAGGAAAGAGGGCACCACCAACAAGGAACTCCAAATTAGGAGGCAAAAACGGACCGGAGACCCAGTATTCACCCGGGGTGCCAGTGAAAGACAAAGAACACAGTCCAGAAACAAAGTTTAGAAAAAACACAGCACTCACCGGGGCTTCAAAAAGCGGTGTCCTTCATTGCAGGGTTTGCATAACAAAGTGCAGGGAGGGGGTACCGAGGTGACGACAGCACCGTTTCGGGCTCTTGCCCTTCTATGGGTCACTAGTGGTCAGACATGTGTTCCTGAACTTGCATATAGTGTTTTAGTGTCTTGAAAATATTTATTTCAAGGAATATGATAGGTAAAATTAGCTACTTACTAATAAATATTTTATAAAAACTACCGTATATACTCGTGTATAAGCCGACCCGTGTATAAGCCGACCCCCCTACGTTTGCCCCCAAAACCTGGGAAAACCTATTGACTCGTGTATAAGCCGAGGGTGGACCCCAGCACAGGTATACAGCCCCCAGCAGTGGTAGTATACAGCAGCCTCCCCAGTGGTAGTATACAGCAGCCTCCGCAGTGGTAGTATACAGCAGCCTCCCCAGTGGTAGTATACAGCAGCCTCCCCAGTGGTAGTATACAGCAGCCTCCCCAGTGGTAGTATACAGCAGCCTCCCCAGTGGTATATACAACAGCCTCCCCAGTGGTATATACAGCAGCCTCCCCTGTGGTATATACAGCAGCCCCAGAGGTATATACAGCAGCCCCAGTGGTATATACAGCAGCCCCAGTGGTATATACAGCAGCCCCAGTGATATACAGCAGCCCCAGAGGTATATAGCAGCCCCAGAGGTATATAGCAGCCCCAGAGGTGTATACAGCAGCCCCAGTGATATACAGCAGCCCCAGAGGTATATAGCAGCCACAGAGGTGTATACAGCAGCCCCAGAGGTATATAGCAGCCCCAGAGGTGTATACAGCAGCCCCAGAGGTATATAGCAGCCCCAGAGGTGTATACAGCAGCCCCAGTGATATACAGCAGCCCCAGAGGTATATAGCAGCCACAGAGGTGTATACAGCAGCCCCAGAGGTATATAGCAGCCCCAGAGGTGTATACAGCAGCCCCAGAGGTATATAGCAGCCCCAGAGGTGTATACAGCAGCGCCAGTGATATACAGCAGCCCCAGAGGTATATAGCAGCCCCAGAGGTGTATACAGCAGCCCCAGAGGTATATAGCAGCCCCAGAGGTGTATACAGCAGCCCCAGAGGTATATAGCAGCCCCAGAGGTACATAGCAGCCCCAGAGGTGTATACAGCAGCCCCAGAGGTATATAGCAGCCCCAGAGGTGTATACAGCAGCCCCAGAGGTATATAGCAGCCCCAGAGGTGTATACAATAGCCCCAGTGATATACAGCAGCCCCAGAGGTATATAGCAGCCCCAGAGGTGTATACAGCAGCCCCAGTGGTATACAGCAGCCCCAGAGGAATATAGCAGCCCCAGAGGTGTATAGAGCAGCCCCAGTAATATACAGCAGCCCCAGAGGTATATAGCAGCCACAGAGGTGTATACAGCAGCCCCAGTGATATACAGCAGCTCCAGAGGTATATAGCAGCCACAGAGGTGTATACAGCAGCCCCAGAGGTATATAGCAGCCCCAGAGGTATATAGCAGCCCCAGAGGTGTATACAGCAGCCCCAGTGATATACAGCAGCCCCAGAGGTATATAGCAGCCACAGAGGTGTATACAGCAGCCCCAGAGGTACATAGCAGCCCCAGAGGTGTATACAGCAGCCCCAGAGGTATATAGCAGCCCCAGAGGTATATAGCAGCCCCAGAGGTGTATACAGCAGCCCCAGTGGTATATATATGGCCCCCAAATGCTGGCACTCGTCCCCCTCCTTGTAAGGCCCCCCCCCGGCTGCTTAAGTTACCATCCTCGCTCTTCTGCTCCGCGCCGGGCTCCATGCTCCGTCCTCTGCTGCATCCGGGGTCCCCGGCCAGTAGCGATGACGTCATGAGACCGGCCGGTCACATGACCCCGGATGCTGCCGAGGACGGAGCATGGAGCCCGGTGCGGAGCAGAAGAGCAAGGATGGTAACTTAAGCAGCCGGGGGGAGGCCTTACAAGGAGGGGGACGAGTGCCAGCATTTGGGGGCCATATATGAACTGCTTCCCCCTGCCGCTGATTGACAGGGGGAAGCAGTGCATATATAATGAGCGGCCCCACGTGACGGGGCGCTCATTCAGCAGCCTCCCCCCGCCTCCTCCAGCCTTGTTGCTACCGTATTGACCCGTGTATAAGCCGAGGGGGGAATTTTCGGCCCAATTTTTGGGCTAAAAAACTCAGCTTATACACGAGTATATACAGTATATGTAATATATTTTAATTAAAAGCAAATATTAGCATTTTATGACATATTACATATAGTTTTTATAAAATATTAGTTTGTGTAGATACATGTTTAATTTTTACTTTTTTTTTCCATGATAAATGATACAGTTGTGGACAAACGTTTTGAGACGGGCACTAATTTTGGTCTTGCTGCTTCCGTTTTTATAGTGGCATTTTGTCCGAACTTTGGAAGGTTATGAAAAGTAATCTGTATATTTGAAAAAACTTGCAATGACATCCCTTGCCATGAACATTAATATAATGGCAAAAAAAATGTTTACATTGAATTACAGTCCTGCAGCAAAATGACCTGCTTACATAATTTCAGTGATCTTCTGTTAGCTCAGGATAAAGTGATAGTGAGGAAAAGGCAGCTGATAACATTCTGTCATACAGATTGAAATATAAGACCAGAATGGGAGTTTCAATATGGGGCTTGTCTATTTTGTTAACCATGATTATGGCCAAGGAAGTGTACAGTTTTCATTTCTGTCCATCAAATGGACTTTAAAGGGAACCAACCACCCCCAATGACCCCCC
The DNA here is from genome assembly GCA_033576535.1 of Allobates femoralis. Taxonomy (NCBI): domain Eukaryota; kingdom Metazoa; phylum Chordata; class Amphibia; order Anura; family Aromobatidae; genus Allobates; species Allobates femoralis. The sequence continues at coordinate 230,176,700 of JARQOC010000005.1, forward strand.
CGGACTATTAATATCGGTCCCTACACACAGCACATACATGTGCTGCAATGATTTTTGCTAAAAAAAACTGTTTTGTAAAACTTAAGATAATTCTTTTGAAAGTTTAAACCGAAGGGACGGGTGGGCGTTACTTATCTGTGGCAAAAGCCGAGTAGCAGCTGTCAGTCATCCTCCTGTGTCCCGCAGTAGCAGTTATGGCCAGCCCTTTTCAGCGTCACAGCATGGTGCACGGGCTCGCATGCCCGTGCACACGTCATCATCTACAGCCGGGTAGCGAGCGCGCGCTCTGACTTCCACAGCCTAGCGCAGGAAGTCAGAGCGCGCGCTCGCTACCCGGCTGTAGATGATGACGTGTGCACGGGCATGCGAGCCCGTGCACCATGCTGTGACGCTGAAAAGGGCTGGCCATAACTGCTACTGCGGGACACAGGAGGATGACTGGCAGCTGCTACTCGGCTTTTGCCACAGATAAGTAACGCCCACCCGTCCCTTCGGTTTAAACTTTCAAAAGCATTATCTTAAGTTTTACAAAACAGTTTTTTTAGCAAAAATCATTGCAGCACATGTATGTGCTGTGTGTAGGGACCGATATTAATAGTCCGGGGGGGTCATTGGGGGTGGTTGGTTCCCTTTAAAGGCAAAGATGTTGCTGCTTGTAAGATTGCCTTCATATCAACCATTAACTGGATCATCAAGAACTTAAAAGAAAGAGGTCCAGTTACTATGAAGAAGGCTTCAGGGCACCAAAGAATGTCCAGCAAGTGACAGGACCATCTCATAAAGAGGATTAAGCTATGGGATACATGAGGAAAAAGTTGCCAGGAAGGAAGACCAAAGAAGCTTTGCTGGAAGAACAGACATTTTTAACTATATAGTACTGGGTAAAGTTATTTTCTCTAATGAAGCTTGTTTCAGTCTATCTGGAAGAATAATTTACTGGGGAAGGAAAGGTCTTGAGTTCTGTGTCATGCCAACATTAAAGCATCCTGAGACCATTCATGTGCAGGGTTCCTTTTTAGTGGTATACATTAAAGTTTTGCTTAAGAACACTGCCACGTATAAAGAATGGTATCTAAACATCCTCCAAAACCAACGATCAATGATCCAGGTGCAATTTTTTTGATGAAGAATCTTTTTCATCACGGAGCACTATTTGAAAAAGCAAAAATAATAGGTAGAAATGAGAAGATCATACCCAATTTTAAGTTTGTGTCTTTGTGCATATTTTTCTTGGAATTTTGATTTGCAGAGAAGTTATTCTTTGTCAATTTAATGTCCCTTATTAGGCTCTAGGTTCACTCAAGATCTTTCTATCCACTGCTCTGTTGACTTTTTAAAGAAACTAAGAAAATAAGACAATCTGCAGCTTAAGGCTGTGTGCTCACGATCTGGAGGCACTGCGCTTTGGATGCAACGCTTCCAGACTTCCAAGAACCCGATGGTAACCGCTTCTGACTCCGCAGCATGAAATGAACATGCTGCAGAGATGCGGACGTCCAGAAACCTGTGGGGCAGCTGAAATAATGCTGCGGTCAGGAGAAGCATAGTGAGCATGGGAGTTCTACAAATCCCATCCACTATGCAGCATTTTTAACTAAGCGGCAATAATCTGCATCCAAAATTCTGCAATTCCTGATCATGAGCTCACACCCTAAAAGTTTTCCGACTTTTCATCTACATACATTGTATATCATTGTCAAACACAATAGAGCACCTATTGGACCTTTTTTGACAAACAGGATCTTCAACAGCTGCTTAAAAGCACATCAGTTTCTGAACAATCGTTAACTGTAAATACACACCGTGTACAATATATAAACTTCTACTATCTATATTTCACCCAACTTGTCTGCTTCAGAACACCTGCTTCTGCATTCATTGTCTTTGCTGCTCCTCAATGAGGAATCTGCTGTGTGCCCTGGGGAAATATATACCAAGAAATGCTTCATATTTTTCATTAACTCTGCAAGCTCATCCTGTCCCAATTTACTGTTTGCTTCAAATTTGCCTCTGTCTTTAAACTGTAAGTTTGTAGGTAACGTCTATGTCCATATCTCTGCCAGTTTGTACTAAATAGTACATATCATAAAAGTTTGAAATGAGCTCATCTCACAGGTAGTCCAGTCTCTTGTATCTTGCTTTTACCTTACACATACACACCAGACATTTACAAAAAAAAATTGTGTGCACATCTAAAATTCCAAAAAATAATAATTGTATTAAATATGAAATAATTCACAATAAAGACACTCCTCAGTTTTTAAATATTTTAAAATTACATCTATTCTTTACTACCAGTTGCATAACAGTTAAATGGATTGGAACTATGGCATGACAATCCCAAATTGGACAGCTCAAAATAAGAGTGGATGTAAAATGTCTATCGTCCCCAATAAGAATCATTTCAGAACTTGATGAATAGGAAATAAGAAAATTAAGAGGCTGCCAAGAGGTCTACAGCAACATTAAGGCGCTGAAAAGTGCTGCAGAAATTTATGGTAAATACTGTTGGTGTATAATAATAATAATAATTTATTCATTTATATAGCGCTATTAATTCCATAGCACTTTACATACATCAGTAATGCTGTCCCTATAGAGGCTCACAATCTAAACATCCTATCAGTATGTCTTTGCAATGTGGGAGGAAACCGGAGTGCCCGGAGGAAACCCATGCAAACACAGGGAGAACATACAAATTCCTTGCAGATGTTGTCCTTGGTGGGAATTGAACCCAGGGCCTTGGGACCTCAGTGCTGCAAAGACTGCAGTGCTAACCACTTGAGCATGTGACAATAATCTCCCTTATACTTAATTTAATATGCCTGACCTGTGAAGTTGGGTGGTAAACAAATGTGTGAAACTGTGTTATGATTTGATGAAAACAAAGTTCAATACTTTGGTCATAAGAACAAAAGGTATGTTTGGGTCAAATTCAACATTTTGCATCATGAATAGAACACCATACTTATAGTGAAGCATGGTAGGTACAGCTAAAACTGGGGTTTTAATCAAAGTGAAGAGAATATCAAACAATCTGATTGACTGACCCATGCTGTCATTAACCTAAAGGATTAATAAATAAAATATTAGTTTATGGTGCGCACATTTATGCAACCACATTATTTTAGCTCTTTATTTATCTTTTTCCACTAAAATGGATTTCAGTTTAATTTCCAATTGAATTGTACAGGCTATGGGGTGATATTAAAAGTGGAAAAAGTGCTGAAATGACTCTTGGTATGATTTTGTATTATTTTTTCCCAAAAACCTGGCACTTTTAACTTTTAACAGGGGTGTGTAGATTTTTTTGATATCCACTGTTTATATTGAGCAAATAGATGTAAAACAAAACAGTGATAAATACAAAAATATGTCTGAAAGGTAGAATATCAAGCCTATAAATAAGAAATTGTGGGTTTTCCAGAAAAAATAATAATAATGACAAAAGCAAAAAAGGAACAAACCCAGCAGTAGAAAGGAAATATGTCAATATAATGCCACAAAGCAGTTGTAAAATCTTGTGTCTTTTATGATTCTTCATTTCCAATAATAAGTAGAGAAAATGAACATAATGTGTGCTTGAATGACTATGTATAAAACTCTTCTGATATCTAATTCAGTGATGTTGCATACTTTCCTGATCCCACATTAGGTGGTGTTGGCAGACTAGTGCACTGTCATACAGGTTTTAAGTAAACATACAAAGCTTGTTGTGTCAGCATAAGAGATGAGATTACTGTCATGTATTATCACAACACTAGAACACGTATATCTTCTCTAAAACATGGGTGTTGACACTTTTACTTTCATTTACTTTATGTATATATTTATAAAAAAAAATCAACATTTTCTTAACTAATAAAAAAAAATATAACGCACTTATTGTTTTTCTACAGCAGGGGCCGACATATCTTTGGTGCAAACGTGAAGCCACACAGGGGCCCAAGAGGGTATTGCACACGTGATTTTGTCCCATTCTTCCACACAAACACTCTTTAAATCCTGAAGGTTCCATGGTCTCCTTCTACGATCTCTGAGCTTTAGTTCCTTCCATAAATTTTCTACTGGATTCAGGTCAGGTAATTGGCTAGGCCATGCTAAGGCCAGGTCCACATCCTGTTCGGGTTTTCCATCCCAGCGGCTGCACTTGTCATCAGCATTAACGCAATGTAACATCACCGTTCGCTTGCGTTTACGCTGCCATAGAGATGCATTGGCAAACGCATTGAAACGGAAGCCAAAATGTGCTTGCGTTTGGAAATCTGCATTTATTCATAGCACACAGCATAACGCTGCCATTAATGCTGCCACAGAGATGCATTGGCAAACGCATTCAAGCGCAAACCAAAATGTGATTCCATTTGGATATCTGCATTTATTCATAGCGCACAGCACAACGAGACAGCTCACCGGTTTTACCCATCATGAGATGTTTCTTGTGTCGCTCCTTGGTAATGTGATGCCTTTTTAATGGCCATCAGTTGGAATAAGCTGGTATCATTTTTAACTGAGTGGCAGGATTGCTTTCTAATTACTGATAGATTTTTAGCTGGTGTCTTGACTTTTCATAGCTTTTTGCACATCTCTTTTTCTTTATGTGTTCAATACTTAATCACTGAGTAATTTCTCATTATTATGCATAACTTAATTTATGAATATCTATGGTTTGACTTCTTTGCCTATGTTGACTGAAAGAGTTGTTACCGACATTGGTGAGAAATTCATGTCAATAGCACTTATGGAAAATTGGTGACGTGTTCAATACTTATATCACCTGCTGTAAGGGAGAAAAATAAATATATAAAATAACAAACACAGCAAATTCTCACCTTACCTCGGACCAGTGCTGGCTCTCCAATGCTTCCACAGTCTCTATTTAATAGCTGCATTGCGATGTCACAACTACATACTGTGAGACAGTGAGGGGGATCATATGCGAGGGGCGCTATGTGTCCCCCAGAATGTGCACTGTCACATATTGAACCCGGTATGGAATATAGGATAGAGGGATGCTCCATTCCAGTCTGGGTCTTGTAGGTTTTCCCCGGAGGGAGACACGGGGTTAAAAGCTAGGTTAGAGAGAGGGCGGGGCCCCCTGTGGAGAGCTTCGGCCTGAGTTGAGGCCGAAGGGACTGCTGAGTGGTCAGGTCCAGGGCGTGAGAGGCTGTGTGCTGTTACAACACGGCCTAACCCGGGAGCCCAGGGCGACTTAGACCGGAGAGAACTCCTAACCTGAAGGGACAGTGTTACTGTCCGGGGATGTATGCATTGTACCCAGCTGCGTCCGGGACCCGGCAACTTGTGCCACTGCTGTGCCTCATGAATAAATCCGGGTACTGTATAAACTGATACCGGCTCACGGCCGTTTGTCTTGCAATCCCGGCGCTACCTCACAATACATATCACTGCTGCAGCCATCACTGACCCCAGCATCCCGTTGATAGAATATTGCTGATCTCAGTAATTGGGTTGCATCAGTGATTTGTGTTGTAACATCAATGCAGCAACCAATAAGAAAACAGTGAAGCAGCATTTGACAGTTGCTGCTCCAGGGGAAGGTTTGCATCGGCTATGTTAATTATTATAGATATAAAAGTATTCAGGCTCTTATGATTTTCATGGTAAAAACTCCTTTATTTATTTGAAATAAAATAATCTTACTTGGTTTCCACAATACTGCCTCTCTTATTTAGTGACTTATTATTTTCTGTCAATCACTATAGTTCTGGTAGTGATAGACAGCTTTGATCTGAAATGACAGGTCATGTGTATTAAACAGGTTTTATAAGTGTGCATGTTTATGTGAGACATATGTTTTACAGTGCTGTTATATATGGACACCCCAAGACAGGCAGAAAAACAAATTATGATGCTGTCATTTAAAAGGCAGTAATGGCTATGTGTTGTCCTTTTCACCTTGTCCTTATTCTTAAGGCACTATCTCTCTATTTTCAGACCTTGGTCTTTAGGATCTTGACACTCCCTATATCACTGTCTCAAGGATCCTCGCGTACAAGAGCTTATGCCACGATACCTTGACTTATTATTTCCACTTATTTAGTCTATGTCACTTCTTCCTGATTCTCAAAGTTTAAAGTGAGCAAATTATCAGAATATGATGTATATGTATATATACCCCCAAATGTGCTGTATACCCCCCAAACGTTCTGTATACCCCCAAACGTGCTGTATACCCACCAAATGTGCTGTATACACCCAAATGTGCTGTATATCCCCCAAATTTGCTGTACACCCCCAAACATACTGTATACCCCCCTGCTGTATACCCCCAAATGTGCTGTATACCCCCACTGCGGTATACCCTCAAATGTGCTATATACCCCTCAAATGTGCTGTATACCCCAATCGTGCTGTATACCCCCACTGCTGTATACTCCCCAAACGTGCTGTACACCCCCAAATCATTATATGGCCCTGATAGCGTCTCCCCTCCCCACAGTTCATTATATGGCCCCGATAGCACCCCCCAGCGACAGTTCATTATATGGCCCTTATAGCCTCTTCCCACCCCACAGTTCATTATATGGCCCTTATAGCGTCTCCCCATCCCACAGTTTATTATATGGCCCTGATAGCATCCCCCCACCCCATAAATCTTTGTGTGGCTATTAGGAATTTATAATGAATTATGGGGGGAGGTGTCGAGCCCCAGGCCCTGGGGTACTTGGATAACAAGCTTGGTGGGTGCTTTTGCGGGGATGTCACGGGTGGCAGCGCCTGAGCCCGTGGCCTGGGTGACACTTCAATAAGGGGTGTATGTACAAAAGATTCGAGTTTGTCATGTGATGCCACCTGTAGTACCTGGTGATGAGTCATCAGCACCGCCACAGTCCTCCGGAGGTCGATGGTAATGCGGCTGAGATGGCAAAGCTCCCTATAGGTGGAGCTGGTCCTTCGGGGCAGTGTTCCTGTAAACAAGCAGGTTGATGCAGATAACCACACAAAGGCAAAGTCACTTTCACCTGGGTACTTTAATGTAAATGTTCAGCAGCAAAATACAGAGTCCACAGTTCAGCAAGATGTTATCAAACAGGTAGCTCTATGGGTGGCTGCAAGTGGATGCCAGGTGGTATGGTAGACCGTGGTAAACCTTAGTTGACGGACCCGTGTCCTTTCATCCCCACCTAGGATGGATCTATCCCCAATGACTCGTGTAGGTAGACTTGGGGCTCCCCTCCCTCGTGGTGAGGAAGCAGGCAGACTGCTCCATCTGGCAGGGTGCCCCAGATGATAGACAAACCGCAGCAGCCGGTTGATGACTTGCAGAGATAGCCTCTGGCTTTTTCCTCTGGTCCGGCGTTCCCGTGGTGGACTAGGGAATTCCCTGGAGTATGGTCACTCCACGCTGGGGTTCTCCCTTTCTCTCTAGAGTGCCTGGACTCTGCACATCGGGCGCCCTCTCTCAGGACCCCCTCAGGATCCTCTCTCTCCTTTTCTCCGGTACAGCGTAGAGCTGTCCGGGTAAACCTTCCACCTTGCTCAGCACTCTTTCTCCTCCTCCTCCGACTGTCCCGACTCTCAGATGTCCATAGTCTGACTGTTCTGTCCTACTGACTGACCTCCTTTGTTCCCCCTAGAGGTGAATATATCTCCCTCCCGGGTAATCTCCCACTCCTATTCTAATGTGGGAGTGCAGGGGGTGCACAAACCTAGGATCCACTTGCAGCTGGGGAAATTACACCTCTTTTACGGGTGCAAACCCCCTGAGACGCCTGACTATGTGAGGCGCCACAGAGGACACAAGACAGGTTCTAAGGCTACGTTCAGACTGACCGTTTTTTTTATCCATCCTTTTGTGGTGCCCTGCAGAAACAGATCACTCAAGTGACATCTCAGCAAAGTCTATGGGTTTTCATTTTTACCATTCAGTCTGTGCTCTTTTAAAGTGATCCATATTTTTCACTTTAGGAGGCTCCGTTTTAGAAAAGGACATGTCAATTTATGTGGTGTTTTTCTCCTGTATTTTTCCAATAGGAGTCCTTCAAAATGGGGAAAAAACGCAGCAATCAAAAACTGATCCATTTTTTTAACCACTCAAAAAAAAGGATCCATTTTTTTTGCAGACTTTACAACAAAAACGCAGCTCAAAAAAGAGAAAAAAAAACGCAGTCTGAATGTAGCCAAAGGCTAGAGCCACATTAGCATTGTGCCCTCCGTCATGACGGATCCGCCATAGCCCTGCATAACGCAACGTTACTGTAGTGTAACGCTGCCATAGAGTTAAATGGCCTAGTGGATCCACAACGTATGCGGTGTTCAGCTGTCCGGTACAAAATAAAGATTTCCAATGCAGGCACTTTTGTGCATTAGTATATGTTCTGGATCCGCTAGCCCATATAACTCTATGGTAGCATTAAGGCAGCGTTACACCGTGTTATGCTGGGCTATGGCGAATCCGTCATGACGGAGGCCACAATGCTAATGTGGCCCTAGCCTAAGGCTATGTGCACACATACAGGATTTGCAGCAGAATTTTCTACTGCAAATCCTGATGTGTTGGCAGACCTACCAGCAAAAACGCAGCCAAAAACCGCAGGCTGGAAAAAGCAACCTTAAAAAACGCATGCAAGTGTGACCCTAGCCTAAGAGACAATGTTTACATAACAAGAGAGGGCATTATGTAGTATATTTGTGTATGTACATACATATCTGTAGCTTTGTCGTCGTAAAGGTAGTGGGGGGGGGGGGCTGGCAAAATTTCTTGCACAGGGGCCCCAAGCTGTCAAGGTCCATCCCTGCATTTATATATACTATACAAATTCTCACCAGTGACATTTTTGATATTCATAGTTATTTATTTTTCCAATTATTTTCCTTACAGTACAGACCATCATAACCACTTTTTTATCTATAACTAGCAGGTTAATAAGTAACTGCTGTTAGCTATAACAAAATAAAATTTGAATATGTCATATTAATGATCTGTAGGAAAATAGAAGCTGAGCTGTGATTGGTTGCTATAGGCAGCCTAATAAATCTCCAGCCAACAGTAAACCCTCCGCCCGGCCGGGCAGTATATATTACCTCACACATACACATAAAAGACAGCTCATGTGACTGACATCTGCCTTAATTCCCTATATGGCACATGTGTTGCACATTGGCTGTTTTTAATCAGATGTTTATTTTTGGAAATTAAAGATACCAGACGTATGAGGCGAGTTGTGTGAGGGGATTTGTGCTCATCTGTGTCTGTCTGTGTGATGTGTGTGTCCCTGGGGTGTGTGTGTCCCAGTGGTGTGCATGTGTCCCTGTGGAGGGTTGTCCCTGTAGAGGGTTGTCCCTGTAGTGTGTGTCCTTGTGGGGGGAGGGGTATCTCTGTGGTGTGTGTCCATCCCTATGGGGTCTGTGTATCCCTGTGGGGTGTGTATGTGTGTATGTTCCTGTGGTGTGTGTGTCACTGTTGGGTGAGTGCATGTGTCCCTATAGGGTGTGTATGTGTGTGTGTGTCCCTGTGGGGGGCTGGGGTGTCTGTGTGGTGTGTGTCTCTGTGTTGTGTGTGTCTCTTTGTGGTGTCTGTGTTTGTTTTCGGGTGCGTGGAGAGTATCCAATGTTGGGGCTCCACCTTAGCTGTTACTCTTTGTGTGCATGTGGTATGTATACATATCCCCATGCGTGGTGAATATTCCATGTCAGGGCCCCACGTTAGTGACTTTATGCTGTTAGTCTTTGGTGCTGTCATTAAGCCCCTCTCATTCACAACTGTCAACTGGTAACTGTCACTTTCTCTCCATTATGTAGACAGTGCCAAAATTGTTTGGTGAATTGGAACACGTGAGGTTAAAATTTCACCTCACAACATAGCCTATGACACTCTCGAGATCCAGAAGTGTGACTGTGCAAAACTTTGTGGCTGTAGTTGCAACGGTGTAGATGCCAATCCTGGACATACACACACACACACATACACACATTCAGCTCTATATATTAGATTTCCACTTGCAAAATGTATCACACAGACATCATTAACTTGCTGCCTTTCCAGAACACTTCTCACATTCCTAAACCTGCACACAAATAATATGTGGCACCCCTGCGGACCCAGTCACCACAGAGGTACTGCACCCCTGTTAGGGTGTAGTATACCACTCACTGGTAAGAGGGGTACAGACCGGTACCGGGACACCCAGATCACACTAGGAAAGATTGTAGTGGGGTTGGGTGGTGAAGGAAGTAGTTAGAAGGAACACTTGGGGAGGAGTGAGGTCAGGAAGAACACACATAGATGACGTGGGACACATGACAGAGGGTATAAAAAGAAAGAGAAACATCTAGAACGCAGGAGACGACAGTAGGACAGCTGAGAGGAAGTGTCAGAAGTAGTAGTACAGCTTAGGAGAGGCCATTGGACACCAAGGTCGAGTTGGAGGGCAGCATGGTGACACAGTCGACAACCATGCACATCTGCTGAAAAGGTGGCAACCATAGGGCTAAGGGGAGACACTGGAGGGGAACCCCTAAAAAAATCCCACAGTCACTGGCTCAGAGCTCTGTGTGGCGAGGCGCAAGGCATGATGAGTGAGGCAAGCGCTGTGTTAGACGACCTGAAAAGGACAGAGAAGGGGTGCCGGTTACATACCATCCTACTACCAGGGAGTAGCTGGATCCCTGCCTCCGAGAAACCAGTGCTCAGCGGGCTATTACGCAAAGACTGTGAGTAAAAGAACTGAAGACTGCAACCCGCTGTGTCTGAGAGCTTTCTTTACGCGTCAAGAGCACCAGATACAACGCTACCAATTCGCTCAGGTACCTTTGGTCACCCTAGGTGTCAACCCTACTCATAGGGGGCTTAAGAACTTTGCTGCCTCCCAACCATCGGCCCCTAGGAAGACTAGAATCGAGCAGCAGGGGCCAGCTATAGCCTCAACCTGTGGGTGGCGTCACGTGTAAATTAACAAGTATCCCCAGGTCCAGTCACGCCTTCCAAGAATGAACCTTCCATGCCAGATCCCTAACCCTAGGAGAGAGAGCCATCAACACTGAACTTTTAATGACACCGCCAGGGTCACAGAGCCGGGTCTCGGTCCCTGTAATCCCCGTGATGAAGCCCCAAAACAGCCTGGTTCCGAGTATCCTAAGGCCCTGGAGGTGCGTGTCAAATATAGTGCTATAACTATTGCCCAAGTCAGTTATGATGCCTCCTCTATGCTCTAGTTATATCCTTTTGTGCCCCATGCAATAATATTCTCTTTATGGCACTGGTCTCCAATAGAGTTCATCCTATATAGAAATACCCCCAAAAAACTTCAGTACAAAAATATGATGCATAACTTAACTTTTTGGGAATACATAATATGTTTTAGGCCTTCTAATTCTCAGCACACTGGTGGAGGCCTTGGTCCTGAGACTCCCACAAATTATTCAAAAGACCTCTTAAAATGCATAGCTCAGGAGACAGAAGACAACAGAAAGTTTGATATTCCACTAAATCCTTTCTGCGCTCCTGTCTCCTGAACAGCACAACTTTAAGGAAGTCTTTTTCTATCTTCCTCCCTCCTATATGTCCTACAGACATTACAGCATTCTCTTGCACGCTATAACTTGCAGCACCATCCACCTTAAATACTATACCCACCATAATGTCCCCCCTTTTAAATAATACTCACTACAGTGTTCTCTCTTTCTAACTATAACCACCACACAATCCAACTATGGCCTCAACACTGTCCCCAGTTCATGCTGTACTTTCTCTAAGTAACGTGCCTCCATTTCATACAGTTCTTCCTACACTACCCCTCTTCATACTGTTCCCCGACATGCTTCTGAGCCACTCTATATAGTGACCCACTCTGTGCTGCCACCATTATTACTATTGTTTCCCCTTTAACCTTCGTCAGGCTGCATAATTTTACAACGTTAACAGGCTGCAGAGGTACAATTGTACCTTCATATATACCTCCACTGTGGGAAGACTTTCTCCTTTACTTGGTTTCAGAAACTAAAGTTCATTCAGCTACAAATGTTATACTGATATCTATTGGCCAGTGTTGTTACTGCTCACTTATGTTGCTGTCAATTAAGTTGATTCAAACTGGGAGTGGCTTCTACTTCTCTTCCTGCCTCCCTCCTCTCAGTAGCCAAATATTATTCTTTTTTCCTTGCATTATCTTTATTCAAAATATATGAGGGTACATTTGTACCTATGCAGCTTGTTATGGATGCAAAAATATCTCGACCCCTTATCTCAGAAGGGGGTGGAGATATTTTATTGAAATTTGGCCAATATTTGCTGGACCAAAACTGCAGAGATGTCACGAAATTTCAGCCTTCTACGGCTTTTCGAAAAAAAGTTATTGCAATTTTAAAACGGAATAGTTACAATTGTACCTACTCAGCCGGACGAAGGTTAAGCTGCCCCCTTCATACTGAGAACCCTCCACACTCCACCCATTTCATACTGAACCCACTCAATGCTAGCCCCTGTGAATAGAAAACCCTCTCTATGCTGTCCTTTCTGTATTCTGAGCCTACTCAACATTGCTTCTTCTTCATACTGAATCCTCTTCTAGCTTACCCCACTGTCTATTGTGAGCCACTTCCTCACACTGCCTTGCCACATACTGAGCCCTCATTCTATATAATAAACGTACCCCCTTCAAAAGCCTTTTATCTTCAGCTGTATGAGTGCTTACCCTCTCCCATCTGTAGCATCTTCTTTTCTGCACTACAGCAAAATCTCATGCGTGTTGATGCCACCTCCTTGTTCTGAAGCACATCTTTATACCTCAAGGTGAGGCATTGATTGTTGCTCTTCTGAATCTGGAAGTTCAAGTGCATTCACAATTTAATTTGTATTCTTAAAAATGTTAATACACATAAATGTAGGGAACTTATATTACATCTTTTTTTCCCCTGCATAGATTCCAGTTTTAACAATCTTTCTGGAGTAGACGGAGAGAATTTTTTTTTTTTTGCTTCTTTTTTTATGCCCTCCCAGAACCTGCAACCATAGGCATTGGCTGCCACCACAAGTATTGGACCTCCGATGCCTAATGGCATATGCTGCCTTCTAGCTAATTAGCAACACCAAAGTCCATCTTCACATGGACATCCAGGGAAAGCCTTGTCATTGCTGTAGATCAGTGTAATATTTTTATGCAGCCATATATATTAAAAATCATAGGCTACTGATTATTATTATTTATTTATAGATCACCATTAATTCCATGGTGCTGTACATGAGAAAGGGTTACATACAAATAAGGTAAAAATACAATGAACAAATGAACAGTGACAGTCCAATACAGAGGGGAGAGAGGACCCTGCCCTTGCGGGCTTACATTCTACAGGGCAGTGGGGAGAAAGACAGTATGGTTGGGTCCGATGGTGGTGGAGCGCCTGGTCCAATGATGGGGGAGCACCAGGTCCAGTGGTGGTGGAGCGCCAGGTCCAGTGGTAGTGGAGCGCCGAGACCAGTGGTGGTGAGCTAGCACTGTGGTCATTGCAGGCTGTAGGCTGCTCTGAAGATATGGGTTTTCAGGTTCCTCTTGAAGGTTCCGAATGTGAGGGACAGTCGGACATTTTAGGCTGCAGAGAATGGGGCATGCTCAGAAAAAGTCTTGCAGGCGGTTAGATGAGAAATGTACAAGTGTGGAGGCGAGTAGGAGGTTTTGGGAGGATCGAAGATGACGAGTTGATGAATGCAGGAGATTAGTTCAGAGATATATGAGGGGGACAGATTGTGGGCGGCTTTGTAAGTTGGTGTTAGTATGGTGAATTGGGAGCCAGTTGCGGGATTTGCAGAGGGGAGAAGTGGAGGAATAGTAAGGAGAGAGGTGGATTAGTCGGGCAGCAGATTTAAGAACAGATTGGAGGGGTGCAAGAGTGTTAGCAGGGAGGCCACAGAGGAGGAGGTTGCAGTAGTCGATGCGGGAGATTATGAGGGCATACACTAGTAGTTTAGTAGATTGAGGGTTGGGGAAAGGATGGATTCTGGAAATATTTTTGTGTTGAAGGCGGCAGGAGGTGGCAAGGGCTTGGATATGCCATGTGAATGACAGAGATTTCCTTGGACGAAGTCCCTCTCTTTCCGCGCTGCTGCTCCAGGACCGAAGGAACCAAGACACAGGTATGTCTGGATCGACTTATGCTTTTATTGTCCTACGCGAGTGGGAGGGGTGGGGGGCGGTGGAGGGAGTTAAATGTGTTGAATAACTGCCTGGGGTTGTGGGACAAAGAGGATATGAGGGTAATGAGGTAATTAGTGGTGGTGAGTGCTGACTTGAATTTGAGAAGTGCTTGTTTGAATGCTGTGTAGTCTGATAAACAAAAGTATTGAGAAGGTTAAATAAGTATTTTTCCTATGCAATGAATCAGCTTTACTTAGATAAAACCAGAAAACCTATTTAATTTTGCAATATGTTGTTTTAGAAGATTTTCTTTGGTGTAAAGTGAACCTCTCTGTGGATTCCATACTGAGCCCTGTGTTTTAAGGCATTATATTATCAACAGGTTCATACCTGTACATGCATTCTCTATTTACAATCATGACAGGTTAGAAGGATAAGATGTAATTTTCTTTCCACTGAAGTTTATAAAACCAGTTTCTCCAGTATATCACATCACTGGACTAGGACTGTGAACAGAACCATGATGTATAGCTGGTTTTAGCTTCTGGCTTTGGAACTAGTTGGGCTTTGAAAAACTATATTATATACCTTTACATAACTTTCATTTTTAAATGTAGATGTCAGTGAAAGCCTCCTTTATAGTGCAGCAAAGTTAAAAAGTAATTATGGGAAATATTTCCACCAGTAGCTTAAATAAAGGTGAAAGCCTGATGGTATATAAACATTTTTTATTTTTAGAATATTTTCAGTGATAATTCACAGCAGTATCTTAATGTGCTCTCATAGTCAATATAAATAGAAAAGTGCAACCAAGTGTATATACAAAGGCTAAACCTATGTTCATACATTGTATATTGCACAACTGACTGTATATCACTAAATTCCAAGGCAGAAATCCCAGGCTCCAAATTGTGATCTGTATGTTCAGGACATGTGCCTTCATTCAATAGAAGTTATCCTCAGTGTTTCTGTGTCACATCCAAATGTACCAAAAGTTTATGATATCATTTACTAGTAAAAAGGCCCCATGCAATTGCATCGGGAGCGCGGTGAAATGAATTGTGTGTATAGAGGAGGCTCTGTGGCTAGCAGAGTATAGAGGCGGCTCTGTGGGTAGCAGAGTATAGAGGCGGCTCTGTGGGTAGCAGAGTATAGAGGCGGCTCCGTGGGTAGCAGAGTATAGAGGCAGCTCTGTGGGTAGCAGAGTATACAGGTGGCTTTGTGGGTAGCAGAGTATAGAAACGGCTCTGTGGGTATCAGAGTATAGAGGCGGCTCTGTGGGTAGCAGAGTATAGAGGCGGCACTGTGGGTAGCAGAGTATAGAGGCGGCTGTGTGGGTAGCAGAGTATAGAGGCGGCTCTGTGGGTAGCAGAGTATAGAGGCGGCTCAGTGGGTAGCAGAGTATAGAGGCGGCTGTGTGGGCAGCAGAGTATAAAGGGGGCTCTGCGGGTAGCAGAGTATAGAGGCTGCTCTGTGGGTAGCAGAGTATAGAGGCAGCTCTGTGGGTAGCAGAGTATAGAGGCGGCTCTGTGGGTAGCAGAGTATAGAGGCGGCTCTGTAGGTAGCAGAGTATAGAGGCGGCTCTGTGGGTAGCAGAGTATAGAGGCGGCTCTGTGGGTAGCAGAGTATAGAGGCAGCTCTGTGGGTAGCAGAGTATAGAGGGGGCTCTGTGGGTAGCAGAGCATAGAGGCGGCTCTGTGGGTAGCAGAGTATAGAAGCGGCTCTGTAGGTAGCAGAGTATAGAGGCGGCTCTCTGGGTAGCAGAGTATAGAGGCGGCTCTGTGGGTAGCAGAGGATAGAGGCGGCTGTGTGGGTAGCAGAGTATAGAGGGGGCTCTGTGGGTAGCAGAGCATAGAGGGGGCTCTGTGGGTAGCAGAGTATAGAGGCGGCTCTGTGGGTAGCAGAGTATAGAGGCGGCTGTGTGGGTAGCAGAGTATAGAGGGGGCTCTGTGGGTAACAGTGTATAGAGGGGGCTCTGTGGGTAGCAGAGTATAGAGGCGGCTGTGTGGGTAGCAGAGTATAGAGGCGGCTCTTTGGGTAGCAGAGTATAGAGGCGGCTGTGTGGGTAGCAGAGTATAGAGGCGGCTCTGTGGGTAGCAGAGTATAGAGGCGGCTGTGTGTGGGTAGCAGAGTATAAAGGTGGCTCTGTGGGTAGCAGAGTATAGAGGCGGCTCTGTTGGTAGCAAAGTATAGAGGCGGCTGTGTGGGTAGCAGAGTATAGAGGCGGCTGTGTGGGTAGCAGAGTATAGAGGCGGCTGTGTGGGTAGCAGAGTATAGAGGGGGCTCTGTGGGTAACAGTGTATAGAGGGGGCTCTGTGGGAAGCAGAGTATAGAGGCGGCTGTGTGGGTAGCAGAGTATAGAGGCGGCTCTGTGGGTAGCAGAGTATAGAGGCGGCTGTGTGGGTAGCAGAGTATAGAGGCGGCTGTGAGGGTAGCAGAGTATAAAGGCGGCTCTGTGGGTAGCAGAGTATAGAGGTGGCTGTGTGGGTAGCAGAGTATAAAGGCGGCTCTGTGGGTAGAATAGTATAGAGGCGGCTCTGTTGTTCAGAGTATAGAGGCGGCTGTGTGGGTAGCAGAGTATTGAGGCGGCTCTGTGGGTAGCAGAGTATTGAGGCGGCTCTGTGGGTAGCAGAGTATAGAGGTGGCTGTGTGGTAGCAGAGTATAGAGGCGGCTCTCTGGGTAGCAGAATATAGAGGCGGCTCTGTGGGTAGCAGAGTATAGAGGCGGCTCTGTGGGTAGCAGTGTATAGAGGCGGCTGTGTGGGTAGCAGAGTATAGAGGCGGCTGTGTGGGTAGCAGAGTATTGAGGCGGCTCTGTGGGTAGCAGAGTATAGAGGCGGCTGTGTGGGTAGCAGAGTATAGAGGCGGCTGTGTGGGTAGCAGAGTATAGAGGCCGCTGTGTGGATAGCAGAGTATAGAGGCGGCTCAGTGGGTAGCAGAGTATAGAGGCGGCTCTGTGGGTAGCAGAGTATAGAGGCGGCTCTGTGGGTAGCAGAGTATAGAGGCGGCTCTGTGGGTAGCAGAGTATAGAGGCGGCTCCGTGGGTAGCAGAGTATAGAGGGGGCTCAGTGGGTATCAGAGTATAGAGGCGGCTATGTGGGTAGCAGAGTATAGAGGCGGCTGTGTGGGTAGCAGAGTATAGAGGCGGCTGTGTGGGTAGCAGAGTATAGAGGCGGCTGTGTGGGTAGCAGAGTATAGAGACGGCTGTGTGGGTAGCAGAGTATAGAGGCGGCTGTGTGGGTAGCAGAGTATAGAGGCGGCTCTGTGGGTAGCAGAGTATAGAGGCGGCTGTGTGGGTAGCAGAGTATAGAGGCAGCTGTCTGGATAGCAGAGTATAGAGGCGGCTGTGTGGGTAGCAAAGTATAGAGGCGGCTGTTTGGGTAGCAGAGTATAGAGGCGGCTATGTGGGTAGCAGAGTATAGAGGCGGCTGTGTGGGTAGCAGAGTATAGAGGCGGCTGTGTGAGTAGCAGAGTATAGAGGCGGCTGTGTGAGTAGCAGAGTATAGAGGCGGCTGTGTGGGTAGCAGAGTATAGAGGCGGCTGTGTGGGTAGCAGATATAGAGGCGGCTGTGTGGGTAGCAGAGTATAGAGGCGGCTGTGAGGGTAGCAGAGTACAGAGGCGGCTGTGTGGGTTGCAGAGTATTGAGGCGGCTGTGTGGGTAGCAGAGTATAGAGGCGGCTGTGTGGGTAGCAGAGTATAGAGGCGGCTCTGTGGGTAGCAGAGTATAGAGGAGGCTCTGTGGGTAGCAGAGTATAGAGGCGGCTGTGTGGGTAGCAGAGTATAGAGGCGGCTGTGTGGATAGCAGAGTATAGAGGCAGCTATGTGGGTAGCAGAGTATAGAGGCGGCTGTGTGGGTAGCAAAGTATAGAGGCGGCTGTGTGGGTAGCAGAGTATAGAGGCGGCTGTGTGGGTAGCAAAGTATAGAGGCGGCTGTGTGGGTAGCAGAGTATAGAGGCGGCTGTGTGGATAGCAGAGTATAGAGGCGGCAATGTGGGTAGCAGAGTATAGAGGCGGCTGTGTGGGTAGCAAAGTATAGAGGCGGCTGTGTGGGTAGCAGAGTATAGAGGCCGCTGTGTGGGTAGCAGAGTGTAGAGGCGGCTCTGAGGGTAACAGAGTATAGAGGCGGCTCTTTGGGTAGCGGAGTATAGAGGCGGCTCGATGTCCGGGTGGAGGCGTGAGGAGAGGTCCGGGCTGGAGGGGTGAGGGGAGGTCCGGGCTGGAGGGGTGAGGAGAGGTTTGGCTGGAGGGGTGAGGAGAGGTGGGGGCTGGAGGTGTGAGGAGAGGTGGGGGCTGGAGGGATGAGGAGAGGTGTGGGCTGGAGGGGTGAGGAGAGGTGGGTGCTGGATGGGTGAGGAGAGGTGGGGGCTGGAGGGGTGAGGAGAGGTGGGGGCTGGAGGGGTGAAGAGAGGTGAGGTGAGGAAATGAAATCTATTCATTTAGATTGTGCGCCTCAATGAAGACAGTGTTGCAAATGTACGTATAGAGAAATGAAATTATTAGTGCTATATAAATGAATATAATTGTGTATATGCCCCCACATGCCAACTAGATGTAGTCAGTTTGTTTACATAAAAATGAATGAAAAGAAATTGACCATCTTTAGTCAGCATGGGATGTATGCGGTCACATGGGTGCCGACTCGTACTGGGAATTTGTAAAATAATGGCCATTGCCTGCTCTGATACTTCTGCGGTTTCATAGGGTGCAGACAAACTTTTTAATATCAGTTAACTGCTGTTTTTAGCTCAACTTTACTGTCTTTTACTTCACACTTATGTATATATTTCACATACAAGCTGGCATCAATACTAAGATTCTGGAATCTCTATTCTTCCATATAATGCTGGCATAGTACTTCAACAACTGGAGTCAATTACTGACATCCTGTCCTGGCCCAGCAAAGACAGAGAAAAAGTTGTCCTAATTTGTTCAGTTCAATGTACATCACTTTGCACACAGCTTTGTTCACGGTGCGTAAATAGTAATTAATTTAATTAAATGAATACCTTCCTAGATTCTAAATTTAATTAAAGCAGTTTATAACAATGTTATTAAAATAAATGTAGTTTTGATTTTTACTCAGGTAAAATAATGAATCTCTTTAAATCAAAAAGTAACAAGAATGGTCAAAAAATTTAATTGATTATGCAGATGAAGTTTTACATGCATCGATTAGGAAAATCACTAAACCTACATATATAGGAACTAAAATATGAGCAATGAACTTATTAGATTGTGAACATGATTGGATCTGTGTGCTGTTCTGAATAGCAGACGAGTGGAACCCTAAGGTTATCTGCAGAAAGTCCATTTTTCCTGTGTTTTTTATCTGTGTTTTTACCATGGTTTTATGCAAATGTATCTATATAAATCTATACCTGTGTTTGGACTTTCCAGCAAAACCTTTGTGTTTTAGGGAAAAGCAGTGCAAACACAAGGTTTGCAGAAAGTGTCAATGTGGCGCCCCACTGCTCGGGACGCCACATACGGGTAATGCACCCAAATAAGAGTGTGTAGTATTCCTGTGACCAAGGGAATTCGAATAGTGCATAAAGAATCCTGACAACACCCATTCATACAGACCCTAGCATAGAGAACCGTGGGTGAACCCGCTGTAGGGAAGACCCAGTCCTGTGGGAGGAGTCAGGTGGGGTCGAAAAGAATATGGGTGGGATGAGAGGGCGGCAGTCAGTCTGTGTGAGTTAACCAGTTGGCTGGAGAAAATGAGTGAGTAGGAGACCCTAGAGCAGTGATGGCGAACTCCAGGCCTCGAGTGCCGCACACAGTGCAGGTTTTCAGGATTTCCTTAGAGTTTGACAGTTAATAATTTGATTACCAACTGTCAAATGCAATGGAAATCCTGAAAACCTGGACTGTGTGTGGCACTCGAGGCCTGGAGTTCGCCATCACTGCCCTAGAGGCACGAGGCATTATGGTGCACCCGTATCTGGACCCGGTACGACTACCGACCAAAGGGGCCTGATCCCAGGCAGAGGACCGGCTCTGAACATGGTGCAGGTGTTGTTCCCCAAACTATTAAACCAGAGGCCCCGGGCTTCTGTAGGAAGTTGTGACCAAAGAACTGCCACATCACTTGAAAAGGCAAACTGAACTAGGGTCAGGGGGACCGAAAGGGGAGTCCTCCACCGAAGACTCGTGGGAGCTGGCTCGAGGCTTTGCGCGTGGAGGTGGTACACAGTAAAAGGAGAGGAGAGTGCAGTGAGGGACTGGCAGGTAACGGCAGGCAAACCACCGAGGATCATGAGTGAATCATCCTGGTTCTCTGGTGACTACCCAGGCCAGAGAGAGATCCAAGTGACTGTAATGTCTGCCAATTTGCCTGAGGTACTGCCAGTAAACCCTTTCAGAGTTAAAGACTGTGTGACATACTTTATTTCTTTCGCCTGATGAACCGCACACTTACTGCAGTGAAAGCGACAAGTGACTGTGCCATGTGGTAAGCTGCCTCCCTGTGTAAAAACAACTACCACAACTGCCCTGGGGATCCCGCTCCACCTACGTGGAGCGTAACCATCTTGCTGCCCAAACATCTCCCCGGAGGTCTCATCCGCAGCAACGATAACCATACCGGAACCGTAGGTGGCGTCACTATTTTTATTATTTTTATTGACTCTTTTAAGCGACCACCATTACTGGATCCAGATCTGCAACGTGATGCCAAATGTGACGGCACAGGAGCTCACATCAAACACCTCTTACCCGCCCATGACGTTGTATAGGTCGGGAAGGGGTTAAAAGAAGTCACAAAGTACTCAATTATAATCATAGCAAAAAGGCAATGGTATTTTCCAGCCAAGATCAGGTTTCATCAATGGTGATCTTGTAAACTAGGATCCGATCCCTCTCTGATGCATTCATAGAGTTCCAGACAGCCCTTCTGATTTAATAATATGGGTGTTTATTAGGTTGTTAGCTACTCACTGTGATTTACATCTGCCCTATTGTAAGCGTCATCGTCATGCTATTCTAATACTAGGCAATCACCCATTCAATTAACTGGTAGGTTGTAAGTGGTTGTTTCGTCAGTATTATCAATTTGTATTGCATCCAGCTGTATTAAGAGTGACTGCGGCATCCTGTTTGTGCGTTGATTTCTGTGAAGATGGCTGGTAAATACCATAGCCTTTCTTTCAATTAATTGCAACACTAAGATTGGTGTTCTACTCATGTATAGATAATGATTCTGGTGATATATTAATATGTTTTTAGGAGTTCCGATGGTGTATTTCTGTAGTATTGGGTGTTCTGATGATATATTTGTGTTCTGATAGTGGTTTCTGTACTGATTGTAGTTATAATAATGTATTTTTGTACTGTTGGTGGATCTGGTGCTGTATTCATGTAGTGATCATGGTTCTAATACTGCACATATGTAAAAATCCATAACTTATCAGTAAAAGTACACATACCGTATATACTCGTGTATAAGCCGAGTTTTTCAGCCCAAAATTTGGGCTGAAAAGTCTCCCCCTCGGCTTATACACGGGTCAATACGGTAATTTGAGTAAAAGCACTCTGCGTGGTGGGGCTGTGGAGGCTGGAGGAGGCGGGGGGAGGCTGCTGTATGAGCGGCCCCGTCACGTGGGGCCGCTCATTATATATGCACTGCTTCCCCCTGTCAATCAGCGGCAGGGGGAAGCAGTTCATATAGCCCCCCAAAAGCTGGCACTGTCCCCCCTTGTAAGGGCCCCCCCCCCCGCTGCTTATATATTACCATCCCGGTCTTCTGATCGGCGCCGCTCCTCGGTGCGGCTTCTTCATCCTCCCGTCCTCGCTGCATCCGGGATCTCCGGCCGTCGCAGGCATATGACGTCATCGCGCCACGGCCGGAGATCCGGGATTCAGCGAGGACGGGAGGATGAAGAAGCAGCACCGAGGAGCGGCGCCGATCAGAACACTGGGATGGTAAGAGAAGCAGCGGGGGGGGGGGGGCCTTACAAGGGGGGCGAGTGCCAGCATTTTGGGGCTGTTGGTACCCCCAGGGGGCTGCTGTGTACCCCCTGGGGGCTGTTGGTACCCCCAGGGGGCTGCTGGTACCCCCTGGGGCTGTTGGTACCCCCAGGGGGCTGTTGGTACCCCCAGGGGCTGCTGGGTACCCCCTGGGGGCTGTTAGTACCCCCAGGGGGCTGTTGGTACCCCCAGGGGGCTGCTGGGTACCCCCAGGAGGCTGTTGGTACCCCCAGGGGGCTGTTGGTACCCCAGGGGGCTGCTGGGTACCCCCTGGGGGCTGTTGGTACCCCCAGGGGGCTGCTGGGTACCCCCAGGGGGCTGTTGGGTACCCCCTGAGGGCTGCTGGGTACCCCCAGGGGGCCGCTGGGTACCCCCTGGGGGCCGCTGTATAACCCCTGGGGGTGCTGTATAACCCCTGGGGGGTGCTGTATAACCCTGGGGGGTGCTGCATAACCCCTGGGGGCTGCTGTATATACTGCTGAGGCCTGTATACCACTGGGGCTGCTGTATATACCACTGGGGCTGCTGTATATACCACTTGGGCTGCTGTATATACCACTGGGCTGCTGTATATACCACTGGGGCTGCTGTATATACTGGTGGGGTCTGTATATGCCACTGGGGAGGCTGCTGTATACCACTGGGGTTGCTGTATATACTACTGGAGCCTGTATATGCCACTGGGGAGGCTGCTGTATACTACCATTGGGGGACTGTATACCACACTGCTGGGGGCTGTACACCTGTGCTGGGGTCCACCCTCGGCTTATACACGAGTCAATAGGTTTTCCCAGGTTTTGGGGCAAAAGTAGGGGGTCGCCTTATACACGGGTCGGCTTATACACGAGTATATACGGTAGTCTTTTGTTAATAATTTATTTTGATGATATATTATAACATTTTAAACTTTACGATGCCAAATCCTATTAGCAAGTATTAAACTTACTGTCAGGATTTGATTCTGCTTTGCAGTTCCAACAGTCATCATATGACCATTCATTTGCAAAAGTCATACCTATGGTCATGTGCCAACAGGATTCTCTTCCCAAATTTCTTAGTGAAGTGGGTACTGTTGTTTTTCATTAAACTTTGAGAGAATTAAGAAAATATACAAATCTACTGATGATCCCAATTCTTGCAAATTGAATATGCATGGTTACATGATGACTACTCAAACGTAAGCTGTGAACAGTGACGCAAACCAGGGATATGTGGACTCGGGTATCTGGGCCCTCAGCTGCAATTGGGATGTCACTGACCCGTGGCCCTGGTGGTCAGCTTTAAAAAAAGGGGAAAATTAAATGGAATAGTTATAGTTTGTTGTGACGCCACCTGTGGTTTCTGGTGACTGCACCAGCGCTGTGTGGGGCCTCCAGGGATGATAGATGGGCAGCTAGGTGTTGAAGCTCCCCACAGGAGCAGCTGGATCCCTGGGGAGTTTGGTAATGATGATGAAGGATAGAGCATGGATTTGGCCGGGCTGTTGGGTAACGGGACAGTCTCTGTGGATGGCAGGGGCAAAGGTTGAGGAATTGACACATACACCGTAAATTGTTTCTTTACCTTTACTGATGGTATCGCAGGTAGTCCTGTGTACTGTCGGGTGGTCAAGAAGCACTTCAGAATCTCCACAGTGAGTGTGTATAAGGCCTCTTTGTCTCTTTTCCCGTGTGTGTGAAGCCTCTGCCCCGTGTGAAACTTGGATGGCCTCCTCTGCTTTCCCATCACCTGTGCTTTTGTTGGGAAACCCACGAGGGACTGCCGCTGTTCCTCTCTCTCGGCGGTGCCTGTCTCCCTTGTTGGTGGCTGCACAGATGCCGGGAGATTGAAGTCTCCACGGTAAACCAGTATTTTCTGCTGGGCTAGGTGCTCTCTGGCAGACTCGGACTCCGGTGTCCGGGATGCTTTCTGGAGTGAACCCAAGATGGCTCCTCGGTCCTCAATTGGCTCTTTCTACGTTCTCTCCTTTTCTACTTTTTACTATTTACTTTATGTACCTCCCCATTTCCTCATAGACTGTAAGCTTGTGAGCAGGGCCCTCATTCCTCTTGGTTAATGATGAGTGAACCCAAACTGTAAAGTTCATGGTCAGTACCAAGCACCTAGTATTCATGCACAGATCACGAACATGAATTGCCCTGGTCTCGCGCTCACTTTACGGCTTGGCTCCAGGTGTCGTGTTATGCTGAGGTCATCTGAGTTCACGTGAACTCAGATAACCTTTCGCTCGGCACACAGAGCCCAGCCGTAAGTGAGCAAGAGAAGAGCTCTCTTTATGGCTGGACTTGGGTGCATGGTGATGTTAGGGTTATCTGAGTTCATGTGAACTCCGATAACTTTTCACACGACACTCGGCTGTCGTTCTGTGCCTGCTCTCTCTGACATCAGGCGTGTTTTTTATCTAATTAAAATAGAGTCTCTAAATGTGTTTTGTGTTTTATTTCTAATAAAAAATTTCTCTGTGTTGTGTTCTTGTTTACTAAAAATTCATGATGGCTGAGTCTAGTTTGGCCTGACATCTTTAATTTTGGGTTTAGTACCTGCTGACAATAAAAAGCTTGTATTAACCCCATTATTTCCCAGCATGCAACACTTCACCAGGGCCGCTGAAAGAGATGGATAAAGTGCCTGGAAATGGTGCTACAATGAATGCGTCATGACAAGGGGATGCTGTGGGCTGCGGTTTTTAGCGGGGGGGCAGGACACTTGGGCCTTACCGCAGTGAGAATCCTAGTCCCCAACTTTCTGGTTTTATCTTGGCTGGCAATCAAAATATGGCGGGAGCCCACACATTTTTTTTTAATTATTTATTTAAATAATTAAAAAATTAATGAGCCTCCCTGCATTTTGATTGTCAGTCAAGGTAAAGACAGGCAGGTGGAGGTGGCAGCCTGTAGCAGTCTACTTTATCTGCGCTGAGAATCAAAAATACAGCATTTTTTAAAATTATTTAATTATTTTAACACTACTACATGTGTGACGGACCCAACATCCAATCACAGATGCTGTCACAGAGAATGGGCGTCTGAGATTGGCTGCTGGAGTAAGCAGAACCCAGCCCATACCTTCTACCATACTAGAAAGTATGGGCTGATTTCAGATTACTCGAATAGCCAATCACAGATGCCCATTCTGAGTGACAGCATCTGTGATTGTCTGTTGGAGCCAGTGCAGTGAATATCCCCAAACTTAATAAGCGGCCCCAGAAGTAGATGCAGAGGAATGGCAGGATGCGGGAAGGTGGGATGGCAGGACCCAGTAAGTATAATGATGATGTTTATTAATTATGTGCTTTCTTTTACAGCCCCTCCGCCCAATCCTATATCTGTAAAGTCCGTGATCGGGGTTCAGACTAAAGTTCAAGTAATGTCCGGCCCCGAACTCACACTTTACGAAAAGTCCGGGTGAGTCCACTGATCCCAAACATTGACAGGTTTGCCTATTACTACTCATGGTATCTGTTGAATTTTTTTTCATTTATTTATTTTTTTCTCTGTATTGTCTCATAACCGTCTGTACATGTCAACTCTGAATTGTAAAGTACTGCGGAATATGTTTGCACTATAAAAATATAATTATTATTATCACTAATTGAGGAAGCGCCAAACTGATCTTTTTCCCAAAGTTACAGCAAAACCTAGATCCACCTCTGGAGTACAATATAAACTTATCACTCTCACTTTTGCCATACATATCTTTTCTTCATCTCTTTCAACTACCCTACTCATGGTCTCCTTTCTCCTAATGATTTAAAGAGAACATGCCACCTAATTTAGCCCCGTAACCAATCACTACCTGTCCCTGCAGCTTCCTACTACATTACTAACCATCCCTCTCTGATCTAAATGTGCATTACAAAAGTGCAAAAAGTGATTTACAAACTTACATGTTTCTAGCCGTGTGGGGAAGTCTCTCCGGTCCACACTCCTCCCCACCTTACTGCTGCAATCGCACCCCGGTGGGCTTGAATATTCATTCAGGAGTGCGCTCCTTCTTCCTTCTTCCAGGTATGACACGCTGCTGGCCGAGCATCTTTTCAAGTCCTGCACGGTATGGTAGATGAATTGACATACAGGCTGGCTCTGGAGCATGCGCAGTGTGCATTCCAAAGCCGGCCTGTACACCCAATAAACCCACCATACTGCACAGGACCGGAAGTGACTTGCCACGGCTGGCAGTGCAACATACCTGGAAGAAAGAGGTGGGAGTGTGCTCCTGAATAAATTATCACGCTCTCCCCGGGAGTGTGATTGCAGCAGCGGGGCAAGGGGGGTGAATGGACCCAGAGAGACTGCCACTGAAGGCCAGCCATCTATGAACGCCCACATGGTTTGGAAGATGTACGTTTATAAATCGCTTTCTGCACTTTTTAAATGCACATTTAAATCAGAGAGGGATGGTTAGTATTGTAGTAGGAATCTGTATGGACAGGTAGTGATAGGTTAGGAGGGCTAAACTAGGTGACAGGTTCCCTTTAAGACTAGCATACTTTCCACTCCCATCTCCAAAACGTCTCTCATGTTGCACCAGTTCTCTGAAATGCACTATCCCAGACATTTGAGTTAATTCCCAGTATCAAGCTTTGAAAGTGCTCTTAAAACACATTTCTTTTTAATTGGGCATTAGATTCACCTGACTAACCTAATTATTCCCTTTTCTCCCTTTCAACACTTTTTATTCAAGTATCTCTCTTAAATTCTCCATACACTTAATAGAACTTATACAAATTCAGGCTGGTGACTGGTTCATGCAGCTATGTTTGTATAGCCATATTTATTATATTCATAATTAAACCTTACACAACCAGCATTATTTACATTTTTTGTCATCCTCTAATTAGTTTTAAATGGTATGTTTGTGACAGTGCCTTCATTACTTTTGTAATTGTAGAATTATGTGATATTCTGTAATGTCTGATACAATCTGACCATGTTCCCTCTAATTAGTAAAAGTGCTACATAAAGTGAATTTTTTGAAAGTCAAACTTCACCAAATTTTCCTCACACATTTGACTTGTGGTGAATAAGGCTGGGGTCACATTTGCGGCAAAAAATTCAGATCCTGATCTGGTTTTGAGCTGTTAAAAAGCTCAAAACTGGATCAGGAACCGCAGCCCATAGGAGGCCATTATTATAACCGGATTGCACTACATGTAATCCAGTTACCTCATCCAAATTTGCAGCCTGCGTGAAAAATCATGCAGGCTGCAGTTTTTGGAGCGGTATCTCTGCTGCAGCAGATTGCTAAATGGATCCTACGGCAGCCATGCGGCTGCCGCAAGGCATATGTGGACGCCTGCGGCAGCCATGTGCTTTGTTCATACCTTCTGCCGCATGGATGAACAAAGAGTTAAAATTAATAATCCATGTGGCCAACATGTCTCTAGGGGTGGCCACCTTCCCTAGATACATGCTGTCCACACAGGTGGGCATGTGAGGGGTTAATATGTGCCATTATAGTATAGCCGGCTATTGTCGGCATTTACAATTTTGTGAATGAAACCCGGCAGCTCCTCGCTGTGTAGGAAATACAGTGTGTAATGTGCGTATTGTATCAGCTGCTAGCCACGGTCCTGAAAGCTTTAACATTAGGTCTATGGGCAGCGCACCGACATAGAACTAATGTTAAAGCTTTCAGGACCCTGGATAATGGCAGATACAGTACGCACATTACGTACTGTATCTCCTCCACAGTGAGGAGCCGCCGGGTTCCATTCACAAAATTGTAAATGCCAACAATAGCCGGCTATGCTATAATGGCACATATTAACCCCTCACATGCCCACCTGTGTGGACAGCATGTTTCTCGGGAGTGTGGCCACCCCCTAGAGACATGTTGCCCACATGGATTATTAATTTTAACCCTTTGTTCATCCCTGCAGTAGCAGGGATGAACAAAGCATACGGTAACCGGATTGCTCCAGATTACACATCCTGAGCAATTTGGTTACCGCATTGTGGTTTGCAGGACACATTTTGTGTAAAAAATGTGTCTGAAGGCAATTGTGGTTACTACATCCAAATCTGGATGCAGTAACCGCAATTACCCTTGCAAATGTGACCCTAGCCTTAATCTGTGCAAATTTCAGTACTGGAAAGCTTCTAATTGCTTATCTAATACAAGTAGAGGAGAGGAGAGTGTGAGAGAATATCGCTGAACTTACCCTTACCCTAGAAAGTGAGCACACTGTTGACCATAAAAGCCTACAATTTACAGGTGACAGAGAATCTCGTGGACTCTAAGATCTTACACTTCACAGGACAGAAGTGAGCCAGTGATCATAACAGCTTACACTTTTCAGGTGAGAGAGAGAAGACTTCGCTCACCATAAGAGCTTACACTCTACAGGAAAGAGGGCTCTACTGATAATGAGGTCTTACACTCAATAAAAGACAGAAACTTGCCCAGTAACTCTGGAGATAAAAAACTACTTTGGGATCAAACTGTGCTCCACTGGGAACTGCTAATTTGTAATGGCTTAGATATTGACCACCACTGTACAAGGTACAAGGTATCAAACTATAGGTCATTATGCGGAAGCATGTGCAGTAATGCAATATGATGTTTGACTGCTTTTTCACACTTCACAAGTGTGGGGAATGTTTTTTTTCTGCAAACAGCGAATCAAATTTCAAAATATTCAGGTTTGTGTGAAAACACGAATTTCAAGACATTTTTATGTAATCCTCCACAAATCCATCTACTCATTTTTAGTGCTGCCGAGAATTTTATTACTGTAGAAATTCAATGATAAAATATATGAATTCAAAGCCATTCTTGCTGTAGAGTTCTTATTGAGAACTGGACATTTGTTTAGCTGGTGCAGATGCATTCACTTGTAAGACATTTGCCACATGCTAAAAATCTATTGAGAAACCTTTCTTCAATGCCCTAATAATGACTGGAAGATAATTTTATCATTTGTAGTTAAACAGTACAGGCACCCAAGGGCTTTAGTATTATAAATGTAATAATTCCTTTTGTGTACAGGTCATTGAATGTACATGGCACTTTCTAACTTCAAAGTGGCATGTTTTAGGAAAATTTCACGCTTTTTAA
The DNA here is from genome assembly GCA_033576535.1 of Allobates femoralis. NCBI lineage: Eukaryota > Metazoa > Chordata > Amphibia > Anura > Aromobatidae > Allobates > Allobates femoralis. The sequence continues at coordinate 230,205,824 of JARQOC010000005.1, forward strand.
TGAAACACAGAAGTTAGCAAAGACTATAAAGAATAATAAAACAACTACTAGGATTAATACATTAAAACTGGAAAAAGAAAAGATATCTTAGAGCAATTTGCGATTTGATTTGTGCAAGATGACAAAAATACCAGCTACTATTTTCTACAATGAAGAATACTGAATCAGGCAGTGAAGGCTCACATGACAATGGGCATGACCGAGTGGGCTTCTGAATAATGCCTGGTAGCTATAACATCACATAGTATAGCATAGCCATCACATAGGATAGTGCAACATATGGTATAGCACAGCCTATCAAAAAGACCTGTATAAAAGTTGAGATAAGGAGTGCATCCTAATAACCATTTTTGTAGTTGATCTGTTTAATAAGAGGATGTAACAGCTCACAGTTGATCAATAGAAATTGAGAAAAATTACCAAAACTCTGAACAGATAGTGTGTGACACAACAACAGTGAAGTATGGTTACAACCCATTTACAAAGAGCCATAGGCGTGGAGGTCACTTTGACAATGCTAAGGGCCACGTTACACATAGCGATGTTCCAGCTATTCCACCAAAGATCCGACCTGGTCGGGATCACTGTAACATCGCTATGTGATCGCTGGTGAGATGTCAGATAGGCAGACTTACCAGCGATCACCCAGCGATGCACCGACACCCAACAGTTGTTGGGATTGTTCAGGGTCTCGGGCGCAGACTGGGGATCACTGGTCATTGTCCCTGTCACACACAGCGATGCAGCCTGGCCAGCGGGAGATCACCGATCAAAAAATGGTCCAGGCCATTCGTTACCGATCAGCGATCTCTCAACGGGGGGCCGATCGCTGGTGTGTGTCACACACAGCGATATCATTGGCAGGGTCGCCGCAACATCACAAAACCTGTGACGTTGCGGCGATATCGTTAACAATATCGCTACATGTAACAGGGCCTTAAGACTGTACAGTAGCACTCTGATGTCTCCTAGGCATATGTTAAACCATTTTAGCCCTTTGTTATACCAACAGTCTTATTGATATCCAAGTTACCTCAGCCTATCTGTCTAGATGTAGAGGATGGTAAGTGATAGTGGTGGAGTCAGAATAGTGATTTTTATTACAATATATATATATATATATATATATATATAATATATAAAGCTGAATGTGTGTATGTGTGTGTGTAGGTATGTATATCCGGGATTGGCATCTACACCGTCGCAACTACAGCCACAAAATTTTGCACAGTCCACACGTCTGGACCCCAAGAGCGTCATAGGCTATGTTGTGAGGTGAAATTTTAACCCTGCGTGTTCCAGTTCACCAAACAAATTTGCCCCTATCTACAAAATGGGAAATTAGTGAATGGAAAAGTGTTGGAGGAAAATTGACAGCTGTCAACTATAGCCACAAAATTTTGCACAGTCACACATCTGGACCCCGGGAGCGTCATAGGGTATGTTGTGAAGCGAAATTTTAACCCCACGCATTCAAGTTCACCAAACAATTTTGCCCCTATCTACATAATGGGGAAAAAGTGACAGTTACCAGTTGACAGATGTGAATGAGAGGGGCTTAATGATAGTGTCAAAGACTAACAGCACATACCACCATATAGTCACTAAGGTGGGGCCCCAACATCAGATATTCACCACGCACGGGGACATGTATACACACCACACGCACACAAAGAGAAACAGCCAGTGTATAGTCGCTAAGGTGCAGCCCCAACATTGGATACTCACCATGCACCCGAACAAACACACACACACCCCAAAGAGACACACACAACACAGAGGAAGGAGCTCGGCACGTGGCTCCGAAACGCGTTGGAAATAAGGAAATAAATCATCACTAATACCTAGACATCCTGTGTCGGTGGTATACTTTTCTGACAGCAGCGCGGACACAAAGGTACTTCGTCCGAAAAATAACCTGTGATTTGAGCACCGCATCCTGTGGAAGTACGGTCCCTGCAGCAGCTGTTTTTTTCCTGAGCGATTACGCTGGTTGTGTGCTACACAACCACATCGGGTGAGCAATACCAATATTGATAACATATATCTTTCTATGAAAGATAAGACCCTATTTTGCGCATTCTCAACCCTTTAGATACACACAACACAGAGACACACACACACACACCCAAGGGGACACACACCCTATAGCGACACATGTACTCACCCCACAGGGACACACACACACACCACAAAGAGACACACACAACACAGACACACACCACATAGACCCCCCCCACAAGGACACACACACATAGCCACCCTATAGGGACACATGCACTCGCCCCACAGGGAAACACACACCACAAAGAGACACACACACACCACACAGACCCCCCCACAGGGACACACACACATACACACCCTATAGGGACACATGCACTCACCGCACAGGGACACGCAAACACACCACAAAGAGACACACACAACACAGATACACACACACCACACAGACCCCCCCACAGGGACACACACACATACACATCCTATAGGGACACATGCACTCACCCCACAGGGACACACACACACCACAAAGAGACACACATAACAGAGACACACACCACACAGACCCCCCCCACAGACACACACACACACACATACACACCCTATAGGGACATATGCACTCACCCCACAGGGACACACACATACACACACCCCAGGGACACACACACCACACAGACAGACTCAGATGTGCACAAATCACCTCACACAACTCGCCTCATACGTGTGCTATCTTTAATTTCCAAACATAAACATCTGATTAAAAACAGCCAATGTGCACCACATGTGCAATATAGGGAATTAAGGCAGATGTCAGTCACATGAACTGTCTATTGTGTGTATGTGTTAGATAACACATAAATATAGGGGGAGGGTTTACTATTGGTTGAAGATTTATTAGGCTGACTATAGCAATCAATCACAGCTCAGGTTCTATTTTCTTACAGGTCATTAATATGACATATTCAAATTCTATTTTGTTATAGCTAACAGCAGTTATTTATTAACCCGGGCGTAGCCGGGTACTACAGCTAGTATATATATATATATATATATATATATATATATATATATATATATTGCTTTCCCGATTTACATTGAAGAAAGCAGACTTTCTATGACATGCAATCCTTGGATTCCAGATTTTGTTTTAACAACAAAATTGGCACTTAGGAGTCTAGTAATGTCCTTTTTGTTTGTGTGAAGAATACAAAACTATTATTAAGGTGCTGTTACTGCAGTATATCACAGATCAATGTGTTTTGTTACACTGAGTGATTATACAAGACTGTGCAGCATTTCCATCTAATTTTTGGATTAGTATTCACAAACTGGGATTAGCACTCCCATTTTCATTTCGTTTCTGCACTGAAGAAATACATCAGAATCAGATTAAACCTTTTTCTTTCCTATGTGGAATAAGCTGTGTGCCCTGACCTCCTATCATTACTGTGTACAAGCATAAAATGGTGCTGCCTGGCTGGCCCCCGTATTATATACTAGCTATAATAGGCCTATTGAATGGCTACGTTTGATCATGTGATATCATAGCTACAGGGCATTATGGTGAAATCTGTGCAGCCACTGCTACTGTATTTAGTCTGTTCTCTGAGTCTTCAACCACGTAGGAAATGGCGTCAGGTCTTTTTTGTTTTCAACTTAGGGGCCATTTCTGTGAATTGAATCTCAGAGTATTTGACTTTGCAGGTATATTCCAATGCCATAATATCTAGCATCCATATAACTGTTTGATAAGGTAAAGAATATTAATACCATGTTAGCCAGTGTATAGAAAAATATATTGCAGTCTGAGAGTCCTCAGTGGTTGATACCGTTTAATGGCTAACTAAAAAGACAGTCTTCACCCAAAGCACATAAAAAACACTATTGTGTACACCCAGGCCATCAGATTCAATCGTATATGTTCCAAACCTACAGACAGAGACAATCACCTTGAGGACCTCAGAAAGACCTTTTTGAACCAGGGCTACCATCCAAGAACAATCGAGAACCAGATTACAAGAGCCACCAGAATATCAAGGAATCATCTCCTACATTACAAAACTAGAGAAGAACACAACAGAGTTCCTCTCGTAGTCACCTACAATCCTAGTCTGGAAGTGCTACGAGGAGCTGCACGGAAACTGCAACCACTACAACAAAAAGATGCCCGACTAGAATCAATATTTCCAAATCCCCCACTCTTGCATTTTATACTACCTCCGAATCTAAAAAACATAATTGTCAGAAGCGCCCTGTCCTCTCCAGCAACAACAGGAACCTTTCCCTGCAACCAGAATAGGTGCAAAACCTGTCCACCTATAATGACAACCAACAAGATAAAGATTCCTGGGACAGATCAGGACTTCAAGATCCCAGGTAACTTCCGTTGCACCACAAGCAATGTGGTGTATTTAATTATATGTACCAAATGTCCAACAGGTGGCATGTACATAGGGGAGACCGGACAAAAATTCAGAACAAGAATGAATTTTCATAGCCACTCAATAAAAGAAAAGCGTATGGATCTACCTGTAGCAAAGCATTTTTGCAGCTGTAACCACAGTGAAACTGATATGAGGCTGCTCATTGTAAAAAGGAAACTTCAAATCTCAGAGAGATTGGGAATACAAATTGATAATGACCTTTCACACATTCAAAACAGGATTAAATGTTTCACATGAATTCATGCGTTTTTATATAAAACTAGATGGTGGCCCGATTCTAATACGTCAGGTATTCTAGAATATGTATGTAGTTTATTTATGAAGATTTAAGAATAATGCAAAGCGAAACTGGGTTTAAATCCCACTCCAATTTGTGGCCGGACTGTGCCTGTCGCTGATTGGTCACAGGCAGCTGGTGCAACCAATTAGCAACACAGGATTTCCATTACAGATAAACAGACAGAATTAGACGATTATATAGTAGATACCTACAGCAGTGCCATTGTTCAGTAGTGTCGGTGTTCAGCGGTATCAGTGTGCAGCGGTGTCAGTGTGCAGTGGTGTCGGTGTGCAGCGGTGTCGGTGGTCAGCAGTGTTGGTGTACAGCAGTGTCGGTGTTTGGCGGTGTTGGTGTCCAGAGGTGTCAGTGTTCAGTGGTGTTGGTGTACAACAGTGTTGGAGTTCAGTGATGTCAGTGTGCGGTGTGTCTGTGTGTAGCGGTGTCTGTGTGGAGCCCACTGGGATGGGGTACTCGGTACCTGACCGGGATTCTGCTGAGGATATCACGGCAGTCTTGGTCCGGACCGTGTCCCGGGTTCTCACAAGTAAAAGGGGTATTTACAGGGATAGTTTGTCATGACGCCACCCACGGATTGTGATCAGTGATGGGACCACTGCTGCAGCACCGCTCTGCAGCTGGATGGATGAGGCCTAGTGATGGGCGAATCCTAAACTACTCGGAATCGCTAGACTCCGACGAGTCTGAGTCCAGGACTCGCTACTCGTTGCGAGTCTAGCGATTCCAATGTTAATGAATGGGGAACGAGTATTGCAGCGATTCCTCTGCTGCCGGACCCTATAAGGGGTCTGGCAGCAGAGGAAAAACCTGCAAATCCCCACGTTATTCTTTTAAAGCCAGCGGCAAAAAGCCGCTTTCTTTTAAAGAATAGTAAAAAAAAAAATAAAGGATTGAACTGGGGGAGGGGTAGGGGGGGTGAGGGAGGGGGCTGGGGGGGAGGGTGGAGAGGGTGGGGGGTGCACCGGACCGGCCGGCTACTTACCGCTGCCTTCGCCGGCGCCGGCTGCAGCCTCGCTCCCCGCCTCTCTGCTGCTTTTTCCGGAGATTCCCGAACACTGACAGAAGCAGTGAATAAATTAACTTCTGTCACTGCTCGGGAATCGCCAGCAGCAGAGCGAGTCTGGCTGACAGCAGAGTTCAGCTCAGGTCATAATGACCTGAGCTGAACCCTGACTGTTTAGTCAGTTCTCAGCTCTGCTACATCCCTGTCTGTCTAAGCACAGACAGGGAAGTAGCAGAGCTGAGATTGTGTTTTGGACTACGTCGGACGGAAAGGATTTTTCTAATTAAAGATGGAGTCCCTAATGGCTTTTTTTTTTATTTCTAATAAAAAATTTTTTCCCTGTGTTGTGTTTTTTTTAAAACAATTTAATAGAAATTCATGGCGGTCATGTCTAATAGTGGCGTGACCGCCATAAATTTCGGGCTTAGGGCCAGCTGATAAAACAAAGCTGGCCTTAACCTCATTATTACCCAGTGAGCCACCCGCCACCAGGGCCACTGGAAGAGCGGGGTTCAGGGCCAGAGGATAGCGCTTCAAATGTCAAATGTCCTCTCTGCTACATCCCTGTGCATAGATATAGATGTCTATGCACAGGGAGTGAGCAGACTGAGAACAATCTCAGCTCTGCTACATCATCTCTGTGCACAGACATTCATGTCTGTACACAGGGAGAGCAGGGGGCTCTAGGACCCTGGAGCTGCGGCAGCCCACAGGACCCGAGCCCGGCACAGAGCAGACAGCCGGACTCGTTACCGTGCGAGTTTCCCTGCGATTACTTGCACAGTAACGAGTCCAATGCAAGTCAATGGCAATCCTAGTTTTGTCAGAGTCTCTGACAAAACTAGGATTGCCATTGATTTGCATTGGACTCGTTACTGTGCGAGTAATCGCTGGGAAACTCGCAGAGTACCGAGTCCTGCGAGTCCCTTACTACTCGCAGAGTAACGAGTTCTAGCGAGTAGACTCGCCCATCCCTAATGAGGCTGCCGCGGGTCGGGCTGCTCCTGGCAAGGTAAAAAGGTGTGTAATGCACAGTTCAGTATACCTGGAATCAGACACAGGAAACTGAAGCAGGGTTCACCGGGTTTACTTTGAAGTTCTTCAGTTCAAGCAGTTTACAACACAGTTCATGGTACAGTTCCATTCACAACTCCATTAACTCCGGACACTTGAACCCTCTGCAGCCAGGCTGTCGCTCTGAGACCCCTCACTCTCTCTATATGTCCTTTCAGGCTTGTTCATTCTCTCTGCTCTTCCTGCGGATTGTATGGCGGGAGCTCGGCCCCTTGTATGTAGCTTCCCCCTATATGTGTGGGCGGTAAGCCGGGTCTTCTTGGATGCTGCTGAGCCTCCAACCCTGTAGTGGGAACACGGATCTGGAATCTGTGCTCCCCGCCGGTTTGTCTGGGGAGCCGGTGTATGACTTCAGTCCCCCTCAGAGCCGACACTCTGGTGTTCATGCAAAAAATAGTAATGGCGGTCTGATTAGGAGCACTCTAAGGATCAGACATATAAGATAAGATGTGTTAATAAATGGCAAACCTTTTATTAATTTCTTAGTTCCCCTCACAGCTCCACTACGCGTTTCAACTGTATGAAACAGTCTTCATCAGGTGGTGAAGACTGTTTCATACACTTGAAACGCGTAGTGGAGCTGTGAGGGGAACTAAGAAATTAATAAAAGGTTTGCCATTTATTAACACATCTTATATGTCTGATCCTTAGAGCGCTCCTAGTCAGACCGCCATTACTATTTTTTGCATGAAAACTACTCCCTTTGTGAGGGATTGGCGGCTGGAGCAGCTCAGGAACAGCACAAACGATCTGCCTTGAGGACCTGGCGTTTCTCTGGTAACCCACAACAAAGAGCGGTGACGCAAATTCGGTTTCGTGGTCACGTGACCTGATAGGTCCGGTTCCGAGGACCAGGAGAGAGGAGAGCGGAGAGGCAGCGCACATACTGCCGGCGGCGCAGGCTGGTAAACCGGGTTGTGCAGGACGTGCACTACCCGATAAGGTGAGTGGCCACCTACCCACGCCACTTAGACGTTTTTAATAAGGGGATCCTACACATTTGCGCCCCTCTTCCTTTTTGTTTGACACTCTGGTGTTAGCCTAGCCTGCAGTAACCCTGTCTACCAAGGGCTTACCATGCTCCTTCTATCCCGTGTGACTTCCAGATGCAATTAGGGAATCTATCCCACCTGTGGTTGGTCGGTTCTACCGTGTCCCTCGGACCCGGTGATACTGGTCCGGTCACTGTCCTCACACGCCCCAGGGATGCTGGCTATGAACAAGCTTTCTCTCCATGGAATGGTGTCTCTGTGGATTCTGCGCCTCCAGGGAGTCCAATCCCACCGGGATGTGTCACTGTCTGTCTGGTCTTGGCTGTTCAGCTCACTCTGCCTACTTGATCTTTACTTCTCAGCCTACTCCGGCCTACTAACTCCTTCCTCCTAGTTTCCTCTATTTGTACTATCTGTCACCTGACCTTCCTTCCTTCCCACCGACTTTCCTCTAAACCCTACCACCCCTTGCCCGCCTAGAGCCCGGCTCCGGGTTGGGTGCTGTGCTCCTGTGGATGCGTGTGCTGTGAGGGTATTTGTTGCACAAACTGTCTACCTTCCTGCCTGGCTGCAGTTCCCTATGTGGCCATCCTGGTTGCAGGGGGCCACATCTGTGTGCAGCAGTGTCTGTGTGCGGCGATGTCGGTGTGCAATGGTGTCTGGGTTAAGTGGTGTCTGTGTGCAGCGGTGTCAGTGTGCAGCAGTGTCGGTGTTCAGCGGTGTCTGTGTGCGGCAGTGATAGTACGCGGCGGTGTGAGTGTTCAGCGGTGTTGGTGTTCAGGGGTGTCAGTGTGCGGTGGTGTCTGTGTGCGGCGGTGTCAGTGCTTGGCAGTGTCTGTGATATCAATCAAAAGGGAAGAATCTGGGCACTAGAGGGCTGGATTTAATTTTAGGCTGGTCTCAGCTCCCTGCTGTTAGGTGATGCACATGTCTGAGTAGAGCATTAATCAAATATTTAGAAGAAAAGACGACACTCACCATTGATAGAAGGTTTCTTTCAATCCATTTCTTTCTTAGAAAGTGTGGGTTACATACGTTTAAGTGGTGGGGAGGGAGGTGCGGGGAGGACGACAGGCGCACGTTTTGCCTGGTTAGGCTTCCACGTGGACCCTTGGAAGCCTAACCAGGTGAAACATGCGCCCGTCGTCCTCCCCGCACCTCTTTCCCTACCACTTAAACGTATGTAACCCACACTTTCTAAGAAAGAAATGGATTAAAAGAAACCTTCTATCAATGGTGAGTGCCGTCTTTTCTTCTAAATACTTGGCAGTGTCTGTGTTCAGTGGTGTCTGTTTACGGCGGTGTCGGTGTGTGGCGGTGTCGGTGTTCAGTGGTGTCAGTGTTCATTGGAGTCAGTGTGTAGCAGTGTCGGTGTTCAGTGGTGTGAGTGTGCAGCGGTGTATGTGTGCGGCGGTGTCTATGTATGGCGGTGTCTGTGTGTGGCGGTGTCTGTGTGCGGTGGTATCAATGTGCGGTGCTGTCTGTGTGCGGCGGTGACTGTGTGCGGCAGTGTCTGTGTCGGGTCGGGGCCCTGGCTGGCTGCTCGGCGACCAATCAGCGACGCGAGATTTCAGTTACAAGGGACAGACAGACACGATAGGGCAATTACCGTATATACTCGCGTATAAGCCGAGTTTTTCAGCCCAAAAATTGGGCTGAAAAGTGCCCCCCTCGGCTTATACGCGAGTCACTCGGTATACTGTGGGGGGGCGGGCTGTGACCGGTGGCTGGAGGAGGCAGAAGGGGGCCGCAGTGACCGCGGGCGTCACGTGGGGCCACCTCATTAGTGTAATGAATATGCACGGCATCCCCCCGTCCATCAGCGGCGGGGGGATGCCGTGCATATTGCACTACACTGGCCCCCAGCAATAATACACAGCCCCCCCTCCTTAGTATGTCCCCCCCCCAGGCTGCGGCACCTGTCAAAATAACAAACACTTTATACATCACCTTCCGGCGCAGCTCCTCCGCTCCTCCGGTCCCGGCTTCTACCTTCTTGTGCCGGTGTCATATGACCGGGCGCAGGAGAGCAGGAGATGACGTCATTTCCTGTGCGCGGTCACAGCACTAGAAGCCGGCACAAGAAGGAAGAAGCCGGGACCGGAGGACCGGAGGAGCTGCGCCGGAAGGTGATGTATAAAGTGTTTGTTATTTTGACAGGTGCCGCAGCCACTACCACTGGGGGGGCCTGTATACTACCACTGGGGAGGCTGCCTGTATACTACCACTGGGTGGGCTGCCTGTATACTACCACTGGGGGGGCCTGTATACTACCACTGGGGAGGCTGCCTGTATACTACCACTGGGGGGCTGCCTGTATACTACCACTGGGGGGGCCTGTATACTACCACTGGGGAGGCTGCCTGTATACTACCACTGGGGGGGCCTGTATACTACCACTGGGGAGGCTGCCTGTATACTACCACTGGGGGGGCCTGTATACTACCACTGGGGGGGCTAGCTGTATACACCACTGGGGAGGCTGCCTGTATACTCCCACTGGGGAGGCTGCCTGTATACTCCCACTGGGGAGTCTGCCTGTATACTCCCACTGGGGAGTCTGCCTGTATACTACCACTGGGGAGGCTGCCTGTATACTACCACTGGGGAGGCTGCTGTATACTACCACTGGGGAAACTGCTGTATATACCACTGGGGAGGCTGCTGTATACCACTGGGGAGGCTGCTGTATACTACCACTGGGGAGGCTGCTTTATACTACCACTGGGGAGGCTGCTGTATACCACACTGCTGGGGGCTGTATACCTGTGCTGGGGTCCACCCTCGGCTTATACACGAGTCAATAGGTTTTCCCAGGTTTTGGGGGCAAAAGTAGGGGGGTCGGCTTATACACGGGTCGGCTTATACACGAGTATATACGGTATATAGTGGATGAAAGGGCATTTGGTGATATCAGATTCATGCCTTTTTATAGAAAATGAAAGGACATTTGGGGATATTACATCTTGCAACAGACTCAAGTTGAGGACTATGAACCTTTGACACTTCTTCCTCTTAAGAATTTTGGTTTCACTTTCCCAGCTCCTTCCCCACCCCCCCTCAGCCTGACTCTGCTTTACATCACCTGTCATATTTACTGCACATCTCATCCTGTTTAAGTATAGTATATATGTATGTGTAGCGCCCCTGTGACTAGGCGCCACAGAATTGTATTGCATTTATTATTTATGTGTAATATTATTGTAAGTTGCTAGTTTAGGATTTCAATCTTATGGAGTCTATTTTTACACTCATTTAGGACCGCACCACTTAGAGTAGGGGAACTGGTAATATAGTAGGTTCCACAGGGTGGGGGCGGAGCTTAGGATAGAGGTAGAGTGACAGTTGACAATTTACCTCAGACGGTGCTGGGAAGGCAGACAGAGTGGTCAGGCCTGGCAGCCCAGCTGAGTGGAGGGTACCCCATCTTCATGTGGGGACCCAGGACAGAAGGCAACGGGCCAGGGCTGGTAGGAGCCAGCTGGTCATGTTGAGGGGACACCGGTGACACGGACAACCGAGGCAGCCAGGAGTTCAATCCTGACTGAAAAACCGACGAACTGTAGGCCCAACAGAAACAGGTTGCTGACAGCGCCACAAGGTACCTCTCCCCTCAGGACTGAAAACCGGTCCAGGACACTAGAGGAAACTAAAAGGGACAGACATATACTGCGGTGCTGGAAGGGAGCCTTCTGTATCTCGGTTCCGGGTTGCCTTATCCAGACCGAGTAGTGGACAGACCTTATCTTCTAGACACAGACCGTAGGACTGGCGGGGGAGCTCTGCAAGGGTGGTAAAGACTGAAAGATCTAGAGAATGAAAGTAGTAAACCCTGAAAGACAAAGAGAGGACATCTAGAGACTCCATAAGAGAAACCCTGAGTTGGCAGCAACACCCTAAAACCAAACTGTACCGTGTCTTGTTATGCCATCAGTCGGTACCAAGTAAAGCAGAGTTAAACTGGAACTGTTTCTGTTATTTCTTCCTGCCGCAGCCCGGAGGGCTTAACATCATCAAGCAGAGGGGTAAGAGCTGCACCACCATCACCATCATTGTCCACCCTCACCGTCTCGCCACAACACCGCTGCCCTGAGGTAAAGCTCCACCTGTGGGGAGCTGTACCACACATAGCTGCCTTAACCATCACCTCAGTGGCCGGCTGGCAGCGCCGGTACCATCTTATCGGACTCTACAGGTGGCGTCACGTTCCCCTGTAAATATCCCCTTTAACCCCTACCGTTTACCATCAACATCTGGTATAATTGATCACCATGGCACGGCACCGGGGTCCCGACCATGCGTGACCCCCACACAGTAGCCCCGGTGTCCGAGTACCTCATGCACCCCAGCTCTGGTTGAATCATATGTGTCTACAGAATCTGTGTCATCATTAGCCAAATGAAGGGGTCATAGTATCCCGAAAGCTTGCTATACTTACCATCTTTTCTGTTAGCCATTAAAAGGTATCAACCACTGAGGACTCTCAAATTGCAATACGGTATATTTTTATAACAGTTTGGAGTTTCTTAAAATAGGAAACTTGTAGTCCCCAATATTGAGGATTCATATAGAACAAGACTCGAACCACTCAATATCCTAATCCCTGGGACAGTTTCAGGCTGCAAAACTGTAATTTAGGGATTGACAATGATATTTAACCCAATGGTATATTGTTAAATTTAGAGGTAGTGATTTTGCCAATAACTGGAAAATATGTCTTATTTTTGGCTCTTCTTGGTGAAGCCTGCATCAAAGTAAAGTGAAATTCATATGTCTTTTTATTGCCTTTTTATATTTATATCCATGTATATGCAGTTATGCATGATTACATATCTTAGGCTGCTTTCACATCAGCTTTTTGCTGATTTGCGGCAGATCTGGCAGATTTTACCGCATCTGCGCATCTGCCGCATAACGGACAACTTGCAGCCAGAATGCAGCAAGCCCCATTCATTCTCTATGGGACTTGCGCAGGTACGAAAATGCGGTTTTTTGCTGCAAATCCGGCGAAATTCTTGGCGTTACAGCAGGTCAGAAAAATTGCAACTAGAAGAGGTTTTTCTCCGATGCATGTTGTTATTTACTAGGAAATATGCTCATGGGCACCCGAACACTTAGAAACATATCCTCTAATATTGGTTTAGTTGAAAAAAAGTGGTCATAAAATAGTTAACAGTATGGTCTGATGACTGCGAAGCCACTTTTGAAGCATATATTTACCATTAAGTAAACCATAAACAGGAAATAAATCATGAATATAACATATTAAAGAATAGACTGACAGATATTACAAACCAAGCTGGTTATGGTTCTTTAATCAAATGATTAGGTAAATACACAAGTCCTGGATTTATTTTTAAACATTTTTACAGAGGACCAGATGGGACAGAGACTTTTATAGGAGAAATGTTTTTTTTTCAAAGGCATTGTAGGAAGTGCCTGCATCAATGCAATGACGGAGTGGGAGTAAAGGGATTCTGGAATGCTTTCAAACAACTAGGACCTTGATCATGTAAAACTCTAAATGTGAACAGCCGGGCCCTGAGAAAATATGTCATTTAACATACAGCCAGTGCAGAGAATGGAAACCAGGTGTTTTGTGGCAGAACCAGCTCTGGTAAGCTAACCATGTGGAAGCAGTGTTCATAACTGACTGCCAGGGTCGCTATGTTTCCCCATCCTTCAAGAAAAATGAACTAGGTGTAATTTCTCATTATTAGGGAAGGAATATGTTCCGGAAAATGATGAAGTACTTAGAGAATAAATGATTATTATTTTCTCATAGCAACAAGGACTTTTCAAGGGCTCTGTCTCCTAAACGTTCTTGCCTTATTCTTCAACTGAACATCCAAACCATTGTTTTGGTCATCAAAACACACACTCAATGCTGCAAATACCCTCCAGCTATATTCTTGCTTTTTCAAGACTTTTAGTTAAGTCACACCTTTGTACATCTACTCCACAGACTATTAAAATCCACGGCTATGCTTCCAGTCCACAACTCTTGATTGGATGATCAGTCCACACCATAGATTTCACAGGTCCACATAGATCTCTTTTACGAGACACAACTTCACTTACCTGGGTTTGAGTTTTTCACCATCAATTAATATTGGTTCCAATTCCTGATTACTATTCCATAACCCAAAAGGCTGTACGGCTCTAGACACATTGGCTGATGATATACACACATGGTAAAAATTGTTAGTACCCCTTATTTAATGAAAGAAAAACCCACAATGGTCACAGAAATAACTTGAATCTGACAAAAGTAATAATGAATAAAAAATGTATGTAAATGAACAAATAAAAGTCAGACTTTGTTTTTCAACCCTGCTTCACACAAGTTTAAAAAAAATTAAACTCATGAAATAGGCCTGGCCAGAAATGATGGTAATGCGGAAAATAATGTGACAAAAGGGACATGTTAAATCATGGTGTGTCCACTAATTAGCATCACAGGTGTCTACAATATTGTAATCAGTCAGTGGACCTGTATATAGAGCTACAGATACTCACTGTGCTGTTTGGTGACATGGTGTGTACCACACTCAACATGGACTAGGGGAAGCAAAGGAAAGAGTTGTTTAAGGAGATTAGAAAGAAAATTATAGACAAACATGTTAAAGGTAAAGGTTATAAAATCATCTCAAGCAGCTTGATGTTCCTGTGACTACAGTAGCACATATTATTCAGAAATGTAAGATCCATGGCACTATAGCCAACCTCCCTGGATGTGGCTGCAGGAGGAAAATTGATGACAAATCAAAGAGATGAATAATATGAATGTCAACAAAAGAGCCCAAGAACACTTCTAAAGAGATTAAAGGTGAATTTCAAGCTCAAGGAACATCAGTGTCAGATCGCACCATCCATTGTTGTTTGAGCCAAAGTGGACTTCATGGGAGACACCAAGGAGGAAACCATTGTTGAAATAAAATAATAAAAAAGCCATACTGGAATTTGCCAAACTACATGTTAATAAGCCACAAAACTTCTGGGAGAATGTCCTATGGACAGATGAGACAAAAATGGAACTTTTTGGCAAGCCACATCAGCTCTATATTCACAGCAGAAAAAATGAAGCATATCAAGAAAAGAACACTGTCCCTACTGTTAAACATGGAGGAAGCTCTGTTATGTTCTGAAGCTGCTTTGCTGCATCTGGCACAGGGTGTCTTGAATCTGTGAAGGGTACAATGAAATCTCAAAACTATCAAGGGATTCTAGAGAGAAATGTCCTGCCCAGTGTCAGAAAGCTTGGTCATAGTCACAGGTCATGGGTCTTGCAACAGGATATTGACCCAAAACACACAGCTAAAAACACACAAGAATGGCAAAGTAGAAAACATTGGACTATTCTGAAGTGGTCCTTCTATGAGCCCTGACCTAAATCCTATTGAGCATCTTTGGAAAGAGCTGAAACATGCTGTCTGGAAAAGGCAACCTTCAAACACGAACAAAGGAGCAGTTTGCTCTTGTGGAGTGGGCCACAATACCTGTCAAGAGGTGCAGAAGTCTCATTGACAGTTACAGGAATCATTTGATTGCAGTAATTACCTCAACCTCAAAAAATTGTGCAACAAAATATTAAGTTTCCCATCATTTCTGTCCAGGCCTATTTAATAAGTTTAATTTATTAAAAAAATTCTGTGGAAGCAGGGTTGAAAACAATGTCTGACTTTCATTTGTTCATTTTCATGAATTTTTTATTATTACTTTTGTCAGATTCAAGTTATTTCTGTGACCATTCACAGTTTTTCTTTCATTTAGACCACGTGCACACACTGAGTATTTGATGAGTTTTTTACTTCAGTATTTGTAAGCCCAAACCAGGAGTGGGTGATACATACAGAAGTGGTGACGTGTTTCTATTAGACTTTTCCTCTGATTGCTCCACTCCTGGTTTTGTCTACAAATCCTGAGGTAAAAAACTCACCAAATACTCAGCGTGTGCACGTGGCCTAAATGAGGGGTACAAACATTTTTAACCACGTGTGTACCTCAGCCATAATTATTTAGCAGAATTCCTCATGAAACACTCACAGGCCAACATTGTACAACGCACAGCCCTATGAACACCACCCCATAAACCCCACAAAACAATTGGTCTGTTGCTAACAACAACAACAACTCACTCACCGGGCCTCACTTAGCAAAGCAGGCAAATTGACCACTCACACTTCAGCAGTCAACATCTTTTTCCTTGCATGCCTCTTGTTTATCTCTCCCAATCACTAGTCTATTATCACCACAGCTGCAGACTGTGTCTTCATCTGCATCACTGTAGATGGTTAAGCTTGCTCTTTCTAGCAATCAAGAAGTTGATTTATTACCACTCAGACCTAACCCATTCCAGTCTGGCACCTCTTGTGCTAGCTAGAGACGCTTTGTCTCTCAGGTAGCACCAGGTAAATCTAGGAAAATCCCGTACTCATCATCTTCCCTGCAATTTATATCCAATAGATAGATTCTCTTCTCACATTTGAAACAGCCACAACAAAGCATACATCTTTAGCCACACATCAGCTCACCATTGCCTTATCAGCCTCTTGTTACAGTAACAATATTAACATATCTACTGTACAGTGCAAAAGAATGTAACATGTGTATTATATTCACCTCATGTTTACAAGGCAAAATAAATAACAAATGTTATGAAATAATCTCTCGAGCATTTATTTTGTCATATACAACTATTTACAACTTGCACATATCATTTCGTATTTTTTAAGAGAAAACATAAGGTTCCCCCGTTACACACTAGCCAGAGTTGCCAACCTTACTTTTTATTTTTTTCTGGACAGCACATCAGAAAATCACAGATATACAATATTTTTTACGGACACATTGAAAAAGCATAATAAATTATTATGATTTTAGGAGATACATGTCCACAGTCTGATATGAAGAACACAGCTGCAGTCACTAAAAAACTGTAAAATGATGATAATTACAGTCAAAATAATATATACATATATTCTCTGTAATCTACCCGTTCATCCTCAAAAAAACCACAGTCGCCTTAAATGTTATCTACAGACAGGGCAAAAAAGTGACCACTTTTTATGGACTGCGCTGGAATTTCTGGACAGTTGGTAATCCTGACTCTACATTCACTGAAACATTCCCCTAAAAAGTCTGTTTGGTCTCTAACCAGTGATTGTGAAATCCTTCAGTTTGCACTAAAAAGGTATTTTTTTTTGCCTCTAACCAATGATTGTGAAATACTTCAGTTTGTACTAAAATGACATTTTTTTGCCTCAAACCAGTGATTATCAAATCATTAAGTTTGTACTAAAAGGTATTTTTTGCCTCAAAACAGCAATTGAAAAAATACTTCAGTTCCCTAAAAGGCTGTGTTTGGCCTCACAACAGTGATTGCCAAATCCTTCAGTTTGTATAAAAAAGCATTTTTTTGCCTTTAACCAGTGATTGTTGAATCCTTCTGTTTCCCCTAAAAATGATTTTTTGGCCTCAAACCAGTAATTGCTAAATCCTTCAGTTTCTCCTAAAAAGGATTTTTTTTTGCCTCAAATCAGTGGTTGCCAAATACTTCAGTTTTCCCTAAAATGGCTGTGTTTGGCCTCTAACCAGTGATTGTCAAATCCTTCAGTTTCCCCTAAAAAGGTTGTGTTTGGCCTCTAACCAGTGACTGTCAAATCCTTCAGTTTGTAGTATAAAGCCATTTTTGCCTCACATCGGTTGGTTGTCAAATCCTTCAGTTTCCATTGAAAGGCTGCTCCTTGCTCAAAGCAGTGATTGGGAAATCCTTAAGTTTGTACTAAAAATGCATTTTTGTCTCAAACCAGTGATTGCCCAATCCTTCAGTGTCTGCTAAAAAGGCTATGTTTTGCCTCTAATCAGTGATTGTCAAATCCTTCATTTCTCCTAAAAAGGTTTGTTTTGCCTCAACAGTGACTGTCAAATCTTTCAGTTTGTAGTAAAATGTCATTTTTGCCTCACATCGGTGGTTGTCAAATCCTTCAGTTTCCATGAAAGGCTTTCCTTGCCCCAAAGCAGTGAAATTTGAAATCCTTAAGTTTTGTACCTAAAAATGCATTTTTGTCTCAAACCAGTGAGTGCCAATCCTTCAGTGTCTAAAAAGGCTATTTTTGCCTCTAACATGATTGTCAAATCCTTCATTTTGTACTAAATAATTTTTTTTACTCAAATCAGTGATTGCCTATTCTATACAGTTTGTAACTAAAAATGTATTTTTGACCTAAAGTAGTGATTGTCCAAATCCTTCAGGTTTCCTCAAAAAAAGCTTTTTCTTTGCCTCAAACCAGTAATTGCTAAATCCTTTAGTTTTTGTCCTAAAAAGGCATTTTTGCTTAAAACTAGTGAGTGCCATATCCTTCAGTTTGTACTAAAAATGCATTTTTGCATTTTATTATTATTATTATTATTATTAATTTATATAGCGCCATTATATTCCATGGCGCTTTACATGTTAAAATGGGCAGACTAGGACAAGTAACATAGTAGCAATACAAGTAACAATAAATGTTGACAATTCAGTTGTACAAAAACAAGAAGGGAGAAATCCTGTCCACAAAGGCTCACAGTCTACGAGGGGCGGGTGGGATACAGTAGGAGGGGTAAATTCCAGTCATGAGGCGGTGTGGTGGATCGGGTCTTATTGCAGGGGGTAGGCTTGGTGGAACATGTGGGTCTTCAGGCTTCTTTTGAAGGTTCCCAGGGTAGGAGAATGTCTGATGTGTTGGGGCAGTGACTTCCAGAGTCTGGGTGAAGCACGGGAGAAATCCTGTATGCGGTTGTGCGAAGAGGAGATGAGGGAGGAGTGAGGAGAAGCTCTTGGGAGGATAGCAGGTTGCGTGAGGGTAGGTAACGGGAGACCATGTCAGAGATGTATGGAGGGGACAGGTTGTGAATGGCTTTGTATGTCATGGTTAATATTTTAAACCGGGATCTCTGGGAAGCAGGGAGCCAATGAAGGGCTTGGCAGAGGGGGGAGACAGGGGAGTAGCGGGGAGACAGAAGGATTAGGCGGGCAGCGGAGTTCAAGATAGATTGGAGAGGTGCAAGGGAGGTATTAGGGAGGCCGGTGAGCAGGAGGTTGCAGTAATCGAGGCGGGAGATGATGAGAGCGTGAATAAGGGTTTTAGCAGTGTCGTGGTCAAGGAAAGTGCGAATCCTATAGATGTTTTTGAGCTGGAGTCGGCAGGAGGTGGCGAGGGCCTGGATGTGGGGCTTGAAGGAGAGGGAAGAGTCAAGGATAACCCCGAGGCACTTGGCATGGGGGACTGGAGAGAGAGAGCAGTCGTTGACGACGATGGATAGGTCATTTACATTGCATTTTTGTAGTAATTGCAAAATCATTCAGTTTCTCATTAAATGTCTGTGTTTGGCCTCTAACCAGTGATTGTGAAATCAACCAACACATCAATGACTTGGGCCTCATAAATGCGTCAGGCACATGAGTGCCTTCTTGATCTGCAACAATGATTCCTGTATCATTGGGATTCGAATTAGCGATGATTACTGGGTTGCCACACTCTTTAATCCGCAGTACAAGAGTAAATTTAGTCAGATGCTTCCTACCTTGGACAGGGACAAGTGTATGCAGGAGTATAAAAAAAAAGCTTGTAGACAATCTTATGACTGGTTTTCCCCAACATATCAGTGAGGGACACAGTAAGAAATGCAGATCTATACTTCCAACCAAGGGGATGTTGAATTGTCAGCATAGAAACATTAGCAGCAGCAATTTAACTGCCAGAAGCAATTTCTTGGAGTTGTTTGATCAATGTTTTAAACTAGCCCAGAACTGAGAACAAGGCTGACACATAGTGAATGACTGGAGAAGATGGTGCAGGGGTACCTGGAGCTTAATATAAATGCAAACGGTGGGTTAGACCTTTTGCATTTTGGGCTTCCAAAATGGAGGAGTAGCTTGACCTTGCCAATCACACTTTGGAGATTTTGTGATGCCTGGCAGCCAGCATTCTCTCAGAATGTGTGTTCAGTGCTGCTAGTGGTGTCCTGACAGATAAGCACATCCGGCAGTTCACTAAGAGGGTAGACTACCTAACGTTCATAAAGATGAACAAGTTATAGATCTTCAAGGACTTTTCCACCCCAGTAGCAGACAGGGCAGTGTAGGCAATATTGTATTTTTCAGTGTGTTGCATTCGTCTCGCCATTATACAATTTTTAATCTTGGTTGATTGATGCCACTTTGGTGGTATCTGGCCCTCTTTTTTTAAATGTGGAAACTCTTGTTGGAGTGTCTTTGGTGTGTGTTTTGTGAATATAGCAGAGCACTCTAAGCACCATTTCTACACATGTCACTGACCCAGATGAATCATTTTTATGTAACTAATATTTGTGTCACCTGGAGGTGGCGGAGCATAAAATTTATTGGCATGGTTGCATGAGGTTTGAGGGTCCACCGCCCAATAAGGCTATATATTTCACTGACCCAGCCGACTAATTCTTCCTATAGCATTCCATTAAACTGCTATTTGTGCCACCTGAGTGTGGCACCACATAAAATTTATTGGAGCAGTTGCATGACGTTTGATAACCCGCTGCCCACTAGGCCTATACATGTTACTGGCCCAGTTGAATAATTATTTCTATAATATTCTATACAGTATAAGATAGCTCTGAAAGCTTGCAAATATAATTTCTCTGGTTTGCTAATAATAGGTTTACTCCTTGAATATTTTGCAAATTTTTTTTGGGACAAAAGTATTTACATCAATATGATATTCTGTGAAACTGATATATGTATCACCTGAGTGTGGCGCAGCATAACATTTACTGGAGTGGTTGCATGACATTTGAGAGCCCCTTGCCCACTAAACCTATACATGTCACTGACTCACCTGAATCCTTCTTCCTGTAGTAGTCAGTGAAACTGGTATTTGTACAAACTAAGTGTGGCATGGCATAAAATTAATTGGAGCACTTGCATGATGTTTGAGGGACCCAAGCCCATTAGGCCTGTATTAGGGATGAGCGAGTATACTCGCAAGTAATCGGTACTCTCGGTATTCGGAACATAGAAAATATTTCACTACTCGCCATGCAATATTCGAATCTCCCGCCCTGCATGTTAGACAATCACAATAATGCCGCAGCCTTCTTGGTTGTGGCATTACTATGATTGGCTGGCTGCAGAGCATCATAGATGAGTGATAGCCTATGACTCATAGACTCCACATAAGCCCTGCTGCCGCCATTTTCTGATCATTGCATGCAGAATATAATATAATAATATTTATTCATTTATATAGTGATATTAATTCCATAGCACTTTACATACATCAGTAATGCAATCCCCATTGAGGCACGCAATCTAAATATACTATCAGTATGTCTTTACAATGTGGGAGGAAACCGGAGTGCCCAAAGGAAACCCACGCAAACAAAGGGAGAACATACAAACTCCTTGCAGATGTTGTCCAGGTGGGAACCCAGGACCTGAGCGCTGCAAGGCCACAGTGCTAACCATGGAGCCACTGTGCCGCAGAACATAGCTAGTACTAGCGTAGGGAGAGTGTGAGCAGCTACTAGGGAGAGTTGTGCTTTTGCAAATCGTCCATAAATCATCTCAAAACTACAAAAGTTCTTGTGAGAGCTACCTGGAATATTGTAGTACTAGGTGACTGTAGTGAAGGGAGACAGGCAGGAGCGTTACAGTACATACGTAGTTTAGGATCGAGTGGGTGAGAGAAGCACTGGGTAGTGGGGAGCAAAGGACCGGGGGAGCATGCATCAGCTGAGTGATTGTTTAAAAGCCAGCGGCTTTTTACTGCCAGCTTTAAACAATCATGCACCCATTTCCGTCTTTTCCTCAGGCCCTCAGACTGCTTTGTAAGATCCTGCAGCATATTTCTTGCATTTCCCATTGACTTACCTTGCACTCGCTACTCATAACAAATACCCAAGTATTATGACCTCGTTACCAGTATACCGAGTCCAAATATTTCACTACTCACTCATCCCTAGACTGTATGTGTCAGTGACCGAGCTGAATAATTCTTTCTATAGTATTCTGTGAAACTGATATTTGTGCTATCTGAATATGGTGCAGCATAATATTTCTTGGAGCAGTTGCATGACATTTGAGGACCCCCTGCTCAACAGTCCAACAACTATAACTCACCCACTGCTACTGATCAATGTTTAACCTTCGAATGCTAGGTCAGACCCTGTGTCAGACCCTGTGCCATGCATGCAGGCTGCGCCATTATACAGTGTTTAGTCTGGGTCAATTGATGCAACTTTCAGGGTGTCTAACTCTGATTGTTTTGAAATATGGAGAATTTTCTTGGGGTGCCTTTGTGGAGCCCACTGGGACGGGGTACTCGGTGTCGGACGGGGTCGCTGCTGGGAATGTCACGGAGGTCCTGGTCCGGACCGTGTCTCGAGCCCACACAAGTAAAAGGGGATATGTTCAAGGGATAAATGTCTGTCGTGACGCCACCCATGGTGTGTGGTCAGTAATGGGACCACCGCTGCTGCAGAACCTCCGGGGATTATGTTAGGCAGCTGTAGATGTAATAGCTTTCCGTGGGTAGAGCTGGGTTCCCCGGGGCAGTGATAGTTAAAGTGTATGATGGAGGGTTGTAATCGGTGCAGTTCACTTACTTTCCTGCTGCTGCAGCCTTCTCCCAGCCAGTGTACAGAGCTGACAGGCTGTGGCTCTCCAGGTGGGACCTTTCTGCTGTCCTGCTGGAAGAAGTTAATCACAAGCAAGGGAGCAATGTTATCATCAAGTTCTGTTTGCAGATAATCATACAAGGGAGTCAGAAGCAGGGTTCACCGGGTTTACTGTGCAGTTCTCTCAGTACAACAGTTCAAGTTACAGTTCAGTTCTTACATGGGTTACAGACTTTCCACTCCGGGTTCCCTTCTACTCCCTGCAGCCAGGTTGTTACTCTGCGACCCCTCACTCTCTCTATCGTCCTTCCCAGGCTTTGTTCTCTGTCTCTGTGTGTGTCTCCGGACAGTGTAGCGGTAGCTCGGACCCTTGTGGGTCCTCGTGGTCGCTACTGAGCTGTCTGTCCTTTAGGCAGGAACTCCAACCTAGAATCGGAACTCCCCGTCGGTGAATCTGGGGATACCGGGTAAATCGTCGGTCCCCGTCAGAGCCGACACTCTGCACTCAGCCTAGCCTCCAATACTCCTCTCCCACAAGGCACTATCAGGCTCCCTCCTGACCCGTGTGACTCTGGTTTCAATATGGAAGGCTACTCCGCCGGGAGCTGGTCAGGGCTGCCGTGTTCCTAGGTCCCAGTACTGCTGGTCCTCTCTTTCCTCACACTCCTGGGGTGCTGGCTATGGATATGCTTTCTCTCCATGGTTTCTCTGGTGCTTTGGATTCTTCAACTCCATCAGCCCCACTCCTCCAGAATGTGTGCTTCCTTCTTTCTGCTCGGTCTGTGGTTCTCAGCCTACTGCTGGTCTGTGCTGTTCTTTACTGGTCGGCACCCTCGGCATACTCTGTGTTTTGGCAGCTCGGCTCACTCCGGCCTACTGACTCCTTCCTCCTCTCCTTCCTCTATTTCTACCTTCTGTCACCTGACCTACGTGCTGTCCCACCCACTGTCCTCTAAACCCACCACCCCTTTCCCGCCTAGAGTTCCGGGCTCGGGGTTGGGTGCTGCCTCCTAGTGGTGTGTGGGATGTCTGTGAGGGTGTTTGTGTAAACTGTCATTCCTCCCTACGTGGCCTCCTGGTCGCAGGGGCGCCACACCTTTGTTGTTTGTTTTGTAAACATAGCAGGGCTCTCTCTGAGCACCATGTCTACACTGACACTTATCTCCCTAGTTCCTGATTAATGCCGAAGCTTGAAATACTGTGCCAGGCCTTGTCCCATGCATTCATATGCACCATGAAAAGATGTTAACTCTGGGAATAAATGGAACTTTTCTTGTGTCTGTCCCTAAGTTAGTTGTTTTGGCAGCTTTTGGGACCCTTTTAAGGTCTTTTCTATACCCTTGATATTGCCTCATATAGATTTTAATGGATTCGGAAGTTTGGTCTGTTCGCCCAACATATGCCAATTCGACGAACCGAACTTCAAAAGGTTTGCTCATCTCTATGACGCATATAACCTAATAATGCTCTGGTAATATTTGTATTTATACCAGGAGAACTATATAGACATCTTTTTTACAGCACTGATTTTAGGTTTGATCTAAAGTTTATTGCTAAATGGTTTAAAATAAAACCTAAACAAATTCCCATCCTCAACTTTATCTTCAAGGCAAAACCTAAAAATTGAGTTGTTCAATAACAATTATACAATTAGTATACTGATGGAGTAAAGTCTAAGGGCCGCTTTACATGTCGCGATATCGCAACGCAACATCGATAAAAGTCACGTAGTGTGGCCGTTGCAGTTGATATCGTTCGTGCATTGTGTCGTGTAAATGGGCAATGCAACGTGAAAGCAACCTAACTACGATATTGCATGAAGATTGTGCAAGCCCTTCAACCGTACGATATTGTATATGCAATGTGGCAGATCGTGCTGTGTGACAGCGCAACTACGATTTAGAGCGCAACTTCCCCTATTCACTCCAATGTTAAATTGGTCGTTCCCTGGGTTGCTCATACACAGCGTGGGAAAGGGGCGTACACCATCGTAGTTGCGTTGCTGCCGATATCTCCCTGTGTGACATCTACTATGCGATCTTGGACAAGTGCCAAAAACGTGCGCGCTCCCTTGAAATCGTATGCAATATCGTTCCGATATTGCGACGTGTAAAGCGGCCATAACTGATTTGGGGGTTTAATTTGCAATTAAGCTTCACATCTTGACAGCGTTTTTCTTTCTGCAGAAGTGATTGCTAATCAGAAAATAGAGGAAACATTGATTTCATGACACTTTTCAAATGAAATAACACAAAAGCATTGTTTGCCCTACTAATGAAGGAAAACATAAGGGTAGGAATCTCAGCTGAATGGTAAAGCATTGCGAACATTTTACTATAAAGCACAAATTCTTTATATTTGCAGCTCATGTTTAGTTTCTGTTAACATCTGTGTAATCGTATTTTCCTTGCAACTTCTAAATGAATAACTCAGCACAAATGATTATTATGGATCATTTAAATGACACTCATTTATTTTACTCTCTGAATATTTGATTTTTTTTTTTTTTGGCTGCATGCTTTATGCTTTCTTTCCGTTTGTCTTCGGAATGTGAGGTCCTTACTAAGTACAAAAAATGAGAATACTGTCTCTTTATGAATATTAATGAGCAAATCAAGGGGGACAATGGCACTTCAAGTTTCATCTCTCTATCTCCTAGAGGCGCAAGCTCTGCAAGTTGTCACCTTGGTGTATTCAGTGTCTCTTGAAGCACTAGACTCCTCCAGAGAGAATGTCAGTCCCAGCCCTGGGCAGTTTTGACAAACAGAGTATATATTGATACATGATAAAGTATGCTAGAAATCACCCCAGCGCTAAAGGCTACTATAGTTTTAATATCATCATTTGAATTAACAAGCATTCTGTGGAGAAATAATGAGCTTTCATTATTCAGCACATCATCCTTACCCAGGGAACTCTGAAACCATTAGCTCTTGAGAGCTTAATGAAAAGATGATAAAGAATATTTTAGATAAAAGTTTGAACAGGAGCACTTGGTGTCTGAGGTAAAAATTTAATGTAGCTGGTGAATGATGACTTGATTATCCTCATTAAAGACATCTAAGAGTTAAGAAGACGCATGCCGTTTTTATGGTTTAAGCTCAGGATCTACAAAATAGATGATGTGAAGATGGTTGTCAGAGAAGACAAACAGAGCACGTGCTTCAGTCTTCCTCATATCATTCTTATCCCGGCCTTCCTGTGAACATATGACATTTTACAGAATTTTATCTCTATAATATCCTTTTATTCTCACATTACAATTAATTTGAAATTTTTACAAACTAATATAATAGACCTGTTAAGAAAGACTCAAAGTCACACATACCTAGACATAAATACCTACATGATCTGATGCCTAAGGCAACCCAAATGCCCTTTAGCCACATTAAAATACACCAGTAATATGAAGGGCTGAGTCTGGGTTCACACTTGCGTATGCAAGCGCAGCACACCGTACGCAGCCAAACGCTTGCGCACTGCGTTCCTATGTTTAGCATGGGAACGCATGTGCCTGCGTTTGGCTGTGTTTGGCTGTGTTTGCTTTCAGATGCGCACAATTTGTGCACCCTCTGAGTGCACTCTGAAAGCAGCATGTAGCATTTCTTGTGCGGTCACTTGTTTTATCTGCAAGTGCCTGCAAGCGTGCAAAAAATGCATGGATCTAAATGGATCCGCAGTGTCCTCCGCATGACAGCGCAGGAGAACCTGCGGATCTCACTGAAATCTCTCCCGGTGGCCGCTGGTGATCACCAGCAGCCACTGGGAGATCAGCTAGAGCCGCCACTGCTCTCCTGCCAGTGTCAGTGCAGGAGATTTGAAGTTATAGCTGATCTGACAAGCTGTTTAAATCTCCTGCGCCGACAGACGCGAATAAGCGATCAGGATCAGTCACGTATTTGGTGTTGGTGCGGGAGATTTAAACAGCTGTCAGATCAGCTGTATTTTCAAATCTCCCGCGCTTACACCGGCAGAGTCGCTTTTCGCGGAGGAGGAGATCTCCGCCGCTGATCTCCTCCTCACGGCCACCACCCGAGACAGCTGAATTGGCTGCCGGGCTGCATACTAACGTGAACGCATGTGGAGATTCTCTGCTGCGTTCACATCAGTATGGGCTGCGTTTGCACTGCATATGCGTCTGCATGCCCTGTTCCATGCAGACACATACGCAAATCTGAACCCATCCTAAGAGTTTTCAGATAAATTTACAAAAACTTACAAAAACAGATATGCACACTTATTAACATATATTTTGTTTTGTTATAATAAATAACCATGCTTTCATCTTTTCACTTTTTATTTATTTTACTTGCCCCCCAAGGCGCCTCAACTATGCAGTGTCCAATTGGTTCTGCAATACAGAGATGTGCTGATGGACAGCTCTGTATTGCAGAAATGATCATCTCATGTGAATACGACGCTTTCACAGGTAGTACATCATGACAGTGACAGGGGTCATCATCTGCAAATGCATCATTATAGCAGGCATGTGTAGAAAAGGTGGCATTGCATGCTGCTTAACCTCTGCACTAATAAAGGTTTTGCTCTCTAAACAAAAAAAAAATAAAATTAACAATTATAAAAAAAATTAATTAAAGAGTGACCCCCCCCTGCTGCATGGCAATCTAAAATGCAGCACTGAATGCAGCATGTCTGCTGCATTCAAGGAAGGGGTCCCCCATGTGTCTGTGTGCTGTGTACCCCAAGACATAGCCTTAAGAAAACTCACTGTTAGAAACCATGAGGGCAGTCCCTGTGGCTGAAGATAGCTCTATTCACGGGGGCCATTCCCTCCCCCTCTGCCTCTCTGTGCTGCCTCCTGCTGTGCTAGCTCTACCAAAAATATGATGAAGCCCCACGTTGTTATTTCAAATTATTTCTACAAATAAAAAAAATTACTCGGAGCTACGTTGTATTTTTGGTTCCAGGTCCACCTTGGCAGCTGGGGGGGGCTTGAATCCTCAGCGTGAGAGAGCCAAACATTCTGGGCATCCATGCTGTGAATTGCAACCCACAGCCATCCCAGAAAATAGCACATTCATTAGAGGCGCCATTTTCTAGTGCTGTACCCTGACTCTTCCAGTTGCCCTGGTGCAGATGGCAAACTGGGTAATAAAGGGGTTAATGCCAACTTTGTATTGGCAGCTGCACTAAGCTCGAGATTCATAATGTTGGGCTAATGTTATTCACAGCCATTAGGAATTTCTAGTAAATAGTAAATAATACACAACACTCAGAGAAAAATAATTTTATTAGAACAAAAAACAAACATATCTCAACTCAATCTTTTTTACTCCCACATAACCCTGTACGATACTTCATCCGAATGTGCAGGGAGAGAACAAGTGTCCACTCCCTAAGAGTCTGCAATCACACTGACCACAGAGACTCAGTGAGTGACTTCACCCGCCGGCAGTCAGAGACTGACATAGGGGAGTAGTGACATCACTCGACGAATAACCAGGGCTCCTCGTGGCAGTGAACTCAAAATGTTGTCACTTATGTGGTGTTTCTGCTGTTTAGGCACATCAGGGGCTATCCAAACAGGACATGACACCCACAGACCAGGCCATCAAAATATGTGATCAAAATGTCACTCCCTCCCTTCAAGTCCTGCCGTGCGCCAAAACAGTGGTTTTCCGCCACATATGAGGTATCGTATACTCAAGAGAATTGTCCAACAAATTTTCTTACCAATTTTATCCTGTTGCCAATGTGAAAATTAAAAAATTGAGGCGCAAAGAACATTTTTTGTGAAAAAAAAAGTACTTTTTCATCATTACGGATCAATGTGTGAAGTGCCTGGGGGTTCAAAGTGCTCACTATGCATCTTGATATGTTCATTGTGGGGTCTATTTCCAAAATGGGATCACTTGTGAGGGAGCTCCAATGTTTAGGCACACAGGGGCACTCCATATGTGACTGGCATCTGCTAACGATTGCGGCTTATTTTTCATTCAAAAAGTCAAGTGGCGCTCCATCCCTTACAAGCCCTGCCATGCACCCAAACAGTAGCTTATGACCCATATGAGGTATTGGTGTACTCAGGAGAAATTACCCAACAAATTTTAGGATTCATTTTATCCTGTTGCAAATGTGAAACTGAAAAAATGGAGGCTAAAATAACATTTTTGTGAAATAAAAAAGTACTTTTCATTTTTACTGATCAATGTGTGAGGCACCTTGAGGTTCAAAGTGCTCACTATGCACTTGGGGGGGTCTAGTTTCCAAAATGGGGTTACTAGTGGGGAGCTACAATGTTTAGGCCCACAGGGGCTCTCCATACATGACATGGTGTCCACTAAAGATTGCAGCTAATTTTCCATTCAAAAAGTCAAATGGCACTCCTTCCTTCTGAGTCCTGCCATGCGCCCAAACAGTGATTTTCCACCACATATGGGATATCAGCATATTTAGCAGAAATTACACAACAAATTTATGGTCCTTTTTTGTGCTTTTACCGAAAATGCAATATTTGAGGCTAAAATAACATTTTTGTAGTAAAAATTAAATGTTAATTTTTTCCTTCCACATTGCTTTAGTTCCAGTGAAGCACCTGAAAGGTTAAAAATCTTCTTGAGTGTGGTTTTGAGTAGCTTGAGAGGTGCAGTTTTTGGAATGGTCTCACTTGTGGGGGTTTTCTGTCATGTACAACCCTCAGGGACTTCAAATATGATGTGGTCACTGAAAAAATGGTTTTGTAAATTTTGCTGGAAAACTGAGAAATTGCTGATGAACTTTGAATCCGTCTAATTTCCCCAAAAAATAAATTTTATTTACAAAATTGTACTGTTGTAAAGTAGACATGTTCATAATGTTATTTATTAACTATTTTGTGTCACATAACTCTCAGGTTTAACAGAATACAATTTTCAAAATGTTTGCAAAATTTCCAATTTTTTCACAAATAAATGCAAAAATTATCAATCTAAATTTACCACGATCATGAAGCCCAATATGTCACGAAAAAAACAATCTCAGAATCGCTAGGATCCATTGACGCATTTCAGAGTTATAACCTCATAAAGGGACACTGATCGGAATTACAAAAAATGGCCAGGTCATGAAATCAAAACAGGCTGGGTGGTGAAGGGATTAAAGGAGATTTTAAGGTTCCTGGAATTCATAGCTGCTGCCACATCTTATGGCCACTTTAAAAGTCCCAACATCGTTTCGATATTGTATACAACGGCACGGGAGCGCGCACTTTTTTGGCTGAAATCCAAGATCACATAGGAGCTGTCACACAGGGAGATATCGGCAGGCAACACAACTGCGATGTCTACGCCGCCTTGTACGCGCGAACCAGGGAACACCCATTTAACATGGGAGTGAATATGGAAGTTGTTCTCCAAGTTGTTGTTGGGCTGTCACAGAGCACGATCCTGCCAGATCGTCCATCCAATATTGGGCAGTTGGAGAGCCTGCTCATTTCTCCCCCGATATCGTTTTGGCATCGTTCTTGCATCGAATT
Source organism: Allobates femoralis (assembly GCA_033576535.1). Lineage (NCBI taxonomy): Eukaryota > Metazoa > Chordata > Amphibia > Anura > Aromobatidae > Allobates > Allobates femoralis. The sequence continues at coordinate 230,235,750 of JARQOC010000005.1, forward strand.
GCACATTCACACCACACAACGCACTAGCAATATCGGCGCCAACACACGAACCACATATCGATATACGGGATGTGTAAAACGGCCATTACTCTGTTCCAAAAATTCACAGCCTGCAGGTGTCCCATCACCTGCAAACTCAAAGAAGCTTAGAAACTTTCTTTTAAAGCTCCATTAAATTCTACAGGTAGAAAGAAATCAGTAGACTCGATGGTTGTGAACTCATGTAACCTTCGGTAAGGGTTGTTTCAGCTACTGGGTTTCTGATGATGCTGCCCCAAACCTTCATGGAAAGTTTTAGGGACATTTTAACAATTTTAACTTTTTTCCAAACAAAGCTGCATTTGCTGATTTTTTAGTAAATCGATAAGGTTTTCTGATGAAGAACCGAATTGTCAACGTTTGATCCGAATTTGAAATTGGCGAACATGTTCAGGGAGAGTTCTCCCATCTCTAGTGGAAAGGTCATTGTGTTACAAGTGTTACTGTTACCTCTATCACTAAAATTCTGGGTAGAGTAATGTAACAGATGGCATTGATAAGTGTGTTATGTTATCCTCACATTGAAATGTGTACCTTTTTTTTAAACTTTAGGAATAATTGGAAAATAACCAGTCCTATTTCTAAAAAAATGGTTCTTTAAAATCAATAAAAATTGTTGCTTCATTTAATAAAAGAAGGATTTAATTTAATAGCTGTAAAACCTCAATTATCTCATGCTCTGGAAAGTAAGTGATAGCATGTATTAATATCAATGAACATAGTGCCTATGTTACACTGGGCCTCACTATAGCAAAAATTGGACCAGAATAATCATTCTTTTTGGATTAAAATGAACTCTCTAACATAAAGCTGCATCATTTTAATAAATCCACTTAGAGGAAATATAATTATACAATGTTGAGATAAGTAAATGTTTGAAATATTTTTTCAAATTTTTTCAATAAATACTTACAATTTTAACATACCGTAAGCTGTTGAGAAGCTACTGAAAGTCTCCTTGAACAAATAGCTGGGAATTCACCAAAACTAACATATTATATGCCAGTCCTTAACCAAAATCCATTGCGCCGAATGTCCTAAGAGGGAATGTATATTCACAAATTGGTCTTCTATTTAAATCACTTTAATTATCATCACAGCAAGAATAACTATGACAAGTAACAATCTATACACTGCCTATAACCATCATCTGAACACATAGTGATCTCAACTGACCTTACATTCCTTCACAGTGACATTTGCAGACGCTAAAATACAAAAGATAAGGTCAGTTTTGACTTTTAGCATTGCTATCCTCAATAGGAGGCACTTGAATTTATCTACTTCCTCACTGAAGAGACAATATCAATATTTCTCAGAGGAGCATTGCAGCTAAAAAAGTCTCCTCACGGCTAGCATGCAGGATTAATGTCCATAGGGAGAATAGCTATTCCATTGACCTTGCCTAAGCCCTCATAGTGCTATATCAGATCCCATACACAGCACTGTTACAGGGCCATTACCCCAAAATAAAGCATCTTCCGATGGGGTTCTGATATGGCATAAATCCTAAGTCATATTGAAAGGCTTGTTAAAGAATCAACTATGACTTTTAGGATTGCAATTTTCAATAGGTGGCACTAGAGTTTGTCTACTTCTTCCCTGAAGCAAAAATTTGTGGTTTTGCTGCTGAGTGATGAAGAAATGGTGCAGAAGTTTCTGCAACTACATACTCAACATGTAGACATACCTGTAGAGTAGTGATGAGTGAGTAGCGGAATATTCAAAATTAAGGAAGGAGAGTGCACATAGGGCGATAAAAGTGATATTTTGGGTGAAAATACACGGTTGGTGCACTCACCTTTAAAGATTGTGAATAGTCACAACCCCTTGCAGAATGTGAAAGAAACCAGTGGTTGCTGCAGACTCCCGTAGATGCCAATGTCACAGAGGAGGAAGAAAAAGACCGGGTTTTTCAATGTATCCGCACTGACCACACAAGGACAGACATATTCTGGAAAATTTTATGGTGCCAACGCGTTTTGTGACAAATCTGCCACTTCGTCAGGGCCCTGAGGAATTAAGTTTTGACTGCATAAAACACCTTGCTGTGCCGCCAAGAGATCCTAACATTCTGTCTGCTCTCACTGGGGTGGTGACTGCCTTTGTGCATTGAAAAGAGGCATCAACAGGTGTCAGATTGATAATGATCAACACGTCACTCACGAGCACCAGCATTACTCGCTGAGTAATGAGTATCGCCAATACTGTACTTTCCGTGTGAGTAGCGAATAGTAACGATTACACTCGCTCAACTTACTATAGAGTTTAGTATAATTTGAATGGAAAATACCGAAAAAACAAATCAAACAGTAAATAAAGACAAAAAAAGAAAAAAAACACAAATTAATAAAATTATAGTTTTAACTAGATCCTAATAAGCCAATTATCTCTAATCACAAAGCTCTCACTGATCTCAGGGAGACCAGTCAAGGAAAACACTGCAGGCAGCGGCTAAAGTGCTCAAACACAGTGAAACCCATGATGCATTGCCCCCTGGGAAATTGAATATCCTGTAGGGATATCTGGCTAGTCACGTGTTTGAGACTCTTAATCGAGGCTCCACGGACTCCATTTGCAATTATCTTCTAATAGCCCTCTTCCTTTAAAGATGTGCTTACATTTTGTACATCTGACTCCAGGAAACTGAAATATCATCATCTGGAATAACACCATCTAAAACAACCATCTCTGGATGAAAGCTGAACTCTGCTTGACAATGGGTATGGAGAAACATTTCATGCATTGTTTTAAAAGACCTACAGATATCTTTTTGTAGCCTATATAATATAATAAATGTGCAAAAAAAAGTTACATTTCCTCTACTTGTTCGATATAGTTGACTTTTTGACCACAAAGTACTAAGCACTTAAATGATTAATACTTTACTTCATGATATTTATGTTTAAAGCATTTTCATAGTCGTTTCTGCAGCAGATATGTTCAGTGTGTAAAGTATACATTTACCATGTGCTTACCATAAGTGGATATTTTATTTATATGTCCCTTCAACCCAATATAGCTCCATTCAATCATATGAGCTATGTGCTGTCACCTATTACACTTCTTTTTTCACCGCTTCTATTCACTCACCAAAGTTAATTATGTAATGTATCAGAGACATAAGAATGACAACTATTTCATGCAATATTATGGCGACATATGCATGTAGAAATGAGGGAATTTTTCATTGTTTTTACCAAGTCAATTCCAAATTTTTTCACATGTACAGTGGATACCAAAATTCTAAAGAAATGTACTAAGAGTCATTAAGAACTTTTAATGTACCCTTGTTGTCACCTATAGTCTGTACAATTCAACTCAGAAAAAAAAAAGAAAAAAAAAATTTCAAGTAGAAAAATAAATATTATAATATGGCTACATACATATGAACACCATTAAACTATTATTTCTTTAAGTACTCTTTAACCCCTTCACCCGGGCGATTTTCCATTTTTTCATTTTTCCTTCCTTCTTCCAAGAGCCATAACTCTTTTATTTTTCCATGAATACAGACATATTAGGACATGTTTTTCGTGGGACGAGTTGTACTTTTGAATGCAATAATTTATTTTAACTATAGTGTACTGGAAAACAGGAAAAGTATTCCAAGTGCGGTGAAATTGCAAAAAAAGTGAAATGACATTTTTTTTTTTTATTCACCATGTTCACTGTATGGTAGAACTGATATGTCAGTAGGATGCCTTCGGTTGGTACGAGTTTGAAGATACCAAACATGTATACTTTTACTTTTATCTAAGGGTGAAAAAAATTCAGACGTTTTTAAAGAAAAAGAATTGCACTTTTGGCGCCATTTTTGTGACTGTAGCATTTTCATTTTTTGGGATCTGGGGCTGTTTTATGGCTTATTTATTGTGGCTTGAGCTGATTTTTCTGATACCATTTTAGGGTAGATGCGCTGTTTTGATCATCTGTTATTGCACTTTATTGCAATGTTGTGGTGACTTTAAAAACGGAAGTTTGGAGTTTGGACTTTTTTTTCCATTACACAATTTACAGATCTGATTAATTGATTTTATATTTTGATAGATTGGCATTTCTGGATGCGGTGATATCAAAAATGTCTATTTTATTTTCAATTGGGGCAAAAGGGGGTGATTTGAATGTTATGTTTGTTTTTTTCATATTTTTTAAAACTGTTTTTAACTTTTTCTTTATTTGACATGGCCCCTAATAGCACTTCAGCACTATTCAGTCCAATTGCCTGTGTTAAGCAGAGGGATGCTTCAACATCTCACTGCATAGCACTAATAATCACTTCCTACTGGCAATGCAGCTCAGGGATCAACGGCAGGAAGTGAGATTCATGACAGCTTCCGGGCTGTCATAGCAATGCATCCATGTCTCATAATTGCATCATGGGGCTGCCAATACCAGCACGGAACAGTGCAATCCCTCCTGCGGTGCTTTGGATGGTGCTGTCAATGATTAACAGCATGATCCAAAGGGTTAACAGTGAGCGCACATTTACAGCACAATTTCAGAAAACACATTGCTTCTGAACTTGCCCTGTATAGGACTGTGCAGCTACAGATCAGTCTGGTTAGGTTTATACTAACCCTTGAGCACTACAGTGAGTTTCTTAAATAGGAATGTTAGTATTAGGAGTGAAACATAAATCACTAGAAGAGGATCTGGTCTTATAAATCATTTTACAGTTTTTTACATCATATGGAGTGCTGCATGAATAGATATAGTTGAAGCTAGAAATTTACATACACTATATAAAAAGACACTCACTATCTGGCATGAAATCAGAATAAACCTTTCCAGTTTTAGATCAATTAGGATTACCATAATTATTAATATTTACCAAATGCCAGAATAATGAGAGAAAATAAAAGAAGGAGGGGGAACAAGAGGCGCAATAGTGCCCTATCACTATGGCACTAGGAGTAAAGTGGTGAAAAAGGGATCCACTCACCTGGAGCAGTTGTGTAACCCACAACCGGCTTGAAGGCGTATTTAGTGATTTATTTCTGGATGGCTGCTGCAGGACTTCCACCATCCACTCATATGTGGAGATATGCCGAATCGTGGGGAAGAAAATGGTGTGTCACGGTCCGCGCTGCCAGGGATCCCTGAGGAAGGTGCCAGGAGGGCACCGAAACGCGTAGGAAGCAATAAAAACGTTACTTTGAAGTTCCATCTTCAAGTGCATTATTTTTCGGAGTGGATGTTATTTGGCAGCGCGGACCGTGACACACCATTTTCTTCCCCACGATTCAGAATAATGAGAGAGATAGATTTAAGGCATTTTTATTAATTTTTCCAAAGTTACAAGTTTGCATACCGTATATACTCGAGAATAAGCCGACCTGAGTATAAGCCGAGGCCCCTAATTTTACCCTCCAAACTAGGGAAACTTATTGACTCGAGTTTAAGCCTAGGGGGGAAAATGAAGCAGACTCTCATCATGGTATACAGCCCCTCTCATCATGATAAATGGCCCCCATTACTGGCATATAATCTCCCATCACTGGTATATAGGACCTCCATCACTGGTATACAGTTCCCCCCAATCAGAGGTTACAGCCCCCATCAGTGGTTTATACAGGCCCCCCATCAGAGGTTACAGCCCCCCCCAGTGATATATACAGGCCCCCATCAGTGATATATATAGGCCCCCCCAGTGATATATACAGGCCCCCATCAGTGATATATACAGGCCCCCAGTGGTATATACAGGCTCCCCCCAGTTGTATATACAGGCCCCCCTAGTGGTATATGGGCCCCACCCAGTGGTATACAGTCCCCCCCAGTGGTATACAGGCCTCCCCAGTGGTATACAGGCCCCCCAGTGGTATACAGGCCCCCCAGTGGTATACAGGCCCCCAGAGGTATACAGGCCCCCCTAGTGGTATACAGGCCTCCCTAGTGGTATACAGGCCCCCCAGTGGTATACAGGCCCCCCTACTGGTATACAGGCCCCCCTAGTGGTATACAGGCCCCCCAGAGGATACAGGCCCCGCTAGTGGTATACAGGCCCCCCCAGTGGTATACAGGCCCCCCAGTGGTATACAGGCCCCCCTGGTGGCATACAGGCCCCCCTAGTGGTATACAGGCTCCCCGCTCCCCCCAGTGGTATATACAGGCCCCTTGCACCCCCCCAGTGGTATATACAGGCCCCCCGCTCCCCCCAGTGGTATATACAGGCCCCTGTTTCCCCCCCCAGTGGTATACAGGCCCCTGGTTGCTGCCGCACACCTGTAAAACAATAGCTTTCATACTTACCCTCCTCGCTGTCATCGTGCGTCCTCGTCTCCTTCCTGCTTCTACCCAGTGTCATGTGACCGTGCTGAAACAATGACGTCATTGTGGCTGCGACGGCCGGCCGGGTAGAAGCGGGAAGGAGACCGGAGGAGCGCGGTAACAGCGAGGAGGGTAAGTATGAAAGCTATTCTTTTACAGGTGTGTGGCAGCAACCGGGGGCCTGTATACCACTGAGAGGGAAACGGGGGGCCTGTATATACCACTGAAGGGAGCGGGGGGCCTGTATATACCACTGGGGGGAGAGGGGGCCTGTATATACCACTGGGGGGATCGCGGGCCTGTATATACCACTGGGGGGGTGCGGGGTCCTGTATATACCACTGGGGGGGAGCGGGGGGCCTGTATATACCACTGGGGTGGCGCAATATAATATGCACAGCTCCCCCTGGCGCTGATGGATAGGGGGATGCAGTGCATATTGCATTGCACTAATGAGCGGCCCCACGTGACTGGCCACTCATATTACAGCCTCCCCCTGCCTCCTCCAGCCCCTGGACACCGCCCCCCCACACTCAGCCATACACTGACTCGAGTATAAGCCAAGGGGGGCACTTTTCAGCACAATTTTTGTGCTGAAAAACTCGGCTTATACTTGAGTATATACGGTACATTTCATTAGCATTTGGTATCATTGCTCTTAAACTGTATGACTTTGGTTAAACATTTTGGATATCCTTTCACAATCTTCTCACAATAGTTGGTAGGAATTTTGGCCCATTCTTAATGACAAAACTGTTGAAACTAAGCCATATTTGTAGGTCGCCCTGCTCGCACCTGCATTTTCAGCTTTGCCCATTAATTTTCAATAGGATTGAGATTAATCCTTTGTGATGGCCACTACAAAACATTGACTTTGTTATCCTTAAGCCACTTTGTAACCAGTTTGGCAGTATGCTTCTGGTCATTGCTCATTTGGAGGACCCAATTCAGCCCAAGATTTAACTTCCTGGCTGAAGTCTTGAGATGTTGCTTCAGTATTGCCACATAATCTTCTTTTCTCATGATGCCCTCTATTTTGTGAAGTGCACCAGTCTTTCCTGCATCAAAGCAACCTCACAACATGATGCTGTTTTACAGTTGGGATGGTGTTCTTAGGCTTCCAAGCTTCTCCCTTTTTCTTCAAATGTAACAATTGACATTATGGCCAAACAGTTCAATTTTAGTTTCGTCAGACCACAGGACATGTATTCAAAAAATTAGGTATGTGTAACTGTGTGCATTTGCAAAAATTAATCTGGCTTTTTATGTGTTTCTTTTGGAATAATAAACCGAAGGGGGGAGGTGGGCGCACCACAATGGAACAACAATAATTCAAGGGGGCTCACCATGCCACAATTAAGCGATGCATAAGGGATGGAAAGTTAGGTCATATCTGGGAGCAACACCATATAATAAAGAGATCAGAAAATTATCTTTTGGAGTAATGGCTTCTTCTTGGCTGAGTAGCTTTTTGATATAGTGCAAAATGACACAATCTTACCAGATTTTGCCATCATCTTCACAAGGTTTTTTGCTTTTGCTCTAGGGTTGATATGCACATGACGGACCAAAGCACATTCGTCTCTGGAACACAGAACCAGTCTCCTACCTGAGCGGTATGATGGCTGTACCTTTGCATCTTGTTTGTACCAGTCTTTCCTGCATCAAAGCAAACACATTAACTAATAAATCAATATTATATTCACCCTTTGATGTCTCATGGAATACAGCAGTCTAATTTTTAACCCTTCATCCTCCCTACTTTAACTTTCTGAAATAATGACCTTTGGGTTTTTATTGGCTGTAAGCCAAAATCATAAACATTAACATAAATAAACACTTGAAATAGATCACTGTGTTTGTAATGGCTCTATGTAATATAAGTGTTTTACTTGTATTGAATTACTGAGATAAATTAACTTCTTGACGATATTCAAATTCATTGAGATGCACTAGTAATTTTCTGTACAGATGAACGAGGCACCTTCAAGTATCTGAAAATTGCACCCAAGGATGAAATAGACTTGTGCAAATCCACAATCCTTTTCCTGATATCTTGGCTAATTTCATTAGACTTTCCCATCATGCTACACAAAGAGGCAGTGTGTTTAAGGTGTGCGTTAAAATAGATCCACAGGTGTATCTCTAATTAACTCAGATGTTGCAAATAAATCTATCAGAAGCTGCCAAACACATTACATTATCATATGGGTTATCCCAAATTGTTTGAAGGCACAGTAATCTTGGTGCTTGTAAACTTGTGACTTTACAGAAAGTAATAAGAATGCCTAAAAACATTGACCTAAAATGGGAAAGGTTTATTATCATTTCATGTCATTGAGGAAAACATGAATATGTGTCTTTTTATATAGTGTATGTAAACTTCTAATATCAACTGTACCTCTTTCCTGTGATAGAGACAGTGTCAGGACTTTGCACTATAAGGATAATAGCACACTGGCAATGGTATTGTTCTGCTCTTGGCAAAGTTTTTTGCTAGAAAACATATAAGAATGTCATTATGTGGAGATTACTTTAATCCAGCCTAAACCTTGCTGCACACACCCTTTCAGTGGAACAGTATTCTTTCATCGTAGATTGTGAGCCCTCGCGGACAGCGTCCTCTCTCCCCTTTTGTACATGTATGCCATATGTTGTCCATGTACCTTGTACTTGTCTTTGTATACCTTTTCATATGTAAAGCGCCATGGAATTAATGGCGCTATAATAATAACTAGTAATAATAATAATAAATCAGGATAAAGTGTCAATAGAACACTGAAAATATTAAGGAAATGTTTGAGGGTCATTCCATGTCAAGTGAACCAATGATTATTACCTCTATATTTTTAATTCTTTTGAGATTTTGTTATTTGATAATAGCATGTCAGACAATGCAAAATGTGAAGAGAAAATTTTTTTTAAAAATTTATTTTTTTTTAAATGATTTTCAAAGTTCGGAAAAAGTGTGAATTTCGCTGTTGCCTGCCTTTACGTTTCTCCTCATAACTCAGGCTAGGAATAAGATAGAGAGACAAAATAAACACCATTCTACTCAGAACTATACAGGCTTTCATCAGATATGTCACAAGAGGATCTTTGTTAATATTTTACCCATGTGATCGCAAGCGCAAAACTTTAAAACGTATTTCCGAAAAATCAGCGCGCTTTAAATATTTCAAAAACTGCCCATGTGTCTGCTTTGCTCTTAGCCACATCTGTACCAAATTTCAAGTTGGGATCACGATGGGATCATATTTTAACATATTTTACTATTAATAGCGTCAATGGGTCATTCCATATTAAGTGATCTAAATATGAATATTTTTTTTTACCTGACGTCTTTAGATTTTTTTTTTTTTTTCCTTTATGAAGTACTACTTTAGTTAATTAAAAATTAAAAGTTTGGAATTTTTTTCTTCATCAGTTAATTTTTTACAGATTTTTAAAGTTTAAAAAAAGGGTGAATTTTGGCCTTGTATGACTTTACATTTTTTATCTCAGGCTAGAAATAAGATAGAGAAACAAAATAAACACCATTCTACTCAGAACTGTCCAGGCTTTTACCAGATATGTCACAAGAGTATATTTGTTAATTTTAATTTTTTACCCATGCGAATGTAAACGCAACATTTTGAAACGCATTTCCGAAAAAACGTTTTAATAAAAATTTTCCAAAACTGCCCATGTGTCTTTTATGCTCTTAGCCACATCTGTACCAAATTTCAAGTTGGGATCATATTTTAAAATATTTAACTATGGTTAATCTCATTTTTATTAAATTTTGAAAAAACATATGAAAGACATACATTCAATCTTTTAACAAAATCTTGAGACATATAAAATATACAAAAAGAGAATTCACAAAGTTATTAGTAACTTTCAGATAAGCTGCAAATTTACTTTTGCGCTTATCTCTGGTGCAATATATACTACAATCTAAATATAATTCCAAACACTCAAGTATACAACCTTTCTCAGGGTTTTGAGATGTTCTGATGTCAAGGGGACAAGCAGCCCCAGCAGAATGATCTTTATCACTTGGCCCCTTCTAACAGGTTGACCACGTAAGTGGGTCATTACCCGTTGAGGCCTAGTTGGAATAGTCTATCGACTGGTGTACCGGAAAGGAAGGCCGAAATATTAATGATCTACTCACAGCTCAGAGTTTCCGATACCTGTCTAATGTTCACTAGAATTCTGAAGGTGTAGGTGTAGAAAGGAAATACCTAGACTGAATGTATCAGATGGGAAGAAAAGAGAGATAGAAAAGAAGAGAGAGAGAAGAGAAACAAAAACCATTAGAAAAAGTTATACTGGGAAAGAAAAGCCACGTAAGAAAAAAAGGAGGGAGGGGGACGGGTGAGGTATGGGAAGGAGAAAGGGTACTCATCCCACTGGCTCCCCATCAGCCAGAGGTCGAGCCATATCATCTGTGCTGGAAAAGATACTCCTAAATTCTGCAGAGTCGTGAAAAAGAATCCATTCAACCCAAATCCCTAAGAATTTGTTCCGAGATCCCGACGCATCAGCTGCGAGCTCCTCCATTTGATATATGTCCATCAATTCTTTGAACCAATCAAGTAGAGATGGAGCCCGGCTTGATTTCCAGAACCTCGGGATCACAGCACGAGCAGCCGAGATGCAAAAGCGGAGAATATCCCTCTTCTGTAGCCCAAAAGGACCTGGAAAATTGGATAACATTGCCGATTCTGGGCAGCATTCGGCTTGTTTACCTGTTATCCGGGCATATGCATTGAAAACCTCAGACCAGAACCGCCGGATTTCCCCACAACTCCACCAAATGTGTATCATTGTACCCTTCTCTTCCCCACAGTGCCAGCAGGTATCAGGGGTTCCAGGGAACATGTTCCGGAGTGTCGTCGGGCACAAGTACCATCTAGTGAGCAGCTTATAGCTTCTTTCTTGTGCAGAACAAGCGCTAGCTAGTGAGTGAGTAAATAAAAGCATTTCTGCCAATTAGCTTCTGAAATGCTACACCCCAATTCCCTCTCCCAAGCACGTTGGAAGTAAAGGGTGCCCTGCTCTCTCATGGACCCTAAGGCCTGGTATAGAACTGATATTTTGCGCCTCGGTGGAGCCTCCAGTTGGAATAACCTCTCCAATACGTTGGGCGTCAATCTTACCCTGCAAGAGTGGTCAGCTGAATATAAGTATTCTCTGTATTTGAGAAATTCGAATCACTTAAGAGGTCTCGTAGGATCTTTGAGTTGTAGCTCTGCTATCGGGGGCAAACCACCACTGGACAGAGTCTGTCCTACTCGGGTGTCATCCACAATCCGCCAACATAAAAATCTCTGCCTGTCAAATCTGGGTGGGAAAGATGGGTTGGAAAAAAGGGGAGTCAAAGGGCTAAGTCTGTCGTTTAAGCGGAGGGTTTTCGTCACTAGGTGCCATACCTTCAAGGTGTTTCTGGTAATGTCTGTCAAAGGTACTAGGTCTGTGGAGTCTTTAGGGGAAATCCAAAGCAGGTGTTTCAGCGGAATCCCCAAACCCTCTTGCTCCACCCCTACCCATTTCTTGGAGGACGCATGATAATACCAATCTAGAGCTCTAACAAGAGAGGAAGCCACAAAGTACGCTCGTATGTTGGGTAGTCCAACCCCTCCTCTGGTCTTGGGCAAGGATAGGATATTCATTCGCAATCTGGACCTCTTGCCCCCCCAGACAAATCTAAGGATCATAGATTGCATTTTGGAGAGGAAGCCTCTATCCAATAGAACAGGAACTGTCTGAAAAGTATATAAGAGTCGGGGCAAGACATCCATCTTGACTACGTTTATTCTCCCGAATAAGGACAGCTTTAATTGTCTATAAGAGGTAAATGCCGATTCCGCGTTAGTCAAAAGGGGTTGATAATTTAAATTGAATATTTGTTTAAGATCTTTTGGTATAAGGACTCCCAAGTACTTAATGGCTTCTACTTTCCATTTAAATGGGAACTGTTTAGATAGATGAGAAACCAATTCTCCAGGCAAAGAAATATTGAGTGCCTCAGTTTTGGAGCAATTCACTTTAAAGTTGCTCAATTGTCCGAACCGTTCAAACTCCATTAAGACCGAAGGGATGGAGACCAGGGGCTGGGAGATGTAAAGTAGCAGGTTATCTGCAAATAAGGCTAATTTGTGATGACTCTGTCCCAGCTTGACCCCATGGACGCATTCATTGGACCTAAGTGCAAAATATTTAACTATTATAGTGTCAATTCAAAAATCACCAAGAACACAATCAGTCATTTTTTCACAATTGCCCGTCAATAGTTTGAATTTGATATAAAGAAACATAGTCTTGTAACATCTCAAATGAAAGCTGTTACCGTTCTGAGTAACATGATGCCTCTCCCACTTCATTATCTTATTTCTAGCCTGAGATAAAAAAAATGTAAAGTCATACCAGGCCAAAATTCACCCTTTTTTTAAACTTTAAAAATCTGTAAAAAATTAACTGATGAAGAAAAAAATTCTAAACTTTTAATTTGTAATTAACTAAAGTTGTACTTCATAAAGGAAAAAAAAAAAAAAATCTAAAGACGTCAGGTAAAAAAAAATATTCATATTTAGATCACTTGATATGGAATGACCCATTGACGCTATTACTAGTAAAATATGTTAAAATATGATCCCATTGCGATCCCAACTTGAAATTTGGTACAGATGTGGCTAAGAGCACAGCAGACATATGGGCAGTTTTTGAAATATTTAAAGCGCGCCGATTTTTCGGAAATGCGTTTTAAAGTTTTGCGCTTGCAATCACATGGGTAAAATATTAACAAAGATCCTCTTGTGACATATCTGATGAAAGCCTGGACAGTTCTGAGTAGATTGGTGTTTATTTTGTTTCTCTATCTTATTTCTAGCCCGAGATATGATAGAAAATGTACAGCCATACCAGGCCAAAATTCGCACTTTTTTAAAACTTTAAAAATCTGTAAAAAATTAACTGATAAAGAAAAAAATTCAAAACTTTTTTTTTGTAATTAGATAAAGTTATTCTTCATATAGAAAAAAAATTTAAAAAATCTGAGGACGTCAGGGAAAAAAAATATTCATTTTTGGATCACTTGACATGGAATGACCCTTGAAGAACATGACATAAGGTTGTTGATGGCCTGCTTGTGAATACCCAGAATATTAGCTTTTAAATGATTCCAGGATCAAAGCTTGATTTAAAATTAGTGCTTCGGACTCTTTTGTTACTGACAAGCATGATAGGATGATTTATTTTTTTCCTTTTTATGGGCTTAAGGGAAAAGAGAAGAAAGATCACATTATGTCAGCCTGTTATCGTCTTCTAATGACCAAAAGGTGCTGATACATAAAGTTTTGTACATGTATTATTCCCTTATTAAAGTGAACCTGTCACCATATTTTTGACTTTTAAACTAAAAGCTCCACCAACAGCAGCATCTATGCTGCATTCTAAAAAAGGTACTTATTATGCCCTTATTGCCCCTGTATACCAAAAGAATACTTTATAAAAGTTTTACTTTATAAAAAAAGGCCTGTACTATAATTACCTGGTTTCAGTCTGATTGGCTTGATTGTCTGGCCATCAGCACTGCCTCTCCACGATGATCACTGTCCTCTTCCTAGAATTTGTACCTCCTGCATTATCCACATTTCTGGGGGAGATCTTGCATGGGGAGATCTTGTGTGTGCTCCCTGGGCTCTGGTGCATTGAGCCTAGAATGTATAGGCTCCTTGCAGGTCCTGACTACAGCCCGTACATTCTAGCCAGTGGATGCTAGAGTGTATAGGCTGCTTGGAGTTCCTGAATAGAGACAAGAGAAGCTTTTGAAGTTCAGGCTTGGCTTTGTTGGCACAGACATTAGTTTACTAGACTATTATTTACCAAGCTTGAGCACTGCTGTTATTCTGCTTCCGGGTCCACTCATGAAGCGCAGACATATTGACTGCTTTTCCCTCCCTTGTTTGGTTAAAGTCAGACTTAATCCTGCTCATCCTCTCTGCCAGAATCTGTGTTTGGTTGCCAGTAGGGCAACCAAATGGATGTCAGATTAATGTTAAAATAAATAAATAATTTTAAAAGTGGATGTGTGCTTCACTATATTTTTGATTGCCAGACAAGGTACCCAGGCAGTTGGGTGATGGAATTCTCAGTGTGGTGAGGCCCAAGCATTTTGGCCCCCACGCTAAAAATTGCAGCCCACAGCTGCAGAATTGGCACCTTCATGAAAGATAAAAGATGTTCTTTTATTTGCCCTGGTGATGGTGACAAACTGGGTAATAAGGTGTTAATGTCATTTGAGGATTAGCCAGCCGACACCAAGTCCTAGATTGATAATGTCAGGTCTATGTTAGACTAGGCCATTTTCAATCAATAAGTTGTCAATACACACCACACAGAGAAAAACCATATATGTGGAATAAAACACACAGACATCTCTGTTTACTAAGTTTATTGTTACCCATGAAACATACCCTCTGATGGTAATCCACAACCAGCATGAGTTGTCCCGCAAGGACAAACCATATGAGCTCTGCTATATCTCGAAAAGTGGAGAGTTCAGAGACATGTCCACCTACCAGGATCACTCCAAAAGTTGATGAATTATTAAATCACTTTCTGGAACATTCCAGCCTTTGATGTTTCTCCACCTGGCAGCGCAACTCCCGGTAGGCAGAAATGTCTCTAGACTCTCCAAGATGTAGCAGAGCTAATATGGTTCATCCATTTGGAAGTGATATTGGCTCCTTCTTCAGGATTAATCACATGTATGATTTAGTCCTGATGAAGAAGCCAATATCACTCCGAAACACATTGAACTATTAAATCCCTTTCTGCAATGTTCCAGACTTTGATGTTTGTCCTCCCAAGAGTGTACACTCCCTGACAGAAATTATGTCGCTTGTCCATGTTATGTAAATAAAAGCTTATAACCTGACATTAAATTCATCCATTGGTTGCATAAATTTACTCTTTTGAAAGCTGTAACCCTCCGAAATGTGGTTTAGGTTAAGAAAATAAATTGGCATTAATGCTGAAATATTGATCATTTAATGAACACAGATTGGTCAGATTTTGGCAAGACAAAAGTTTTGTCTCCTGGTCAGATAATGCACCCAATCCTAGTTTACATCCTCACCTGTGCTTAGTAAATGATCGGTTAATTAGTGGATATGTATAAAAAGAAACCCAGCACCCCAGACCTTCACTTGAACTGCAACTTGAGCTCTGACAATATGCCAAAAGTCCACCCTGCGACCAAGCCTTGATTATCAAGAGGCTGAAAACCAGATCCACTGCAGAGGTGGCCGACACCTTTAATGTGTCTCAGCATCAAGTACAAAGAATTAAAAAAAGATTTGAAGAGACTGGAGATGTGTTTGACAAGCCCAGGTCCAACAGACCCCGCAAGACAACTGCTCAGGAGGAAAGTTAGTTGGTTAGAAAATCCAAAGCAAGCACCCCTTCCACTTCAGCAGAGCTCCAACAGGCCTGGTCACCTGAAAGTGTGTAGGATTCTGTCTTGAAATGGCCTCCATGGTCGAATCAGTGCCCAGAAGCCAGCACTGAACAAAAGGCAACTAAAAAACCATGTGGCATTTGCAAAGTCCCAATCTCTGCTAAACAGATGGATGCTGGAAAAGTGGCAGAAGGTGGTCCGGCACACCCCACAAGACCCCGCTCAGGAGGAAAGTTTGTTGGTTAGAAAATTTAAAGCAAGCCCCTCTTCCACAGCAGCAGAGCTCCAACAGGCCTGGTCACCGCAAGTCCCTGTGTCAACTAGAACAGTTTGTAGGATTCTGTCTGAAATGACCTCCATGGTTGAATCAGTGCCCAGACACCAGCACTAGAGATGAGCCACCACCCTAGTGTTCTAGTTTGATTTGATTCTGGAATGGGAGGTGTGTTCGTCGAATGTTCGTCGAACACCCTCGAACACACTAAAACCCTAGTGTGGTGGTCAATTTCAGTTCCGCAATGTATATACATACATTGTGGAACTGAAATGGAAGTACAATCAAGCGTTAAAAATAAAAAAAATCGATATTCACCTCTCTAATCCATCCAGCGATGCTTCTAGCACTGCCTACCTGTCGGAGATGTGATCCCGCGATAACTTGTCACGTGACCGGAAACCGCTGCCGAGATTATGATGTCACCGCAGGTCCTACAGGTCCTCACTAGTAGTGAATAGTAGTGAGGACCTGCGGTCACATGACGAGTTATCGCAATAACTCGTATGTGACCGGAAACCGCTGCCGGGATTATGACGTCACCGCAGGTCCTATATATCCTCACTACTATTCACTACTAGTGAGGGCCTGTAGGACCTGCCATGACGTCATAATCTCGGCAGCGGTTTCCGGTCACATGGCAAGTTATCACGAGAACTCATCATTTCACCAGGAAACGCTGCCGGATCACATCTCCGACAGGTAGGCAGTGCTGGAAGCATTGCTGGATGGATTAGAGAGGTGAGTATCGATTTTTTTTATTTTTAACCCTTGATTTTACTTCATTTCAGTTCCGCAATGTATGTATATACATCGCGGAACTGAAATCGAACTGAAATCGAACATGACCTCGAACTGCCGAATTTGAAACAAATTGTTCTAATTCAACGAATGACTCGAACATCACCAAGAACAGCTCGGATTTGACATTGGCGAACAATTTGATTCGAACACTGCTCATCTCTAGCCAGCACTAAACAAAAGGCAAATAAAGAATAGAGATGAGCCACCACCTTGTTTTCAAATTCGATTCAATTCGTCGAATCGGGTGTGTGTTCGTCGAATGTTCGTCAAACACCGTCAAACACATATAAAACAGCTTCTTGTAACTTAGGACTGGTGGGGGAGCAGCTCAGAGGGGTGCAGAGGAGTGGGGAGCAAAGACCTAGGTGGGGAACCCAGCAGTGAGAAGACTTCACCGCCGGTTTTCCTGCTCTGTGCTGTGCTCCCTGCTCCCTGATGTCCCCTCCCCACTCCCTGGAGCTGCTTCCCCTGCCTGGTCCTAACTTAGGATTGGGTGCAGAGGCAGCGAGGGGACGGGGAGCAAAGGACCAAGGTGTAGAAGCTGGCGAGGTGAGAAGACTTCATCGCTGGATTTCCTGCTCTGTGCTGTGCTCCCTGCTCTCTGATGCCCCCTCCCCGCTCCCTGGAGCTGCTCCTCCCACCCAGTCCTAACTTATGATCAGGCGGGGAGGCGGCGGGAGGTGTGATGAGGGAGCATCAGGGAGCGGGGAGAGCACCACAGACCAGGAAAGCCGGTGGTGAAGTTTTCTCACCGCTGGCTTTCCAGCCGGTTATTTCAAAAGATCAGCTGTTCATTTGAAGTAGCCGCGGTGCTGTCAGGGTTGATGTGAGTTCATGCAGCAGGAACTCACATGAACTTCCACAGCCACCCAGCGCACAGCTCAGCTACATCTCTGGTAGAGGTTCTCTACCAGAGATGTAGCTGAGCTAAAGAAGAAAACTGGATTGGACTACGTCGGACGGAAAATAATTTTTTAATAAAGATGGAGTCTAAGTGTTGGTTTTTTTTTTCTAATAAATAATTTTTCTCTGTGTTGTGTTTTTTTTTTTTTAAACTTTACTAGAAATTAATGGCGGTCACGTCTACTATTGGCATTACCCCATGAATTTCGGGCTTAGGGCCAGCTGATAATACAAAGCTGTCCCTAACCCCTTTATTACCCAGTGAGCCACTGCACCAGGGCCCTGGATGAGCTGGATACAACACCAGAGGATGGCGCTTCTATAAACGCGCCATTTTCTTCGGTGGCTGCGGGCTGCAATTCACAGTGGGGGGAGGGCTCAGAAAGCTTGGGCCTCCCTGTGCTGCGGATTCCAGCCCCCAGCTGCCTAGTTGTACCTGGCTGGACATAGAAATAGCCCAAATCCCCACGCATTTTTTTTTTAATTTCATGAAATTCATGAAATAATATAAAAAAAGGGCTTTCCTATATTTCTGTTTCCAGGCAGGTACAAATAGGCAGCTGGGGGCTTGGGGGGACTCGAACATTGCCCAAAACAGCTCGAATTTGAGATTGGCGAACATTTCGAATCGAACATTGCTCATCTCTAATAAAGAACCGTGTAACATTTGCAAAGTCCCACAGCCTGCTAAACAGATGGACGCTGGAAAAGTGGCAGAAGGTGGATTTCTCTGATGAATCTTCAGTAGAATTACACCACAGCCGCCGCAAATACTGCAGGAGACCTACTGGAGCCCGCATGGATCCAAAATACCCCCAGAAAACAGTTACATTTGGTGGTGGAAAGATCATGGTCTGGGGTTACATCCAGTATGGAGGAGTGCTAAACAATTGCAAGATGGAAGGCAATATCAATAGCCTAAAATATCAAGTAGTATTAGCTACCTTTTACATTCCAAATCATAAAAGGAGTCAAATTTTGCAGCAGGATGGTACTCCATCTCATGCATCCATCTCTACAACAAAGATCCTCCAGGCAAAAAAGATAAAGGTGCTCAAGGACTGGCCAGTCCAGTTCAGTCACCAGACATGAACATCATTGAGCATGTTTGGGGTAGGATGAAAGAGGAAGCTTAGAAGACAAAACCAAAGAATCTAGGTGAACTCTGGGAGACATGTAAGACTGCATTCTTTGCTATTCCTGATGACTTCATTAATAAATTGTATGAATCATTGTTGAACCCCATGGATGCAGTCCTTTAAGCTCATGGAAGTCACACAAAATATTACATATGACTCTAATAGCACCACAACTTCATTCACCAATGTTATGAAACATATATTTGCATTTTAAGTTGATTATTTGTTTGAAAATCACATTACTTTCTGTGGGCGACAAAACTTTTATCTTGCCAAAATCTGACCATTTTGTGTTCATTAAATGATCAATATTTCAGCATTGATGCCAATTTATTTTCTTAACCTAAATCACATTTCAGAGGGTTTCAGCTTTCAACAGAATAATTTATACATCCAATGGATGAATTAATCATCAGGTTATAAGCTTTTATTTACAAAACATGGATAAGCGACATAACTTCTGTCAGGGAGTGTAGTTTATGCACCTTTTCTTTGGCATTTTCTACATTTCATCATATGGTGGCTGGTACAGCCAGGATTACACATGCATGTAGTGGTTGTGGCTGGCACAACCCCACAAGTTAAGCCCCCACTGCATTTCATCTTCTACCTACTCACACAAATAAGACAGTATTATGCACTTTTTTGTCATGCTCAGCTTTTTAATATGTGGACCGAGATTAGCATTAGGACTCAGACACTGGCAGTCAGCTTTCTGAGCTGACCGGTGATGTAAGACAGTTCATCTGAGGATAGAGGATGTGCTGCTCTTCAGAGTCCTTAGATGAATCTCTCATAGCACGGTAGAGAAATATTATGATGTGGGAGAGAAGGAACTTCTAGCTATTAGCACTGCATTTAGTGAATACAGGCACCATCTGCAGGGGGCACCACAGCAAATCATTATGCTCACAGATCACGGCAATTTGGAGTTTCTTAGATCTGCTGGATGTCTTTCTCCACATCAGGCTCGTTGGAGTTTGTTTTTTAATTAAACTGATGTTGTCATTTTGTCATGTAATGGGAAAGTGGATGCCTTGTCCCAAATCCTTGCTACGGATTCCATACCTGGGGCCCCATCCGAGACTATTTTGTCAAATGCCAACTTTGTTGAAGTCATCCAGAATAAGGATTTATGGAAGACTATCAATAAGGCTTACGACGCTGCTTCTTTTCTCTGTAACTCAACTGATGATGCGTACTTGGTCCTCAAAAACAGTGTGTGGGTCAGAGATCGATGTTCATATGTTCTAGAGGCAGGGGTGCACCAAGCCCCTCTGCCGCCTGAGCCGCGGCACCGATTACGGGGGGGGGATGTGCTACTGGAGCCCAGCACTGCCGCCCCTCTGCCGCCTGAGCCGCCTGAGCCGCGGCACCGGCAGTCATTGCCGCCCGCGGCCGTGAGTACTACCGGGGGGGGGGGTGCTATTGACCCGCGGGCAGCGCTGCCGCCCCTTCTGTGCCTCTCTCCCCGGGTCGCCGCTTACCTCCGGTGCGCGGCCGGCGCCATGACAGGGGGAGGCTGTGTGCATGAGGCGCCGCCCCTTCTGCACTGCCGCTCCCCCTGCCGGCTGCCGCCTGAATGACAGGGTGCGGCCCTGTCTAGAGGTCCTTGCAGGATTGCAGTTCCTCAAGTTTTTCCATGATTTTAAGTTGGCTGGTAACAGGGGGGTACAGAAGACACAGAGGTTCCTGTGCCATTTCTTTGGGTGGCCAACCTATCTGATGGACATGAAGAACTATGTTCCTTCTTGTGATGTATGTGCATGGTTTAAGAATCCTCGTGTATCACCTACTGTATTCCTCCAACCACTACCTGTACCTTCTCGCCCTTGGGATCTACTTCTATGGACTTTATTATGGATTTACCCACCTCTGGGGGAAGAATTCTTTCCTGGTTGTAGTAGATCACCTACAGTAACTAAAGCTTTCCACTTCATTCCATGTGCTGGTCTTCCCTCAGCTAAAGAGATGGTAGATTTGGTTATTCAAAATGTATTCTGGCTGCATGAAGTTCCGGATGAAATCATCTCTGATTGGGAGTGCAGTATATATCCAGATTCTAGAATGGATTCTCTTCTGCACTTGATGTTAATGTCTGTTTATCTTCGCCTTATCATCCTCAGACTAATGGACAGAACCAATCGAACTCTGGAGCAGTATCTTCATTGTATTATTAGCCATACACAGAATGACTGTTTGAGTTGCTTCCCCTAGTAGTGGTCCCTACAATAACTCTCAGAGTTCATCTACTAAGGTAACACCCTTCTTTGCCAATCTGGGTTATCATTCTAGCATTTTGTCCTAGGTTCTCGATTGATGCTCTGGTGTCAGCAGTGGGTGAGAGAGGTTCATGTTGGTTAACCAAAAGCTGGAAACTCTAAAGGAATTGCTATCTACAGCACAGGAGAGATACAAAAGATCGGCCAATAGATTGGGGAGACCTGCAACCATGTTTAGGGTAGGATACTGTGTGGTTGTAAACTAAGAATTTGAAATTGAAAGTTCCTCCCAGAAATAGGGACAAAAGTTAATCGGCCCTTTCCAGATCACTGGTATTGTGAGCTCTGTTTTGCCTGTCATCCGAAGTTACCAAGGACCATGAAGGTACATCCTGTGCTTCATATTTTGTTACTAAAACCTGTATCTACAATTACCTTTCAGGACCGTATTGCACCCACACCTCAATCTGTGTTGGTGGATGGGCAAGAACAATTTGTTGTAGAGAAAATTCTGGACGCCAGGATCTGGAGAAGTTGGCTACAGTACCTCATCAAGTTACAAAGGTATATCCATCTGAGGACAACTCTTTATTATTAACAATTATTATTATCAATTATTAACTCTTGGGAACCTGTAAGTAGCATCTGTGATCCTCAAAAGATGGCTCAGTTTTATCTGAAATATCCTGGGAAACTTGGTTCTGGATCGTTCTGAGGCTGCTTCTAAGGTGGGAGTAATAGTCAAATAGTGTCTTAAAAGACTGTGAGGTCAGCGAGACTGGGGATAGAGGAGAAAAGAGAAGGCGCAGATCTAAGTGCAGTGTTTAGTAGCAAAATTGTTCTTAGGTAATGTTCTCACCTTTCTGGTGTCTTGTGCAGTTCGCATATAATCCTACAGAGGGATATTTCCTGGATCTCCTGGCCTGCTGCTTGTTCCCAGAGAAGCAAGTCGCCCAGAGGGAGGCTTGTGTTGAAGTGCAGGAAAAAAAAATTTTTTCTGGTTTGAATTGAAGCGCTACCAGAGGGATCACAGGGATGGCAGATTATTCCAAAATAATTTCTTGCTTTATTACGCGTTTCGGCTTAACATATAACAAGCCTTCATCAGATAAAATCACAGACATTATAAAAAATACTCTTATGTACAGAATCATAAGGGATCATTTCCTCTTTTCCACTAATTGGTTAATTAGTTGCATATACAGACCTCACTTGATGAGTATACCTGGAAGCAATTCCAGAGGCGTGCCTGAGCGTTCTGTTTGGGGCGCCCCGTCTGCCGCGATTTGGTGGTCGCTACTGCACTCCCATTGGCTGGCCATGCCTAAGGCAACATATTTGAATAGCGATATAGTAGAAAGGACACATGCGTCATGTAGTAGGCAGACTTCCTGACCAATGGCGACGCAGTTGTGTTGGCCAATCAGTGGTAGTGGCGCGGTGTACAACACTCTGGCACGCCGGTCTCCTTGCCCCGCTCACACTCTACGCCCACATCCTGATGCGTGGTGGCGTGTGATGCGGCAATTTGACGGCGATGTGGGAATGTCAAAGTGCTTCCGATCTGCGCCAGGCAATTTCCGTAATGCAGGATTGCTGAACATCCACGCAAGATCTCTATGTGTGACAGGGCGATGGCAATGTGCAAAAAAGTGCCCGGGACATGCGCTCTCACGTCAAATTGCCAGCCATATGGCGGCAATATTGCTGCGTGTGACAGTACCTTAAGAGTACACTAGTAAAACTATTTGTTACTCACAGATTTCCCTTGAGTCTGTTCTGGAATATACCGTATATACTCGAGTATAAGATGACCCGAGTATAAGCCGAGGCCCCTAATTTTACCCTCCAAAACTAGGGAAACTTATTGACTCGAGTATAAGCCTAGGCTGAGAAATGAAGCCGACTCTCATCATGGTAAATGGCCCTCCATTACTGGTATATAGTCCCCCATCGCTGGTATATAGGACCTCCATCGCTGGTATATTGCACCCTCTTCACTGGTATACAGTCCCCCCATCAGTGGTATACAGTCCCCCCATCATGTATACAGCCCCCATCAGTGGTATACAGGCCCCCATCAGTGGTATATAGGCCCCCATCATTTCCATGATGGTATACAGGCCCCCATGAGTGGTATACAGGCCCCCATGAGTGGTATACAGTTCCCCATGAGTGGTATACGGGCCCCATCACAGGTTACTGCCCTCCATGCTGCCGCACACCTTAAAATAACAAAGCATTTATTCTCACCCTCCGTCGCTCTGTCACTGCTGCATCCTCCAGTCCCTGCTTCTTCCTGCTTTCGCCGGCTTCTATTGCTGGGACTGGCGCTCAGCGATGACGTCATGGCTGCTGCGCCGATTAAAGCAATAGAAGCCAGCGAAAGCAGGAAGAAGCAGGGACAAGAGCGACAGGGGGTGAGAATAAATGCTTTGTTATTATAAGGTGTGCGGCAGCATGGGGGGCAGTAACCTGTGAGGGGGGGGGGGGCGCATACACAGTGCAATGTAATATGCACCGCTTCCCCTGCCGCTGATGGACAGGGGATGCAGTGCATATTGCATTGCACTAATAAATGGCCCCATGTGACCGGCCACTCATACTACAGCCTCCCCCTGCCTCCTCCAGCACCCGGACACCGCCCCCACACTGAAACAGTACTAATGACTCGAGTATAAGCCAAGAGGGGCATTTTTCAGCACAAAAATTGTGCTAAAAAACTCGGCTTATACTCGAGTATATACGGTACTTATTGTTCTGGCTGTACTCGCATATAATTTGTGGACACACGCTTATTAGTGCCATTTGCACTTGTCTATATTTCTGGACTTACACCAATAGTGCTGTTTGCACCCTGCATTTAATTTCTGGACTATCTTCTGTAATTTTGGTTCTGGACTTGCTTGTTGTAAAATACGTACTATTTACCACAACCTTATCCAAAGTCTTTTTAATCTCATGCTATCAGATTCTAGAGTATCTACACAATTATTACAACTGTTAATTGGTAATGTAGGGGTAATGTAGGGGTATCATAAACACCTCAGCATGGCCAATTCAGGGGTTAATGACAGATGGCAATACTCATCTGTCATTAATTCCTTCTATTACCCTGACTGCCACTGCACCTGAGTAGAGGGAAGAGCCAGGGTGAAGTGCCACAATTAGCAATTTTATGGAGGCGTCAGCTGATGTCTGCTATTTTTAAGATAGTGAGGGCCCGTGAAAGATGGCTCTTCTCACCCTGAGAATACAGACCCTACACAGTTTTTTATTATTATTATTACTACTATTCTTCTTCTATTATTATTATTATTCCATAATTTATAAACAATTAGAAAAAATAGCTTGAGTAACTTCTTTTTTGGCTTACCAACCAAGGTTAAGCTGTCAGCTGTGGATCTGCAGGCTGGTGATATAAATAGAGGTACCTCACAACCTATTATTATTAAATCAGCTTTTTTTAACTAAGTACAAGGCTAAAACACCCTTTTGAGCAACATGAAAGGCACTAAAGGATGCAAACTTACAATATATATGAGGTGGGGCATTATATAGCTCTTTGACATCTATCTATCTCTAAATCTGTATTTTTTTCCTTTTGTCTATAAATGTATCTGTACGTTACATTCATATATCTATCATCCATCCACTTGAACAGCTGAAAACTTGAGTAATCTTTAAAATCTGAAAATATTTTAAAAGCTTGAAAAAAGTCAGCAGGTCGCAGCCACCCCGGAGTGTCGCCTCCATCAGTTGTGCCACTCCTTCACCCAAGTTCTCTTGCTGCCCTGATGCATTGGCAAACTAGGTAGTGGGATTTAGATTTGATGCCAGTTGGGTAATGTCAGCTGACGGCAAACCCAGAGATTAGTAATGTAAAGGCGTCAATCAAATACCCAATATTACTAACCAAGTCAGCAAGTACAAAAACAATCACACCAATAAATATTTAATTTGAAAATTAACCCCATTACATTCCTCTTTAACTATTTTTTTCTACATTACAATCAATGTTTTTAAACTCTCCCATTCCACACAGCAAGGAAAAAAAAAAAAAATGAAACCCACATACATTCTTAAGTAGTTCTTCATATGGAGGGGAAGATCAGAGACTACATCCCCCATATGGTGGGACACCAGGCACTGCACGGTTCAAAGCAGTGTGACAAGCTGTGACTTACCTGAGGTTGCTCAGGTTACACAGCGGGTAACACGCAGCAGGGAATCCCGCTGTGTGACTTGAGATAACCTCAGTGGCATCAGCGCTTGTAACACTAGCTGTCTTGCAAGAGCCGCGATATTGTGCGAGATGTAGCAGGTATATCTTGCCAGTGTCATGAGAAAATGCATGTGAGGAGCAGTGACATCAGGGAATGCAGAGCAGTTCAAACTTGAGTCTGAACTGCAGTAATATTTGTGATGACACCACTTGCCACACTGTCACCAATGTCTGTGTGCCTGCTCTCACACTATATTGGCGATACTTTCTGATGATTGGGACCCTCATATACTCATGAGACCTGTGCCCATGGTATGTTGTTTTATGTTTTTTTAAGCAGATTTTGAGAACCTGCATCAAAATCTGCATGTCTATCCTGAAGCCAGCGAAATCTATGAGAGTTCAGAAGTTTTGTGTCGTGTTTTTCTCCTTGCAGATTTGGTGCAGATTTTGGGACATAAAAAAAAGTCTGCACCACATATGCAAGGAAAAAAGCAACATAGGCACAGTACTTCTGAACTTTCATAGACTTTGCTGGTCTCAGGCAATGGATCGTGGGCTAAGAGGATTCAAAAAAAGCTGCAGTTGTGGTGAAAGTGCTCGAGGATTCCTCCACAGAGACTTGTGGGCAACTTCAGTCCTTGAGGTATACAAACATTGCAATTTTTCAGGATTTCCTTAGCATTGCAAAGGTGGTAATTTTATCACCTGCTGAGGTAATGATTCTAACACCTTGTAAGGGCTTTTAGGTGTAGCCTGAAGGCTGCAGTCCCAGTAATTCAACAAAGGGAAGCACAACAGGTGCTAAAGTTTGGAAGTGGGAAAATAAAATTAACAAAAAAACAGGCTTTGCTCTTCTGAGAATTCAAAATAGTCCTTATCTGGCCAACAGGGCTACTTCAGGACAGGTCAGAGACCCAACAACAGGCCTCTTTTAGGCAGTCCTCTTTAATCAGAGTAAAAAGAATGAATGCTGCCTGGCACCAAGGTCGCTGTTCATCAAAGTACTCCTCTTCCGGAAAGTCTCAATGGTTGCAGGGGTACTCCTCCAGGGGATATCTCCTCCACTACCTATCCCCAGCTCATGGCCACTGCTAGAGAAAAGGACAGGAATTAGGGTACAGCCAACCCATCTAGGAGACACAGGAGGAACTTGGGCAACCATGAAAGGCCATGAAAGGCCCTTCAGGATCTTTGGCCCTTGTGAGTTTCTCTGCAGCTGGCTGTCTATCAAGATTAGGCCGTCCTCCAGCCTTCGCCCCATCCTCTTCATGTTGTCATCCTGCTGCCAATCTTGGAATTCATCTACTGTGGCAACCAAACTCACACTTACCACAGACCACCACTTACTACCTTAACCTTTCATGGATGGGACTACTTCCCAAACAAACAGGTTGTGGAGTCATGAAGTCAGATAGTCACAAAGCAGCTTGGACCAGTTTGCATAACAGCTGTCACCAGTCCTGTCTTTGACTAGGAACTAAAACCCCCTCTTCTGGAAAATGTTGCCACCCAGCTATGGGTGCATTGTACATCAAAGGCATAAGCCTTAGGCCCTGCAATCAATCTCAGGTGATGGCATCCACAAGCCTATTTTCTTATAGAAGTAAGATGGGCAGGAGTGGTTCATGCCTATTAGGATTGTTGCTGGGAGAGGGTAGCAGTCCGCACATGGCATTCTCCGAGTCGAAGACCTCTGCTGGGGTTGCTGCACGAGGCAGGGAGGCAGGGGCTTCTGCCACTTATACCTCCTCCTCCTCATCCTCCTCATCATCCTTGTCCTCCTTGTCATACTCCTCCTGGATTTGCCGATCCACTGGCTGTGCCATCAGGAAGAAGTGTAAGAATGACAGTCATGCAGCAAAATCCTGGCTCTGAGCTGTGCTGGTCCAGGCTGACATACGGAACAGCTGACCTCCTGACTCCGAGCTGCGTTTCAGTGGAACCTCTTCTTCAGGCATTGGCCAATAGCACTGGATTCTTACCTTGCTGCATATCAGGCCTAATGTGGGAAGCGCAATCATACTCCAGCTCACATATGTAGAATTCTTCATCTCCGTGGGCTGCTTCAGTTTTGGTAAGGCACCCTCGGCCTCTGGGGTGGTGAGGTAGTTCATGTCCTCCAGAGCGGGCATTTCTTTGGGTGGATCTATTACGTCTCCAAACTGTGGAGTGTAGGCACACGGTAGCACAGTGTAGCTGCATTGTATGACAATCCCATGGTGCCAGAATCTACAGTGAAGTGTCTTTCCTTTGCCTAAGGGCCTTACTCTTCCAGTACCAGGACCCGATCACTTACAGGATATTATTGTTTGTCCAATCTTGTTGCCTAGCCCCTCATAAAGCTCTCCATGGGATGGGCTGCAGAAAGCACCTCAGTTACAGTCCTATTACTCATGCCACAGGTAACAGCTTGGCTTAAGGTTGGGGAAGAGATATTGAAGCATGACATATTCAGAGGAGAAATAAGAAAAACAAAAAAGTTTTTTTTTTTTTTCGCTTACCACCAATTCATCAGGAATGTTGAATAAGTCTAGAGAATATGTATAGACAGCTCCAAGATGAATGCTATTACAACACATATGTGCTCATGCCAAAATCTATATTCTAAACATATGGAATGAAAGGAAATAAAGGAATTGCACATTTTCAAGAAGCAATATCCATAGTATGGTGTTTCATGACTGAACAGACCTATAAGACCAAGTATATTAAGCATATAATGGACATTGCTATTTTTATTTGAATTGCTATCAGATAATTGTAGAAGAGGTGGCCTCACATGCTGCTGATGCTTTGTAAGAAAAAAAAATAAAGAACAAATTAAGAAAACTAAAAGCTCTCTTTGGCTGGGGTCACATACACAGATATCTGTGCAGATATTGTTCACAGATCTCTGGTTGCAGTGAAATCATAAACACATGGTTCCATTTTGAGGCTGTGTACAAATGGAGCAATTTTGTCCAATGATTTCACTGCAACCAGAGATCTGTGAACAATATCTGTCCAGATATCTGTGTGTGTGACCCAGCCTTAATGGGATGTTTAAAGAAGATTTTAAGGTTCATTGACTTCACAGCTGCTGCCACACCTGACACTGTTCTTAAATTCACAACTTCACACCATAAAGGTGTCCCATCACCTGCAAACTCAAGGAAACTTAACAAAAATTCTTTTAAAGGGACACTGTCAAGTCATTTTTCTGTATGAATACTAATTTTTCCCTTGATTAGTGCCTGCGCAGACCTTTTAAAAACATGTAAAATCATTATTGTACTCTTTCTACTTTCCATGTTATCAGCATTTTCAGACCTGCAGGGAGCGCCTGGATTAGTCCTCTCTATTATAAGAAACCAGGAATAGTCTAGCTGCTGTATAAGTTTTATTTAAATATCCACACCCATCCAAGCTTATGTTTACTCCCTCCCCTCTCTACTCTGTGCTGGGAGGTGGTCTGTGCAGTCTGTATATTTCTATGTGTATATATGAACTTTGGTTTTCCTGCAGACATGTAATGTGTGTATCTGCTGAGCAACTGATCAAATTTTCTTATAATTACATAGAAAAGACTGTACACACAATGCAGGACATGAAGAGTCATAGCTGCAGCAAAGATCACTCCTCCTCCCTCTCCCTTATCTGTCTGCAGTGAATAAGTCACACAACAGACAGATCACAGGACAGTGTAATGAGGAATGAATATTCATTTTTTGGGGGGAATGGGCAGCAGAGAAATCACTGTGATTGACAGAGGAATTAATCTTTAATTTTGAAGTTTACAGAGTACAGAAGGGAAGCATAAATAATGGAAATACATGAATATGGAGAGCTTAGAGAAAGGAATTAGAAAATCATACCAGTTAATATGGATTTTTGGCCTGACAGTTTTCCTTTAAAGCTCCTCTAAATTCTACAGGTTGAAACAAATAGGTAGATCAGATGGCTAGAAACACTCTTAACTAAGGTGAGGTGTTGTTCCCAGTGATATAATGAAGATAGCGGCACTTGTCCAGGTCAAGGTAAAATTATCCTTTATTGTAGCTTCATTAAAAGCAAACACAGGGTAGCGAGGTGTTCATGGCAGAGGACATGCCCAGAAGGGGCGGGACTACAGCTGTTTCACACTAACTGCGCTTCTACAGTTCAGGTTGGTCCAGGTTGGGTCCAGGTTGGACTTGCAGAAACCAGTAGCGTGAAATAGCTGTAGTCCCATCCTTTCTGGGTACACCCTCGCTACCCTGTGTTTGCTTATAATGAAGCTACGATAAAGGATCATTTTACTTTGACCTTGATGACTGCCGCTATCTTCATTATCTTGCTGCATGTATTACCTCCCTTTCTGGGACTCTAAGTGAGCACCGCTTGTTGTTGTTTGTGGTATTGTCCTCTGTAATGAACCTGCCAATGGTATGTGATTACCTAGCCTTATGGTACTGGTGGCGGTGCGCTTCTTTGGTCTGTTTCTTTGCTTAGTTTAGGTGTTTTCCAGCCATCGGGTATTCTGACAAACGTTTTGGCTCTAAAGATTCAGGGAATATTTTGAAATTTCAAACTTTTCACCCAAAGACAGCCACATTTGCAGTTTTTTTAGGATATTGCTCATGTTTCTGATCACAAACCGAATAGGCAATGTTCATGCCGAATTTAAATTGGTGAAGATTTTTCCAGAAGGTTCGCTCATCTCTAGTGTTGACTGCGCACATACATTCTAGGCTGAAAGCTGCAGAGCCAAAGCACACACGCAAGACCTCTGGAGCCCTGCGAGATATCCCATGGTGATGTGGATGACACAGAAAGCATCCATCATAAGCAGAGGATGGTGATCAAGGTGGAAAGGCATGGTGGACAGTGTGACATTCAAGCTTATTCAGACCAAACTAAGCAATTATAATACAAAGTGGCAGACTTTTATAAAGTTTTTATTAGGTGTACAGAGGCAGTCAGGACATAATAGGCACCTTCATAAAATGCAGGATATGTGCTACTGAAGGCGGCACCTTTAATTAAAAGCCTAAAATCTGGTGACAAGTTTATGTCCTCACCAATGATGTAATAACGGGAGTCTATATTTAGCTGCTAGTGACATAAGAAACTAAGCAGATACACTACTAATTGTCCCATCACCCAATCAATATGACCATTTGTTATCTCCATGACTCAAAATTAATGTGTGAATGATGAATTTTAAGTTATGCTCAATGACATGGTTACCTAGTTGTAGGTGCTCTGCAGTATTTTTAACTTTTTATTTTGTTTTTGTATATCTGTTTCTGTTTAAGTAAGCTTTTCCATGCAAACATAAAATTGATCTGTTTGATGACAGGATAACTTGAAGCAAACTTTCATGAATGTGCTAATGAGTGTAACCTTTGGAATAAGAAAATATTGAGATTTTTAAAAATTTTATTTTTTGCATTTTTTTATTTTTTACATGTTGCGTATGTATAAAAAATGCATTGAATCTCCCAGAAAAGAAAATGTTCGATTTACACACGAATATGAACTGGGAGTAAGGACAACCAGAATGACTCCAGTGTTTACAGGATCTTGTATTGTGCTGATTACAGTGTTTCCAATACTTCTTCAACCCACAGAATCAAAGGAAAGCCACAGTTTGAATTCAGAATTTAGCAGCTGTTAAGAAATTGAAGCTTTTACGATTCACTTAAGAATTTTTTTAACCAGTGATGTTTTGCAGATTCGGAAATTCATTGGACGTGTTATAGTGTTTCATACTGGTAGTAAAATCCACAGTGTAATAAATGAACAAAAATAAATAAGTTTACATTTTATTGGGCGTAAATCTCTTTAAATACTGTTGTATAGAGCAAGCAGAAAGGTTGTAGAATAAAGTTTTATACTGCTTCTATAATATTTAGACTTGCAGGTTTCAATTTTAAGTACCTTAATTTGTTTTCTCCGCTGCCCTGGATTTGAGCAGAGAAATAAACTTGGTAGAGATGGACTAAATATCATTTGTGGTCACTGGAAATTAGAAAGATTCACTAAAACAGATGAGAGACTGAATCTCTATTTTTCGTATGAAAAGAATAATTGTGAAATGCAACCTGAAAAAGACTGTCTGCCCAGATTTCCTGTGGTTGCTTATAGCAGATGTATCACGGTAAATGCTTCGACTTCCGAGGTGTTATCTTGTGGGGGATTTTTCAGAATTCTTTTTTAAATCTGAACAGCTGTTGTTTAACTACATCAGCCCACAATTCACAATTTATCTACCGCTCAAGGCCAGAAAGGTACTTTTATTGCACACCATTTCTGCACCTACCCACCTTGGATTTTACATTTTAAGTGGAAATTGTTACATTTTTCATATCACAATATAAAATTGCAAATGGCTAGTCCTTTTTTTAGAAACATGACTAAGGCAAGAAATGGATCGTTGGTGTAAGTATAAACAAATTAAAATCTTTTTCAGATAAACTTGAAAATGCGTGTATTTTAGCAGTGTTTGCTCCTGCCTTGAAGCAGCCGTTAATAAGTTTACAATACTAAAGGTATCTAAAGTATCTAGGCGTTGCTCACATCAATGTCAAGGTTTACTTGTGAAGTCATGACAGTTATAATATACTAGATGTGGGTCTGATGCTATCACATCAGGAGGGCAGTGCATCACAATGGGGCGAGCTCTGTGGCACTGGGGGTGGTGGCTGTCTCTCCACCCTGTCTGCTGTCTCTCTAGCCCCGTGCTCTTTCCCAATGTATGGATATAAATGTATTATTAGTTAAAAACCTGTTTGTGTGTTTTTTTAAATAATAAAGCGTTTAATTTCATGATAAAAAATGTGCAAAGCTTCACTGTAGTTTCTCTTGCCAGCACAAGTAAACTAAGCAGCTACTGGCTGCCAACCCCGCTACCTGGTGTTACCTTCACTGGCAATTAAAAATTCAGGGGTGTCCTATTTTTTTTAGTTATAGCTAAAAAAAAAATTGGCTTGCACTGCATCATATTTTCTATTGCCAGTCAAGATAACCCGGCAACTGGGGGCTGGAATTCTCAGTGTGGTAATGCCCAAGCGTTCTGGGACCCCCATGCTGAACATTGCAGCCAGCAGCTTCCGCAGAATTAGTGCCTCCATGAGAGAAGCCAATACTGGCGGTTACACCGCTCTTCCAGCTGCCATGTAGCTGTGGCAGACTGGGTAATAAAGGGTTTGATGTCAGCTTTTTTGGGGCGCTGACGTCAAGCCCTACTGTTAATGTCAGCTGTCAGTATGATAGCCGGCCATTAGCAATACTTTCAGTAAAGCGAAAAAAACACGCACACAATAAACAGAGACATCTCATTATCTACTTTATTAGCTCCAACCAAGTTCCTCTCTGATGTAATCCTGTAATTACTGTAATCTTGGGGTGTGTGATGTGTCATGCCACCATCATCTTTGCATACCCAAATGTGCAAAGATGGTGGCTGTGTGTTCCAAATTATTATGCAAATGTTCTTTTTCTCTGATTTTCCTAAATGGTCGGTGCAAATGACAGTCAGTGTAATAAAAGTCATCACCCATTAGAGTATACATCGAATTTTATTGAAGAAACCTCCCAATGATAACAGTATACCGTATATACTCGTGTATAAGCCGAGTTTTTCAGCACAGAAATTGTGCTGAAAAGTGCCCCCCTCGGCTTATACACGAGTCAGTGACGGCTGACTGTGTGGGGCCGGTGTCCGGGGGATGGAGGAGGCAGGGGGAGGCTGTAC
Source organism: Allobates femoralis (assembly GCA_033576535.1). Classification (NCBI taxonomy): domain Eukaryota; kingdom Metazoa; phylum Chordata; class Amphibia; order Anura; family Aromobatidae; genus Allobates; species Allobates femoralis. The sequence continues at coordinate 230,268,797 of JARQOC010000005.1, forward strand.
AATGAGCGGCCGGTCACGTGGGGCCGCTCATTAGTGCAATGCAATATGCACTGCATCCCCCTGTCCATCAGCGGCAGGGGGAGCCGTGCATATTACATAGCACTGTCAGTGCTCTCCCGCCCCCCTGTGGTAGTATACAGCAGCCCCCCCACTCTGAGTATACAGCAGCCCCCCCGTGGTAGTATACAGCAGCCCCCCCGTAGTATATACAGCAGCCCTCCCCTGTGAGAATACAGCAGCCCCCCGTGGTAGTATACAGCAGCCCCCCCGTAGTATATACAGCAGCCCCCCGTGGTAGTATACAGCAGCCCCCCTGTGGGTATATAGAGCCCCCCCCCGTTGCTGCCGCACACCTGTAAAAAGAAGATCTTTCATACTTATCCTCCTGCTGTCACCGCGCGCATCCTCCGCTCTTCTTGCTTGCACCCGGCGTCCATCCACGTGACCGCGCACAAATAATGACGTCATTATTTGTGCGCGGTCATATGGATGGACGCCGGGGCCCGGGTGCAAGCAAGAAGAGCGGAGGATGCGCGCGCGGTGACAGCAGGAGGATAAGTATGAAAGATCTTCTTTTTACAGGTGTGCGGCAGCAACGGGGGGGGGGCTCTATATACCCACAGGGGGGCTGCTGTATACTACCACGGGGGCTGCTGTATATACTACGGGGGGGCTGCTGTATACTACCACGGGGGGGCTGCTGTATTCTCACAGGTGGGGCTGCTGTATATACTACGGGGGGGCTGCTGTATACTACCACGGGGGGGCTGCTGTATACTCAGAGGGGGGGGCTGCTGTATACTACCACAGGGGGGGCACTGCTATACCCACAGGGGGGGGCTGCTGTATACTACCACAGGGGAGGGGCTGCAGTATATACCACATGGGGAGGCACTGCTGTATACCCACAGGAGGGGCTGCTGTATACTACCACAGGGGAGAGGCTGCTGTATATACCTCTGTGGCTGCTGTATACTACCACAGGGGGAGGCTGCTGTACACTACCACAGGGGGAGACTGCTGTATACTACCACAGGGGGAGACTGCTGTATACTACCACAGGGGGAGACTGCTGTATACTACCACAGGGGGAGACTGCTGTATACTACTACTGGGGGAGACTGCTGTATACTACCACTGGGGAGGCTGCTGTATACTACCACTGGGGAGGCTGCTGTATACTACCACTGGGGAGGCTGCTGTATACTACTACTGGGGCTGCTGTATATACCTCTGTGGCTGCTGTATACTACCACAGGGGGAGGCTGCTGTACACTACCACAGGGGGAGACTGCTGTATACTACCACAGGAGGAGACTGCTGTATACTACCACAGGGGGAGACTGCTGTATACTACTACTGGGGGAGACTGCTGTATACTACCACTGGGGAGGCTGCTGTATACTACCACTGGGGAGTCTGCTGTATACTACTACTGGGGCTGCTGTATATACCTCTGTGGCTGCTGTATACTACCACTGGGGAGGCTGCTATATACCACTGGGGGGACTGTATACCTGTGCTGGGGTCCACCCTCGGCTTATACACGAGTCAATAGGTTTTCCCAGGTTTTGGGGGCAAAAGTAGGGGGGTCGGCTTATACACGGGTCGGCTTATACACGAGTATATACGGTAATCTTCAAAATTAAAAAAAACTCTAAATGCACTGTTCCAAATTATTAAGTACAGTAGAGTTTCTAAACATTTGTTATGTTTGAAAGAACTGAAAATGCTCATTTGTTGAATTTGCAGCATTAGGAGGTCACATTCACTGAAATAAAAAAGCAATTTAACTCCAAAACATCCTAACAGGCCATGTTACATGTTAACATAGGAATCCTTCTTTGAGATCACCTTCACAATTCTTGCATCCATTGAACTTGTGAGTTTCTGGAGAGTTTCTGCTTGTATTTCTTTGCATGATGTCAGAATAGCCTCCCAGAGTTGCTGTTTTGATGTGAACTGCCTCCAACATTCATAGATCTTTTGCTTGATTATACTCCAAAGGTTCTCTATGGGGTTGAGGTCAGAGGAAGATGGTGGCCACACCATGAGTTTATCTCCTTTTATGCCTATAGCAGCCAATGACACAGAGGTATTCTTTGCAGCATGAGATGGTGCATTGTAATGCATGAAGGTGATTTTGCTCCTGAAGGCACGTTTTTGCTTTTTGTACCATAGAAGAAAGTTCTCAGTCAGAAACTCTATATACTTTGCAGAGGTCATTTTCACACCTTCAGAAACCTTAAAGGGGCCTACCAGCTGTTTCCCAATGATTCCGGCCCAAAACATGACTCCTCCACCTCCTTGCTGACGTCGCAGCCTTATTGGGACATGGTGGCCATAGACCAACCATCCACTACTCCATCCAACTGGACCACTCAGGGTTGCTCGGCACTCATCAGTAAACATGACTATTTAAAAATTAGTCTTCATGTATGTGTTACCACCCTGGGTTCTGCCGCCCGTGCCCCCTGACCTGCTGCCCTTACTCCTTCGGCTCCTATCGCCTCTGTCCAGCCTCCAAGTTCCCGGGTGTCGTCCGTCCGCCGACGGCTCAGGCAGCCGCCGCCCGCGGGTCGGTTGGGTAGCAACTTCCTTACCGTATGCCCCCGGGTACGCGCACTTGTCCCCAGCCGCAGGGGTCCAGCACCCTCTGCCTGAGCAACACTGCTTCTCTCACTTCCGGTACCACTGCTTGTGCACATGAAACTGTCTCCTAATCAGTTTCTGCTGGAGAGTGCAGGGAGCTTGCTCCTCCCCTCAGCCAATCACCAGGTCTCTGTGTCCTTCCAATCAGGACTGCCCTGTTCTGATATAAACCTCCTGTTTCCAATCAGTCGGGGCCAGGGCAACCTCTTCTCCCTAGTGGAGCTGCCACTTCTGGTCTGTCAGGTCGCTCCTTATTTGGTCTGTTACCTGAATTCTCTGTGTTACTTCCTACAGATTCCTGCCCTGCCGGTCCTTTGCTGACCTCCGTGTTCCTGGCTGATTTCCCGGATCTCTCCAAGCTGGTCTCTGTCTCAAGCCTGGCTCCGGATCCCCTGTGTTCCTGGTTCCCCGTGTTCCTGGTTCCCCGTGTTCCTGGACCCCGTGTTCCTGGTTCCCCGTGTTCCTGGTTCCCTGTATTCTTGGTCCCCGTGATTCCCAGTTTCTCGTTTCTTATTGTATACCCGGTTGCTGTTTTGTTACCACGTCGCCTGGGGTCGGTTGAACACTCGTGTCCGCTGCATTGGCCCCTCCGAGGTTGGTACCGTCGGGATCCCTGTATAGGGGTTAAGCGCTCCGGGGCCTCCTTCGGTGGGTTTCCAGTGCTGCGACCTTGTGGCCCTCCCCAGGGGCGTGGGGTCTTGTGTTGTCGTGTTAATAAACCTGTTGACTCTACGGTACTTGTCTGCCTCTCTATCACCCGGTATCAGCATCCGCTTTACGCGGTCCAGTGGGTCCATGTGTGAGTCCGTCAGTAGGACGTGACAGTATGTCTGGGCCCACTGCAACCATTTCTGCATGTGAGCACTGTTTAGGGATGGCCGAATATGTGCATTTGTGCTTCACAACTGTGTATTAATTAATTTGGCATCTTGGGACCATCTGTTATATTGCTTTCCCATTGGACTTCAATTGGGATTTAAATTGAAACTAAGGGCCGCTTTACACACACCAACTTCTGTGACCAACTTCTGAACAGATCTCTGGTTGCAGTGAAATCATGGACACATTGCTTCATTTTGTACACAGCCACAAAATGGAACAATGTGTCCATGATTTCACTGCAACCAGAGATCTGTTCAGAAGTTGGTCACAGAAGTTGGTGTGTATAAAGCGGCCCTAAGTTGCAACTTAGAATCCCTCAACTTTACCAGGATAGCATAATACATAAATGGAAAACTTAAATATTTCAAACATTTTTTACATTGTTATACATATTATATACTGTATATACTCGTGTATAAGCCGACCCGTGTATAAGCCGACCCCCCTACTTTTGCCCCCAAAACCTGGGAAAACCTATTGACTCGTGTAAAAGCCAAGGGTGGACCCCAGCACAGGTATACAGCCCCCAGCAGTGTGTTATACAGGCCCCCAAGTGGTATACAGGCCTCCCCAGTGGTAGTATACAGCTGCCTCCCCAGTGGTAGTATACAGCAGCCTCCCCAGTGGTATATACAGGCCCCAGCAGTATATACAGCAGCCCCAGTGGTATACAGCAGCCTCCCCAGTGGTATATACAGGCCCCAGCAGTATTACAGCAGCCTCCCCAGTGGTATATACAGGCCCCAGCAGTATATACAGCAGCCCCAGTGGTATACAGCAGCCTCCATAGTGGTATACACAGGCCCCAGCAGTATTACAGCAGCCTCCCCAGTGGTATATACAGGCCCCAGCAGTATATACACCAGCCCCAGTGGTATACAGCAGCCTCCCCAGTGGTATATACAGGCCCCAGCAGTGTATACAGCAGCCCCAGTGGTATACAGCAGCCTCCCCAGTGGTATATACAGGCCCGCCATTAGTGGTATATACAGGCCCCCCATCAGAGGTTACAGCCCCCCCCAGTGATATATACAGGCCACCGCTCCCCCCCGTGGTATATACAGGCCCCCGATCCCCCCCAGTGGTATATACAGGCCCCCCGCGGTATATACAGGCCCCCCCGTTTCCCCCCAGCGGTATACAGGCCCCCGGTTGCTGCCGCACACCTGTAAAAGAATAGCTTTCATACTTACCCTCCTCGCTGTCATCGCGCGTCCTCGTCTCCTTCCTGCTTCTACCCGGCATCATGTGACCGCGCAGAAACAATGACGCCATTGTGGCTGCACCGGCCGGCCTGGTAGAAGCGGGAAGGAGACCGGAGGAGTGTGGTAACAGCGAGGAGGGTAAGTATGAAAGCTATTCTTTTACAGGTGTGCGGCAGCAACCGGGGGCCTGTATACCACTGGGGGGGGAAACGGGGGGGCCTGTATATACCGCGGGGGGCCTGTATATACCACTGGGGGGGAGCGGGGGCCTGTATATACCACGGGGGGGGAGCGAGGGGCCTGTATATACCACTGGGGGGGAGCGGGGGCCTGTATATACCACTGGGGGGAAGCAAGGGGCCTGTATATACCACTGGGGGAGGAGCGGGAGGGCCTGTATATACCACTGGGGGAGCGCAATGTAATATGCACCGCTCCCCCTGCCACTGATGGACAGGGGGATGCAGTGCATATTGCATTGCACTAATGAGTGGCCCCACGTGACCGGGCGCTCATATTACAGCCTCCCCCTGCCTCCTCCAGCCCCCGGACACCGCCCCCCCCCCCACTCAGCCGTATAGGGACTCGTGTGTAAGCCGAGGGGGGCACTTTTCAGCACAATTTTTGTGCTGAAAAACTCGGCTTATACACGAGTATATAAGGTACATGTATTGTTCCTATTTACTTATGACAGGGTATTTGCTCATTTTGGTTTTACCTAGGTAGAGATGAGCAGATCCATGGAAGTTCTGTTCGGGACCAAAACATGACCTGAATCTCATTTGAAGACACTGATTGGGCAGTTTGACTCTCCACCCACATACAACCAGCCATTAGAAAACCACTTCTGGGGCGGGAAGGTAGGGATTTGTCATTTTTTTTATTTTAGAAACACATTACTACTACTACGCTTTGGATGTGTAAAGTACCTTAATTTTAATCTCAAACAGATTTGACCATGCCTAATCCTAGGTTATGTTTGATAATGGTCAATGAGTGAATGTCATTTCCAAGGACAAAGTGCCTTAGCGCCCGCTCTGCTGCTCAAGAATCTCCCTGAAGAAGGAGCCAGGAGGGGCTACGAAACACGTCGGTGTAATAAAGCAACTTTCATCCCAGACATTCCGGTGACTCTGGTGATTTCTCGAGCAGCAGCGCGGACGCTAAGGCACTTTGCTCTGTGAATTGATCTACACCACAGTGAGCTGTGGAAGTGCGGTCCCTGCAGCAGTTGCACTACCTGAGCGATCATACCGGTTGTGGGTGACACAACCTCACCAGGTGAGCAGTTTTCATTGTGTTGATAACCACCTATCTTTTAGGAGATAAGACCCTATTTGCCCATTCTCATCCCCACAGACTGTGTGAATGTCCACCTACGCATTGCATTTATACCAACATGTTTCATGAATTTGTTTGGCTTTGCTTTAGTTTTTTGTACTTTGTACATTCAGGAGTGTGGGTTCCCATTTTTTCGGCTGTGCACTTAGTCTATATAGCTTTCCACGGGCTGGAGTTTAAACATTCTGGTCTGGGTCTTGTCTGCCCTTGACTATTTTGAGACCTGCTTGCATATAGATTTAAGTTACGTTCACATGCTACATTTGTGTCCCATTTTTTTCGGCTGTGTTGTCCCCTAAAAACGCATCTTCGTCTGTATTACCAGTAAATTGAATAGAATTAAACTTTTGCCATTCAGATAGTGTTTTTTGGATGTGCTTTTGGTATAGAAAACGCATCCATAAAAATAATTAACAAGTCAATTAATTGTCGTTTTTTTTTTTGCCTGCGTTTCCTCCATAGGCCCAATTATATAAAAAAAAGCTCTGTTAGGGCCCTTTCACATCAGCGTTTTTTGAAATTCGCGGCAGATGCGGTGAAAAAACCGCATCTGCCGCAATTGCCGCATAACCGATACACTTGCGGCGCGGTTGCGGTTTTTCCCATAGAAAGTATAGGGGGACTTGCGGCAGGTGCGGCAAGTGCGGTTTTGCACTTGCGGCAGGTGCGACCGCGAAAAAAACCGCGGTCAGCCGCGGTTTATTTCGCGGCCGCACCTGCCGCAAGTGCAAAACCGCACTTGCCGCACCTGCCGCAAGTCCCCCTATACTTTCTATGGGAAAAACCGCAACCGCGCCGCAAGTGTATCGGTTAGGGCCCTTTCACATCAGCGTTTTTCGTAATTCGCGGCAGATGCGGTGAAAAAACCGCATCTGCCGCGTTTGCCGCATAACGGTTCCACTTGCGGCACGGTTGCGGTTTTTTCCATAGGAAGTATAGGGGGACTTGCGGCAGATGCGGCAAGTGCGGTATTGCACTTGCGGCAGGTGCGGCAGAGAAAAAAACCGCGGCTTACTGCGGTTTTTTTCTCTGCCGCACCTGCCGCAAGTGCAATACCGCACTTGCCGCATCTGCCGCAAGTCCCCCTATACTTCCTATGGAAAAAACCGCAACCGTGCCGCAAGTGGAACCGTTATGCGGCAAACGCGGCAGATGCGGTTTTTTCACCGCATCTGCCGCGAATTTCAAAAAACGCTGATGTGAAAGGGCCCTAATAATGCATTGCTAATCACACAATCCGCTATTCAAGCGCTTTTCTAGGCAAAAAAGGGAACAGCAACAGGCTGTGATGTCACATGGGAACAGAAAAACAGGAAATGGAAATGTAATCATTTTGAAATTTTGTGTTCATGCGTTCTGTGGCTGTTCACGTGTAACGATGACCACATACAATCTCGTGACAATCAATGTGGGTCGCCTCATCGAGGTGGTAAGTATAATAAATGTGTGTATGTGTGTCTATATGTGTTTCTATGTGCGTGTGTCAGGGCTGTAGTTCGCTTAGCAGTGTACATATAGGCAGCTTCTGGCTGCAACATCCCCACCCTCACTGCCTTACTACGCTGCTGAAATGAAATAGAAGTGAATAATAAAAAAAAAAAAATCTCATCTGATGCGAGAGGGCTTCCAGTCCAGAGACTAAGTCAGCTGACCGGTAAACAGATCAGCTGATGTGCCCGCTGGTCAGTTGACTCAGTCAGCTGATCAATATACTGCCGGTAAAGCGATCAGCTAAGTCACCAGAACAGCAGACACATCAGCTGATCTGTTTGCCGGTTAGCTGACTGAGGCAGCTGATCAATCTGCCAGTGGCAGATTGCTCAGCTGACCTTGGATTCGTTTTGGACGTTGCTCGACCCTGGACTACTTCGGAGAGAATTGATGGGTATTTTAATAAAGTGGTGAATGAGGTGTCTGTGTGTTTTATTTTAAATAAAGATCTTTTTTCTGCTGTGTGTCTCTTTTTTAAAAAACTATTTCACTATTGGTAATGGCTGGCTATCACACTGACAGCTTACATTAGCAATAGGGGCTTGGTGTCAGCTACCATAAAAAGCTGTCACCAACTGCATTATTACCCAGTCTGCCACCGCTAACATAGCAGCTGGAAGAGCAGGGTAACTGCCAGTTTTTGCATCTCTTATTAAGGTGCCAATTTTGGGGCAGCTGCTTGCTGCGATTTACAGCGTGGGGGGCTCAGAACGCTTGGGCCTTGCCACGCTGAGAATCTCAGCCCCCAGCTGCCTGAGTTACTTTTGCTGGCAATAGAAAATCTGGCGAAGCCCATATCATTTTGTTTCGTTTTTTTGTTAAAAAACTAAAAAGAAATCTGGCTTCCCTGGATTTTCCTTTGCCAGTGAAGGTAACACCAAACAGTGGGGGTTAGCAGCCTATAGTTGTCTGGGTTACCTTTGCTGGCAATAGAAAATCTGGTGAAGTCAATTTTATGTTTTATAATTAGGAACCTGTCATGTCATTTTTACCACCTAATCTATCCCTACCTGTCTCTGCACCTTTCTAGCAAATTCCTAACCATCCCTGTGTGAACTAAAAAAATAATAATAATAATAATAATAATATTTTTTTCATTTATATAGCGCTATTAATTCCATAGCACTTTACATACATTTGCAACACTCTCCCCATTGGGCCTCACAATGTAAACATCCTATCTGTATGTCTTTCAAGTGTGGGTGGAAACTGGAGTGCCTGGAGGACAGAAAAAGAACATATAAACTCCTTTCAGGACACCAGCGCTGCAAGGCTGCATTGGTACCACTGAGTCACCATACAGTGGCAAGAACTGAGCCACCGTATAGTGCTAACCACTGAGCCACTGTACAGTGCTAAATGCTGAGCCACTGTACAGTGGTTACAACTGAGCCACTGTGCCACCTAGTGGGAACTCAGTCCGGTGGGAGATGAGTCAGAAACTCCTTTTTGTACAAACATATTACATTTTTCGGTGACACAGGGATGGTTAGGAAAGTAGTAGCAAGGTGCAGGCACACGGTTGTGATAGGTTTGGAGGCAAAAAAGAGATGACAGGTTCCCTTTAAATTAGTCTGTATCACTAAATTATTCATGAGTTAGGTCTGTAGTAATGTATATTAATATCTGCATGTTTTTGCTGCTTCTATAATTCCTGATGTCTTTGTTTGTGTTTTCATTTTTTAGGTGCATACTTTAGCTGCTTTGTGAGACAAAGCCTGCAAAGCTTATTCTGACAGGGGTCAAAAGAAAGCAGGTTGGCTCAGGGTGTGCGAGGGCTATTATCCCGAGGGGGGGGGAGGTATTTCTTGTTTGCGTAAAATAAAATTGTATGCTAGTGTATTTTCTTCTTCCCATTTTAGAAGACTGTGTAAGGAAGCAGTGGAGGTCGGTGTGAGACCACTTCATCCGGGACAAACAAGAGACACGTAGTGGATCTGCCACCTATCAGAGGCCATTTCGCTATGAGAATGACCTGCAATTCCTGCTTGGATACCAGAATTATAGGCCGTAAATATGATGAAAAATTTTCGGGTACACTAAAACGTACGCGTTCAATATGCAAAATTACTAACATTCTTTTTTGGTTGTTTGCCTTTACAGCACCAATCGTAATGTGCAGCCTCAACCACAGCAGCCTGTGGCAACCAAAACAACAGAGGCCACATCATCTGCTACAACATTGTTGCCAACAGTAGCAGAGGACAGTGATTGTCCAGTCCCTACCCCGGATGTGCTCGATGAGTCAACAGAATCTGGACCATCAGCTTCAGCTGTGTTAGAAGAGTCCGGTTCTGCAGGACTTTTGTTTCCACACACAAAGCAGGCCAAAAAATCCCCAAAAATTGCTATGGATGTAGGGAGGGAGGCTCTTACTCAAGTCATGTCATTTATACAGCAATCAGTGAAGGAGGACGACCAATTTGAAAGCATTGCTTTCTCGTTTGCGACTGGCTTGCGCAAGGTTAAACCTCAGCAACAACCATCTTGCATGTAATTTGCATCAATGTTATTGGCTTACTACAGCCAAAATCCCAACAAGAATTTGTCGATGCCAGAAATCGCAGGAGCCTTGGAGGATATGTGGCACCCCAAACCACAAACACAAAATCAAATGCCAGCTATACCAAGTTCAGCAGCACTGAATGCTACAGCAGCTGGATAAAATGCAACAGCAGCACCACAGACTGCAGTATTTTCAGGACAATTATGGTTATATTATCCTTTATGCAACCTGTAGAATGTCAAACATTTTGGACTGTTGATATAAGGATGTCAAAGTCCACTCCTCAATTGCCGCTAAGAATGCATGTTTCCAGCTCTGATTAGTACTGCTCAAGTGCCGCATGACTCACCTTCCCAGGTGACAAGAAAAAGACCTTTGCGACCCTTGATGAATGGACTTGGACATCCATATCTGTTTTTGTAATTGATACACCAATGTTTGGTGCTTTGCACTAATAACATTTAATGTGTTGAGATAAGGATGTCAAAGTCCACTCCTCAATTGCCAAGCTGGAAGCCTTCCCATATCTCTTTGCGGTCCTTAATGAGTGGACTTGGACATCCATCTCTGTTTACAAATGTTTACCAATAACTGTTTTTTTTTATGTAACTTTATGATGCAACAACTTTCAGAAAATGTATAAAGTTTAATAAAATTCCACAAAATTAATACAAATTTATTGTCCAAAAAAGCAAGTCAAGAATTATTTCAAAAATTTATTGTTTCTGCTTGTTTTCTTTGTCCACCCTGGGAAACATTCGCCAACACATTAATCGCAGCTGGGACATGAACCTCTATGTATTGGTTTCAGAATTTTGTTTCAGGGCTGTCTGCGGGTCCAGCTGCACAACACCAACACAGGAGTTTTGCCAGGGCATGGCACCTTCAGGACTCATAAAATGGTTAGCAAAGGTTTCCCTCACACAGACACCCGAGCTGGAACAGCTGACATGTAGAGGAATGGATTAAGGACTGTCTGCTGTGTTTCATCCACAGGTTCTGTGCTATGTTCACGAACAAAGTTGTGGAGAACACAGCAGGCCTTAATCACATCGTCAACTGTTTCCTCCTTCACCTGGATGGTTGTGTGAAAGATCCTCCACTGACTACTCATGATTCCGAAGGAGCGCTCCCCATATCTACGTGCCCGGCTCAGCCGATAATTAAATATGCTCTGCTGGGTATTCATTTCCTTCTTTGGGTATGGGTGCAGCAGATTTTGCTTCAGAGGAAAAGCCTATCCGATACCATTACGAATGGTACTGGATCTGTGGAACCCGGCAGAGGTCGTAGGGCTGGGAGCGTTTTGTGATTTCGAAAAATTTGCTTCCCAAGCTTTGATCTTATCCATATCCCAGAATCCCCGGAACTGCCTGGGACACCTATATCAATGGAGACAAACTTGTAATGGGCATCAGCCACTGCCATAATGACTATGGAACAGTACTGCTTATAATTATAGTAGATCCTGATCGTGGTGGCTTCTGCACCCTTACATGGTTGCCATCCAGTGCACCCACACAGTTTGGGAAATTGGCTACAGTTTGAAAGCCTGCTGCAACCTGTAGCCAAGACTCCTCGTTTGAGGAAGGCATCACGATGGGCTACAACTTTTCCAAAGCACGTTACATGTGCTCCTCACAATTCCAGAGATGGTGGATATACCCACCCGGAATTAAAAGTCTATCTATCTATCTATCTATCTATCTATCTATCTATCTATCTATCTTTTTGTTGATAATTCTAAGTGGTATGTGTGGAGAAAACCAGGTACTGCTCATCACCAGCATCATGCTATAGGGGTGTATTTCAGCTGCAGGGACAGGTTGTAATTGAAAGAAGCATGAATGCAGCCAAGTACAGAGATATCCTGGATGAAAACCTCTTCCAGATTGCTCTGAACTCAGACTTGGCTGGAGGTTCACCTTCCAAAAAGATAATGACCCTAAGCACACAGCTAAAATAACAAAGCAGTGGCTTCAGAAAAACTCTGTGACCATGTGTGACTAGCCCAGCCACAGCCCTTACCTAAATCCAATTGAGCATCTGGAGAGACTTGAAAATGGCTGCCACCAACAATCACCATCCAACCTGACGGAACTGGAGAGGATCTGCAAGGAAGAATGAAAGAGGATCCCAAAATCCAAGTGTGAAAAACTTGTTGCTTCTTTCACAAGAAGACTCATGGCAGTACTAGCCCAAAAGCGTGCTTCTATTCAAAACTGAGCAAAGGGTCTGAATACTTATGACCATGTGATATTTCACTTTTTCTTTTTTAATTAATGTGCACAAATACTGTATCTACATTTCTGTTTTTTTAGTCAAGATGGGGTGCAGAGTGTACATTAATGAAGGAAAAAAAAAGGAACTTTTTGGAATTTACCAAATGGCTGCTATGAAAAAAATATTTCATACATTTTTGGGAACACTTATTGCAAGGGGATGAGCAGCTGTTGTTGTGCAGATATCCCTTGCCTCATGCAGGTATCCTTCAGGGTGAGGTTAGCTGCTACAATTACCAGAAGCCGATCGAAGTCTTCAATGCGCAGTCTTGTTTGAAATTTGTTGGGAAAGCTGTTGAAAAAATTTTGGGGTCAAAAAGAAATAAATCAAATATAATACATACTGATATCTGAAAATAAAATCATTAAAAAAAAAGTAACATAATACCATTTAGAAGTACCACCATTGGATAATAGAAACGTACCTTCTTAAATCCTGGTAGAGGAGAGTGAAATTGCCTTTTTCCTCTCCTTCCAAGAGGATGGGATGTAGCCACATCCTCTTAGGGTGGTGTAGGCCTAAACAAAAAGTAGAAAATTAGTGATTGAACAACTCATGTGAATATTTGAAAAACATGCATGTTAATTTTGTAGCATACATGATACATACCTGTCTGCAATGAAGAACATCTGCAATCATAACCAGCCCCAACAGATGTTTATTGCACTTGCTGAGGCGCATTAGTGATTGAATAATGTCCATTCATGTTGGAATATTCTCCATTGGTGCTGTAATAATGTCCACACAATCAGCCACTGCTCTTCTCTTAAGGCCGCTTTACACGTCACGATATTGCAACACAACTACGATAAAAAGTCACGTGTTAGGGGCGTTGCAGTTGACATCGTTCATGCGTTGTGTTGTGTAAATGGGCAACGCAACTCAAAAACAATGCAACTTTGAGATCGTTTTTGAATTGTGCATGCTCTTCAACCGTGCAATATTGGCTTGACGATCTGGCAGGATTGTGCAGTGTGACAGTGCAACTACGATTTGGAGTGTAACTTCCCCTATTCACTCCAATGTTAATTGGTCGTTCCCTGAGTTGCTTAGTCACAGTGTGCAAGAGGGCGTACGACATTGTACTTGCGTTACCTGGCGATATCTCCCTGTGTGACATCTCCTATGCGATTTTGGACAAGTGCCAAAAACATGCGCGCTCCCGTGAAGTTGTATGCAATATCGGAACGATATTGCAACGTGTAAAGCGGCCTTTAGTGAAAATGGAGAATGGAGAAGAAAGGAAATTATATCAATTACCCATTTTTTTCTTCTTAGCCAAATTTTCTTCACTGTCTCAATAGTGCACAATGCAGAAAAAAAATGCATCAAAAATGCAATGCATTTTTTTGGACCTGCTCAAAAAATGGATCCTCAAAATTTATAAAAAAACGGATCCTCAAAAAAACACATCAAAAACGCAGCATGTGAACGTAACCTAAGGGACCATCTTAATTGGGTACAATTCGTTTAGAGGAATGACTTTTACACTTTTTTCATCAAAAGAGTGTCAACCAAGTAGCCCTTGTTATTTTCATTTACTATTACTATTTATTTACTACAAGCTATTTATTCATTTTGTTTTCATTTTAGGCTATACAAATTAATAATCATAAAAAATAAAATTCTGCATTTAAGTACATAAAATGAATTAAAAAAAACCCTACTTTTTAACTTTATGGCATTGTGCCAGGATTCATATTCTGTAACAAATATAAAACATTAAATAAATCCTGACAATTTGGACCATCAGCAACATACAGTATGTTTTTGGCAATAACGATTTTTTCTATAAAAATGTAAAAAGAAATGACATACCCTAGGTAAGACTTTGTAATTCATTCACCAAATATAGTTGTCACTATTATTTAATTAGTTTTTCAATTTATTAGAAATGAATATTTTTCAAAGGTAAATGTCAAGAGGCTGCACCATTATTCCCTTTATCTTTCCCGAAGTTCCCGTGTGAAGTGCAAAAAAAAAAAAAAAAGAGCTGCCAAAATAACCGTGAATGAATAATTTATAAATGACTGATGCATCTGGAATGTTGTTCCAGGCATAAAACAGTGGGACATCAATAATCAAAAAGCAGTTGTATTAATTTAGCGTTTTTTTAACAGCTTATATTTTTATCTATGTATTACAGTCGTTGTAGTCTGGCCAGAAGAATTTTTTCTGCATTGAAACTTGAAATATTCAGCAACATTGAACATGCTATTGTACAATGCTACATTATAAAAGACACATCAACAATAATGTAAGCTTTAACCATCTATGGTTTTACAAATCTCTTAAAGGGTTTGTCCACTTTATCGGTGTTTTAAAAAAAATTATATGGGGGATGTTATTTTGTGGCACTTATTAATATATAGTAATTACATTGTTGTCGCTTTTTCTTACTAAAACCTTAAAGGGAACCTGTCAGGTTATTTATGCCCCCAAACCTATCACTACATGTCCCTGCATGTTCCTACTACATCCATAATCACCCCTGTCTGACCTAAATGTGAAGTGTAATAGTTGTAAAAACGTTGTTTATAACTTACATTTTCCCCATTGTCTAGACCTGTGGTCGACGTGTGGGCATTCTCTCAGCCTCCCTGTCTCTCCTTGCTCCATGGTATCATGCCTTGGTGGCCGTGATAATGTAATTCCGAAGTGCGTTCCCATATTTCAAGTCTGTTAGCGGCTACTTCCGGGTAAGATGCGCCGTTGCGCATCATTTCCAGTCCTGCACAGTGTCGGGGTGTATTGGTTATAATGGCCAGCTCCAGAGCATGTGCTGTGCGCATTCCCACCAGTGCATGATACCATGGAGCGAGGAAAGACATAGAGGCTGAGAGACTACCAACATGTCACCCACAATTCTAGACAATGGGGGAAAAATGTAAGCTATTAACACCGTTTTTACATTTATTATACTTCACATTTAGGTCAGACATGCTTAGGGATGTAGTAGGGAGCTGCAGCTGTAGTGGTAGCTGGGGGCATAAATGACCTGACAGGTTCCCTTTTAGGTTTCAGAGAAAAATAGAGACAATGTGATTACTATATATTAATAAGTGCCACAAAATCACATCCCCCGCACACCCGATATTCATCCACAATGCATCAGACCAGAAATTACATCTAAGTTCAGACAGAGTGTTTGTGCTCTGTTTCCTTGATCCATTTTTGGTGCAGATTCTGCACCAAAAATGGATCCTCTTTTTGCAAAAAAAAGCATCACAAACACATCATTCGCTTGAGCTGCTTTTTTGCTCCATTTTCAGGGGACACAGACAGACACACAGACAGACAGAGACACACATACTTTCTTACCCTCCCCATGATCGTATGGTGAATCCCAGTGATGTCTTTCTCCTGGCCAATGGCAGGACCTGTGAGATGTCTGTACAGTGCTTAAGGACCTTGCACCATGTGACTCCCATGGTGAGTCACATGGGTAGGTCTTGGAAGCACCATACAGACAACTAAGGGCGGCTTCACATTGCAGTCAGATCCAAGCCAGAGCTGTCAGGGATGAACCTGACAGCCCCGGACTGAATCAGCACACAGAACTCCTCCGGTCCAGTGTGCAGCCACACGCAGCTGCCGCCTCTGATAGGTCAGGACCACGGTCCTGACCTATCAGCGACGGCAGCTGTGAGCGGCTGCACACCGGACCGGAGGGCAAATTAGCCCTCCAGTTCTGTGTGCTGATTCAGTCGGGGGCTGTAAGGTTCATCCCTGACAGCCCTGGACCGGATCTGACCGCAGTGTGAAGCCGCCCTAACAGGTCCTGTTGCTGTCTGGGAGGAAGACATCAACAGGACTCACAGTTGGACCTCAGGGAGGGTAAGAAATTATATGTTAGTGGTGCAGAAAGTGGACCAGAGAAACTGAGCCCAAATTGACATACTCATTATTTTCTGGATCCACTTTCTGCACCACTAACAGAGTAGTCAAAAAACGCAACGTCTGAACAGCAAATGGAAAATCCCATTCACTTTACTGGCAGACGTTTTAACAGATCCATTTTTCGTGCAGTTTAAAAAAAATGCAGCCCCAAAAAACACATAAAAAATGTCCAATGTGAACATAGCCTCATGGAGTTTTCTGAAAATTGCATGTTATCCTCTAAAATAGGATAAATGGTAACTTTCTGATTACTGGGGTTCAATGTGTCCCATACTGAAAGGACTCAAAGTGTGCAAGATTGGTCTCCGCTTCATTCATTGTCAACAGGACTGCCAGAAATAGTTTCACACTGTACTAAGCTTTCTCTGACAGTCCCACAGACAATAAATTGTTTGCTCCATTCAAGATAGTTCTGTGTTCCAGAGCCCCATTCTCTGGATTGTTGGTATTTTAGGAAAGCCTCATTTAAGTTGAAAGTTGTTAAATCTAATGATTCTTTTAAAGTACGAAAGAAAGAAAAAATCAGCTCACCACCACAGTGATAGGAAAGCAGATGATCTTCTTTGTGAAAATGGTGCTCGGAAATCTCATTAGAAACTTCGAGCAAGCAGTTAAGTGCAAAAAAGGAAAAGAATATGATTCAGCAATGTAGAAAAATTGGTGAAAAGTACATTTTATTAAAGCTTAATTGATTAAAAAGAGAGGTAAGTAAAAAAATGATTAAGTAAAAAAAATCAAATATGAACTTAATGTGTTTCGGTGAGTTCTTATTCATAGGTAAGCTACATAGTAATTTCTAACAAATATATACCCAATCGTTTCTCCAGAAATTAGGTCATAGGGATCCACCCTTATGACTCAATATTCATGCAATAATGCAATAAACTTGCAAAGGAAGTAAAATATACAAAAGATGAAAATATATATGCAAAAAATAGATATTGATTACTTCAGATGGATAAGCAGTTGTGATGTGTTATGTCATCATTTTCATTTTACTGAAATATGTAATATATTATAACTAGTGATGAGCGAGCATGATCGCCACTACTCGGTACTCGCACGAGTATCACTGTACTCGGGCGACTCGCCGAGCACCGAGTAATCTCGCGATACTCGTGCTGTGCTCGTGGTCGTCATCTCTGCATGTTGGCGCTCTTTTGAGAGCCAGCCCACGTGCAGGGATTGGCTGGCAGACCACTGCAATGCCACAGCCCTGTTAGTTGTGGCATAGCAGTGATTGGCCGCCCTGCACAGCGTCACCGAGCCTTTATAACTCCCGGCGCGCTGTGCTCGGCACACAGCCTTCCAGACAGTGAGTGTAGGGAGAGTGTCTGCTGCTGATTAGGGACAGATTTGCGGCCCTTACAGGTAGATCCGGAGCAGGGCTGCAAACTGCTGCTGCTGACCACAACAGTCCTTCTCAGGACTAATCTAGGAGGATATAGGCAGGGGGATCCAGATCGGAGTCCAAGCTTTCCAGTGACCAGAACAGTCCTTCTCAGGACTAATCTAGGAGGATATAGGCAGGGTGATCCAGATCGGAGTCCAAGCTTTCCAGTGACCAGAACAGTCCTTCTCAGGACTAATCTAGGAGGATATAGGCAGGGTGATACAGATTGGAATCCAAGCTTTTCTGTGACCATTAGAGTCACCACACTCTTGTACTTACTACCTTAATACAGGTTAGGGACTAAAATCGTCTCCTGAAACCATTACAGTCACAAGACAGGTGTACGTACTACCTTAATACAGGTTAGGGAACTAAAATCCTAACTCTTGTCATCTCAACAGTCACCAGACAGGTGTACGTACTACCTTAATACAGGTTAGGGACTAAAATCGTCTCCTGAAACCATTACAGTCACCAGACAGGTGTACGTACTACCTTAATACAGGTTAGGGAACTAAAATCCTAACTCTTGTCATCTCAACAGACACCAGACAGGTGTACGTACTACCTTAATACAGGTTAGGGACTAAAATCGTCTCCTGAAACCATTACAGTCACCAGACAGGTGTACGTACTACCTTAATACAGGTTAGGGAACTAAAATCCTAACTCTTGTCATCTCAACAGACACCAGACAGGTGTACGTACTACCTTAATACAGGTTAGGGACTAAAATCGTCTCCTGAAACCATTACAGTCACCAGACAGGTGTACGTACTACCTTAATACAGGTTAGGGAACTAAAATCCTAACTCTTGTGATCTCAACAGTCACCACACTGTTGTACGTCATACCTTTTTACAGGTTAGGGAACTAAAATCCTAATCTCCTGTGACCTCAACAGTCACCACACTGTTGTACGTCATACCTTTATACAGGTTAGGGAACTGTAATCCTAACTCTTGTCATCTCAACAGTCACCACACTGTTGTACGTCATACCTTTTACAGGTTAGGGAACTAAAATTCTAACTCTTGTCATCTCAACAGTCACCACACTGTTGTACGTCATACCTTTAAAGAGGTTAGGGAACTAAAATCCTAACTCTTGTCATCTCAACAGTCACCACACTGTTGTACGTCATACCTTTAAAGAGGTTAGGGAACTAAAATCCTAACTCTTGTCATCTCAACAGTCACCACACTGTTGTACGTCATACCTTTATACAGGTTAGGGAACTGTAATCCTAACTCTTGTCATCTCAACAGACACCAGACAGGTGTACGTACTACCTTAATACAGGTTAGGGACTAAAATCGTCTCCTGAAACCACTACAGTCACCAGACAGGTGTACGTACTACCTTAATACAGGTTAGGGAACTAAAATCCTAACTCTTGTCATCTCAACAGACACCAGACAAGTGTACGTACTACCTTAATACAGGTTAGGGACTAAAATCGTCTCCTGAAACCATTACAGTCACCAGACAGGTGTACGTACTACCTTATGACTCAATATTCATGCAATAATGCAATAAACTTGCAAAGGAAGTAAAATATACAAAAGATGAAAATATATATGCAAAAAATAGATATTGATTACTTCAGATGGATAAGCAGTTGTGATGTTTATGTCATCAATTTTCATTTTACTGAAATATGTAATATATTATAACTAGTGATGAGCGAGCATGATCGCCACTACTCGGTACTCGCTACGAGTATCACCTGTACTCGGGCGACTCGCCGAGCACAGTAATCTCGCGATACTCGTGCTGTGCTCGTGGTCGTCATCTCTGCATGTTGGCGCTCTTTTGAGAGCCAGCCCAGTGCTAGGGATTGGTGGCAGACACTGCAATGCCACAGCCTGTTAGTTGTGGCATAGCAGTGATGCCGCCCTGCACAGTGTCACGAGCCTTTATAACTCCCGGCGCGCTGTGCTCGCACACTGCCTTCCAGACAGTGAGTGTAGGGAGTGTCTGCTGCTGATTAGGGACAGATTTTGCGGCCCTTACAGTAGATCCGGAGCAGGGCTGCAAACTGCTGCTGTGACCACAACAGTCCTTCTCAGGACTAATCTAGAGGATATAGCAGGGTGATCCAGATCGGAGTCCAAGCTTTCAGTGACCAGAACAGTCCTTCTCAGGATAATCTAGGGATATAGGCAGGGTGATCCAGATCGGGTCCAAGCTTTCCAGTGACCAGAACAGTCCTTTCTCAGGACTAATCTAGGAGGATATAGGCAGGGTGATACAGATTGGAATCCAAGCTTTTCTGTACCATTAGAGTCACCACACTCTTGTACTTACTACCTTATACAGGTTAGGGACTAAAATCGTCTCCTGAAACCATTACAGTCACAGACAGGTGTACGTCATACCTTAATAAGGTTAGGGAACTAAAATCCTAACTCTTGTCATCTCAACAGTCACCAGACAGGTGTACGTACTACCTTAATACAGGTTAGGGACTAAAATCGTCTCCTGAAACCATTACAGTCACCAGACAGGTGTACGTACTACCTTAATACAGGTTAGGGAACTTAAATCCTAACTCTTGTCATCTCAACAGACACCAGACAGGTGTACGTACTACCTTAATACAGGTTAGGGACTAAAATCGTCTCCTGAAACCATTACAGTCACCAGACAGGTGTACGTACTACCTTAATACAGGTTAGGGAACTAAAATCCTAACTCTTGTCATCTCAACAGACACCAGACAGGTGTACGTACTACCTTAATACAGGTTAGGGACTAAAATCGTCTCCTGAAACCATTACAGTCACCAGACAGGTGTACGTACTACCTTAATACAGGTTAGGGAACTAAAATCCTAACTCTTGTGATCTCAACAGTCACCACACTGTTGTACGTCATACCTTTTTACAGGTTAGGGAACTAAAATCCTAATCTCCTGTGACCTCAACAGTCACCACACTGTTGTACGTCATACCTTTATACAGGTTAGGGAACTGTAATCCTAACTCTTGTCAACTCAACAGTCACCACACTGTTGTACGTCATACTTTTTACAGGTTAGGGAACTAAAATTCTAACTCTTGTCATCTCAACAGTCACCACACTGTTGTACGTCATACCTTTAAAGAGGTTAGGGAACTAAAATCCTAACTCTTGTCATCTCAACAGTCACCACACTGTTGTACGTCATACCTTTAAAGAGGTTAGGGAACTAAAATCCTAACTCTTGTCATCTTAACAGTCACCACACTGTTGTACGTCATACCTTTATACAGGTTAGGGAACTGTAATCCTAACTCTTGTCATCTCAACAGTCACCACACTGTTGTACGTCATACCTTTTTACAGGTTAGGGAACTAAAATCCTAACTCTTGTCATCTCAACAGTCACCACACTGTTGTACGTCATACCTTTAAAGAGGTTAGGGAACTAAAATCCTAACTCTTGTCATCTCAACAGTCACCACACTGTTGTACGTCATACCTTTAAAGAGGTTAGGGAACTAAAATCCTAACTCTTGTCATCTTAACAGACACCAGACAGGTGTACGTACTACCTTAATACAGGTTAGGGAACTGTAATCCTAACTCTTGTCATCTCAACAGTCACCACACTGTTGTACGTCATACCTTTTTACAGGTTAGGGAACTAAAATCCTAACTCTTGTCATCTCAACAGCCACCACACTGTTGTACGTCATACCTTTAAAGAGGTTAGGGAACTAAAATCCTAACTCTTGTCATCTCAACAGACACCAGACAGGTGTACGTACTACCTTAATACAGGTTAGGGAATTGTAATCCTAACTCTTGTCATCTCAACAGTCACCACACTGTTGTACGTCATACCTTTATACAGGTTAGGGAACTAAATTCCTAACTCTTGTCATCTCAACAGTCACCACACTGTTGTACGTCATACCTTTAAAGAGGTTAGGGAACTAAAATCCTAACTCTTGTCATCTCAACAGTCACCACACTGTTGTACGTCATACCTTTCTACAGGTTAGGGAACTAAAATCCTAACTCTTGTCATCTCAACAGACACCAGACAGGTGTACGTACTACCTTAATACAGGTTAGGGAACTGTAATCCTAAATCTTGTCATCTCAACAGTCACCACACTGTTGTACGTCATACCTTGATACAGGTTAGGGAACTAAAATCCTAACTCTTGTCATCTCAACAGACACCAGACAGGTGTACGTACTACCTTAATACAGGTTAGGGACTAAAATCGTCTCCTGAAACCATTACAGTCACCAGACAGGTGTACGTACTACCTTAATACAGGTTAGGGAACTAAAATCCTAACTCTTGTCATCTCAACAGTCACCACACTGTTGTACGTCATACCTTTTTACAGGTTAGGGAACTAAAATCCTAACTCTTGTCATCTCAACAGTCACCACACTGTTGTACGTCATACCTTTTTACAGGTTAGGGAACTAAAATCCTAACTCTTGTCATCTCAACAGTCACCACACTGTTGTACGTCATACCTTTATACAGGTTAGGGAACTGTAATCCTAACTCTTGTCATCTCAACAGTCACCACACTGTTGTACGTCATACCTTTAAAGAGGTTAGGGAACAAAAATCCTAACTCTTGTCATCTCAACAGTCACCACACTGTTGTACGTCATACCTTTAAACAGGTTAGGGAACTAAATTCCTAACTCTTGTCATCTCAACAGTCAACACACTGTTGTACGTCATACCTTTAAAGAGGTTAGGGAACTAAAATCCTAACTCTTGTCATCTCAACAGACACCAGACAGATGTACGTCATACCTTTATACAGGTTAGGGACTAAAATCCTCTCCTGTGACTGTTGTCGCTGTATACAAGCGAAATGCGCAAGGGCGTTGGCAAGGAACAAGGAGGTGAACGTGATTGTGGTGAAGGCAGAGGCCGAGGTCGTGTGCAAGCACTAATTTCGCAACAAGAAAGTGGCACATCTACTCGCTCACACGTCCTGTCCCAAATTGTTGGTGCCCGCTGCAGTACACCGCTCTTGAACCAATACCAGTGTCAACAGCTTGTTACTTGGATAGCGGATAATACTTCAAGTCTGATTGGCACCTCCACAAACACCCTGTCTTCCACACGGTCAAGTGTCAGTAACTGTGATACTGCACCGCACATTTCCCAACCTGATCCTCCTTCCTACCAACAGGCCGAGTACACGTCCACGCACATTACTGATCCCACACTTGGACACTCGGAAGTCCAGAAGTGTGTACCCATGGGTCAGTGGAGGTACATGGCAAATTCCCATTACAAAATTTAAATTCAGTTGTCATTTGTTGGTGGTGTGGTGAAGTCTGGCACAATCCAACCCTTGTTCATCTTGATCTGAGTCAGCCTGTCAGCATTTTCAGTTGAGAGGCGAGTGCGTTTATCAGTAATGATTCCACCTGCTGCACTGAAAACACGCTCTGACAAAACGCTAGCGGCAGTGCAGGCCAGGACTTCCAAGGCGTAGAGAGCCAATTCATGCCAAGTGTCCAGCTTGGAGACCCAATAATTGTAAGGCACAGAGGAATCTCGCAGTACAGTTGTTCGATCGGCAAGGTACTCCTTCAGCATCTGGCCAAACTTAGCATTTCTTGTGGCACTACCCCGCACCTCAGGGGCTGTGGCACATGAGGGGCTGAGAAAACTGTCCCACCTCGTAAAGACTGTTCCCCTACCTGTGGCGGATTGGACTTGTGCCCCTCTCGGCCATACACCTTGGTTATCCACCGATTCCTGACCTATGCCGCTAGCGTTTTGTGAGGGGAATGATTTGCCTACTTCCGTGACTATGGCCTTCTGGAACTGCTGCATTTTGGCTGACCTCTCCGCCTCATGAATGACAGACATAAAGTTCTCCTTGTAGCGTGGGTCTAACAGTGTTGCCAACCAGTACAGATTGTCGGCCAAGATGTTCTGAACGTGAGGGTCACGAGCCAGGCAGCTTACCATAAAGTCAGCCATGTGCGCCAGACTCTTAACAGCCATCACTTCAGTATCCAGACCAACACGATGACTGAACATGCTGTCCTCCTCATCCTCCTCCTCCTCCTCATCTCCCCTCTCCTCTGGCCAGCCACGCTGAATCGAGCCATGCTGAATATGTGCATGTCATATCCTCAATTTGGCCAGAGAGTTGCTCCATGTCTTCATCCTCCTCCTCCTCGTCATAGTCCTCCACTGCACGTTGTGATGAGATGAGGCTGGACTGTGTGTTTTCACCCACACCCACTACTGTTTCTTGCTCCAAGTCATTGCGCTCGGCCTGCAATGCATCATCTTTGTTTTTCCGCAGAGACCGTTTTAGAAGGCATAGTAGTGGTATGGTGACGCTAATAATGGAGTCCTCGCCGCTCACCATCTTGGTGGAGTCCTCAAAGTTTTGGAGTACGGTACATAGGTCGGACATCCATCTCCACTCTTCAGGTGTTATGTGTGGAGTTTGAACCATTTCCCGACGGCTTAGGTGATGCAGGTAGTCCACAACTGCCCTCTTCTGCTCACATATCCTGACCAACATGTGCAGAGTTGAATTCCAACGCGTGGGGACATCACACACCAGTCTGTGTGCCGTAAGACGCTAACGGCGCTGAAATCCGCCAAGGCCGGCTGAAGCAGCAGGTGACTTTCGAAAATGTGCAGACAGACGGCGAACTTTTACCAGCAGTTCAGACAGCTATGGGTATCACTTTACAAAGCTCTGAACCACCAGGTTGAGCGCGGTGGGCCACGCATGGAACATGCGTCAGCTGGCCTCGCCTCAAAGCTGCCACCAGGTTACGGCCATTGTCACACACACGACCTTTCCTGGCTTTAGGTTCACAGGTGTGAGACAGTGATCTGCCTGCTGTTTCAGAGCTGTCGACACCTCTTCTGCATTGTGGGGTTTGTCACCTATGCAGACTAACTTCAGCACAGCCTGTTGCCGCTTCGCAGAGGCAGTGCTGCAGTGTTTCCAGCTTGGGACTGGTGTGGAGGGTACAGTGGATGAGGATGCGCTGGAGGAGTAGGAGGAGGCTGAAGAGCATGACATTCCGGAGCTGTAGAGTGTCGGTGAAACCCTGACAGAGGTTGGGCCTGCTATCCTTGCTTTGGGAAGGACGTGTTCCATCCCTCGCTCAGACTGTGTCACAGCCTCCACAATATTAACCCAGTGTTTTGTCAAGGAGATGTAGCGGACTTGCCCACAAGCACTTGTCCACGTGTCTGTGGTTATACACTTCAGTCCCTGATCTTACCCCTGCGGTATTAAAGAACAGCAATGACTGGCTAGCTGCAGTTTCCAATATCATGTCCACTCTCTATTTGAAACTAAACCTTTCCAAAACTGAACTTCTTCTGCTTCCCCCATCCACTAACCTCCCTAAATCGGACATCTCTCTCTCAGTTTGTGGCACCACGATAACGCCTAGGCAGCAGGCTCGTTGTCTGGGTGTTATGTTTGACACTGATCTCTCCTTCTCCTCCCACACACAATGTCTCGTCCGCTCATGTCGCTTACACCTGAAGAATATCTCCAGAGTCCGTCCCTTTCTCACCCTGTAAACAACAAAAACCCTGACCGTGGCCCTAATCCATTCCCGCCTTGACTATTGCAATTCTCTATTAAGCGGCCTCCCCCTCACCAGAGTTTCTCCTCTACACTCCATCCTTAATGCAGCAGCCAGGATCACCCATCTGGCCAATCATTACTCAGATGCCTCTGCTCTGTGCCAGTCATTGCACTGGCTGCCCGTATACTACAGGATCAAAATCAAATTGCTTCTTCTCACCCACAAAGCTCTTCACAGTGCAGCACCCCCCTACCTCTCCTCCCTCATCTCTGTCTATCACCCCACTCGCGCTCTACGTTCCTCAAATGACCTTCGACTGACATCTGTAATAATCCGATCCTCCCACTCCCGGCTCCAAGACTTCTCCAGAGCTGCACCAAACCACTGGAATGCTTTACCCCAAGAAATCATGACTATCCACAACTTGCATGGCTTCAGACGATCCCTAAAAATGGATCTTTTTAAGGCGGCCTATCATACTCCCTAATAGAAGTCCTTTGTACTGTAGATAGTGAATGGCCTATCCCTCTGGACATTACTCTTCTACAAACTCCACCAAACCAAAAAGGTCTACACAGACTGTATAATGACCATCCATGTAAGCTTAGTTTTCTGCCCCATTTCCTCAAGATGCCTGGACCATCAGTGCAATAAGCCCCTGTACCTTGTGCAACCCCTATCTTGTAGTAGATTGTAAGCTCTTTTGAGCAGGGTGACCTTCATTTCTTGCTTTATTTTTTTTATTTTCTTTTTTACATTGATTCAATGCCTATTG
Source organism: Allobates femoralis (assembly GCA_033576535.1). Classification (NCBI taxonomy): domain Eukaryota; kingdom Metazoa; phylum Chordata; class Amphibia; order Anura; family Aromobatidae; genus Allobates; species Allobates femoralis. Next base: position 230,294,779 of record JARQOC010000005.1, read on the forward strand.
TTTTGTATCCAATTATTGTACTGTATTTGTTCTCTACTGTAATTACTTACTGTATTATATTTTCTGTACTCTAACCCTACATTGTAAAGCGCTGCGTAATATGTTGGCGCTATATAAATAAAGCTGTATTATTATTATTATTATTATTATTATTATTATTAGGTGGACTTTGGATGAAACAGCGTTGTTGAGGGCACGTGTGATGCTGTTGGACACGTGGTTATGCAAAGCGGGGACGGCACATCTGGAGAAATAGTGGCGGCTGGGGACCGAGTAACGTGGGACAGCATCCGCCATCAGGTCACGGAATGCTTCCGTCTCCACCAGCCGGAAAGGCAACATTTGTAGCGCTATGAGTCGCGAAATGTGATCATTCAGGACTGTGGCATGTGGGGCGTTGGCAGCGTATTTGCGCCTGCGTTCAAATGTTTACTGAATGGATAATTGAACGCTGCGCTGGGACAAGGACGTGCTTGATGGTGGTGTAATTTGTGCGTGGGCAACTTCAGGTGCAGGGCCGGAGGCTTGTTCGCGGCCAGCATGGACAGGGGATTGGCTCGCACGCACAACAGGCGAAGACGTAGCAGTGACATCAGAAAGCACCGCTCCTGGACTTTGTTGTACTTCCCACAAAGTCGGGTGTTTGGCTGACATGTGCCTGATCATGCTGGTGGTGGTCAGGCTGCTACTTTTTGTACCCCTGCTGATGCTGGCATGGCAGGTGTTGCAAATTGCCTTTTTACAGTCATCTGGAGCCAACTTAAAATACTGCAAGACTCGGGAAGACATAACATTTGCACAGGCACCTTGTGTCGTGTTGTTGTTCCGGGGACCGGTTGCCTGCCTTCTGCCTGCGTACCCGACCCTGCTTCGTACTGCCTGTTGGGATGCTACGCCTCCCTCACCCTGTGCACTGCTGTCCTCGCTCTGCATATACTCCTGCCAGGTTGGGTCAGCTACTGGATCATCCACCACGTCGTCTTCCTATTCCTTGGCTAATCCCTGGACTGCTCCTCCTTCTCCTCATGTGCCACCATGATGACCGTTACAATAGTTTGGCTGTTGTTTCAGGTATACCCCCAGTGGTAAATGTTTACACCCATTCTTTTTGAATGGGCATTACAAAGACAGGATACCCGCATCTTTTCAATGTGAAAAATGTTTTGAGGCCCTCCTGCACGTCTCTATCCAGGGACAAAGAGGAGCCTCCCAATTTTTGGCTGCCCTGACCAAAGGGCTATACTACAATACACCCAGTTCTTGTTAACAGGCCCTCCTGCACGTCTCTATCCAGGGACAAAGAGGAGCCTCCCAATTTTTGGCTGCCCTGACCAAAGGGCTATACTACAATACACCCAGTTCTTGTTAACAGGCCCTCCTGCACGTCTCTATCCAGGGACAAAGAGGAGCCTCCCAATTTTTGGCTGCCCTGACCAAAGGGCTATACTACAATACACCCAGTTCTTGTTAACAGGCCCTCCTGCACGTCTCTATCCAGGGACAAAGAGGAGCCTCCCAATTTTTGGCTGCCCTGACCAAAGGGCTATACTACAATACACCCAGTTCTTGTTAACAGGCCCTCCTGCACGTCTCTATCCAGGGACAAAGAGGAGCCTCCCAATTTTTGGCTGCCCTGACCAAAGGGCTATACTACAATACACCCACTTGAGGGTTACAGGCCCTACTACATGTCTGTATGCATGGGTCATTGTTGAACATCCCAATTTTTGGCTGCCCTGACCAAAGGGCTATACTACAATACACCCACTTGAGGGTTACATGCCCTACTACATGTCTGTATGCATGGGTCATTGTTGAACCTCCCAATTTTTGGCTGCCCTGACCAAAGGGCTATACTACAATACACCCACTTGAGGGTTACAGGCCCTACTACATGTCTGTATGCATGGGTCATTGTTGAGCCTCCCAATTTTTGGCTGCCCTGACCAAAGGGCTATACTACAATACACCCAGTTCTTGTTAACAGGCCCTCCTGCACGTCTCTATCCAGGGACAAAGAGGAGCCTCCCAATTTTTGGCTGCCCTGACCAAAGGGCTATACTACAATACACCCACTTGAGGGTTACAGGCCCTACTACATGTCTGTATGCATGGGTCATTGTTGAACATCCCAATTTTTGGCTGCCCTGACCAAAGGGCTATACTACAATACACCCACTTGAGGGTTACAGGCCCTACTACATGTCTGTATGCATGGGTCATTGTTGAACCTCCCAATTTTTGGCTGCCCTGGCCAAAGGCCCAGGCTAAAATACACCCACTTGAGGGTTACAGGCCCTACTACATGTCTGTATGCATGGGTCATTGTTGAACCTCCCAATTTTTGGCTGCCCTGACCAAAGGGCTATACTACAATACACCCACTTGAGGGTTACAGGCCCTAATACATGTCTGTATGCATGGGTCATTGTTGAACCTCCCAATTTTTGGCTGCCCAGACCAAAGGGCTATACTAAAATACACCCAGTTCTTGTTAACAGGCCCTCCTGCACGTCTCTATCCAGGGACAAAGAGGAGCCTCCCAATTTTTGGCTGCCCTGACCAAAGGGCTATACTACAATACACCCACTTGAGGGTTACAGGCCCTACTACATGTCTGTATGCATGGGTCATTGTTGAACATCCCAATTTTTGGCTGCCCTGACCAAAGGGCTATACTACAATACACCCACTTGAGGGTTACAGGCCCTACTACATGTCTGTATGCATGGGTCATTGTTGAACCTCCCAATTTTTGGCTGCCCTGGCCAAAGGCCTAGGCTAAAATACACCCACTTGAGGGTTACAGGCCCTACTACATGTCTGTATGCATGGGTCATTGTTGAACCTCCCAATTTTTGGCTGCCCTGGCCAAAGGCCTAGGCTAAAATACACCCACTTGAGGGTTACAGGCCCTACTACATGTCTGTATGCATGGGTCATTGTTGAACCTCCCAATTTTTGGCTGCCCTGACCAAAGGGCTATACTACAATACACCCACTTGAGGGTTACAGGCCCTACTACATGTCTGTATGCATGGGTCATTGTTGACCCTCCCAATTTTTGGCTGCACTGGCCAAAGGGCTATACTACAATACACCCAGTTCTTGTTTACAGGCCATCCTGCATGTCTGTATCCAGGGGCATTGGTGAACCTCCCAATTTTGGACTGCCCTGGCAAAGGAAGATACTACAATAGACCTAGTTCCTCAAAATGGGCACTTTATTTCTAGACAGGGCTTCATGTACGTCTCTTGTCAGGGTCATCGGAGTGTCGCACAATGTTTTCACGTAAAATCTTTCATGTAATCACAAAAAGTGACATACACCAGCTTTATCTCACTATTGGGTATGTGCCCTTAACATTTCCACCATAAATATTCATTTTGGTGTCATTTTGGAAGGTTTCTGGAGACTCCGTAAAATTGGCGTGAAACTCGGACAACATTGTTCACAGCTGTGACTTTTGAGTGAGAAATGCTTCCAGGGGTCTTCCCCATGGTGTTGCCATGTCATTTCAGCACTCTTCTGAGACTTTTGTGACATTTTTAGGGTTTTTCCATGCTGCCGGTGACTCACCGTGGCCGGCTGACTCCGGTTGATACAGGCGATTCTTCTCCTTCCTTGTCACGGGTGGACCGCGCCTGCCGGTAGTGGGGCCCGGTGTAGTGCAGATCAAAATTGAAGACGTCTTGCGGGAACAGATTAAAAAGGGGTTTAATTTGTTTGATTCGTGACGCCACCTATGAGTAGATTCGGTAAGGGCTACCGACGCTGCGGAACCCCCGGGGGATGGACAGCAGCAAGATGTTACGCTCCCCACAGGCTGAGCGGTGATCCCCGGGGGCTGGAGCTGCTCAAGATGTTGTGCAGCAGCTGCGGTTACCTTAGTGTGCGGACGGATAGTTCATAAGGAGACACGGACACAGATAGTCTCTGCAACGGGTCTTTACTGTAACCAGCAGGCAGTACATGGCTTACAGTGGTTGAGTAGTAGACCGGGTGGACTCAGCAGTGATAGTGTTCCTCAGAGATCCGCAGTGTTCCTCCATTCTACCTACTTAGTTCCTTCTTTTTGCCAGCGTCGCCCAGGAATACCAGATCGGGTACGGGGAGGCTGCTTCAATGCCCTATCCATGATGTACGTTCTGGATGCTTTGGGGAGCCTTGGATCCCTCAGTGGGTACACCGCTGGTTAGACGACTGGAAACTGGCTGGTGGTGGGGTGCTCCTGTAAAGCTGCTCCTCCACGGGGCTGGTTCGCGTGGCAGAGGTGAACTGCTGCCAGCTTCGGTACCAGTGAACCGGCTGTGAGTTGTGGGCACGGGAGTCTTTTGGGAACCCGTGTAGAAATGCCCAATCCCGGTAGTTAAGGCCTCAGGTGCTGACACCCGACCGGTGACGGCCCAGGGGCCCGCACGGAGTGCGGAGCCCCCGCTCCTCTCCAAGTTCTAGTCTGCTCTTGTCAGGTTCTAGATTCTGTCTCCACTGTCTAGATTACTGTGTGTTCTACTTCACTACCCTAACACTCCACCCACCAGGACCTAGGATTGGTCCTCTGTTCTAGGTGTTGTATGTTGGGTTGGATCTCAGAGTTAACTATTGCACTGCTTTGTCAGAGAATATTGCGGCTGCAATACTCCCTTGTGACGCACTCGTTGCGGGGCGCCACACTCCCCCTTGGTTAAATCAGCTTGTCCCCAAGCGTCAAACTACTCACATTACAGAGGTTTTTGTATTTTTATACATATATGACACACTTTTATTAAAATGAAAAACAGGTAAAGGTATGCTTTGGTGACATAAGCAAAGAAACAGGTAATCACTTTGTGCGGACCCGGCGGGCGGTCGGCTGTACTTTAACTAGAGTCCAGGCTGTAGCCGCAAGATCACACGGTTAGTGATTAACGGGAACAGAGTCATTGATGAAGTTCAAGTTTTAAAGTCACTGGCTCTGGGAACGATGGCGCACCCGGATAGCAAACCACCCATCTGCACAAGCATAGCGCTCGTAGGTGATAATATCGCCCCGGTATAGGTCGCAATCGGGATGTCCTCTTGGCAAGTTTGACTCAACATCCCGGCGCCCCACAAACACCTCCTCATTCAAACCCACCTCCCAAGCGAACCCCCACCCGGTATTTAAATTAAAGGTGGAAATTCTACCTTCACGGCGGAGTTCATCAGGCAGCGGCGGCTGGCGGCGAGCCTCGGCACGGGCCTGCATATTGGCACGTTCTCGGGCTTGCCACTCCTCTCGTCGTCTCTGGCGTACATCTCCGTCGTTACGGCTCGGGGTGTAGAGATGAGTAACGGAGCTGGTGGTTTGGCGGGAAGCTTGAACTTGGCGGGCTGTCTGTATCGGAACCCGGTGGAACGGCACAGGGGAAGGTGTCGGCAGTGCACCCGACCAGTGTACCCGAGCTGTACGCCCGGTAGGAAGTTCCTTGTTGTCTCCCCAAGCGAACCCGGTGTCGAAATCCTCAGCGGTGCTGTGGGTCTCGTCGTCATCCTCTCCGACCTCTTCCTCGATGACCACATCAGGCTGCTCGTTGATGAGAGATATTGAAGCTTGTTCCGTTGTACAACGGGGCGGTGGTGCTGCGGATCCTTCCGTAGGGACGTCCTGCAGGGCTTCCAGGCTGCCTGCTTCTTCATCTGTTTCCGCAGGTAAAGGTGTTTCAATCCCGGTTACCAGGTAGGCCTCGGCAATGGCAAGGGAAGCCTCCGGTACGGGGATAAAACAGGCGACTGTCTCTGTAGTGGTGAAACATGTCGCGGGTTCCTCAGTGGGAACCTGGTAAAGATCGAGTTCTTCAATGGAGCGTGTTATGAGCTCCGGCTCAAGAACGGGATCGGTTGCGATGTTGGTCGCTGGAACGGGTTGAGTTGCGGCCTCCACCGGAATGACGCAGTCTATTGGCTCAGGTGACGGAGCAGGACAGGTGGTAGGCGACGGTGAGGCGGTCGAGAAGCTGGTGACGTCGTCTGGGCTTGGAGAAGCTGTACCCGGTCGGCTCTGCTGCATCGCATGGTGTAGTCGTCTGCCTAGGGTCGCGCTCCAGCTACGGATCGTCCATTCCACTGTCTCTAGTAACCGCACCCGGAGGTCTTGTAGAGCTTCTAGCCAGAAGTCGGGGCTGCCGTCTATAGTAAGTGCAGGATCCGGACCCGGTTGGCTGACAGCTGCTCTGGCCTCCGCCTCGACCTCCCGCATCAGGTCTTGGAGTCTCATGCTGGCCATTCTTCTCGGAGGGAAACCACACCCGTAGAACCGGTAAGACGTCCTGGTAGAGCTGGTGAAGAAGTCTTCTCTTTCTGTCGGTGTGTCTATCTATGACACTCCCATTCCCTCTGGGCTTTCATAGTCCAATCGTGGGAAAAGTCTTTGGGGTCCGCCCCCATGGTTGATTCGAGCAATCAGGGCGGACAAAGAGTTTGGCGCCTTTTGTCCTGAGCCCTCCCACGATGAGGGGGGGGTTGACTCACTCCTGGGCTTCACGTGGCGGCTTCTTGTGGCGGGAGCGCCATCTTGGGCGCCATCTTGACCCAATGGTGTAAAGGCGGGAAAGTTCTTTTAGGGACGAACAAAGTCCAATTGTAGACAATAAAGTCCAATTTAAGCACAATATACCCGTTGGGTAACGGGCCTGCTCGTATCCTGTTCGTGACGCCATTTTCTGACTCACCGTGGCCGGCTGACTCCGGTTGATACAGGCGATTCTTCTCCTTCCTTGTCACGGGTGGACCGCGCCTGCCGGTAGTGGGGCCCGGTGTAGTGCAGATCAAAATTGAAGACGTCTTGCGGGAACAGATTAAAAAGGGGTTTAATTTGTTTGATTCGTGACGCCACCTATGAGTAGATTCGGTAAGGGCTACCGACGCTGCGGAACCCCCGGGGGATGGACAGCAGCAAGATGTTACGCTCCCCACAGGCTGAGCGGTGATCCCCGGGGGCTGGAGCTGCTCAAGATGTTGTGCAGCAGCTGCGGTTACCTTAGTGTGCGGACGGATAGTTCATAAGGAGACACGGACACAGATAGTCTCTGCAACGGGTCTTTACTGTAACCAGCAGGCAGTACATGGCTTACAGTGGTTGAGTAGTAGACCGGGTGGACTCAGCAGTGATAGTGTTCCTCAGAGATCCGCAGTGTTCCTCCATTCTACCTACTTAGTTCCTTCTTTTTGCCAGCGTCGCCCAGGAATACCAGATCGGGTACGGGGAGGCTGCTTCAATGCCCTATCCATGATGTACGTTCTGGATGCTTTGGGGAGCCTTGGATCCCTCAGTGGGTACACCGCTGGTTAGACGACTGGAAACTGGCTGGTGGTGGGGTGCTCCTGTAAAGCTGCTCCTCCACGGGGCTGGTTCGCGTGGCAGAGGTGAACTGCTGCCAGCTTCGGTACCAGTGAACCGGCTGTGAGTTGTGGGCACGGGAGTCTTTTGGGAACCCGTGTAGAAATGCCCAATCCCGGTAGTTAAGGCCTCAGGTGCTGACACCCGACCGGTGACGGCCCAGGGGCCCGCACGGAGTGCGGAGCCCCCGCTCCTCTCCAAGTTCTAGTCTGCTCTTGTCAGGTTCTAGATTCTGTCTCCACTGTCTAGATTACTGTGTGTTCTACTTCACTACCCTAACACTCCACCCACCAGGACCTAGGATTGGTCCTCTGTTCTAGGTGTTGTATGTTGGGTTGGATCTCAGAGTTAACTATTGCACTGCTTTGTCAGAGAATATTGCGGCTGCAATACTCCCTTGTGACGCACTCGTTGCGGGGCGCCACACTCCCCCTTGGTTAAATCAGCTTGTCCCCAAGCGTCAAACTACTCACATTACAGAGGTTTTTGTATTTTTATACATATATGACACACTTTTATTAAAATGAAAAACAGGTAAAGGTATGCTTTGGTGACATAAGCAAAGAAACAGGTAATCACTTTGTGCGGACCCGGCGGGCGGTCGGCTGTACTTTAACTAGAGTCCAGGCTGTAGCCGCAAGATCACACGGTTAGTGATTAACGGGAACAGAGTCATTGATGAAGTTCAAGTTTTAAAGTCACTGGCTCTGGGAACGATGGCGCACCCGGATAGCAAACCACCCATCTGCACAAGCATAGCGCTCGTAGGTGATAATATCGCCCCGGTATAGGTCGCAATCGGGATGTCCTCTTGGCAAGTTTGACTCAACATCCCGGCGCCCCACAAACACCTCCTCATTCAAACCCACCTCCCAAGCGAACCCCCACCCGGTATTTAAATTAAAGGTGGAAATTCTACCTTCACGGCGGAGTTCATCAGGCAGCGGCGGCTGGCGGCGAGCCTCGGCACGGGCCTGCATATTGGCGCGTTCTCGGGCTTGCCACTCCTCTCGTCGTCTCTGGCGTACATCTCCGTCGTTACGGCTCGGGGTGTAGAGATGAGTAACGGAGCTGGTGGTTTGGCGGGAAGCTTGAACTTGGCGGGCTGTCTGTATCGGAACCCGGTGGAACGGCACAGGGGAAGGTGTCGGCAGTGCACCCGACCAGTGTACCCGAGCTGTACGCCCGGTAGGAAGTTCCTTGTTGTCTCCCCAAGCGAACCCGGTGTCGAAATCCTCAGCGGTGCTGTGGGTCTCGTCGTCATCCTCTCCGACCTCTTCCTCGATGACCACATCAGGCTGCTCGTTGATGAGAGATATTGAAGCTTGTTCCGTTGTACAACGGGGCGGTGGTGCTGCGGATCCTTCCGTAGGGACGTCCTGCAGGGCTTCCAGGCTGCCTGCTTCTTCATCTGTTTCCGCAGGTAAAGGTGTTTCAATCCCGGTTACCAGGTAGGCCTCGGCAATGGCAAGGGAAGCCTCCGGTACGGGGATAAAACAGGCGACTGTCTCTGTAGTGGTGAAACATGTCGCGGGTTCCTCAGTGGGAACCTGGTAAAGATCGAGTTCTTCAATGGAGCGTGTTATGAGCTCCGGCTCAAGAACGGGATCGGTTGCGATGTTGGTCGCTGGAACGGGTTGAGTTGCGGCCTCCACCGGAATGACGCAGTCTATTGGCTCAGGTGACGGAGCAGGACAGGTGGTAGGCGACGGTGAGGCGGTCGAGAAGCTGGTGACGTCGTCTGGGCTTGGAGAAGCTGTACCCGGTCGGCTCTGCTGCATCGCATGGTGTAGTCGTCTGCCTAGGGTCGCGCTCCAGCTACGGATCGTCCATTCCACTGTCTCTAGTAACCGCACCCGGAGGTCTTGTAGAGCTTCTAGCCAGAAGTCGGGGCTGCCGTCTATAGTAAGTGCAGGATCCGGACCCGGTTGGCTGACAGCTGCTCTGGCCTCCGCCTCGACCTCCCGCATCAGGTCTTGGAGTCTCATGCTGGCCATTCTTCTCGGAGGGAAACCACACCCGTAGAACCGGTAAGACGTCCTGGTAGAGCTGGTGAAGAAGTCTTCTCTTTCTGTCGGTGTGTCTATCTATGACACTCCCATTCCCTCTGGGCTTTCATAGTCCAATCGTGGGAAAAGTCTTTGGGGTCCGCCCCCATGGTTGATTCGAGCAATCAGGGCGGACAAAGAGTTTGGCGCCTTTTGTCCTGAGCCCTCCCACGATGAGGGGGGGGTTGACTCACTCCTGGGCTTCACGTGGCGGCTTCTTGTGGCGGGAGCGCCATCTTGGGCGCCATCTTGACCCAATGGTGTAAAGGCGGGAAAGTTCTTTTAGGGACGAACAAAGTCCAATTGTAGACAATAAAGTCCAATTTAAGCACAATATACCCGTTGGGTAACGGGCCTGCTCGTATCCTGTTCGTGACGCCATTTTCTGACTCACCGTGGCCGGCTGACTCCGGTTGATACAGGCGATTCTTCTCCTTCCTTGTCACGGGTGGACCGCGCCTGCCGGTAGTGGGGCCCGGTGTAGTGCAGATCAAAATTGAAGACGTCTTGCGGGAACAGATTAAAAAGGGGTTTAATTTGTTTGATTCGTGACGCCACCTATGAGTAGATTCGGTAAGGGCTACCGACGCTGCGGAACCCCCGGGGGATGGACAGCAGCAAGATGTTACGCTCCCCACAGGCTGAGCGGTGATCCCCGGGGGCTGGAGCTGCTCAAGATGTTGTGCAGCAGCTGCGGTTACCTTAGTGTGCGGACGGATAGTTCATAAGGAGACACGGACACAGATAGTCTCTGCAACGGGTCTTTACTGTAACCAGCAGGCAGTACATGGCTTACAGTGGTTGAGTAGTAGACCGGGTGGACTCAGCAGTGATAGTGTTCCTCAGAGATCCGCAGTGTTCCTCCATTCTACCTACTTAGTTCCTTCTTTTTGCCAGCGTCGCCCAGGAATACCAGATCGGGTACGGGGAGGCTGCTTCAATGCCCTATCCATGATGTACGTTCTGGATGCTTTGGGGAGCCTTGGATCCCTCAGTGGGTACACCGCTGGTTAGACGACTGGAAACTGGCTGGTGGTGGGGTGCTCCTGTAAAGCTGCTCCTCCACGGGGCTGGTTCGCGTGGCAGAGGTGAACTGCTGCCAGCTTCGGTACCAGTGAACCGGCTGTGAGTTGTGGGCACGGGAGTCTTTTGGGAACCCGTGTAGAAATGCCCAATCCCGGTAGTTAAGGCCTCAGGTGCTGACACCCGACCGGTGACGGCCCAGGGGCCCGCACGGAGTGCGGAGCCCCCGCTCCTCTCCAAGTTCTAGTCTGCTCTTGTCAGGTTCTAGATTCTGTCTCCACTGTCTAGATTACTGTGTGTTCTACTTCACTACCCTAACACTCCACCCACCAGGACCTAGGATTGGTCCTCTGTTCTAGGTGTTGTATGTTGGGTTGGATCTCAGAGTTAACTATTGCACTGCTTTGTCAGAGAATATTGCGGCTGCAATACTCCCTTGTGACGCACTCGTTGCGGGGCGCCACACTGGCAGTCATTTCATAAAAATACTCGTGTCTCCCATAGGATACCATTGGGCTCGTTACTCGGGCCGAGTACACGAGTATCTCGGGATGCTCGGCCCGAGCTTCGAGCACCCGAGCATTTTAGTACTCGCTCATCACTAATTATAACTGAAATTAGGACTGGGATGTGTTTGTTGGTTGATATTGCTGATAGACCCAATAAATGTAGTATATTATTCACTACCCAATTAACCAGATTTATAGCTAACCATTCTTAGTGAATGGATAAGGTAGATGAGTATTGATTCTAACAAAGTATTTTGAGACGTTATGTTCTTGCATGTAGTGTTACTTACAGCTGATATTACAATTCCTCATAATCAGACCCATGTTCACAATACACTAGTTTCACATAGAACAAGAAAAGCTTATGGCAGAAATATATTAATATTAATATAAATTTATAATGGAGTCTGTGAAAATAACCATAATATTCTATATACTGTATATTTGTTGCAGCTTGGCATGTGTCTAAGTGTGTTCTGCCCATTTAAATTTAGTAGAAGAAAGTAAGGCTGAATTTGCCACATGTAATAACATTTGAAATGCAACATGTAACCTATGTTATGATTGTTAATATGGTTAGTAGAAATGAACAAACCTTTGAAAGTTTGAATTCGATATTTTTCGCCAAACGGGTAATGTTTGCCAAACAGTTCACCGAACATCTGAATCCCATTCAAATCGAAGTTATGCAAAATGGGGGGCCTAGATTACACCTTAAAAGGGGCCCAAAAGCTGCCAAACAGAGCTCAAACCATTTTACCAGTGGACCCATACTGTTTTGGCACAGACATTATCTAGGGCCGTATCTAGAGGGGGGCTGGCAGGGAATCTGCCCCGGGTACAGCAGGCAGGGGGGCACCCTCAGTCTCCTCCTGCAATGCCCGAGGTGTTTCCCCGCTGGCCGCATGTTGCACACCCTTTCCCGCAGTGTAAGCTGGCTTTATTCTCTACCTGCAGAGCCGCACACTTACAGGACCTGTGCTTACAAGACCTGTGATGATGTCAATGGACGGGAGGAGTCGGGGTCACATGATCAGCTCCTCCGTGTATGCAGGACTCTGCTGTGCTAATCTTTATGATGCTGAATGAGGTAAAGTTTATCTGGGGGGTCAGGAGGGATTTACAGTGTGGATGTAGAAGACGAGTGTGTACGAGGTGTACGAGCGTAGCCGAGTGTGTACAAGGTGTACAGAGCGGAGCCGAGGGTGTACAAGGTGTATGGATTGGAGCCACGTGTGTACGATGTGTACGGAGCGTACCCGAGAAAGTACGATGTGTACGGAGCAGAACTGGGAGTGTACGAGGTGTGCGGAGTAGAGCCGAGAGTGTATGAGGTGTACTGAGCGGAGATGAGTGTATATGAGGTATGCGGAGCAGAGCCGCATGTGTACGGGATATACAGAGCAGAGCCGCATGTGTATGAGGTGTACGAAGTGGAGCCGAGTATGTACGAGGTGTACGGAGCTGAGCTGCATGTGTACAAGGTGTACGGAGCAGAGCTGAAAGTGTGCGAGGTGTACAGAGCGAAGCTGAGGGTGTACGAGGTGTATGGAGCAGAGCCACATGTGTATGGGGCATACGGAGCAGAGCCCCATGTGTACGTGGTATATGGAGCAGAGCCGTGTGTGTACGGGTTGTGCACAGCAGAGCCGTGTGTGTACTAGGTGGTGGGCTCTGTGGGGGGCATGATAATACTTGGAGGGGTGTGAGGAGCCTTTATACTTTATTGAGGGCTGTTTGAGGATTGTGTTGGGGCCATTATACAGAGTGAAGAGGTGTAGGAGCCATTATACTGTATGTAGGTCCATTACACTACAAGGAGGGCTGTATATGTGTCACAGTTGGAGATCACATTGTGCCAGTGTAGTAGAGGGGCTTACAGTGGGGTCATCATACTGTGCGTATGGAGGAATTCACTGTGGGGCATCATATAGTGTTTGGGGGCACTTCTGTTGGCATCACACTTTATGGCTGTAATGAAAGGGGAATCAAGGGACTTCAATTGGAGGAAAATTAATTTGTAAGGGCTGCAAAGTTGTGAGATATGTTATTATGTGACCCAGGCAAATATTTTTTTGCGGGGCAATAAGAACTTCTACTAAGGAGTCTCATGAATTCTATTTAAGTCCCTGGTGCAGGATGCATTGTCCCTCTGCTGCAGGATTGATTGGCCATAATTTACACACCAGGTCCAGTGCTGCCCCTCGGTACATACAGGCATCCAGCCATGTTTCTCCGGAGCGGTGGTTCGTCAGTGGAGCTCGTCCACCTTCCCACTCCCACATCCTTGCTCAACCTAATTTGGACAGTCCCGGTTATTGGCTCCAGACAGCCCTGTGTGCGGTGCTTGTGATTGGCTAAGTGTTTCAGGAGGAGGCATGCTCTGTTGGGGGAAGACGTGCCATTTTCCCAGCTTAGTGTAGTGGCGGCTCGTTGATACTCAGACTGCAGATCATTGCATGTGATGTATGGGCGGTGCTGAATGGTGGACATGTCTGACTACTCAGTGCCAGGCAGCCGCCACATTGGAGCTGCCCAGTATGGACACAGTATGAGGAGTAAGGGGGATGGATGTGGCACAGTATATGTAGTGGAGGGGGATCAGTATGGACACAGTATGAGGAGTGACAGGGGGATGGCTGCAGCACAGTAAGTGGATGTGAGGGGGGAGTGGTGTGGATACAGTATGGGGAGGGGAGAAGGGATGGCTGCTGGCACAGTATAAGGAGTGAGAGGAGGATGGGTGTGAACACAGTATGTTGAGTGAGGGCTGATGGCTTCTGACACAGTATGAGGAGTGAGAGGGGGATGGGTGTGAACACAGTATGCGGAGTGAGGGAGGATGGCTGCCGACACAGTATGGGGAGTGAGGAGGGGATGGGTGTAGACAGTGGCATAACTTTAGGACCAGGGGCCTGGATGCGTAAGCTTCAGTGGGGCCCCCAATTATTGCAAATCTTTAATAGTATTAGTCTTTTTTTATAGGCCAAAGGAACTTTTGGGACCCCCCGAGGCTGCAGGGCCCGTGTGCTATCGCAACCCCTGCACCTATTGTAGTTACACCCCTGGGTGTAGATACAGTATGTAGAGTAAGAAAGGGATGAAGTAATGAAGAAACAGTAGGGATGAGAAAAATGTAAAGGGGCGCAGAATAGAGACTGAGCATGTGTGGACTTGTATGGAGAGGGGGCAGAATGCAGTGACCGTATGTCAAGTTTGGAGAGTTTGATGAGGGAGAACAGTATAAACTGTGGACAGTATAGGAGGACACAGTGTAGACACAGTGTTTCCCAAACTCCAGTCCTCACGGCCCTCAACAGGTCATGTTTTCAGGATCTTCTTAGCTTTGAACAGGTGATTGAATCATTATCAAGGTATCTCCTGTGCAATGCTAAGGAAATCCTAAAAACATGACCTGTTGGGGCTGTGAGGATTGGAGTTTGGGAAACACTTGCTGTAGAGGATAGTGTGACCATGGAGCCCAGTATGGAAAGGAGAGGGCAGTGTGATGAGGGGGCAGTGTGGAGGGCATGCGCCAGAAGAGGGACAGTGTATACTGTAAATCTTATTTTGTGGAGGGAACAGTGAGGAGAAGCAATTATTTATTCGGGGGCACAGTGTAGGGCAGATATTTTTACTCAGGAAAATGATGATCATTCTGTTATTTTTAAGAATATCGTGCCAGGATGTGCTGAAGAAGACCGGACAAGATGGAAATCTGCAGAGATGAGCTGTGGATGTGAAAAGTCATCATGGTGTCTAGACAAGAGGAAGAAATAAAAAAATGACCCTTATCAGAGACAACGTCAACTATAAGGTACCCAGATGTAAATGATTATTTGTGATAATGACTAATTCTCATCAGTCCTGTATGTTTTTATTGACAGCTGGTAACAACAGCTAACAGTATGTCCTTACCATTGCTACTGATTTAGGAGGAGTTGTAGGTTCATGCAGTACAAATGTGTATGGGTCTGACCTGACATTACAATTGTTTTACCTTGTACTGATGGTGGTTCTGATGTTGAATTTTGGTACTGATGAGGGTTGTGATTTCAGTAATGATGGAGGTTCTATTTATGTATTTCTATACCTCTGGTGGGTCTGGTTATGTATTTCGTACTGATGAAAATTTTGACATAGTGTTTCTGTACCTCTGGTGGGTCTGGTGATATATTTCTGTACTGAAACAACGTGTAATATACACACTGTCACAAACAGCTCTTGCTGGTTCTAGCAGTCATATAAGTGCAAAAATGGATGATTGGTCACATGACGTCTACTGAGACCACTGGGGGGGGCACCAAGCCGAACTCTTGCCCCGGGTGCCAAAAAACCTAGATACACATTTGCATTATCTTTCTACACTATTACTTAGCAAGCCACTGTAACACTCACAATGCTTCCGAGCCCGCTGATGAACTTCAGACATCCCCCTGACTTCCCTGATGTTGTCTCAGGTTACACACTTACTAGGAGTGAATGTGATCGATTGGCAGAGATACAACAATGGTCAGATGTGGTATTGAAACCCGCTAACAAAGGGGGCAATGTCGTCATCTGGCCGGTTAATATGTATGAGAGGGAGGCGTTTCACCAATTGCGTAATCGCACTTATTATAAGCGTCTCACCTTCAACCCTCTAGTTAAATTCAATACCGAACTGAAGGATATATTGAAAATGGCTTTGAATGTCGGCATTATCACCCGATATTTGGCAACCGCTCTGTTGGTGGATGAACCGACTATTGCTACTATGTATCTGTTTCCAAAGATTCACAAATGCGAACACAACCCTCCGGGTCGACTGATAATGTCTTGGAGTCATGGCTTTCTCGAAAACATTAATCAATGGATTGACGCAAAGATCCAGCCATTGGTGAGTAATCTCCCTTCGTTTATCAAGGACACGGCTGATTTTTTTTGAGACAAATCGATGGCCTCTTTATAGGAGATGACTTTATTATCGTCACTTGTGATGTAGAGTCACTATACACCAACATACGTCATTCTGACGGTTTAGAGGCCATCGATTCGTTTATGGATCACTCGTGTTCTTTGGGGGATATTAAGACATTAGTATTGCGACTATTGGAGTTTTCCTTAACTCATAATTTCTTTTTGTTCAAAGAGTCCTTCTACCTACAACTTCAGGGAACTGCTATGGGTGCTTCTTTTGCACCCGCTTATACAAATTTGTTCCTGGGGCTGTGGGAGAAAGACTTATTCCTGTCGGATAGATCTATCATGATGGACCGTGTCCTTTTTTGGACACGGTACATCGATGATGTTTTCTTTATTTGACAGTGATCATTTGAGTTATTGGAGGAATTTATTCAATATCTAAACTCCAGTCACCATAATTGTGACAGCAGATTACTTAGGGTGAAAGGAATTGATTTGCTCAATGTTGGAATTAGGGGTGGTAATGTGAGTAAGCGTCTCGCACAAAAAGAGACTAGATGGATATGGACATTGCATACTGTTCATCCTTATGGATTGAATGAGCACCTTAGTTTTGTTCCCTTTATCTAAATTTTGGCACTTTGTGTTTTTAATTTTTATATTTTAATATTAGGCCGTAGATGATTGATCAACTAGAAGACAGATTAACACCCTCTAGGACACTCCATACGCACAGAGACTTGACCTAGGATGGGCCTTTATAGGAGACGTCTGCCTAGGAAGAGCACATAAGTCAACTTAGTCAAAAGTATGCTTACCACTACACTTGAAAATGGATATGTAATGGATGGATAAACAGTGTAATGAGAAAAAGAAATAAAAATTTGCAGTTTTTCAGCAGCAACAGAAAAAACCTAAGATCAGGCAATTAAAACATTTTGTATACCCCAAAATAATAACAATAAAAATATCAGCTCAGGGTGCAAAAGAAGCCCTCACACAGCGCCAGATCCCTAAAATGTAAAATGTTATGGTTCTCTGAAAGCCATGAAACAAGCAAGATTTCTTTTTTTTTAAATTTCTTAAGTTTTTTTTATACCACTTAAATAAAACAAAAGGTATACATCTTTGGTATCAACATTATCTAACTGGCCTGGAGAATAAAGTTGTCAGGTCAAATTTATGGTAAAATGAATGCTGTAAATAAAAAAGAAAAAACTAATGCAGATTTTAATTTTATTTTTAATTTCAACACACACATTTTTTTCCCGCATACCATTACATCACATGATGAAATTAAAGGTGTCTTTCAAAAGTCAAAAGTATAACTAAGGGTACCTTTACACGCGGCTACATTTCTTGGGTGGCTACAGGTAACTTACTGGTTGCAGTGAAATCATGGAGAGATTATTCCATTTGTACACAGCAACAAGATAGAACCTTGTCTCCATGATTTCAGTGCAACCAGTAAGTTACCTGTAGCCACCCTAGAAATGTAGACGCGTGTAAAGGTACCCTTAGGGTACCTTTACACACGGCTACATTTGTAGCTTGTCACCACGTAACTTACTGGTTGCAGTGAAATCATGGATACATGGTTCTATCTTGTTGCTGTGTACAAATGGAACCATGTATCCATGATTTCACTGCAACCAGTAAGTTACCTGGTGACAAGCTACAAATGTAGCCGTGTGTAAAGGTACCCTTAGGGTGCTTGCACACTGGCGGTTTTGAAAAAATGCAGCAGATCCGGTGAAACAACTGCATCTGCCACATTTTCCGCCTAACGGCAGCACGTGCAGAACACTTGCGACAAGCCCCATGCATTGTCTATGGGGCTTGCGGTAAGTGTGTGGCAGATGCGGCAAGTGCGATCTTGGCAGTTGCGGCAGATGTGGCCGCGAAAAAAACGCAGTCAGCGGCATGCGCAATGCAGTGCAAGAAGCCTACAGAGCTGCGCGGGTGTACTGACATCACCCGATGCCGGAAATGACGCGATTTGTATCATAACAGCCCTATTACAGCCTTTACAGCACCGAGGAGAGGAGGGAGGTGGTAAATACAATATGAATAGACGATTAGTCTATTAGGGCGTGATCTTATGACAAAGAAGGCCCGCCCAAGGGGCTAAAGAATATAGCCACTGCTAATTAACATTGTTAATGAGTAAGTTCTAAAACGTTTTTATGCTTTTTTGAGACAAAAGGAGTGTGAGATTAGTGATAGGATGCTGCAGGGACATGTTTTGCTAGCTTATGAGGCGTTTTGGAGGTGACAGGATCCCTTTAAGGCCTCATTCAAGCATAGCGTTTTTGCTCCATCTTTTGGTGTAGTTTCTGCAAGAAAATCAGATCCTCTTTTTGCAAAAAAAAAAGCATTCACAAATGCATCATCTGTTTGTGTTGATTTTTTGATAGAGACACACGCACACATTTTTTTAGCCTCCATGGCGATCCCACGGTGAACCCTGGCGATGTCTTCCTTCCCGGCACTGGAAGGACTTGTCAGTAGTATGAGTACTTACAGGACCTGGTCCCTTGTGACTTTGAGGCTGAGTCACAACGGGCCAGGTCCTGTCAGCATCGTACCCACAGGTCCTGCCAGTGCCGGGAAGGAAGACATCACCGTGGCTCATCGTGGGATCGCCGAGTAGGGTAAGTAATGGAGCATTTGTGGTGTGAAAAATGCACCAGAAAAACAGAGCAATAATTGATGCTCAATATTTTATGGATGCACTTTCTGCTCCAGCAACACAGCAGTCAAAAACTCTGACGTCTGCACAGCAATTTGTAAATCCCATTTACTTTGCTGGTAGACACAGTGACTGATCTGGTTTTGGTGCAGTTTAAAAAAGAATAAGCAACACCAAAAATAGATCAGAATGGTCCAGTGTGAACATAGTCTAAGGGTGGCTTCACACTGCGGTGTGATCCGGTCTGGGGCTCACGAGCTAGCCGCGGCTCTGACCTATCAGCGGCGGCAGCTGCGTGCGGCAGCACACCGGACCGGAGGGCAAATTGGCCCTCCAGTTCTGTGTGCTGATCCAGTCCAGGGCTTTCAGGTTCATCCCTGACAGCCCTGGACCGGATCACACTGCAATGTGAAGCTTCCCTAAGAATATGGCTCTGCAGGCCCCAGGTTCACTCAAAACAATCTAAAGGCATATGGACAGGAATTATTGTCAGGAGTTAATCTCCTTAAATGGAATTTGTCAGCAGGTTTTTGCTATGTAATCTGACAGAAGACTAATGTAGGGATAGAGACCCAGAATACAGGGATGTATCACATAGTTTACTGGGTGAAGCAGTTGTCACAAAATCACTGTTTTAGCAGAGCTCAGAATGTTTTGCCCTATGCGACACCACAGCTTTCTATGTACATTGCATATTGACAGAAAATTTCTAATCAGTGCTGGGTGTGGTTGTATTAGGAGGCAGCTTGTCCTGTAGTGATAATCTATTGCTGATAAAACATTTTTTGTATCAAAACAGTGCTCAGAAAATGCAATCAGGGTCTCTGCCAGTACATCATGCTGCTCTTGCATAGTAAAAACCTGGAGACAGAATCCCTTTAAAGTTCTGGCTACAGAAAACTATGAAGCCCTATGATTGCTGCATGTTTTTTTTTCACATGAACTCCAACATAAAAACAATTGTGGTATATTCTAGCATAATTGTCCCCAAGAATCATTAATTCTAGGGAAGAATATAGCAATTATTTGGCATTGTATACCGGTCACATATGGCCTATGGCTCCATAGTATGAAGCCATTCAATGACTTTGGGCTTTAAAGCAGGCTATCCATGCATGACTCTGCTATATTCGTGAAGCTTACAGCTGCCTATGGACTGATCTGTGCCTTTGGAGGATGATGTGGTTTATATGTATGATATTTGATGTCATCTGTGTCTCCACCTTGTTATTCCTCATTTCTGTGTTTCTTTGCAGTTTCTTTTTCTCCTATTTTCCTCTTGTCTTTTCTACACAATATAGGACGGACCATAGTGTTTTTTTCTTTTCAGTTGTGTAATACATGTCAAATTATATGATTTTTTCCATGATTGTTCAAATGGAGCATATATAACTTTTTATTATAAAAGAAGGAAATGATCCATTGCCATGCACAGCGCTAGATCAAATCCTGTGAGCACAAAAGATCAGGTGTTTGGAAATCATCATGCCTGATTTTTCCTTCCACTGATGTTCACTGGCAAGTCTATCCGGATCATTCCATACACATAAAATTGCTAAATTGTTTGCCAATCCTGCAAAAATACACAAATTTTAACTGAATTGAAACAAATGGATAAATCTAGGAATGCCAGCTTTAATGGATATGTTGGTAAGTAGAAGATATCATATATCGACTGTTATTTATTTGTTTCACCGCCTTCAGCTCGGTTTTGAGCTATGGTGACTTTATGGATGAACGCTCTACATGAAGATTGATCTTGTGTAAGCCCAGATAGGTCCACAATAGTCTTATCCACTGTTGCAAGTGATAACTTTAAGGTCAGTAAGTGCTTGAGTGCTGGGATACCCATTGATTTCTAGAAATCCTAAAACGAGGGCCTGTGTCACTACTTGGAGGGCAAGCGGCGAGGCCCTGGTCAAAAGGAAAGGGCCACTCGCCTTTGGCAGGGGTGGGTTGGGCCAAAGAACAAATGCCCCTGCGCCGCTCCCTCATCAGATGTGTAGGGAGCCCATGTTACTCTGCAGGGTTTGCTGCTTGATGGTCATCCCTTTATCGGACATGGTCGCACAGTGCACTTTGTGCCATTTCTGCTAGCAGTGGCATGGCCGAGTCTGCACATAAGCAAAATTAAAGGTGCAGTGCCAGCAAGTCCTTTAACATAATATGCTGTTTATTATTTCATAGAAAAGTGCAGACTGTACAGTCAAGAGCCAGAATAAGAGATAACTGTAATAACAGTAGTTTAAAAAAGTTTTCACATGAGCAAGGTAAGGTTCATTTTAATCAATAGATCTTGGAACAATAAGTTCCACTAATGAATGTGTTTAAAAAAATATTCCTGTGCTGAAATAATCTTATATGTGTCCTTGCTATGTATTGTCTTTCTATTCATTTGTATCCTCCCCTGTCTAGGAGATGTGGTATGATCAGACCATGTCCCTGTATGGTCAGCATGTCCAACTGCCCCTGACAGCTTATGAATACCAATAACCGGCAGTGGAAGATCAGCACTGCTCAGCAGGTGTCATCACTGTTCCCTGCCGGGGATAGTGCCACATCTCTGCTGCCGGCTTATTACTATTTATAAGCCATCAGGAGCAGTTGTACACTGTGCTCATTGAAGCACAGCTGACATGGGGAGAAGACATCTCAACAGGGGAGGGCAGAGCAAGGTGGACAAGCACATAGGATGATGTGGTGCCCAACTGGTCGGGCGCCACGTAGGGGAGCTGCACCCAGACCACAGTATGTAGTATTCCTGTGAACAGGGAGCTGGGATTTCAATAGGGGACCCTCAGCACACGTATCCACACACTTTAGGTCAGGGGACCAATAGAGTTAACCGTTACTGAGGAACCCGTCCCGATGGGAGGAGCTTATGTGGGTAGTGGAGAGCAGGAAAGTCAGTCAGAGGGAGAAGTCGTTTGGAGAGGACTCTGTGAGCATTGCAGTGGAGGGCACCTCAGGAGAGGTGGCCCAGGAGCAGAAGGGGATCCTAGGGTGTTGCGGTGCACCCGAATCTGTGCCTTTGTGTCTACTGGAGGATCGGCTCCGAGGCAGTGCGGGCGTTTACCCTCGGGTCGCAGAACCGGAGGGCACGGGCTTTTCAAGAAGTCACGGCCCACACCCGGCATAATTCCCCTAAGGGTCCGGAGATCTAAAGACAAGGACTGTCCATAAGGATACGAAGGCACAGGTGGAGGGGTCTGTGTGTGGGAGCACTAAGGAAGGAACAGAGGGAGAGTGCAGTAAGGACAGATGAAGGGACCAAGTAGGAACATCACCGAGGGTCCCCAGTGAGACATCCTAGTTCTCTGGTGACTACCCAGGCCAGCAATACCCGTAGACTGGGCATAAAGACTGTTTTCTGTCTGAGTTAACAATAAAGCCCTGTTTAGAGTCAAAGACTATGTGTTATGTTTTATTGGCCGGCGCTGGAGAAGCCATACTCTTGCTCCCTCATAATAGACTGTGAGCCTGCATCTCCACCTTACGAGCCGCCTCCCTGTGGGAGTTCTCTATACATCCATCACTGCCCCATGGATCCCACTCCATCTATGAGGAGCGTTACCCAACTAGCCGCCTTATCATCCCCGGAGGTCTGCAAGTAGCACCGGTAACATTACTGGATACCATAGGTGGTGTCACAAACCTTTTTATTTTTAACCCTTTTTCAGCGACCGCCAGGGCCATGGGATGGGGAACAGGTCACCTGTGACATCCCCAGTTAATCAACGCTCGGAACCGGGTACCCCACGGCCCTGGGGTGGGTCAATGATAAGACAGCACAAGAGTGGATAGTGCACAGGAGGAGAAGACAGTGCAAGGGGGGACAGCACAGGTGTGGGGGCAAGAGACACAGCATGAGGGGGAGACAACATGCACAGGGGGAGAAGACAGCACAAGGAGGGACAGTGCACAGGGGGAGAAGACAGTTCAAGGGGAATAGCACATAGGAAGAGGTGACCATGCATAGGGTGAAAGCAAGAAGCACAGAGCACTGAGGGGGAGATACAGTGCTCAGGAACAGCACACAGAAGGAGAAGACAGTACATGGGGAGAGGACAGAAAATAGGAGGACAAATGGAGGTGGGGACAACTCATGTGGGGGAGAGCAACATACAAGGCAAGAGACAGTGCACGTGGGGAGAAAACAGCACACAAGGGGAAGAGAGAACATGGGATGACAAGACAGCATGAGGTGAGAGACAGTACATAGAGGTAGAAGACAGCACACAGGAAAGAGACAGCACAAGAGGGTTATAGATAGTGCACATGGGGAACACAGTGACCTGTGGGGAGACAGTGCACATGGTGTAAAGACAGCTCACTGGGGAAGAATACAGCGCACGGGGGAGAGACACAGTGCACAGGGAGAAGGACACAGCAACACAGCACACAAGGGGAAAGCCACAACACACAGAGAGGGAGAGACAAAGAGCACAAGAGGGAGACAGCACACAAGGGGGGACAGTGCACAGGGGGAGAGAAACAACACAAAGGGGGAGACAGCACATCGGGGGGATAGCATTCAAAGGGGAGAAAACAGCGTATAGGGGGACAGCGCACGGGGGGGGAAGGCAGTGCACAGGCGGAGAAGAAAGGGCACAGGGGGAACAGTGCAGACTTCACACAGAGAGGAGATAGCATACTGGGGCAGATAGCACACAGGGGGAGAAGACACAAGAAAGATTATATTGACGGTTATTGTATTGTATGTATACAGCACAGAAACCTCAATATTATATATAAACAGCCTCTTTATTATAATCATTTATATGTGTTTTAAAAGGGCCCAATGACACTCTCACGCTTGGGCCTACAAAAACATGGAGCCGGCCCTAATGGTCAGACACCACCATTACCCAGGACATATCAGAGGCACATATATAAGATTATGTCAACACAGGAACATTTTATTTAAACAAATCCAATTTTGGAACTTGTCATTATTCCAAGATCTATTCATTAAAATGAACTTAAAAATGAACTTTGTTCATGGAAAAATCCCTTTAACTCCTGGCTGGAAACTTTGTCAACACTAGTACTTAAGAGAATGATGACTGTTGACATCGCAATGCAAAAAAAATGCCTTAGGCTAGGGTCACATTAGCGTCATGGAAGCTCTCAATTCCAAATTGTGAAGAACGCTCCTGTTAACACATCCATAGGCTCCCATGTTAAAAATGCATTGCAAAAGTGCAATGCATTTGATGCTAGGCATTTTTTGAACATGGGAGTCTATGGGAAATGCATGCGTTAATGCTAACGCTAAAAAGGGAAAAAATGCCACAAAAATGGCAATGGAAAAAACTGCTTCCTTTAACGCATTCCACGTATAGTTTCTTTTAAAGAAAGCAATACAGATTTCTGACAAATATTATCAAATAGAATGGTTTGCAGGAAAAAAAGCAAGTAGGTAATAGAGAAAGTGAGATATTTTCACTCGTTTATTCTCTTCTACAGATGAGTATCTAAGATTATGTATTACCTCTATGTATAATAGAGTGTAAACCAAGCATTTGTAATTTCCCTTTACTCACTTAAATAAGCATTGTTTCCTTATTTATACAATGCAAATAGTAATCTCAGATCCTCCAGTGGGCTCCAGGACTCCAAAACCATGCTATGCTATCAGCAGTAACATGGTTAGCTAACTGCTGTGACTAAATGGATATTGTGAATTACTGCAGGCAATGGATGAAAAGTGATGCCCTCCCAGCACACAATGCTTCTGTGCAGAATTGGTCAAAACAACACAACTTCACAGACAGAGCAGCAGAAGGCACTGGCTCCTCTCTTTATTACCTGGAGCAATATGTGCAGAGAGGGGAGATAATGAAGAACTTGACTAATTCAGTGTGATCCAGCTGACTAAGCCAGGGGGCTTTGCAGAGCATGCAAAGCTATAGAACCCAACGCTCTCCATTTCCCCTGGTACCTGCACAGTCAAAACAAAGAGCAACAGAGATCAAAAACTGTGAAACGTCAATAGAATAAAAAGCACAGGCAGGCTGCTCCTAAATGTAACTGTTCTTCATTCTCTTCTCAGTATCCTGCCAAGTTGTGAATCCAATGTACTTCATAGTGCAAAATAGTCATATATGGTAACATAAAGTGGGTGGAATAAGTATTGAACACGTCACCAGTTTTCTAAATAAATATATTTCTAAAGGTGCTATTGACATGAATTTGTCACCAGATGTCTGTAACAACCCAAACAATCCACACAAGCAAATAAACACCATAGATGTCCATATATGAAGTTATATGCGACAGTGAGATGTGACTAGGGATGGGCGAATCTACTCGCTAAGGACTCGTTACTCGGCGAGTAGTAAGGGACTCGCAGGACTCGGTACTCTGCGAGTTTCCCAGTGATTACTCGCACAGTAACGAGTCCAATGCAAATCAATGGCAATCCTAGTTTTGTCACAGACTCTGACAAAACTAGGATTGCCATTGACTTGCATTGGTCTGATTACTGTGCAAGTAATCGCTGGGAAACTCGCAAAGTAACTGCTGTTACTTTGCGAGCCAAGTCCAGCTGTCTTCTCTGTGCCGGCTGCCGCAGCTCCAGGGTCCTAGAGCCCGCCTTCTCACAGAGATGATGTAGCAGAGCTGCGATTGTTCTCAGTCTGCTCATTCCCTGTGCATAGACATCTATATCTATGCACAGGTGATGTAGCAGAGAGGACATCGCGTTTTGGACTACGTCGGACGGAAGAGGATTTTTTTAATTAAAGATGGAGTCTCTAATGGCTTTTTTTTTTTATTTCTAATAAAAAATTTTCTCTGTGTTGTGTTTTATTAACCCTTTATTGGAGATTCTTAGTGGCTGGGTCAAACGTGGCCTGACATTAAGAATCTCGGGCTTAATACCAGCTTGTATAACAAAGCTGGTATTAACCCCTTTATTACCCAGCTGCCACCGCCACCAGGGCCGCTGGAAGAGCGGGGTTCAGCGCCAGAGGATGGCGCTTCAATGACCGCGCCATCTTCTGGGGCGGCTGCGGGCTGCAATTTGCAGCGGGGGGTGCCCAGAAAGCTTGGGCATCCCTGTGCTGCGGATTCCAGCCCCCAGCTGCTTAGCTGTACCTGGCTAGACATAGAAATTGCGCGGAGCACCACGCATTTTTTTTTTATTATTTCATGAAATTCATGAAATAATTAAAAAAAAGGGCTCCCCTATATTCTTGTGTCCGGCCAGGTACAAATAGGCACATGGGGTTGGGGGCAGCCCGTCGCTGCCTGCTGGATCCGGCTGGTTCCAGAAATACGGCGAAGCCCACGTGAAATTTTTTCTGACAAATCCATAAAACAATGTAAATAAAAGGGACTGCATCTTTATTAACCCCTGGACCATGGGCGAGGGGTTAATAAAGATGCAGTCCCTTTTTTAGGATTGTTTTATTGATTTTTCAGAAAAAAAATTACATGGTCTTTCTGGAACCAGCCGGATCCAGCAGGCAGCGACGGGCTGCCCCCAACCCCCAGGTGCCTATTTGTACCTGGCCAGACACAAGAATATAGGGGAGCCCTTTTTTTTTATTATTTCATGAATTTCATGAAATAATTTAAAAAAAAATGCGTGGGGCTCCGCGCAATTTCTATGTCTAGCCAGGTACAGCTAAGCAGCTGGGGGCTGGAATCCGCAGCGCAGTGATGCCCAAGCTTTCTGGGCACCCCCCGCTGCAAATTGCAGCCCGCAGCCGCCCCAGAAGATGGCGCGTTCATTGAAGCGCCATCCTCTGGCGCTGAACCCCGCTCTTCCAGCGGCCCTGGTGGCGGTGGCACGCTGGGTAATAAAGAGGTTAGGGCCAGCTTTGTATTATCAGCTGGCCCTAAGCCCGAAATTTATGGCGGGCACGCCAATATTAGACATGACCGCCATGAATTTCTATTAAATTGTTTTAAAAAAAACACAACACAGAGAAAATTTTTTATTAGAAATAAAAAAAAAAGCCATTAGGGACTCCATCTTTAATTAAAAAAATCCTCTTCCATCCGACGCAGTCCAAAATGCGATGTCCTCTCTGCTACATCCCCTGTGCATAGATATAGATGTCTATGCACAGGGAATGAGCAGACTGAGAACAATCTCAGCTCTGCTACATCAGGCAGCAGGCGGGCTCTAGGACCCAGGAGCTGCGGCAGCCTGCACACAGAGCAGACAGCCGGACTCTTATCTGTGCGATTACTTGCACAGTAAACGAGTCCAATGCAAATCAATGGCAAAACTAGGATTGTTTCAGGCTGAAGCTTCCGAGATACATCTGTGATTTGTAAATCGCACACTACTCGCTATTACTCGCTTCCCCATTCATTAACATTGGACTCGCATCGAGTAGCGAGTCCCGGGCTCGGACTCGCTAGAGTCAAGCGATTCCGAGTGATTTAGGATTCGCCCATCACTAGATGTGACACAAGAAAAAAGTATTCAAAACAAAGAAATTGAGGTGTAAAAAGCTATGGAAAGTCATGGCACCATCTGAAATCTATCAGTAATTAGAAACCAATTGTGCCACTTAGTAAAAAATACTATGAGCAGGATCAACTGAAGTTCTATAAAAATGATATTTCACTACCAAGGTGCCACACAAGAAATATCTCATGATAGGAAAAAGCAGTGAGCTGTCTGATGATCTTTGTAACTTTATTGCTGCAAAATATACTGATGGCATTAGTTACAGAAGAACTCTCTCAGGGTTCCAGGGGGCACAGTTGGAGCCATAATCCAGAAGTGAAAAGAACATAATTTCACCATAAACCGCCCGTGACCTGCTTCTCCCCGCAAGATTTCAGAGAAGAGAGAATCAAAAGGTTTGTCTAAGAGCCAAGAACCACTTGTTGAAAACTAAAGAAATACCTGGAATCAGCAGGTATAATTGTCAAATAAAACAATAAGTAATGCACTCAATCTCCACAGGCTGTATACATGCTCACCAAGTAAGTCTCCATAGCTGAATAAAAAGCATGTTCAGGTGCATTTAAAGCTTACTCAACAATATTTAGACAAGCCTGTGAAATACTGGGAGAATATAGACTGGTCAGATGAGACCAAAAATGAACTATTTGGATGCCATAATACACACCATGTTTGGAGGACAAAGAGCACTGCATATCACCCCCAAAACACCGTACCAGCAGCAAAGATTGGAGTTGGGAACGTCATGCTCTGGGCTGTTTTTCAGCATAAGGCTATGGCAAACTTCTTATCATTAAAGGAAAGATGAATGGAATAGTATACCAAGACAGTTTTGATGCCATCTACCAGGATGATGAAGGTAAAACGAGGATGAATATGACCTCAAACACACAGCCAAGGAAACTCTCCACTGGTTTCAGATAAAAAATCAAGTTACTAGAGTTGCCCAGCCAATGACTTGACCTTACTCCAGTAGAAAATTTATGAAAGGAACTAAAGCTCAGAGTTCATAGAAGGAATTCATGGAATCTTCAGGATTTAAAAAGTGTTTGTTTGGAAGAATGGGCCAAAATCACACCTGAGCGATGCATGTGACTAGTTTCTCCATACAGAAGGTGTTTTGAAGCGGTCCTCACAAACACAGGCTTTTGTGTGAAGTATGAAATAAACGAGAGGAGGCACATTCCTATACATTTTCCAGTGTAATTTATCATTATTAAACATAACTTAATTTATGGACATCTATGATTTGACTTTCTAGCCTGTGTGGATTGGATGGGTTTTTACCAACATCCAGCAAGAAAGTCATGGCAATACCACACTCAGAAACATTTATAATTACTTAGCAAATTGGTGATGTGTTTAATATTTCCTTCAGTTTGTCTCTCTCTGTATATATATATACAGTGCCTACAAGTAGTATTCAACCCCCTGCAGATTTAGCTGGTTGACACATGCGGAATTAACTTGGCATTGTGACATTTGGACTGTAGATCAGCCTGGAAGTGGGAAATGCAGTGCCACAAAAATTTTTATTTTTTTTATTTTTTTTAATTTTTTTAAAGCGTTAAAAGTTAATTCAGAGGGTCATTTATTATTCAACCCCTCAAACCACCAGAATTCTGTTTGGTCCCCCTAAAGTATTAGGAAGTAGCTCAGGCACAAATAACAATGAGCTTCACATGTGTGGATTAATTATCTCTTTTGCCAGCCTTTTCTGACTATTTAAGACCCTCCCCAAACTTGTGAACAGCACTCATACATGGTCAACATGGGAAAGACAAATGAGCATTCCAAGGCCATCAGAGACAAGATCGTGGAGGGTCACAAGGCTGGCAAGGGATACAAAACCCTTTCCAAGGAGTTGGGCCTACCTGTCTCCACTGTTGGGAGCATCATCCGGAAGTGGAAGGCTTATGGAACTACTGTTAGCCTTCCACGGCCTGGAGAGCCTTTGAAAGTTTCCTCCCGTGCCGAGGCCAGGCTTGTCCGAAGAGTCAAGGCTAACCCAAGGACAATAAGAAAGGAGCTCCGGGAAGATCTCATGGCAGTGGGGACATTGGTTTCAGTCAATACCATAAGTAACGTACTCCACCGCAATGGTCTCCGTTCCAGACGAGCCCGTAAGGTACCTTTACTTTCAAAGCGTCATGTCAAGGCTCGTCTACAGTTTGCTCATGATCACTTGGAGGACTCTGAGACAGACTGGTTCAAGGTTCTATGGTCTGATGAGACCAAGATCGAGATCTTTGGTGCCAACCACACACATGACGTTTGGAGACTGGATGGCACTGCATACGACCCCAAGAATACCATCCCTACAGTCAAGCATGGTGGTGGCAGCATCATGCTGTGGGACTGTTTCTCAGCCAAGGGGCCTGGCCATCTGGTCCGCATCCATGGGAAGATGGATAGCACGGCCTACCTGGAGATTTTGGCCAAGAACCTCCGCTCCTCCAGCAAAGATCTTAAGATGGGTCGTAATTTCATCTTCCAACAAGACAACGACCCAAAGCACACAGCCAAGAAAACCAAGGCCTGGTTCAAGAGGGAAAAAATCAAGGTGTTGGAGTGGCCTAGTCAGTCTCCTGACCTTAACCCAATTGAAAACTTGTGGAAGGAGCTCAAGATTAAAGTCCACATGAGACACCCAAAGAACCTAGATAACTTGGAGAAGATCTGCATGGAGGAGTGGGCCAAGATAACTCCAGAGACATGTGCCGGCCTGATCAGGTCTTATAAAAGACGATTATTAGCTGTAATTGCAAACAAGGGTTATTCCACAAAATATTAAACATAGGGGTTGAATAATAATTGACCCACACTTTTATGTTTAAAATTTATAAAAATTCAACTGAGCAACATAACTTTTTGGTTTGTAAGATTTATGCTTCTGTTAATAAATCCTACTCTCATTTGCAGTTTGAAGGCTCTAACTTATTGGCATCTTATCAAACCACCTAAATCTGCAGGGGGTTGAAGACTACTTGTAGGCACTGTATATATATATATATACACATACACATATATATATATTTATATTTATATATTTATATATACCGTACATACTTGCGTATAAGCCGAGTTTTTCAGCCCAAAAATTGGGCTGAAAAGTCCCCCCCTCGGCTTATACGCGAGTCACTGTATACTGTATACACTGTATACAGTATACAGGCCCCCCCATCAGTATATAGGCCCCCCCCCTTGCTGCCACAATCCTGTAAAGCAAGAGATCATTATACTTATCCCTGTCGCCGCTGTCCCGCCGCCGCCATCGTGCTCCTCCGGCTTCATCTGGCTTCTTCCAGATTCCTCCTCCGATGGGCGCAGGCAATGTCGTCATTGTCTGTGTGCCAGAGGAGGAAGCCGGAAGAAGGCGGATGAAGTAGGAGGAGCGCGATGGCGGTGGCGGGACAGCGGCGACAGGGATAAGTATAATGATCTCTTGCTTTACAGGATTGCGGCAGCAAGGGGGGGGGCCCTGTATACTGATGGGGGGGACTGTATATACCTCTGGGGCTGCTGTATACTACCACAGGGGCTGCTGTATATACCTCTGGGGCTGCTGTATACTACCACTGGGGCTGCTGTATATACCTCTGGGGCTGCTGTATACTACCACTGGGGCTGCTGTATATACCTCTGGGGCTGCTGTATACTACCACTGGGGCTGCTGCTGTATATACCTCTGGGGCTGCTGTATACTACCACTGGGGCTGCTACTGTATATACCACTGGGGCTGCTGCTGTATACTACCACTGGGGCTGCTGCTGTATATACCACTGGGGCTGCTGTGTATACCTCTGGAGCTGCTGTATACTACCACTGGGGCTGCTACTGTATATACCACTGGGGCTGCTGCTGCATACTATCACTGGGGCTGCTGCTGTATATACCACTGGGGCTGCTGCTGTATATACCACTGGGGCTGCTGCTGTATATACCACTGGGGAGGCTGCTGTATATACCACTGGGGAGGCTGCTGTATACCACACTGCTGGGGGCTGTATACCTGTGCTGGGGTCCACCCTCAGCTTATACACGAGTCAATAGGTTTTCCCAAGTTTTGGGGGCAAAAGTAGGGGGGTCGGCTTATACAGAGTATATACGGTATATATATATATATATATATATATATACACAGGTGCATCTCATTGAATTAGAATATCATCGAAAAGTGAAAAGTTAATTTATTTCAGTAATTGAACTTAAAAAGTGAAACACGAATATATATATATAGTGTCATTACAGAGTGATCTATTTCACATGTTTATTTCTATAAATGTTGATGAATATGGCTTACAGTCAATGAAAATCCAGAGGTCATTATCTAAGAAAATTAAAGTAGGGAGGGTGAAGGGTTAAAAACTGTGCTGCCATATTCCATGAGACATCATAGGGTGAAAATAATATTTATTTATAAGTCAATGCATTTCAGATCTCCCTGAAACACCCTGAGACATGGCAATATGATATCGATTTGTCCTGAGGAAGGGGCCAGGGAGCCCTGAAATACGTTGACTAATAAAGTAATACTATATTCATCCTTTGATGTCTCGTGGAATATGACAGCGCGATTTTTAACCCTTCGTCCTCTCTACTCTATATGCACCACACTGGGACTTCAGCAGACATGATCTGCCTTTATAGTGGTTGTGACTCTCACAACCACACAAGGTGAAGCCTCTGATACCTATTTAGATAATATTTTATCTCTCAGACCCTTCACCCTCCCTACTTTAATTTTCTGAGATAATGACCTTTGGGTTTTCATTGGCTGTAAGCCATAACCATCAACATTAACAGAAATAAACACTTGAAACAGATCACTCTGTAATGACTCTATATAGTATATGTGTTTCACGTATTGTATTGAATAACAGAAATAAACTTTTCGATGATATTCTAAGTCATTGAGATACACCTGTATATATGCACGTATGTATATATATATATATACACACACACACTTCTTGACATTGGCAATGCACCTTCACACAGAAAGCAGTAGGATTATTAAAATCACAGAATCAATAAACATGTTGAGCATTTGATGAAAATAATGAAAGCAAATTTGTCAAAACAGCTCAGTCTATTTAGTATTGAGTATGAGTGCCATGTGTAGAAATACCACACTACACACCATGACATGCTATCAGTGAGGTTGGGAATGATCTAATGAGGAATGTTCTGCCAAGCTGACTGAACTTGGACCCACCAATCACCTAGATTCATTGCTGGCAGACCAGCATTGATGTCTCTCATGATGATCAATGATGTGCTGATGAGAGACAAGTCCAGTGGCACTGCAGGCCATGGTAACATGTTTAGGCTATGTAGGTTGCTCAGAGTAGCAACATATGGCACGACTTTGTCATGTTAGAAAATAAGGTCAATAGAACAACTCTAGTTGGACATCTGATTCAGACCAAATTTGCAAAAATGCTTTCTGAGGATATGTTTAGTCAATGTTCAGCGTTTGATACCTCAAGCTTGATATGGGATATCAGATTTTATTTACAATATAGAATGGATCGCTACATACGAGCCTCTGAAACTTTAAAACCATATAGGCAATGTCTTGAAGAGGCCTTCACGAGAGAACATCACATTGGTTCTGTTCTAGAGATTAGGGTGTGGGCAGTGGCGTAACTTCAGGCTCAGGGGCCCCGATGCGAAAGCTCCAACGGGGCCCCCAATTATTGGAAATCTTTAAAAGTATTAATCTTTTTCTATGGGCCAAAGGAACTTTTGGGGCCCCCTAAGCTGCAGGGCCCGGGTGCGATCGCAACCCCTGCACCTACTGTAGTTACGCCCCTGGGTGTGGGGGGCATAATACTTGGTATCTGGCGCCCTTCCCAGTGTGATAACATGTTAATCTTACATTGATTTGGAGACCAAAAAGCTAAATGCCACCAAAAACATTTAGCTTTTTGGTCTCCAAATATGTTGGCGGTGTGAACATGTTCTTACAGACTTGTTCTCTGTGTGCAGGACTCATTTGTTTCTAATTAAGTTGCCTCTTGCTTTGCAAGAGATGAAGTTCCCGCCCCTTCTCTGGGCCCTGCACACATAGAGCCCCGTCGCCTTCAGTCCTTCTCAGACACAGGTCTTGCTGGATCCTGCTTACTGGTAAGTATACACACTAGTCAGGTTTTTTTAATACAACAGTTAGGACCGCGTCAGAGATGGGTACACTTTGAAGTTAGTGACGTGGCTTGATATAACTTTTTTTGCGCAAAAAAACGGATAGACTAAGTACCCTGTATTTGTTATACTATTTTTTATACTGCACTTGCATTTAATACTTTTACTGCAGTGTACTGTTGTTTTTGGTGGCATTTAGCTTTTTGGTCTCCAAATATGTTGGCGGTGTGAACATGTTCTTACAGACTTGTTCTCTGTGTGCAGGACTCATTTGTTTCTAATTAAGTTGCCTCTTGCTTTGCAAGAGATGAAGTTCCCGCCCCTTCTCTGGGCCCTGCACACATAGAGCCCCGTCGCCTTCAGTCCATCTCAGACACAGGTCTTGCTGGATCCTGCTTACTGGTAAGTATACACACTAGTCAGGTTTTTTTAATACAACAGTTAGGACCGCGTCAGAGATGGGTACACTTTGAAGTTAGTGACGTGGCTTGATATAACTTTTTTTGCGCAAAAAAACGGATAGACTAAGTACCCTGTATTTGTTATACTATTTTTTATACTGCACTTGCATTTAATACTTTTACTGCAGTGTACTGTTGTTTTTGGTGGCATTTAGCTTTTTGGTCTCCAAATATGTTGGCGGTGTGAACATGTTCTTACAGACTTGTTCTCTGTGTGCAGGACTCATTTGTTTCTAATTAAGTTGCCTCTTGCTTTGCAAGAGATGAAGTTCCCGCCCCTTCTCTGGGCCCTGCACACATAGAGCCCCGTCGCCTTCAGTCCATCTCAGACACAGGTCTTGCTGGATCCTGCTTACTGGTAAGTATACACACTAGTCAGGTTTTTTTAATACAACAGTTAGGACCGCGTCAGAGATGGGTACACTTTGAAGTTAGTGACGTGGCTTGATATAACTTTTTTTGCGCAAAAAAACGGATAGACTAAGTACCCTGTATTTGTTATACTATTTTTTATACTGCACTTGCATTTAATACTTTTACTGCAGTGTACTGTTGTTTTTGGTGGCATTTAGCTTTTTGGTCTCCAAATATGTTGGCGGTGTGAACATGTTCTTACAGACTTGTTCTCTGTGTGCAGGACTCATTTGTTTCTAATTAAGTTGCCTCTTGCTTTGCAAGAGATGAAGTTCCCGCCCCTTCTCTGGGCCCTGCACACATAGAGCCCCGTCGCCTTCAGTCCATCTCAGACACAGGTCTTGCTGGATCCTGCTTACTGGTAAGTATACACACTAGTCAGGTTTTTTTAATACAACAGTTAGGACCGCGTCAGAGATGGGTACACTTTGAAGTTAGTGACGTGGCTTGATATAACTTTTTTTGCGGAAAAAAACGGATAGACTAAGTACCCTGTATTTGTTATACTATTTTTTATACTGCACTTGCATTTAATACTTTTACTGCAGTGTACTGTTGTTTTTGGTGGCATTTAGCTTTTTGGTCTCCAAATATGTTGGCGGTGTGAACATGTTCTTACAGACTTGTTCTCTGTGTGCAGGACTCATTTGTTTCTAATTAAGTTGCCTCTTGCTTTGCAAGAGATGAAGTTCCCGCCCCTTCTCTGGGCCCTGCACACATAGAGCCCCGTCGCCTTCAGTCCATCTCAGACACAGGTCTTGCTGGATCCTGCTTACTGGTAAGTATACACACTAGTCAGGTTTTTTTAATACAACAGTTAGGACCGCGTCAGAGATGGGTACACTTTGAAGTTAGTGACGTGGCTTGATATAACTTTTTTTGCGCAAAAAAACGGATAGACTAAGTACCCTGTATTTGTTATACTATTTTTTATACTGCACTTGCATTTAATACTTTTACTGCAGTGTACTGTTGTTTTTGGTGGCATTTAGCTTTTTGGTCTCCAAATATGTTGGCGGTGTGAACATGTTCTTACAGACTTGTTCTCTGTGTGCAGGACTCATTTGTTTCTAATTAAGTTGCCTCTTGCTTTGCAAGAGATGAAGTTCCCGCCCCTTCTCTGGGCCCTGCACACATAGAGCCCCGTCGCCTTCAGTCCATCTCAGACACAGGTCTTGCTGGATCCTGCTTACTGGTAAGTATACACACTAGTCAGGTTTTTTTAATACAACAGTTAGGACCGCGTCAGAGATGGGTACACTTTGAAGTTAGTGACGTGGCTTGATATAACTTTTTTTGCGCAAAAAAACGGATAGACTAAGTACCCTGTATTTGTTATACTATTTTTTATACTGCACTTGCATTTAATACTTTTACTGCAGTGTACTGTTGTTTTTGGTGGCATTTAGCTTTTTGGTCTCCAAATATGTTGGCGGTGTGAACATGTTCTTACAGACTTGTTCTCTGTGTGCAGGACTCATTTGTTTCTAATTAAGTTGCCTCTTGCTTTGCAAGAGATGAAGTTCCCGCCCCTTCTCTGGGCCCTGCACACATAGAGCCCCGTCGCCTTCAGTCCATCTCAGACACAGGTCTTGCTGGATCCTGCTTACTGGTAAGTATACACACTAGTCAGGTTTTTTTAATACAACAGTTAGGACCGCGTCAGAGATGGGTACACTTTGAAGTTAGTGACGTGGCTTGATATAACTTTTTTTGCGCAAAAAAACGGATAGACTAAGTACCCTGTATTTGTTATACTATTTTTTATACTGCACTTGCATTTAATACTTTTACTGCAGTGTACTGTTGTTTTTGGTGGCATTTAGCTTTTTGGTCTCCAAATATGTTGGCGGTGTGAACATGTTCTTACAGACTTGTTCTCTGTGTGCAGGACTCATTTGTTTCTAATTAAGTTGCCTCTTGCTTTGCAAGAGATGAAGTTCCCGCCCCTTCTCTGGGCCCTGCACACATAGAGCCCCGTCGCCTTCAGTCCATCTCAGACACAGGTCTTGCTGGATCCTGCTTACTGGTAAGTATACACACTAGTCAGGTTTTTTTAATACAACAGTTAGGACCGCGTCAGAGATGGGTACACTTTGAAGTTAGTGACGTGGCTTGATATAACTTTTTTTGCGCAAAAAAAACGGATAGACTAAGTACCCTGTATTTGTTATACTATTTTTTATACTGCACTTGCATTTAATACTTTTACTGCAGTGTACTGTTGTTTTTGGTGGCATTTAGCTTTTTGGTCTCCAAATATGTTGGCGGTGTGAACATGTTCTTACAGACTTGTTCTCTGTGTGCAGGACTCATTTGTTTCTAATTACATTGATTTGGCTGTGGAGCCAAAGGAAAGGCCATTTCTCCAATGTATTATAGGAGCCAAGTTTCAGAACAACAACACAAAATCACATGTTGCTTATGCTACTCTGAACAGTCTGAGTGGTCTTTAAATGCTACCATGGCCTGCAGCTTCCCTGGACTTATCTCCCATCACAAACATTGAGGAGGTCATTGGCTGGCAATTGCAAAGAGAGTTGTCAGCTATGGATCTTGAAGATCTGCATGCCCAAGTACATTCATTCAGCATGGCAGAATATTACTCAATAACCATTAAAAACCTTGTTGATAATATGCTAAGTCATGCAAATGACATTACACTAAGAATAAACGTTTTAAAAATTTAGTTTCCATTTTTTCATCGATGCAATATACTATAAATTCCATGTTTTCATAATTACTTCTTGTATGTGTATATATGTATATATACTACTGTGAAAAATGTTTGAGCAAGAGTGGAGAAAATGCTGGAAAGTAAGAGTGCTTTGAGAAAGAAATGTTGGTTTATTTTCAGCAATTAACAAGTGGCAACTTAAATGAGCAAAGGTTAAGTCTAAATCAAATTAACATATTGGTGTGTCCACCTTTTGCACAGAAAACAACATCAAAGCATCACCTTTTTCAGGTATACTTGCACACACTTTTTGAAGGGATACGACATTGAGGGTGTTTCAAATATCTTCATATCTTGGAGATTTAATCCAAGGCCAGATTCATGTGTTTGTGGGCCCAGGGTTAAAAAGTCTCAGTGTGTGCCTTTAATGGTACCATCACACGTCGCAATATCGCGTAGGATATCTCATAGAAGTCACGGGAGCGTGCTTGCACAGAGATTTGGATCGTGATTGGAGTGTAGATGTGTCACGTTGAGATATCATCTACAACATTGTGGGGATTCCGGGGTGAGATCGTAAATAGCTGTCGTTAGGATTCCTTGTTTTCACAGCGCTGAATGGGAGAAACACATCGTTATCGCGGTGTCACACCGCACGATGCAGCAGATGGCATTATCGCAGATCGTCTGATTTGAGAACATGTTCTCAAATCTGCACTGTGCAATCTCACGATATCTTACACTGATATCACGGTGTCACACACTACGACGCACTTACAACATCGTTTTTTTTAAAAACGCATGTGTTTTTTTACAGTACCCAAAAACGCTGCATGCAGTGTTTTTTCGGAAGCTGAACAAAAATGCATGTTTTGTTAAAAAACGCATTGACACTTAAGTGCACCATGCGTTAACACTAGAGTGGAGGAAAATAAGTATTTAGTTGGACAACAATTGTGGAAGTTCTCCCAATTAAGATGAGGGAGGTCTGTAATTGACATAGGTAGACCTCAACTATGAGAGACAAAATGAGAAAACAAATCTTGAAAATCACACAGTCTGACTTAGAACGAAAGTTTTTCAAATTTCGGTGGAAAATAAGTATTTATTCAATAACAAAAGTTCATCTCAATACTATGTTATATATCCTTTGTTGGCAATGACAGAGGTTAAACGTTCTCTGTAAGTCTTCACAAGGTTTGCACACACTGTTGCTGGTATGCTGGCCCATTCATCCATGCAGATCTCCTCTAGAGCAATAATGTTTTGGGGCTGTCGCTGGGCAACACAGACTTTCAACTCCCTCCAAAGGTTTTCTATAATGTTTAGACCTGGAGAGTGGCTAGGCCAATCCAGGACCTTGAAATGCTTCTTACGAAGCCAATTCTTCATTGCCCTGGCGGTGTGCTTGGGATCATTGTCATGCTGAAAGACCCAGCCATGTTTCTTCTTCAATGCCCTTGTTGATGGAAAGAGGTTTGCACTCAAAGTCTTACGATACATGGCCCCATTCATTCTTTCATGTACACGTGTCAGTCATCCTGGTCTCTTAGCAGAGTAACAGCTCCAAAGCATGATTTTGCCACCCCCATTTTTCACAGTAGGCATGGTGTTCTTTGGATTCAGCTCAGCATTCTTTCTCCTCCAAACACAATTAGTTGTATTTCTGCCAAATAGTTCTACTATGGTTTCATCTGACCATATGACATTCTCCCAATACGCTTCTGGATTATCCAAATGCACTCTAGCAAATGTCCGATGGGCCCGGACATGTAGTGGCTTAAGCAGGGGGACACATCTGGCACTGCAGGATCTGAGTCCCAGTCTGCATATTGTGTTACTGATGGTAGCCTGTGTAAGTTGGTCCCAGCTCTCTGCAGGTCATTAACTAGGTCCATCCATGTGGTTCAGGGATTTTTGCTCACCGTTCTTGAGATCATCTTGACCCGAGTGGGTGAGATCTTGCATGGAGCCCCAGATCAAGGGAGATTATCAGTGGTCTTGTATGTCTTCCATTTTTTAATTATTGCTCCCACAGTTGGTTTCTTTACACAAAGCTGCTTGCCTATTGCAAATTCAGTCTTGCCGGCCTGGGTCAGGGCTACAATTTTTTTTCTGGTGTCCTTTGACAGCTCTTTGGTCTTCACCATAGTGGACTTTGGAGTGTGACTTTTTGAGGTTGCGGACAGTGTCTTTTATACTGATAACAAGTACAAACAGGTGCCAGTACTACAGGTAATGAGTGGAGGACAGAGGAGCCTCTTAAAGAAGTTACAGATCTGTGAGAGCCAGAAGTCTTGCTTGTTTGTAGGTGACCAAATACTTATTTTCCAGCAAAATTTAAAGAAAAATATTTCTAAATCAGACAATGTGATTTTCAGGATTTGTTTTCTCATTTCTGTCGTAGTTGAGATCTACCTATGATGTCAATTGCAGACCTCTCTCATCTTTTTAAGTGGGAAGACAGACACAAACAGATTATACTCACCAGCCATGTGTGGTTCCAATGCTGAAGACAGAAGTGTCAAATGGAGTCTTGGCATACTTGGCATGATTGGATGATCTTCTCTCCTCATAGTGTGTCATGCTTCTTTTGGTAAGTTCCTGTTTGCACTATGCATGGCAGCCTCTTTATCCCATGCGCAGTGCAAACATCACTATAATGAACAGATGTCAGACTCAGCTGGCCCCATCTGCTATGGAAAGTGGGCCCCCTTGTGTTACCAGGACCCCAGCACTTGCCCATGTGCACTAGGTGGTGACACTAGTCCTGTATTAACCACATATTTTCCTTTATAAATTTTCTCACAACCTTTCGTCTATTCATGTAATCCACACAGACCCTGATGTTGTGAGCAGAGCTCTGACAGCACTATGCAATAACTTACAGGACTCCTTGTTCTTTTTTAAGCTGAAGACAGTCCTTAAATATACTGACTGTGTGTTTCTAGCTGCATAAAAAATGTAAAGTCAATCAGATGGTATTGAATGATGGATAATAATCTGCCTACATTTCTCATGCTGCTCTCATATTACGTGGCAAAAACCTTTAAGGGTATCTTTAATATTGACCAAAATCTCAACTCCATTTTAATCTTGCATGCAACCTCCATCAAAAAGCGTAAATGCCGTTTAAATTTGAATTTAATTATAATGTAGAGCAAGTGATTTTAATAAACTTTCAAATATACTTTAAAAGAAAATTCTGGTTAAAAAAAATTCAGACCCCTTCCACAAGGTGTCCTCACTACAATGTGTGTGAAGCAGATACATTCATTATCACTCAGATCAGTTCACACTGAATACGGGCATGCAACCATATATGGGTGGGCCTACACTACTGACTGCAGCTCAAAGGGAAACAATGTATCAGATTACTTCAGATTACAGCACAGTGTTGAGCAATGTAAGAATGCCAGGATCAGTGTAAATTCCTGAGCCCTTTCCTTAGCACAAGCTTCTCTGATCTGTCATCTGGCTGCTGGCTCCCCACACAGCTCAAGATCTCTGATCTTGTCCTTTCTCTGCTATCACATTCCACTGCTCCCTATTAGCTACTTGACACACCTACATAGCCATAAAATGCAGTTTTTAAAAATGCATACAAAAATGTGAGAAAATAAGTCATATGGAAAAAAAACATTATCTTAGCTGCTATGTAACCCATTACTAACAACCAGTGCAGTATTGATTTTTTTTTCTTTTTTTCAATGAAATGACATTTACATTTGAACTATTGCCTGCATACACTCATTATTATACTGCTCTCTATCCCATTGGTAAATAGACTGTATTCCTTTAGAGCCAAAGATTTAAAATCAGCTCAGAACATCCTGTCATTGTTCTCCAGCCTAGTTCCTATGTTTAAATCCATACTTGAGTCATTTGATCTTTTTTATGTAGCAGTTATGGCAAAATTAGCTGCAGTACTTACATGAAAACCACTTCTGTCCAGATTTCTCAAAACATTTTATGGGTGTAGCATGGTCTTATAGGTTTAAGCCAGATTTATGCTGATGGTACTGCTGGACATCTTCCAACTTGGACGAGATATAAGCATGATGTGGATTTTCTAGCAATGTAAGCATAACATGTATTTTATCTGCTGCACTAAGCTTCGTTTGCCAATCACTACACCTACAGTTTTCAAGTTTGCCTTTACTTGGTGTTCTTAATACAGAATACAGATGGATTCTTCTAGACTCATGTGCAGATATTACTCCATCATGTAGTACCATCAGGGAGGTGTATTATTGGCCTCACATTTATTCTGCTGCATTACATTACCACAAACATATGCTAATTTACCGCCAAGTCCCTGCTGCCTAACTGGGTGAGCTATAATAAAGATAAAGGAGACAAACACGAGGCGCAATAGTGCCCTATCAATATGGCAAACGTTTTCACACAGGTCACAATGATGGTGCACTCACCTTTTCTAGTGTGCACCCACAACTAGTTTAAATCGCATGTAGTACAAAAAGCTGCTGCAGGACTTCCACCTCCACGTAACACGTGTAGAAATATCTGGATCCAGGGATGGTGTATCACAGTCCGCGCTGCTTGAAATGAACACTCAAAGAGTCTTGAATAAAGGAACCCCCTTCTTACTTTATTTGCCTACGCGTTTCAATGCTATTCCCAGCATCGTCATCAGGGCATTCAATGAGTGTTCATTTCAAGCAGCGCGGACTGTGATACACCATCCCTGGATCCAGATAACTGGGTGAGCTGGCTGTCAATCATCATGACATCTTCAATCCCAGCCTTTCAACAGAGGAGAGCAGAAACTATTGACACGTTGTCAGCAGAAGCAGCTGAATCACGGGAAGGAGCGAAGAATTAAGGTGGACACAACAGGCAGGCAGTTAGCAACTACCTGCCAGTAGCCTGCAAGCAGTGTTAAGCTGTCCGCTACAAAATAGCACAAGATTTTAAACTCCTGTACTTTCATGCCGATGTTTGCATGCACTTCAGGTCCCGTCACCCATATTAGTCTATGGCAGCATTAAGGCAGCGTTACACTATGGTAATGCTGCACTAATGCTGCAGGAATGCTGATCTATGCCGGATCCTGCATGATGGAGGCCACAACGCTAATGTGGCCCTAGCCTTATTTGTGTGCAATCTTAAAGGGACACTGTCAGGTCATTTTTCATTATGATACTAATAATAACCTTGAATAGTGCTTGGGCAGACATTTTAAAAACATGTAAAATAATTATTGTGCACTTTCTAGTTTCCATCAGCATCTTTATACCCTGCAAGGAGCTGGTGCATTAATTCTCTCCATTATATTTCCAAACAAATAGTCCGGCTGCTGTTTATGTGTTATTTAAATATCCACACTAGGGATGAGCGGATATACTCGCTACTATTCGGTATTCGCCGAATAGTAGCGGTATTCGGGCTACTCGCTACTTTCCGAGTACTTATGTGTACTCGGGAGTAGTGAGTAGTCCTAATACTTTCGTAGTGTATCTATAGATACACTGCGAAAGTAGCCTAAAAGTGAGTAAAAGTTGTTAAAAAATAATAAACTTACATACTCACCTTCCGACGCCTGCACAGGAACCGGCAGATAAGACATCCGATCTGTGGACAAGGACCTGTCACTACCAGCCAATCAGATGGCCGGTAGCGATCTGGCCAATCAAACGGCACCACGTCACAACCACGTGATCGCTAGCGGCCACCGGATCGGCCAATTTATAAGGTCCTAGATGTACTGTCAGAACCTTGCAAACTGGCCAATTAGGTGGCCACTAGCGATGACGTAGGTATGACGTGGCGCCAGCTGATCGGATGTCTTATCTGTGCAGGCGTCGGAAGGTGAGTATGTAAGTTTATTATTTTTTAACAACTTTTAATCACTTTTAGACTATTTTCACAGTGTATCTATAGATACACTGCGAAAGTATTAGTACTCGCTATACTCGCAATGAGTAGCGAGTACCGCTACCTACTCGTTGCGAGTATAGTGAGCACGAATATTAAGGTACTCGTTCATCCCTATCCACCCCCATCCAGGCTTGTGTTCACTTCCTCCCCTCTGTGCTCTGGGCTGGGAGGGGGGAAGGGTTTTGTGCTGCAGCCTGTAAGATTTCTATGTGTGTATATATATACACTTTGGTTTTCCTGAAGATATGCAGTGTGTGTATCTGCTGAGCAAATGATGAAATGTTCTTATAATCACATAGAAATATCTCAGAGCACACACTACACATATGTCTCATTCACACAATGACATGAAGAGCTGCAGCTAAACTCCTCCCTCCTCCCCCTCCCTTCTCTGTCTGCTGTGAATGAGTCACACAACAGGCAGATCACAGAGGAGGCAGGACAGTGTCATGAAGCATGAATATTCAATCATTGAGTTGGGGCGGGCAGCAGAGAAATCAGTGTGAGTGACAGATGGATGATTCTCTTTATTTGAAGCTTACAGGAGATAGGAGGGAAATATAAATAATAGAAATACATCAATAGAGAGAGCTTAGAGACAGAAATAGGAAAATAGGCGATTGATGTCGGTATGATGCCTCAGGTTGGTAAGAGTTCATAGATGCCAAACATGTGTACTATTACTGTTACCTAAGTGGTGAGAAAGAATCAGAAGTTTTAAAGAACTTTTTCCACAACCCGTAGCATTCTCATTTTTCGGGATGTGGGGCTGTGTAATGGCTTATTTTTTGCATCTTGAGTTGACATTTCTAATAATACCATTTTTGGGTAGATGTGATGTTTTGATTGCCTGTTATTGCATTTTATTGCAATGTTGCAGCGACCAAAAAAAAGTAATTTTGGTGTTTGGACTTTTTTACATTACGTAGTTTACCAATCTGATTAATTAATTTTATGTTTTGATAGATCGGATATTTATGAATGCGTCGATACCAAATATGTGCATTTTTTACATTTTTCTAATAGTTTTATTTTCAGTTGTGCAAAATGAGATTGATTTGAACTTTCATTTTTTTTCATACTTTTAAAAGCGCATTTTTAAAAAAATATTTTACACTGGCAACAGAGGCCCTTAGTGCTGCACACACCAATCACTTATCCTGTTTTTAGATGAGCTGCTCCTCGAAAGACAGAGGGAAGTGATCACTCCCTGACAATCATGTTACTGGATCATCACCAGAAAGAAGTGAATCAGGACAGCTTCCGGGGTCATTACAGGACCTGTCAAGTAACAGTGTAGATCCCATGATTCACTTCCCAGTACCTGCTATCACGGCGGGGAATAGCGCGATCCCGGCTGCAGGTCTTTGGATTGCACTGTCATTTACTGTCATACAAAGGGATACCAGCAGAGATCTGGTCCCAGATCTGATCGGCGCTGTTAGATACACATCTCAGCTGATGACATCAGTTGAGATGTGGGAGGGAGGATGCGGGCTCGCAGAGTGAGCTCGCATCATATGGTGGGAGGCGAACTATGATGTACATGTACATCAAAGGTAGTGAAGGGGTTAAACTAGATCACCAGAAGAGCAGTGCATATGTTCA
Source organism: Allobates femoralis (assembly GCA_033576535.1). NCBI lineage: Eukaryota > Metazoa > Chordata > Amphibia > Anura > Aromobatidae > Allobates > Allobates femoralis. The sequence continues at coordinate 230,338,954 of JARQOC010000005.1, forward strand.
GGAGAGAGTTATGGGTTTATAAACCACTCACACTCAAGGATAATTACTTTTGTCCATTAAAATTGAGAAATCGAAAGGACTATAAGGTGTCAGACATAAACTGAGAAATGTTACTAAACAATTACTATAGCATATGAAAAATAAAATTTGTTACACTTTAACTCCTTCACCACCTGGCGCATTTTTGTTTTTTCCTCCCCTTCTTCTCAGAGCCATAACTTTTTTATTTTTCAATGAATATACCATATGAGGGCTTTTTTTTTGCAGGACGAGTTGTACTTTAAGAGGAAATCATTTCTTTTACCCTATGGTGTACAAAGAAAGTGGGAAACAATTCTGAGTGTGGTGAAATTGCAAAAATAAGTGAAATTACACATTTTTTTTTTGGGGGGGGGGCTTTTTTTTCCACCATCTTTACTATATGGTAAAACTGATGTGATGGTATGATGCCTCGATTTGGTACGTGTTCATAAATACCAAACATGTATACTTTTACTGTTTGCATGTGTGATGTTCTGCGACCCATAGCATTCTCATTTTTCAGGATCTGGGGCTGTGTGATGACTTATTTTTTTCAGCTTGAGCTGACATTTCTAGTGATACCAATTGTGGGTGGATGCGCTGTTTTGATAGTCCGTTATTGCATTCTATTACAATGTTGCAGCATCCAAAATAATGTAATTTTGCTGTTTGGACCCTTTTTTCCATTACGCAGTTTACAGTTCTGATTGATTTTATATCTTGATAGATCGGTGTGTATTTTTAATTTTTTAATACTTTTATTTTGAATGGTGTAAAAGGCGGGTGATTTGAACTTTTGTGTTTTTTTTCATATTTTGAAAAACTTTATTTTTCATTCATTCTTTATTTTACACTGCCCCATAGGGTGCCACAGTGCTGCACTGTCCGATCGCTTGTGCTATGTCCCAACGAGCTGCAGCACAAATGATCACTTTCTGTGGTTGGCATCGCTTGCCAACCACTCACAGGAAGTGATCCCTGAATGTATCTGGGGTCACTGCAGGACCGCAGGCTATCAGGTGACACAAGGAGATCCTGCAATGTTATCGCGTGATCTTTGGTCTCGGCGGGTAACGGCGCAGTCACCGCCACAACGCATTTGGATTTAGCTGTCAGTGAATGACAGCGTGATCCAAAGGGTTGACAGGGCTGATTAGATCGCGGATCCTATTGGTGCTGTTAGCCCCACATCTCAGCTGATGAAATCAGCAAAGATGTGCGGCTAACAGAGGGAATGATGTAAGCTCACATGAAATTGAGGGAGCCGACCCATGACATATTTTTACGTCATGGGTCATAAAAGGGTTAATAAATGACTGGAAAGATTGATGTCAAATTATGAATTAATTTTTAGAATTTCAGTGCATTCTGTATTGTTATTGACAAACGTGTTTTTTTTGTTTATTGTTGAATCTAAATACCAGTTATCTCACTGTATTTTTGATTCTCTTATGTATATGTCTCTCCGTGAAGAGGACTGTAACTGAAAATAGTGCTGTGGATATTCGTATGGTATAGTCCTTTAGCTTTGATTGAAACGTCATTCACATCTTTCTTTCTGAGCGCAGTTCACTAACCAGATTTCTTGGCTTTTTTATTTCTGTATACCTTTAAAAACTATTCTATAATTTTGTGAAAGGCCTAAAAGATGAGGTCTTTTTAAATGTTACTTAGTTTACTCTAAGTTAAAAGTTACTTAAGTTGTTTTCTTACACTGACCACAAAATAATAGTTTTGATTGCACACAACATACATTGTATGTTTTACCATGTATATATAATGTCCGCACTAAAGAGGACCATGATGTCTCTAATAGAAAATTCAATTACTCTGTCTGACAGTGACACCATATAAACAGTCAAAATATTGTGTACCTTTCTGGTAATTACACACCAATGTTTAAACATTTTGGCCAACATGAAGTTGGTTAGAATTAGACAATTAGCTCTCATTAGAACTATCTGGAAATGACATCAGATATGAAAATAAACCAGGTTAGCTTATCTCTTGGGTGGGGATCTAGGAGTGGACAATAATGGTGTCTGTGTAAGTGCAGACAGGACCAAAATAAAAGTACCGTACTTGTTTATTTTACATTGCTGGGGTTTAACCACTTATTTCAGTACTGGCCGACTGGTATCAATTATCTGTATTAGCAATCTGTACTGGTTCATTGGACTATTATATTGTTAGGAGTGATAACTTTTTCACTAAATTATTATATGTAATTTCTGTTAATCATAGCATTATAAACCCTTCATATTCAATGAATTGTTGGACTTTTTAAACTACAGCTTGGGTTCCTACTATTATTGACAGACAAAGTATTTAATCAGGTCAGATATTTTTTGCAAAGAATAAAATAGAAGCCAAGCACAAATGACCTCTCCTGATGATTTGAGGATTTTTCTGTAAAGGGTACTTCACACTAAAGGTCCTGTCACACACAATGACCGCTCCAGCAATCCCAACAGCGATAACAACCTGCTGGGATCGCTGGAGCGTCGTTACCTGGTCACTGGGGAGCTGTCAAACAGGCAGATCTCCCCAGCGATCAGAGGCCATGGCAGCCACCTCCCACATCGCTGAATGCAATGTTACCAGCGTCCTCCCTGCTTAGCGCTGCCTGTAAGCAGGGAGGATGCTGGTAACTATGATAAACACTGGGTATCTAGGCAGCGCGCGCTGCCTAGATACCCAGTGTTTACCATGGTTACCAGTCAGTGAGGTCACTGATCGCTAGTTTCTCGCTGTCACAGCAGCGATGCGTGCTGACCAGCGGAAAACCAGCGATCAAAACATGACCCAGAGCACTTTGCAGTAATTAGCAACCTCACAGCAGGGGCCAGATCGCTGCTAAGTGTCACACATAACGACATCACTGGAAAGATTGTTGTAATGCCACAGTAACAACGATCTCTCTAACAATATCGTTATGTGTGACTGGGCCTGTAGCGAGATCGCTAGCGAGATCGCTGATACTTCACAGTTTATGTGATGCAACAGCAAGCTCGCCAGCGATCTCGCTATGTGTGACAAGTAGCAGCAACCAGGCCCCTGCTGTGAGATCGCTGGTCGTGTTGGGATATCCTGGACCATTTTTTGATCGTCGGGCTCCTGCTGGGCAGCATGCATCAGTGTGTTTGACGGGGACAACAACCAACGACCTCAATAATAAAGGTCTGAATGACAGGGTCCCAAAGACTGCCGTATCATTCCTGCATCGCTGGTGAGATCTGACTGTTTGACATCTCACCAGCCACCAGTAGCGACGCCCAGCGATCCCTACCAGGTCGTACAGTTGTCAGGATCGCTGGTGCATCGCTAAGTGTAACAGGGCACTTAGCCTGGATTCGGAAAATATATTTGGTACCAAAGAGAAGCCAAAAATAACCTCATTTTGATCTAGAGAAAATAATCAGGTAGCACTCAAATTAAAGAAAAAAGTAGACTTTTATTAGTCCATGCGTCGCGACGTTTTGCACAACGTGCCTTCATCAAGTACAGAGTGAGAATGAATACGGTTGTATAAATACACAGTGCAGTGTCCAATTAATAACATCAATAAGAATAGTAATTATATACATAATACTGTACACATAAAGTCATTTCGAGTTAGTCACAAAAGTATATTCCTTATGGCCTTATTAAAAACTAAACTTTTGCCTTAGTGATAATATTGACTATGCAGCAATAACAAAGAGAAGATATTCTGTAGTTAGGAAGAGGTGTACCACGGTCCGCGCTGCTGTGACATACAATGATCACAAGGAAGGCAATGCTTCAATAAAACTTCCTTTATTCTTTCTCTCCTACGCGTTTCGGAGCCATATCCGAGCTCCTTCCTCAGGGATATCAAGTTTGTTGATTTCCCTGAGGAAGGAGCTCAGATGTGGCTCTGAAACGCGTAGGAGAGAAAGAATAAATGCTTCTTTCATATGATAAAAAATAAATCATGACGGAAGGTTTCCAAGCTTCTATTTGCAACCAGTTAGGCCGGTTTTACACCACAGTTGTGGTGTTTCAGGTTCTGTCCGGTGCTTTGCAGGAAGCACCGGACAGAACCTGACTTCCCAGGACAAACAGATCTGGAGGGCATATTTGTTCCTGTTTCCTGCCGGAATAGACAGATTGCAGTTGCAGCTGCTGAAATTTTAAGACCGTGGATAGCGGGGAGCTAGTCGTGGTCCTGAAATCTCTGCAGGGGACAGATCCAGGTGCTAAAGTTTAGCAGCGCTCGCTGCTAAACTTCAGCAGCCAGCGTCAGGGAGCCGCATCTGATTTTATGTCGGATCCGGCGAGATCCAGCGCCATAGATTCCCATGTTAGGGGGCGCCGGAGGATCCGATTTGTGCCGATTTTTGCCCCGGACACAAAAACGCTGCAAGCAACGTTTTTGTGTCCGGGACAAAAACCGAACGCAGCCGGATGCTGCCGGACAGAGACAAAACCGGATGGCAAATAGCTGCCTTCCGGCACCATATGACTGCATTACCACAAAATCGGGTCAGGTTCACACCGGACAACCCCGAACCTGATCACACCATCGTGTGAAGCCGGCCTTAAGACCCCGCTACACCTAGCGACATTCCAGCGAACCCGACAAACGATATGACCTGGCAGGGTTCGCTGGAATGTGGCTAAGTGATCGCTGGTGAGATGCCACACAGGCAGATCTACTCACCGATGCGGTGACCCCCGACGATCATTGGGATCTGTCACTGTCACGGGCATAGCATGGAGATCTTTCCTCATTTCCCCTGCCACACACACCGATGCAGCATGCCCAGAGGGAGACCGATGATGAAAAAATGGTCCAGGCCATTCCGTAACGTCACGCAGCAATATCGCTGGTGAGGTTGCTGCAACGTCACAAAATCGTAAGCGATATTCTACATGTAACGGGCCTTTAGTGAAAAAGATCAAATTGGATGATCTTTTTTCTTTTGTGGATCATCAGCCTGAAAAAGAAAAAAACATAGACTATAACTTGATCATGTACTATTCAATACAAATGGGACCTTAAAAGTAGATGCTTATTCATTCTGTATATAGGAGGAGTGTTTTTTTACCAGAGTGGTTGTCCATTTACACATAAGATTTTATATTTATACAGGTCTGATGAAGTTGGCACTGCGTCAAAATCTATGCATATAAAGTAGACCAATATTTTAATAGTTATATCAGTGACAGGTGAAATAGCTACTAAAGTTGGTCTCATATAAAGTCGTGGCCGAAAGTATTGAAACCTTACAATTTTTTTCCACAAAACAAAATATTTCGCCTAGAAAATTATTGCAATTACAAGTTTTGTTGGGGTACCTTCTCACGCCACAACCGCGGGAGACATTTTTGGCAGTGCTCTAAAATGAAACCAGGCGACATTTGTCTTATCGCTGCCAAACTCCCAAAATACACGCCGCAATAAGGAGGCAATTTGGCAGCGATATTTCCATTTTGTCAAAACTGCAGTCTAGCTCTTTTGCGTCTCTTTGTGGGAAGTGGGGTCCTTATGGGTCCCCGGCAATAGCATTCAATTTCTTTCAAATGTCAACAGATAGTTCCACCATTCAACTGTAGGGAAGGAATCTGGGCACTAGAGGGCTTTTGGTGTTTTTCCTAGGCTTGTATGTGCTGCCAGCAATATGGTGTTGCACAGGACTGCACAAGGTCCAGTCACAAAAAATGTCCAAAAATTTAGAAGAAACAGACGGCACTCACCATTAGATGAAGGTTCTTTTAATCCAAGTGCTCCGTTAGGAGGTGTGGGTTACAAACATTATGTGGCCGGGAGGGAGGTGCAGGGAGGATGACGGGCCCACGTTTCGCCTGGTTAGGCTTCCAGTTCAGACTATCCTAACTTTTCAAACATTTTTCTCTGCTGTCCATAGCCAAGGAGATTACCTACAGTGCTATGGATAGTAAACCTCTTGATTATGTTGCACATTGTTGCAGACAAAGGATCATCAAGATCTCTGCAGATGGACTTGTAAACCATGAGATTGTTGATATTTTTCAACAAGTTTGGTTTCTCAATTCCTCATACAGTCCCCACAGACACAAAATACAAAGACTGAGTCAACTTTTCCCCTTTTTGGTCTTGTTTCAGGTATGATATTCATATTGGCCAGAGCTATTACTTGCCACAGGTGAGTTTGAAAGAGTTTGTTTGCTTGAAACAAAATTGTTTACCCACGATTTTGGGAGTCCACAATTTTGTCTACTCTACATTTTGGGTTTTATGTCAAATTATGGGCTTGTTCACACACATGAGCTTTTTTGGCCATCTCTGCGTTTTTTGGGCTGTGAAAAAAAAACGCAGGTGCGTTAACGCAGGGTGCTATTGAGTGTAGCTGTGTTTTTCAGCTGCACTTGCGTTTTTTTCCCCCAGTTCAAAAAAACTCTGCATGCAGCGTTTTTTGGGTGCTGGAAAAAAACGCAGGGGTTGTTTCCAAAAACGCATGCGTTTCTATAACATGGGGCCCTATGGGAAACGCATGCGTTTTTAAATGGCACATTTATGCACCCTGCGATAACGCTAGCATTTTTGCCTGCATTTTTGATCAAAAAATGACAAAGTCCAAAAAGGATTCTAATCCTTTCAGACACACAAGGGACTTTTTTAGCACTCCTAAAAAAACGCATGTGGTTTTAGGAGTGCTAAAAAAAGGCAAATTGTGTGTGAACAAGGCCTATGTCTAATTTTCCTTTTTTCCCTCAGTTATGTTGTTCCAAAACACTCAAAAGAAATAAACGAAATAAACGTGTTTATAACAAAACATGTGTGAGTACAATAATTTTTTGGGAGAAATAATTTATGGAACAATTTCTAGGGTGTCAACACTTTTGGTCGTGACTCTATGCAATAAATATTGACACTTTTGGTTCACATTTATCTTTTTCAGCTATCCTATCCACATGATTGTTAAATTCAGCCAAGGGTTCACGTGTTTGCAATGAGGAAAATGGAAAAAGCCACTGGAAGACAGCTTTGTGGCAACTTACACCCTAGAGAACAAGATGGTTTGTTGTTTAAATGAAAACGGCTTGATCCTCTTTCTCAAACCATATATATTTGAAAGTCCCCCATTAGATTGACTATGAAGGGACCTGTCACCTTGAAATCCAATCTGCAGGCACTATGTTATAAAGCTGGGGAAACTGAGGAGATTGTATATACGGTAGGTTTGTTAGAAATGATTCACTATAACCTGTGTTTAAATCATTTAAAACTCTGCTCGTTTGAGGATTTTCGGTCCAGTACGGAGTCCTAACAGTGAATCACAGCTATCTCTGTATGCACTCTTATTTAGTGAAAGCTGTCAGTAATTGATATAATCACCACCTTGATCAAAACCTGAGGTGCATAGTGGCTCGAAATTATTCAAGAGGATTATTCAGTTTGAGTCATTTTGGTGGAGAATAGATACTATATTATGTGTATCTATAGCGGCCGTCACACGCTGCGACATCCTGAACGATATTGTAAGCGATCACGTGCACGCGCAATCGCTTACAATATCGCTCACATCGCTGGTGAGATGTCACACAGACAGACTCACCAGCGATGTGGAGCCACGATCTCGCTGGTTACTATGGTACACATCGGGTAACTAGGCGCCGCGCGTCGCTTAGTTACCCGACGTGTACCATAGTTACCATCTCCCAGCATAGGCTCTGCTGCTGGGAGATCGTTCATCGTGGTGTCATACACCACGATGAAGCAGATCGCTAAATCGTAAATCGCTAGATCTGAGCTCCGGAGCTCAGATCAGCGATGTCACGATCAAGCGATTTCACATTGTAAATCGCTTGATTACATGCAACGATTTTAAGCCCGATATCGCTTAAGCGATCAAAAAGGAGATCGCTTAAACGATATCGGGCAAGAAATCGTTGCGTGTGACGGCCGCTTATAAGTGATCACCTGGGAGATCAAAAATGGTTTAGCACAAGTCACTCCATTCATGAGACCCAGGGTTTCCTATATCCTTTAAACCGTCTACAGGGATCTGGAATTTCAAAGGGTTCCTGGGCTTAGTGCAAAGGAGTCACCTGCTGGCCAGTGGTGCAGGCTGGCAGAAAGAATAATTTAGTAGCTTGTTCAGGATCAGGAAGAAGAGCAAAAATTCTAAAGCATCAGAATATTCAGTAATCATCTCATGGTTAGAGTCAGAAATATCCGCTGGAAATTAAAGAGCAAGGCACAGAGAAGTTCACTAAAACTAGACAAATTATATTTGGCAGTGGACAACCGAATTTCAGTATCTTAATTTCCTTGCAGCTCTGCCCAGGTTGCACAGCAGGGAGCAAATATTGACAGAAGTTGACTTCCAACCTCCCAGTCATGAAGGACATCAAACTATTGTTATAGTTTGTATTGTTATAGTTATTGCCTTGCACCGCATGTAATAGGGCATGATGCCAAAAAACAACTGAGATAGGAGAGAAAGTACTGATAGAGATCTTACACTAGTTTCTGAGAGGCTATTAGCAATTGGATATCGCCAAAGTAACTGGTACTCAGAGCTGGTCTTACTGTTTGTCTGTAGGGCACTGCGATGTACAATCACAGCGGGGCCCAAAACTGACTGAGTTTTGGCTTCCACTGGGAGCAAGGTGATGTCACAGTCTGGTTCATCTGAGGTCAGCTAGAGCAAGGTGGCTGAGCTCTGACCACAGATGAACTTTCCTGCATCACCATGCTCACAGCGGAATCCAAAACTACTGAGTTTCGGGTAAGAGCAGGGTGATGCACATACGTTTGTCTGAGGTCAGAGGTCAGCCTACTCACTCTAGCTGACCTCAGATGAACCAGACAGACCTCACCTTGCTCACAGCGAAAGCTTAGTCAGTTTCGGGTTGTGCCATGATTGGACATCGCATAAGATATTGTGAAGATTTTCTATGAGTAATAAAGATGGCAATAAGGTTTGTGATTGTTTTCTTTTTAGAAGTAAATGATTATTCACGGTGTGGTGAATTGTTTACTATTTACTTAGAAGTTCATACTGGCCTGATGTACTGTAACTTTGGCCCGACATTATGAACCTCGGGATTAGTGCCAGCTGGCAATACAGATATGGCATTGACCTCTTATTACCCTGTCATTAACAAACAAGAGGGAGAAGCACCACTAATTATATTGCATACAGATAAGCAGGTGCTCACCATGCCAAATAGAGCATAACGTACAACAACAAGAAGAAGGCTTGGCATACATATAAAAGGGGAGCACACCAGGATTATATTCAAACGTAACAAAGCTTTATTTTACAGATATGCGGACGTGACACATTAAAAACAGTGAAAAAACATATATAGAGGGGCCCCAGTACAGATATGACAATACTTCACAATATAGGATTAGCCTATGATCTTACTGGGGCCCCTCTATATATGTTTTTTTAACTCTTTTTAATGTGTCATGTCCACTTATCTGTAAAATAAAGCTTTGTTATGTTTGAATATAATCCTGGGTGTGCTCCTTTCATATGTATGCCAAGCCTTCTTCTTGCCCTTATTACCCTGTCTGCCAACCAAATGGGCAGCTGGAAGAGTCGGGTACAGCTCCAGAAAAAGGATGCTTATATGTATGCGCCATTTTTGGGGTGGCTGCAGGCTGCAATTCATAGTGTGGGGGGCCCAGAATGTGTTGGCCTCCCCACACTGAGCAATCCAGCCCCCAGCTGCCTAGTTTTACCTGGCTGTCAACTAAAAATATGGCAAAGCCCAATGTCAGGCTCCTTTTATAAGATATTTTGTCAACACAGCTCCTGTATGTATTGTAGGATGAACCCACAGCTCTGTATATAGAGTAGGATTTCATTACATCCCCATATACACAATATGCCAGCCCACAGCTTCCATATGGGAATTATTATGTTCCCACAGATTCTTAATATGCATTATAGGGACCAAACCTTTCCTTCAGGAGCAGATTGGCCTCCTGGAAATTTTGACAAATGCTAGATGGTTCCGTAAAGATGTGGTCTGCATTGATTTCGACAGTATCGACATCCTCAATACCCCAGCAGTTAACAAGATACTGTGGTAGGCTGACACCACTGCATCACGCCACCTGCATCCGCTTCAAGACAGGATAGAAGAGAAATGAACAGCTGCTATGGGGACAGAAGGCAAGTAGCAGAGCCAACGGAGTGCGAAACCGGCAGAGGTTCACACAGGACAAACCAGACTTTGGGAGTCCGCACCTGCAGGATTACTCCAAGACTGCAGAAAACCCTGTCATACTGTGGAGACTTCAGTCACCCGGTCCCCCTGCGTACTCAGAAAGAGGGAGCCAGACACCGTAGTGAGGAATCACAAAGCAGTGGTCAGAGAGGGTAACCCGTGGACCGCGCAGGAGGAGAGAGAGGACCAGAGGAAGTAAGGAGGCCAGTCTGGCTGCAAGCGGACAGGGCTTCAGCAACTGCAGAGAAGCTGAGGAGGCCTTATACCCACTTGCTGTGGAAGCTCACTGTGCACCTGGTCACCCGACAGTGCCTTGGAACGTCTTTACCTGCTAATACCACCAGTAAAAGGGTAAAATAGACTTTTTACAGTGTGTGTGCGTCATTCCTCTCCGCTCCCGTTGCTCCTTATAGACTGCTCCATCACTCCCTATCCCGACTTAAAGTTCCACTCCAAGCTGCCCCTTAACACTACGCTGCCCCAGAGGACCAGCTCCACCTGTAGGGAGCTTTGCCATCTTGCCGCAATACCATCGCCCTCCGGAGGACTGTGGCAGCGCTGATGACCCATCACCAGGTACTACAGGTGGCGTCACGTGACAACAACAAACTCTTATCCCCTGTACATAACCCCTTATTGAAGTGTCACCCAAGCCACGGGCTCAGGCACTGCCACCCGTGACATCCCCGTGAAGACATCCACCGAGCCTGATATCCGAGTACCCCAGGGCCTGGGGCTCGAGACAAGATGTCAGTAGGGGTAAAATAACGTTGTAAGCCCAGCAATACATATTTCTTTCCATGTGTTAAACATTTGGGGGTTTGCCCTTTTGTGACTGCATCTATATGCCATGATAGGACTTTTGCAAGTGGTCCCTGCTCAGGGGCATTATTTTAAAAAGCATAGTAGGGAGGGGGATTATTATAAGGAGGCACTCAGGGGAATTCTCATCATTATAGGAGAGCAAAGTAAGCATTATTGTTAATATTATTATAAGAATGCACAGCGGTGTTTGTATTATTACAAATAGAATTAAGGTTATTATTATAAGGGCTCAAGGGGGAATATTAATAAAGGAGTCACAGGTAAATTTTTTTTATAGGAGTCTTAATTTTCATAAGGTGCTGTATAACTAACTGTAAGGAGGCACAGGGGAGCATTGTAACTACAATAAAGTACAGAGGGAACATTATTATTTTGTAGGGGCAAACATGGGGCACAAAAAGGGAGTAATATTCCTGTACAGAGTACGGAGGGCCTTTGTTACTGTCTAGGGCACTGGTTATAGCACTATATGGTTTTTGTAAGGATGGGGGAATGTGAGGAGGGTCTTGGAAAAGTAGTAAATCAAAGATGTGTTGTATTTTGTAGGGGCGATTTATAAATAAAAGAAGAGGTCATGGCGGTGTTGGCTAAATGAAATGAGAAAATGAATGAAAATGTGAGAATGTATCTGGGGATAACCTGCATCATACAGATATTTGTGGTCTACAGCAAACTGATAAAGAACAGGTACTTCTATTCTATAGCAATTGTATGCTGTAATTGTCAGTTAGTCTTGGCTCACTCACACCCATACAAGTCTAAGTGTGAGAGTAAAACATTGGACTGCACTCGGATGACATTCAAGTGCAGTGTGATATATGTCGACACAGACAATGGAGGATATGGAGAGATTAATCTCTCCTCCTTGCTACACTGTAATCCACTCTCACAGCATCGAATCACAGCTGCATGACACCCAGCTCCCTTTCATAGCAGATCCTGAGAGGTGTGTTATTAGCATATTGCATCTGATGCTCTTGCATGCCAAGACTATAGAGCCTTGTCTGAGGTATCTCTCCGTAGACTAACATTGGAAAAGTAATTTCAGAGTCGAGAATCGTAGAGTGCAATGTGATGCAGATAGTCTGAAGACTGAAGAGTTGTGTCAGGAGCAGAACAACATTGTATCCTGGAGAGAGCAGTGGTATATGAGTATTTTAATACATACACATTATACTACATGTGCTAATACGTATGCAAAAAATAGATGGTGCTCCTTTAATGACAGTATGGTGGTATTATCACTACTGTATATGCTTGCAATATTTGGCTATGGTCTGGTGTAATTTGTTTGTTATATTGCAATATTATTATTGTTATCATTATTAATAAGTTTATTTTATAGTAGAATTATTGGAAACATAGGTAGTAGTAAATCTTGATTTCCTGCAGGCAGGCTTATTTAAGTAATAGATACCCTAATCTGCGAATGGGAAATGAGTCAGCATGGTCCTGTCAAACGCCAGGGATAAATTTAGTACCAGTCTAGCCCTGCTCCCTTATACAGTCCCTGACAAAAGTTGTGTCGCTTATCCATGTTATGTAAATAAAAGCTTATAATCTGATGTTAAATTCATCCTTTGGTTTTATAAATTACTCTTTTGAAAGCTAAAACCCTACCCAAATGTGGGTTAGGTTAAGAAAATAAATTGGCATCAATGCTGAAATATTGATATTTAATGAACACGGAATGGTCAGATTTTGGCAAGACAAAAGTTTTGTTGCCCACAGAAAGTAATGTGATTTCAAACAAATAATTAACTTAAAATACAAATATATGTTGCATAACATTGGTGAATGAAGTTGTGGCGCTATTAGAGTCATATTTAATATTTTGTGTGACTTCCATGACTTTGAAGGACTGCATCCATGCAGTTCAACAATGATTCATACAATTTATTAATGAATTAATCAGGAATAGCAAGGAATGCAGTCTTCCATGCCTCCCAGAGTTCATCTAGATTCTTTGGTTTTGTCTTCCAAGCTTCCTCTTTCATCCTACCCCAAACATGCTCAATGATGTTCATGTCTGGTGACTGGGCTGCCAGTCCTTGAGCATCTTGATATTTATTGCCTGGAGGAACTTTGTTGTAGAGATGAATGTATGAGATGGTGCACCATCTGCTGCAGAATTTGACCCCTTATGATTTGGAATGTAAGAGGTAGCTAATGTCTTGATATTTTAGTCTATTGATATTGCCTTCCACCTTGCAAATGTTTTGCACACCCCCATACTGAATGTAACCCCAGACCATGATCTTTCTACCACCAAATTTAACTGTTTTCTGGGTATATTTTGGATCCATATGGGCTCAGTAGGTCTCCTGCAGTATTTGCGGTGCTGTGGTGTAATTCTACTGAAGATTCAAAGAGAAATCCACCTTCTGCCACTTTTCCAGCATCCATCTGTTTAGCAGGCTGCGGGACTTTGCAAATGCCACACGGTTTTTTATTTGCCTTTTGTTTAGTGCTGGCTTCTGGGCACAACGATGGAAGCCATTTTGAGACAAAATTCTACAAACTGTTCAGGTGACCAGGCCTGTTGGAGCTCTGCTGAAGTGGAAGAGGGGCTTGCTTTGGATTTTCTAACCAACAAACGTTCCTCCTGAGCAGTTGTCTGGCGGGGTCTGCCATACCTGGGCTTGTTAAAAACATCTCCAGTCTCTTCAAATCTTTTTTTAATTCTTTGTACTTGACGCTGAGACACATTAAGGTGCCAGCCACCTCTGCAGTGGATCTGGTCTTCAGCCTCTTGATAATCAAGGCTTTGGTGGCAGGGTGGATTTTTGGCATGTTGTCAGAGCTCAAGTTGCAGTTCAAGTGAAGGTCTGGGATGCTGGGTTTCTTTTTATACACACCGACTAATTAACCGATCATTTAGGGAGCACAGGTGAGGATGTAAACTAGAATTGGGTGCATTATATGACCAGGCGACAAAACTTTTGTCTTGCCAAAATCTGACCATTCTGTGTTCATTAAATGATCAATATTTCAGCATTGATGCCAATTAATTTTCTTAACCTAAACCACATTTGGGAGTTTTTCAGCTTTCAAAACAGTAATTTATAAAACTAATGGATGAATTTAACTTCAGGTTATAAGCTGTTATCTACATAACATGGATAAGCGACATAACTTTTGTCAGGGACTGTATGCAATATTACATCCACAGCTCATTATATACAGTATGAAGTTCCTACAGCTCCCACATATGCAATATGGGCTTGTATAGCTCCCTATATACAGCACACTGTCTACAATTGCTGGCCTTTATGTAAAATGGGGTCCAGCAGCTCTTTTATATGCATAATGGTGGCCCAACAGCTCACCTGTGTACCATATGGTTTTCCAACAGCACCATACAGACAGTATTGGGGCGTATTGGGGCGCAACAGCCCCTATACACAGATGATGTCCACTACAGCTCCCATATATACATAATGGGAATCTAACAGCTCCCATATACAGGGTGTTCATAAAGTAACTATGCAGTGCAGATTGGTTTTGTATAAGTACTAATACAGAGTATATTTTTGTCTGTCAGTCCATTTAGATTGCAGAGCAGTTGTGAGGACTGTGGAAAATGTGTTAAGTGGGACATGACAGGAGTGGACAGGAATTGGACACATCAACTACTGGCAAGTGTTAACCACTGCATAGTTGCTTTATGAACACCTTGTAAATAGTATTGGGGCCCTAAAATAATGACTGATAAAATAAAAAATACAATTACTTACCTTTAGTGATGGGCGAGTCCTAAATTACTCGCAATCGCTTAACTCTAGCGAGTCCGAGCCCGGGACTCGCTACTCGTTGCGAGTCTAGCGAGTCCAATGTTAATGAATGGGGAAGCGAGTAATAGCGAGTAACGTGCGATTTACAAATCGCAGATGTGTCTCGGAAGCTTCAGGCTCTATCTGCATTCCCGCCCCCTACTGTGTGATGTGTGATGTAGCAGAGCTGAATGAGTTCAACAAGAAGAAGAAGGAAGACAGAAGAGAGAAGAAAGAAGAGAGAAGACCTGGGTCTTTGGAGGGATATGTGGTGGTAGTAAAGATGGAGTCCCTAATGGTGTCTGTGTCTTTATTTTTAATAAATACTTTTTCTCTGTGTGGTGCTTTTTTAACCCTTTATTGGAGATTCTTAGTGGCCGGGTCAAACCTGGCCTGACATTAAGAATCTCGGGCTTAATACTAGCTTGTATAACAAAGCTGGTATTAACCCCTTTATTACCCAGCGTGCCACCGCCACCAGGGCCGCTGGAAGAGCAGGGTTCAGCGCCAGAGGATGGTGCTTCAAATATACCAATGAATAATACTTATTATTGGTATATTTGAAATCCAAAAAAGCCCTCTTTGTTATGCTATTAGTCATTCACATAACCGTATTTTGAGTGCAAGTGCTGTCCATGAATTAACAATGTTATTCTATAGGGCTGTGCAGATAATCATTTATTTCTAAAACTGAACAGCCACGTGAAAAAATTCACAGCATGCAGTAGTCTTAATATTTTAGATGAGACTTTCTTTTTTAAGCCTATCTGTGCACAAAAAAATTGTGTAAACGGCACAGCATCTGATCTATATAAACACACAAAATATGTTTCTCACACTGCCTGCTACAATAACTGTCTTTTGAAGAATGTCAGATCTATGATTAGTACATAGGTAAATGTGCGGTTTATTGTCCTGGTAATACCTATACAATGCTATGCTGCACTCAATCCTGTCTATGAAGGTGCTAACTAAACACAATTCTATTTCAAATATAATAGTTGCACTCGACATAGACATATTTCTAAATAGAGACAAAATGATAGTGAAAAAGTAGAGATACTAAGTATTATGGAAATGGCCAAATCAATAATTCACCCAGTTGCCACGTTGAGGCGATCTCTATTAACTGGGTCCTAACACTAATGTAACTGCCTGATGTCCTTCTGGGCTTTTCCTCATCGGCTGATACCAGAGAACAATGGATTTTCAGTCTTATAACTAAAGACAGGTGCTTTGAATATCTAATTGGTGGCTTGGGAAAAGAGGTTAACCCCTTAGGCGTGCTAGAGACTGATACCAGAGGGCAATAGCTTATCTCTGACAACTAGAGTGTGGAAAGGTGCTAGCATACGGGTGCAGACCCATGTCATACCTATACAATGCTATGCTGCACTCAATCCTGTCTATGAAGGTGCTAACTAAACACAATTCTATTTCAAATATAATAGTCCATAAATTTCGGACTTTCAGGGCCAGCTGATAATACAAAGCTGGCCTTAACCTCATTATTACCCAGTGAGCCACCCACCACCAGGGCCACTGGAAGAGCGGGGTTCAGCGCCAGAGGATGGCGCTTCAATGAATGCGCCATCTTCTGGGGCAGCTGTGGGCTGCAATTTGCAGCGCCGGGTGCCCAGAAAGCTTGGGCCTCCCTGCGCTGCGGATTCCAGCCCCAGCTGCTTAGCTGTACCTGGCTAGACATAGAAATTGCGCGGAGCCCCACACATTTTTTTTTAATTATTTCATGCAATTCATGAAATAATAAAAAAAAGGGCTCCCCTATATTCTTGTGTCTGGCCAGGTACAAATAGGCACCTGGGGGTTGGGGGCAGCCCGTCGCTGCCTGCTGGATTCGGCTGGTTACAGAAATACGGCGAAGCCCACGTCAAATTTTTTTCTGACAAATCCATAAAACAATATAAATAAAAGGGACTGCATCTTTATTAACCCCTGGACCATGGGCGACAGCAGGCAGCGACGGGCTGCCCCCAACCCCCAGGTGCCTATTTGTACCTGGCCGGACACAAGAATATAGGGGAGCCCTTTTTTTTTAATTATTTCATAAAAAAAAATGCGTGGGGCTCCGTGCAATTTCTATGTCTAGCCAGGTACAGCTAAGCAGCTGGGGGCTGGAATCCGCAGCGCAGGGAGGCCCAAGCTTTCTGGGCACCCCCCGCTGCAAATTGCAGCCCACAGCTGCCCCAGAAGATGGCGCATTCATTGAAGCGCCATCCTCTGGCGCTGAACCCCGCTCTTCCAGTGGCCCTGGTGGTGGGTGGCTCACTGGGTAATAATGAGGTTAAGGCCAGCTTTGTATTATCAGCTGGCCCTGAAAGTCCGAAATTTATGGACTATTATATTTGAAATAGAATTGTGTTTAGTTAGCACCTTCATAGACAGGATTGAGTGCAGCATAGCATTGTATAGGTATGACATGGGTCTGCACCCGTATGCTAGCACCTTTCCACACTCTAGTTGTCAGAGATAAGCTATTGCCCTCTGGTATCAGTCTCTAGCACGCCTAAGGGGTTAACCTCTTTTCCCAAGCCACCAATTAGATATTCAAAGCACCTGTCTTTAGTTATAAGACTGAAAATCCATTGTTCTCTGGTATCAGCCGATGAGGAAAAGCCCAGAAGGACATCAGGCAGTTACATTAGTGTTAGGACCCAGTTAATAGAGATCGCCTCAACGTGGCAACTGGGTGAATTATTGATTTGGCCATTTCCATAATACTTAGTATCTCTACTTTTTCACTATCATTTTGTCTCTATTTAGAAATATGTCTATGTCGAGTGCAACTATTATATTTGAAATAGAATTGTGTTTAGTTAGCACCTTCATAGACAGGATTGAGTGCAGCATAGCATTGTATAGGTATTACCAGGACAATAAATCGCACATTTACCTATGTACTAATCATAGATCTGACATTCTTCAAAAGACAGTTATTGTAGCAGGCAGTGTGAGAAACATATTTTGTGTGTTTATATAGATCAGATGCTGTGCCGTTTACACAATTTTTTTGTGCACAGATAGGCTTAAAAAAGAAAGTCTCATCTAAAATATTAAGACTACTGCATGCTGTGAATTTTTTCACGTGGCTGTTCAGTTTTAGAAATAAATGATTATCTGCACAGCCCTATAGAATAACATTGTTAATTCATGGACAGCACTTGCACTCAAAATACGGTTATGTGAATGACTAATAGCATAACAAAGAGGGCTTTTTTGGATTTCAAATATACCAATAATAAGTATTATAGCAATTTATTTAAAAAGTAATAGTAGGACTGGAATATGCACTAAACGTACCCAAAATAAAGCTATCCGGACTTCTCGCTGGTTTATTTAGACTTCTTTTTGAAACTGTCTTGTTACTCTCAGTTTCCAAAACCTACTGTTCATTTCTCAGTGAATATTCTTGGCTGTCCACTGAAGTTCTAGGATCTATAGATTGCTTACAAATCAATAATGTATCTGTTCCTCAACTCTCACCCCTCCCTTCGGGGACAGAGAAATTCAGCCTCATGCTGCAGCACAGAGCAGAAGGTGTGTTGGGGGCATGGACCTTGGGGGCTCCAGCATCATCGTACATTCCTGCCCCCTCATACTTCTGTATGAACAGGGGGTATGGCAGGGGGCTTGGATGCTGGCCCCATGGCCACACTACAATCCTGTCCCTGACATACCACCCTATATAATGTATGAACAGGGGTGTTCTCCCTTCAAATAGCAATTATGTCACCAATTAGGTATTAATACATGCTGTGATTCCCTACTATACAATGATATTATGGTGCATAATGTGTACTGTTATGTATCAGGCTAGGAGCACAGGCAGAGCATAACATTGATTGATTCAGCACTACTATGCTCTCCCCTGCCCCCATATTAACTTGTTAGTTTCCAGTCCCCTGAAACTTTAGCACTATGGATGACTGAATTTCTCTGTCTCCGAAGGGAGGGGTGAGTGCTGAGGGGCAGATATGATTTTATTAATTTGTAAACGATCTAGAGATCCTAGAACTAGTGTGCAGCTCAGCTCCATCATGTAGGAGGGCAGGGACAGTACAGTATTATTTTTATCTTGCAGATTTCCCCTTTAAAGGTGACCCCCTCATGTGGCTGCACACGTTGCATCAATGATATGTTCGCCAATGGTATAGTTTATAGATCCACTTGGGATACAAATGAAGAAAAATAACCTGTGGACAGAGCTATGAAGGCCATCATAAATGACATGAATTAAATCAAGTCCAGTGTCCTGACACTGAGCAAAATGTTTGCTAACTTATTTTTAGTATATTATGAGACATTGCTTCATATTTCCTTAGACTTCTAAGGAAGAGTCAGCATTAAATCTCTAGTTAGCTGCTGTGCTGACTCAAGATTCAAAGTCTATAAAGATTATGTTCTAAAAAGGGAACGCAAAATAAGAATAATGAAGACAAAATCACCAAACAAAACAGCTAAACGTGGTGAAACAACGCACCGCTGAGCACAATAAATATTTACTGCAACACAAAGACGAAATGCTTTTAATTTTAAAACTTTGAGCATAAAAGAGCGAAGCTTTGAGTGTTAAATCCTGCATTTTACTATCTCTTGAACAGAGATCATTAAAATTGAGTAAAATAAGCATACCAGTTTTGCTGGCCTGGGGACGTGATATAGCGCATCAATCAGATAAACCATGTATATGTTGCCTGTGCTTTTTTTCAATGTTACACTCATGTTTAAATAACTCACAGGTCAGTTGTTTTCTATTTTCAGTGTGCAGCAAGGCAAGCGAAAGCTGCCTGTAAAACGAATGACTAATTTCCATTGCGTTCTGCCATTCACCCTGAAGGTGGTCACAATCTGGGCCTCCCACTGCACATGGAAAACAAATTGAGAATGGTAGAGGAAATGCATAATTCCTGCCTGTAAGGGAACAGTTTAGACTGTTGCAACAGCAGGTTTTTAGCTGTTCTCGTAATCTAGTGAACACGATGTTCAGCCTAGCACACCTTTTCATTAGGGAAAGTCAGGGAACAAGACCAGAAAAAAAAGGCCTTGGGTCAGGCAGCCACTGGAACTATCAGCAGCAAATGAAACCTTCTGGGACTTAGTGGAGGTGACAGCAGGTGGAAAAACATTTAGCAAACCAGGTCAGGCTGCTGAGGCTCTAGCAGCAAGTTTTCTATTGGCAAGTTTTATCTACTGATCAACGTAACGTGCCAAAGGGCTGGTGGGACACCCCTTCAGTAGCTTCCAGTTGTATCTAGCAACAGTATAACAGAAGGCAAAGAGAAACATTAGCAAGGTCGATTCCTTGGTGTAGACACAGCAGTAGCTCTAGACCTTTTTTGCGCTCTTCTTCAACCTCTGTCTTGCAGCTCTGGCTGTCTGCCTGCTCTAATTACCTCATTCCCCAGATACAATCCTTCCAAACTACCTTTTGTGAACAGAGTGCTGCAGCAAGCTGACCAAAGTTCAAAGCAATTAAGAAAAGGGTTACTTTAAATTAACAGCTACTTTTACCAGCTGGTCGTACGTTTCACGCAGATGATAATAACATGTTTTTTAATGAAATTACTGAATGAGAATTTAGTTCATTTAACATATTGAACTCTACATTGTGTACATTTTATGGTTTCTTTGAGAGATAATCTCTGAGTAATATAATATATAATAAGTGAGATTTTTTTTCATTTCTGATATTTAATGTAGGGTGTGTGGAACACTTTTTCAGTGTTTTGGAAGTGCTTTAGATCGAGTTTAACAATGTTTGATTATTTTTTCATGAAAAAATCAATCAAGATATTGAAAAAAAAGATTGTGATTGAAGTGATAAGGGTATAGAACAATTCCTTATCCATGGGTCCAGAGAGGTGAAATAAATGTTACCTCATGAATCTTCACTAATTTGATATAACCATCAATGTGCTCTCCAGGGGTGGAACTACCGTGGTGCAGCTGGTTCAGCTGCACCAGGGCCCCGACCGGCTAGGGGGCCCCTTCAAGCCTGCAGGGGGTCCCCCAGCCGACCCCCGATAGCCGTTGCCAGAGGAGAGGAGGGTCAGGCAAGGGAAGCAGAAAGCTTTCTGCTTCCCTTGTCTGATCCCGCCCCTCCTATCCTCTGCCCCTCCGTCTCCTAGGAGCGCCGAGTCAACAGCGTGGCTCACCAGGTAGGAGAGCCGCCGCAAAAACCGGTGGCCGCTAGCAGCACCCCCCTCCCAGGGCCGCGTCAAGGGCCAGCAGCAACTACCCCCCCACTCCTCACCATGCCATGCCTGCACCAGGGCCCCCTGGGGTCACGGTCCGCCCCTGGTGCTCTCAATTGGTCTGCTTTGATCAACATCGGTGGGGGTGTTTCATAAGAAATATAGCTCAATCACTGATCAAACTACAGCATTTACATTTTGTCCAAGCAGTCAACAGATAGCAGTGAAAGGGGCATTTAGCATGAATCTGATGAGCACAGGGGAGGGGTACTCGGATACTGGGCCTGGGCTTGATGGATTTAACTGGGGAATCACGGGTGGTCGGGTTCCCGGTTCCGTGCCCTGGCTGTCATTTGTTTGGTGGGGAGGAATATTTACAAGGATTAAAAAGTATGTGATGTCATCTGTGGATCCCGGTAATTTGGATACCGGCGCTGCAGGCTGGCAGCTGAGGTGATGATGGGTGCAGCTCAGTGTGGTCCAGCTCCCCACAGGTGGAGCTTTTACCTCAGGGCAGCAGTGATGGAGGATGAAGGGATGAGGGGAGTAGTGTTTCTTACCCCTCCGTGAGACGATGATGATGCTGAGGCCCTCCGGGCGTCGGCGGGAAGAAAGACAGAGACCGATTCAACTTCAACTCCAACTCCACTTTACTGGTACCGGCAGATGTTATTGAGAACACGGTACAGTCTGGTTTAACGGGTACTAGTTGTTGGTTCAGGGTACCCCTATGGAGTCTCCAGATGTTCCTTTTGATAGTCTCTCGGGGTCTAATTCTGTCCTTCTCTCTATTTAACCACCCTTGCAGAGCTCTCCCGCCAGTCCCCTGGTCTCATACGGTGAAGCACGGGTTTTCTTTTACCGGTACGGACGGGAGTAGCAGAAGCGCACTATCTCTCCCGCCACCGGAATCCAGACCATTACTCTTGTAATCTTGGACCGATTAAGGGCCTGAGTGGCGAGGTACCTTCTTGTTGCGCCTACGGCTACCCGGTGATTAAGGGTCCGCGGCTCGGCGGTTTGCAGTCAGGGATGAACCGCTGACCGCTTTGGCTCCCGTGTTGCCAGTTTTTTCCCAGACTAAACCGGCCGACTCCAACTGGTGCTGGTCCGTCCCCTTCTGTCCGGGTCACCCTCCTGAAGATGGGTGATCCTCCTGTCAGAGGGCTGTCAGGTCAGCCTCACTGCCTGCCTTCCCAGCACTGTCTCTGACGCTGACTGAGCTCCTGACTGACTAACTGTCACTTAAGTCTCCCACTCTAACCTAGGCTCCACCCTCTTTTGGACCTACTGTGTAATCAGACCTTCTATACTAAGGTGACCTAGTGTTGAGTGCTGACCTAGACTCCATAGGTTAACCCAAACCCACAACTACAGAGATACTGCATACATTTGCAAAGTGTAATACCTCCCTGTGGTGCCTAGTCATAGGGGCTCCACAAATCCCTCAGCATCTCTTCTTGCCTTCAACAGTGGCATCTACATGAATAAACTGGGGCTGGGCGTGCACGGAGGGACCCTGCAGTACTAGAGGGTATGACTGATATGCACTGACAACTAGGCTACTGTGTTGGACAGGCAGGACTTGAGAGAGGTAGAGACAAGATTGCATAGGAGGTGTATAGGTGTTTATGCAGAGGATAATTATGCACTATGCACCTTGATGAATTGGGTGACATACACCAGTTAACTAATGGTGGCACTGTATGACTACAATAACTGTAAAAATGTGAATTTTCCACTATTGTTATGCCCTTCATGTTAGCCCAATTCACTATATATTACTGTGAAACTGCAAAAAATACACCCCCTAAGATGTATATCATTGTATGCACTCGTGTATCTGCATGCTAAATGTAAATAATCACAGGTTGCCATGTATGTATTATTGTCACATGTTGCTGTAAGGAGAACTCCGCTCATGTTTTGTTCATGCTATCACTGAGCACTTTATGAGATTCCTTGAATTCTTTACTTTATCTGTATTAACCTCTCACTATGTGGATTGTTTAAATAAATGTAATCCCTCTGCAAAGCAACTGTTTCCCTCTCGATCTAGTAATGTATTGACAGTTGTCGCAACTGAAAAAAACCTCATGACTTTTTTGTGCTGGGTTTTTCTATTAGTAATGAATAAACAGGAGCAATAGGAGCTATCTCCAGTTGCTGCTGTTAGAGGCAGGTGATGGCTGTATAACACAACAGATACCTGCTCTGCATGTAGCAGGTGCAGTTCTTTAATCAGCACTGTACCCCTACACTCAGACACTAATGTGCATGTGTAGCACCCCAGGGTCCTCCTGATGATACGCCTGGAAGCAAAAGAGGGGTTCCCTATTCCGGTGACACAGCATCCAACACTTTCCTGCCTCCAGACCACAAGGAGAAGCTCTAGAACCCGGCTTGATAAGAGCTTCCCTTACAAACGTTCTGGCCGGAGGAGGAGTTAGTTAGAACAGCTATGGAGTGAGTCTTAGGAGGAAGGAGAGGAAAGCCTGAGGGAGACGAGGAGCGTTTTGCTCGCCTCAGAGGAAAGCACATAGAACAGACACCGGGTCCGAGACTGTGCAGGGTCACACATCACTGCAGTCAATAACGGAAGGTGGGGAATTCCAGATTTCCCAGCCACACAGTGTCAGGAGGCAAAGCAGCGTACTAGAGCCTGGGGTCTCCACGGAGGAGCGATCGCTGAAACAGGACTTGAGCTGCCTGTCATACGGCACATGCAGGAGAGAGAGGGCAAGCAGCTTAGTTTCAAGCAGGAGCCACTAAACAGCGCAGAAGGGAGGCCTCCAACATACACAGCTAGGTGGATTCCCCGATTGCTTCCAGGTTACCCAGTAACAGCTAAATTGGTGCTCCGGACTGTACCCATAACAGACAAGTACAGGTAAAGGAAATGTTTATTGCTGTAGACTCCAGATGTTTCTGCGCACCCTCCATCCTGCATTTTACATATAGACTATTTACATCTGCCCTGGGGACACTCAACCTTACCCGAGAAGGGCTTACCATCCACACTGCCCTAAGGCACCATCCTCAGCAGGAATATGGCAGCGGTGGTCCCCACTGACCACATACCCCGGGTGGCGTCACGACAAAATTCCCTGTAAATAACTCCTTCCTTTTTGGACTGAGCCTAGGCCAGGGGACCAGTTCACAACTACCGTGATGCCAGAGAGACAGCACAGGCCCGGCCCCGAGTGCCCCACGTTCTGGGGGCGCCTCACATGTTAATCAGAGTTCTCAAAAGGGTTAAAGGCAGTGTGTTTCTTCTGAACAAAAAAAGCTAATTCACAGAACATAGCAGACAAAGAGATGAAATATGACATCCCTATCATAAAGGCACATAGGTACATGAAATGGTAAAATTCACACTTGATGACACAAAACACTTGAATATTAAAAAACGTATTTTCATTTTGAGTTAATAACTTACAAGTGCCTGAAACAATGAAGGAATAGTTTTTTTATGCAAAATTGGTAAATCCAGTAAGAAAAGTTTTGTACATAAAATGCCACACCAGCTAGTTATACTGGTGCAATCTTTGAACCCTCCAATCCCACTTCAGTGGAGTAGCTAAATTATTACACCAAGATTGTCAGACTTTTATTTCAAGGGATTAGCTTGATAAAAATATTAAATATACATATTAAAGCTTAGTTGTTCTAGCATTTGCTTTTTTCAACGCATTAATTTGGTCAGGCATGGAATCAATGAGTTTTGCTATCTTGACTTGTGGAATGTCGGGCCACTTGGCATGCAAAATAAAAGAACTGAAAAAAGCTTTCATGGGAAGAATGTTTTTTGTTAATATTGTATCGCTACACGATAAAACATACAATTATGGTCAAGGCATGTTCTATAGTCTTACTGTTAGGTGACCAACTCAGCCAAGGAGTTTTGGGTCATTTTAGTAATACAATTGTAAGCAGAGCTCATATTTTGTTCAGCAGTCCACCTAAAAATATTAGATCTTCTTACAATTGTCTTGCAGCACTGGGGCCTATAATAACAATCTGACTCAAGAACAACTTCTGCGTGAAGTTTTTTTTTTTTTCATTTCCCACTAGTTTCTCTAGTTTTCTTCCCACAATCCCAAAATACATTAATTACATTTATCTTATAGGGATTGTCCGTTACTTTGACAACCCTTTCTCATTCAACGTTTAGCCTTTTCAAAGTAAAGAATCCTATACTCACCTCCTCTGGCCTGGGGCAGGCTGGTGCTTGTAATGCCGGGAGGCAGCTTTGTCCAGCCAGCCCTAGGTAAGGAGCGGGGGATGGGAAAGGGGGATGCTGACAGAGATTTTTGGGGAGCGGGGAGGAGGGGGGGTTCTGCCGGAAGATTTTGAAGAGCGGGAAGGGGGGGTTGGTTTGCCTGCCAGAGCTCACTCACGTACCTGTCAGCCGCGTGTCTCCGGTTGTTTCACACCTCCGGCCGCAAAGTGCCGCCGGCCCATTTCTGGAGGGGGGCGGCCCTAGAAGAGGGCTATACCATTAGCCCTGTCAGCCGCGTGCCTCCGGCTGTTTCACACCTCCGGCCGCAAAGTGCCGCCGGCCCATTTCTGGAGGGGGGCGGCCCTAGAAGAGGGCTATACCACCAGTCCAGGGGCACTTGCCCCCCTGCCACCTGGGCCAGTCCGCCCCTACCTCTGGCTACCCCATTCCAGCAGTGTCAAGGCTCACATTGCCAGGACTCACATGAGGTTGTGATGTCACAACAGGACTTTACCCAATAACTGCCAGCTTCTCTCTCCAACTGCAGCTCTCACTTCCTGTTGATTAACAATGATGTCCAAAGATAGGTAGAAAGAATCCAATGGTGATTGGGTGCAGAGCATGTGTTGCATCACAACATCAAATGAGTGCCGGTAGGTAACTCAACCCTAGCACTACTAGAATAACACAGGCATGGGAGGTAAGTAAAGGCTTTTTTTATTTTAAACAGGAGAAATAGGTGGAATGACAAAAGGTTGTCCTCAAAATTGTGTGAGTGTCTAAAATAGGGAAAGAAGGACTGATATGAATGCTGTTACTCTGCATAACGTTAGGGCTATATAAGGAACAAGTAATTTTAATTTTAACTGTATTAGCATTTAAGCCTACACAAAATTATGAAAATAATTGTTTAAAACACTTAATTATACGTCCACAAAAGGCTTGCAATATTTTGACCTTTTCACTTTCAGGCTCCATATCTCACCAGCCACTACAGTTTTGAGCATGAGACTACCTTCATTTTATAGACAATCCTCTAGACCATTTCATACATGAATTTGACTTGTAACTATTTAGCGTATGATTAATTATGCAGATTCTTGTCACGTCTGCACACCCCACTGAACTGAAGCAATGGCATGTGAGAACAGATCCAAGCTGTAAATCCATTACAGTACCATTTCTTAATTTGCATAGTGGACAAATAAATGCTAGAATTGCCGTTTTTGCTTATTTGACCTCTCAAAAAAGCAGCATGTGAGTCGGTTGACAGGGTAGGGGGTACTCGGTTACCAGGCCAGGGGGTTACTTCAGGGGGGATCACGGCTGGTCGGTTCCCGGTTCTGTGCCATGGACTCTCAATGGCGGGGGTGGGGTGATGATGATGGCGATTTGTAACATGATGCCACCTGTGGTACCTGGTAATAGGGTTAGCAGCGATGTGGCCGGCCGCTGAGGTGATGTGAATGCAGCTTTGGTAGTACAGCTCCCCAGAGGTGGAGCTTTACCTCAGGGCAGCGAGGTGGATGAGTGGAGTAGTAGTAGCAGTTCTGCTCTGAACGCTGCAGACTGCGGCGGTGAAGCAGGCACACACATACAATAATCTTTGTGTCACACTGGGTGTAGGGAGACACCCAGCACTGGACAACAACAGGGGAGGGGAAAGGAGTCCCTGATGCCAAGAGCAAAGAGGGGGGATGGTGACTCCTAGAACAACTAGTGCTGACACCTGGCTCCCCTAACAACCCTACACAGTTTCCACAACTGTCGCCGCCAGGATACTTATTCCCTGACTGTCGCTGGACTACCACTAAACAGGGCTCAGAGCGGGTAAACACTAGTCAACCTGGCTAGAACTAGAAAACACCCAAGGAAAACATACAAAGTGGGGAAGAGATACATTTAGCTTTAGTAGATCCAAGCAGCAAACCAGCAGGCTCTAAGACACACTGCTTTGATTCAAGAAATAATCAGGAACACCTGAGGCTATCACCTATCAGTGCATTCTGGGAGTCAAGGGAAATATATAGGCAGCTCTAAGGTAAGGAATCAGCTTTGTCCTAGTGACCTCCAGCTTTAACTTAAAGAGAAATGCCTCTTAAAGCGAGAGAGACATTTTTATTTAGGATGTGGACTGTTGGGCCAAATGCTGGGACCTTCTGCGAGTGACATCTACAGTCTCATCCGTGCTTCCTGACACACCCGTGACACTTTGTTTCGGTACCTGTTTACTGATGTCCGGTAACAGGTACGGTCCAGGAGGGTAACAAGGTTTCGGTGCAGCTTGGGACGTTCACCTTGGAGAGTTGTGAGGTCTCCTCTGTTATTGTGTGCGGTGATTGGGGTAAGTTCTGCCTGTAACTGAACTTGCCGCTCTTTCTCCCTCTCAGGGTGCTACTCCACAACCGACAATGAGGACCTTGCTGTGGAGATCCCTATTCTCCTCTTGGGACCCTGGTCCTATGCTTGGTCAGGTTTGATGTCTCAATTGGTGTAACTTCAGGGGGACTAAATCCTCCTGTTTGGTCTGGGCTTTCTCTGCTACACTTTAGATGAATAGCAACTTTGGCCTCCGGTTTCCGGGTGGGCTAAATGGATACCACGTATGTTCCCTTCTACTTTATTCCTACTTCTTCCAATGGCCTCCGTCCCCCTCCCTAGGGCATTGCACAGCTGGGTCAGGTTTCCTAGTTCTGGGCCGGGCTTGGTCCCAGCAACCAGCTCCTTCAGCACTAACGGTTCTCTTCTCTGCAGACTGCAGACTGACTAACTGGAACTAACTGACTCCTTCCCTCAGGCCTGGATCTTTATAGGGAATCTGGTTTAAGGACAGCCAGTTGGGCTTACCCTCCAGGTCTGGGATGGAAGGTGTTGGGTGCTGTGTGTGCCAAGGTGTACATCCCTCCCTGCACCAGTGGGTCCTGTGGCAATCCCTGCAGGGGTGCCACACATGTAAAGCAAGTAAAAAGTTGTGTATACTCTGAAGTAGTAACAATTAAAGCATCAATTTGTCCTTTAAAAATCACTTTACCAGAAAAAAATTGTTTTTTGCCAAGCATATTGTGACAGCAAATAATTTCTTTCACTTGGTGTAAAAAAAGTGAAGTTTTTAAAAAAAATTCCCAATGCATGATTCGTATCATTACATCTGTAGTGACCAAAGCTAATACAGTCATGGCCAAAGGTATTGGCATCTTTCAAGTTGTTTGATATTTACATTCTTTGAGTTTGTTAGAACGAAAAAAAAAACTGAGAAAAAAAGTCTAATTGGACTTAATTTCAAACAAATTCCCCAAAATGGGCTAATAATTGTGCTTTTAAATAATTATTGTACTTTTTTATAATTGTTTCTCATAACTCTTTGTATACGAACCTGTGAGTTGTAAAGCGCTACGGAATATGTTGGCGCTATAAAAATAAAGATTATTAATATTATTTATTACTATTAATAAAGATTGTTAGCACCATTCCAAATTGTGGGTACACAACTTTAATTCAAGCATGTGTTGCTCATTCAAACTGACCTGTGGCAAGTAAAATGTGGGGAAAATATGAAGATCACCCCTGAAAAAGGGGAACAGTTGACTCAATCTTTGGATTGTGTGTCTGTGTGTTCCACACTAAGGGTGCCTTCGCACTGCTGTCAGGTCCGGTCCGGGACTGTCAGGGGTGACAGCCCCGGACCGGATTATGGCCCCATGGTAGCCTATGGGGCGGGATGGAGCCGGATGGCAGCTATCTGCCATCCGGCTTCCATCTCGCCGGAAGAATCCGGGAGAAGTGTGATTTTTCTCCCGGCTACAAAAACATTGCTTGCGTTTTTGTGTCCATGGAGACCAATCTCCCCATAATTGGTGTCTCCCGGATTTTACCGGATTCCCCCGGATCCTCCCGCATTCCCCCTGATCCTTCCAGGGCAATCCAGCGCTCCCTTAACATGGGAGCCTATGGGGCTGGATTGTCCCAATCCGGGAAGATCTGGGAGGATCTG
Organism: Allobates femoralis; assembly: GCA_033576535.1. NCBI lineage: Eukaryota > Metazoa > Chordata > Amphibia > Anura > Aromobatidae > Allobates > Allobates femoralis. The sequence continues at coordinate 230,368,192 of JARQOC010000005.1, forward strand.
GGAACCGGACACCTGCGGCTGCACGCCGCTGTTATAATTCAGGACCGCGGCTAGCTCCCTGGGAGCCGCGGTCCTGTACAATCAGCAGCGGCAGCTGCACACCGGACCGGAGGGCATATTAGCCCTCCGGTTCTGCGGGCTGAACCGGTCCGGGGCTGTCAGGTTCACCCCTGACGGCCCTGTACCGGACCTGACCGCAGTGTGAAGGCACCCTAAGCATGGAGAGCAGAAAGAAGAGAAAAGAACTGTCTGAGGACTTGTGAACCAAAATCGTTGAAAAATATCAACAATCTTAAGGTTTATAAATCCATCTCAAGAGATTTTGATGTTCCTTTTCTATGGTGCGCAACATATCCAATAAGTTTACAATCCATGGTACTGTAGATAATCTCCCTTGAAGTGGACGGTAGAGAAAAAATGATAAAAGGTTGCAGGATAGTACGGATGGTGGATATGCAGTCTCAGTCAAATAGATGAAGAACAGCCCTACTGGCTTCCTCTACCTTCTCCTTCAGATAAAGGATCAATCAACAGGGAGAGAGAGGCAACTGCAGCGCTTACCTCCTTTTGATTAAATAATTTGTTCAAAGGCAGGGAGAGAAAAGCTTTTGGTGTTTGGAGGAAGGACTTGCACAAAGGCAAAATATCATATGAGCACCATGAATGCACTGCAATGATGCTATCACGGAAGGTGAGTATAGGCTTTTTTATTTTACTCGGTGGAAAGGTGTAAACAGAAGGAGTTTTCCTAATAGTGGACAACCCCCTTAAGAACAATTTTATTCTAGGTAAAATATAATTTTACGTTCAAATATTGTCATACATTTTCATCCAGAATAATATAAACCTATTACAAAGTAAATATGTTGTCCAGGTAATTAAAAAAAAAAAATATCTACATATCACATACAGAAATTATTTTTTACTGCGGAAAGATAAAACGTGCTGGATAGGGTGTTGTACAAATCCTTCATTATTACTGCAATTTGCTGATTGAACCATTGCTGAAAGGTGCACATCGATACACCAAATCTCACTATCATCTGGAATGTGCAAATTACACCGAGTTGCTCTTTGCTAGCCAGAAGCAAATTCCTAAAACTTAATTATAGTTTACTTATTAATAGTATTTCCCTTTTTGATTGAGATCAGTGATTCATTTTGTAATATGCAAATTATAATGAATTGCAGTGGCAAAAACTAGTATTATTTGATACCCACAGGTAAAAGGCATCTATTTCACTGTCTAATTATGTTCTTCTTGCAGGATTGATCACGCTTCTGAAGTGATAACCCTCACAACAGCACTACACCTGTGAGCCAAAACTGACAATTAACGCCTTCCACTTCAATGACTTTCAACACAGTATAGTTCAATGACATTTTCACATCACTCACATGCAACACCTATAGGTAGAACCTCCAAAAATACAAAGCATTGAAATCTTGATTAGTAAGGAACCTCTTTTTAACATTATCAAACCCATTAGACAAATTCTTCAGTAAATAAAAGGACATTAAAATAAAATCAGACATAATAAAACAAGAAATAATATAATACATTTAGCATATAATAATCTACTTAATATGTAAACATTTATTTTTCATTTAATCTAAGGTTTAAGAAAAATCCTGAAAGATTTTCTTTGTAGGGACATTTGTCTTCCAATAGGGACATTACTTGGAAAGCATAGATTTTGTATAAACAAAGTGCAATATCAATTACATTTTCCTTAAAAAATAACTTAAGATAAATGAAAAAGAAAGTATTTTTTAAAAACATTTTGTAAGGAATATGCTTGTACCACTCTCAAAAGTTGAGATTAGTTGATAATGTAGATAAACTAGTACATTTTAGAGAGTAAAAATCTAAATAAAAGACTCCTATGTGTACATTAAGATTAAATATAACTAGAGTGCAAAGAAAGTCTTTAGTATAAGGGATAGCTAGACTGTGGCAATAGTGATCTAATTAGATGTCCCTTAAAAAAGTCTCCCTCGATCCAGCATCTGTTTCCAACTATCGTCCCATATCTCTTGTCCCCTTGCCTCAAAAAAACTTGAACAACATCTACATACTGAACTGTCCTCCCACCTCTCCTCTTGCTCCCTCTTCGACTGCCTACAATCAGGCTTACATTCCCATCACTCTACTGAAACAGCCCTAACCAAAGTCACAACCAACTTACTGACCGCCAAAAGAAAGCGACATTACTCCGTCATCCTCCTCCTCTACCCATCTGCTGCCCTCGATACCGTTGACTATTTCCTCCTACTTCAGATTCTGGAATCCCTCGGCATCACTGACCTAGACCTCTCCTGGATCTCCTCATATCAAACTGACCGGACCTTCACCGTCACCCACTCCCATACCTCCTCTTCACCCTACCCCCTGTCTGTCGGTGTCCCCCCAAGACTTATTTCTGGGACCCCTACTCTTCTCCATTTACACCCTCAGCCTGGGACAACTCATCGAGTCCCATACACTTCATTATCATCTCTACGCCGACGACACCCAGATCTATCTATCTGGGCCTGACATCACCTCTCTTCTATCCAAAATTCCACAATGCTTGTCTGCCATCTCCTCCTTCTTCTCTGCTTGTTTTCTCAAACTTAACATGGACAAAACAGAGTTCATAGTCTTCCCTCCAAATCACTCTCCCCTTCTACCAGACATATTCATTACTGTCAATGACTGCTCACTCTCCCCAGTTCCCTACGCCAAGTGCCTCGGGGTAATCCTCGATTCCTCCCTCTCCTTCAAGCCCCATATCCATGCCCTCGCCCTCACCACCTCCTGCCGACTCCAGCTCAAAACATTTCCCAGATCCGCACTTTCCTTGACCTCGACACGGCTAAAACACTTGTTTATGCTCTCATCATTTCCCACCTTAACTACTGCAACCTCCTGCTAACCGGCCTCCCTGCTACCTCCCTCGCACCTCTCCAACCTATCCTAAACTCCGCTGCCCGACTTATTCACCTGTCTTCCCGCTACTCCTCGGTTGCTCCCCTCTGCCAAGCCCTTCAATGGCTCTCCACCTCTCAGAGATCCCGCTTCAAAATCCTAACCATGACATACTAAGCCATCCACAGCCTGTCCCCTCCATACATCTCTTAAATAGTCTCCCATTACCTACCCTCACGCAACCTTCACTCCTCCCAAGAACTCCTTCTATTCCCCTCTCATTTCCTCCTCTCACAACCGCATACAAGACTTCGCCCATGCATCTGCCATCCTCTGGAACTCTCTTCCCCACCACATCAGACAGTCTCCTACCCTGGGAACCTTCAAAAGAAACCTGAAGACCCACCTCTTCCGACAAGCCTACAACCTGCAACGAGACTTAGTCCACCACACCGTCTCATGTTCGGCACTACCCCCTCCTACTGTATCCCCTCCGGTCCCCATAGACTGTGATTCTCGCGAACAGGGTCCCATCCCCCTGTTTCCTGTTTATCTGGACTACACGATTATATTGAACTTGTGCTTGTCTACCCCCTTACGATGTAAAGTGCCATGGAATCTAATGGCGCTATATAAATAAATAATAATAATATTGTGAATACAAAAATTTCTCCTTTTTTTCACTTTTCTAAATACTAAAAGTCATTTGTGTTCTCATGACACAAATTATTTTGTTTTATATAAAGAGTAATGTTATTAGAGATGAGCAAATCATACCAAATTCAAAGTCTGTAGCTTTGACACATTTTTCACAAAAAAATTATACAAATGAGTTGATTTGGCAAAGATCAATTTGCCATGATTTGCAATACTGCAAAGTCTTCAATTACCCTGTAAAGGCATGTGTGACACTCTCGGGTCATCTATGACTATATCAAACTCTTTGAGGGTCTGTTTGCATGATGCGTATAATGCCTTGTATTTGGTGTGGATCTGCACTAGATATGTAGCAGCGTGTTTGAAAATGTCTGCTTCATATGAAGGCGGCTGCAGGCTGCTATTCTATAGCATAGGGAATCAAATAATGATGGTTCTTCACTACGCTGTGAATACGAGCCCTCAGTTGCCTAGTTTTACCTTAGCTGGCAATTAAATATAGGGCAGATCCCAATGCATTTTTTGCCAGTCAGTGTAAAATTGACAGCTGAGGGTGGCAGCTCACAGTTGTCCGCTTTATCTGTGCTGACACTGACAAGTATAGCAAAGCTCTATAGATTTTTTTCCTATTATTTTTTTTACACACTATGATGCCATGTTGGTTGCCATACACTAATGTGTATGGACAACCAAGCACAGACACCGTCCAGATTGTGGAAACGCAGTCTGATTGCAGCAACCAATCACAAACGCTCTCACAGAGCATGAGCATCTGTGATTGGCTATTGCAGTGAAGTGAATATGAAGAAAGCTCAATGGGTGGGACAAGAAGTTAGCGAACTGGAGAGCGGGAGACTGTGAATGGATCCAGAAGCAAGCAATCAGTGGGAGACTGGTAAGATTGATCTCTGTGTGTCTGTGTGTATGTATGTCTGTGTGTAGGATAACGTGGATCAGAAGCATATCTGTCCTAGATAAGCAACATACAAATCCAAACAATTACCGAACATATCCCAAATTTTCAACTTTTCAGCAAAATGTTCAGGAGCGAGGGGCCAAGCAAACATTGCTAATTCGGTCCGGATTTGAAATTGGCAAACATGTTCGGCAAAAGTTTGCTCATCTCTACCAGATACAATAAAAGCAATTGATCCAGAATTTTTTTTTTTATAATGACGCAGCCTGCATGCATTGCATAGGGTCTGCAATAGGACCTGGCCTAGCATTTGAAGGTTAATCATTGATTAGTAACAGGTGGATGAGTGACACGAATAGGTATCGTGCTCAAAGAATCCTGCTAAATTCAGGAAGCAAACAAGAAGAAGGAGACCCCAAAAAGAGTCTCCACATTTTAAAAAATTAGGGCCAAACACCATAAAAGTGGCATCAATTGACCCAGAATAAAAATTCTATAATGGTGAGATGACTGGAGTCCAAACCGCACCTGATGGCATGGATATTGAGCACTAGATAGTCCTGCACCACCTCTTAAGTAATTTACTATATGTCAGATTTGTACTCAGTATAGCCCGTAGATGGGGTGGTTTAAAAAATTTGTCAAACAACTCCCAGAAATTACTTCTGACAATTAAATAGCTGCTGCTAATGTTTATATGCTGACAATTCGATGTCCACCACGTTGGAAGAGAAGTTCTATGATGCGTATGTGTCCCTCACTGCTGTGTTGTGGAAAACCAGTCCTAAGCTTGTCTACAAGCTTTTTTTGATTCTCTTACATGTGCGTGTCCTTGTCCTGGGCGGGAACTACCTGGCTAAATTTACTCTTGTATCTCGGATCCAACAGTGTGACAAGCCAGTAGTCATCTCTAATTTGACTCCTAACAATACGGGTATCATGTTGTAGATAGTGTAGCAAGAAGGCGCTCATGTGTCTGACACACCAATGAGCCCCAAGTCCTTCTTGTGTTGGTGGCAGTGTAAAAGTCTAGCTTCCATCCTCCGTCCTCTCCCGCCAACCTCGGGCAACAGAAAGGGGAATCATTTCTTCCTCATCTCCTGACTTTTCTGTGCCCATTAACTCTTCATCCTCGTCCTTCTCCATTTGTTCCTCGACTCCTGCACCTTTAGTACCAGTTTCTCTGGTACTTTGAACCCCACTCTGTTGCTCTTCTCCACCCTCCCATGGCTCCTGCCTGTGTAATGAGAGTCCTAAACTTAGAGATATTGCTTTCCTTTCCTCATCCTCCTCTTCTTCCTCCTCCTCTTCCTTTGGTACCACCACTTCATCCTGCAGACTTTTCAAAGTTTTCTCCAGCATGTAGAAGACCAGAATATTGATGCTGATGATGGCATCATCAGTGCTAACCATCTTAGTAGCCATTTTGAAACTGTGCACATGAGTGCAGAGGTCCTTGATCTGTGCCTAGTCTGGAAGCATCATTTGAACCACATTTGGCTTGCTTTAAGTCATTGTACGCAACATTAAATACTACACCAGGGCTTGTCTCTGCTGTCACAGTCACTGCAACTTGTGCAGAGTGGAATTTTACAGTGTTGGCACATAGCATATGAAACGGTTAACCGGTTGTCCAAAAGACCTCTGTAACAATGCTACTCAATGAGCTGTGGGGTGAGAATGGCAGATGTGAGCCCACAGCAACTGAGCCTTTTGCAGCACCTCATCCTGGCCAGGATAGTGACGTGGGCATTGCTGGATAACCACATTGAGGACGTGAGCCATGCAACACATGAGTATTTTTGCCCTGGCATAGGGCCACCAACATTTTCACACTGTTATTGCACACGACCTTCTCTGGCTCCTGGTTTAGCGGATACAGCCATTGCTGAAACTTGGTCTGCAGTACTGTCCACAACTCAACAGATGCATGACTCACATAGCCAAAGCATTTCAATTTAAACACTGCCTGATGGCAGGGAATTCTGGCAGCTCAGTTTGGAGGTGGGGGGATTTTTCTAGACTGTTGGAACATTAAGGGAGAGTCCAAGGGTGCCACTCGAGGTGCTAGAGGGGTGGAGGAGGCAGAAGCAGTGGATAAAGTGGTACATGCAGAGGTTTGTCCCAAAAGTCTTGGGTATTTCTAGATTTGGAGAGTAGCCCCTTCCCCACCTGGCTCCACAGCCACCCAGTGCCCAGTGAGTGAGATGTAATGCACTTGGCCATGTTTGCTCATCCTGGTGTCAGTGTTGATATGCACCCTGTCACATACAGAGTTTTTCCAAGAAAGAGTGATGTTGTCCGTAACATGCTGTAACATGCTGGTGTGGTGCAGGCACAGCTTTCTTCAAGAAGTAATAGCGATTGAGCAACTGATACTGGGAGACTGCGACAGCCATCAGCTTTCAGAAATTATTTGTATCCTCCAGTTTGATAGGCATTCGTGGCCAACAAATTGGAGATGGTGAAGTTCAAGGTCTTTGTTTTGGGATTTTTAGGATGAAATATTCTTTTCTGTGACCACAACTGCGGGACTGAGGGCTCGCTGCTGTGCTGAGAGAGGATAGAGTAGAGTGTACCCGACAAACTGCAGCACTGTGAGTGAAATGCAGGTGAAGATGTTATGTTGGGTTCAAAAACAAGTGGTGTGCTTAATGTCTGAGTTCGTTCAATAACAACAGGTGTGTCCACTTCTGAAACAGCTAATGAACTCTCACCCTGACTGTACACAAGAGGGAGTTCTACAGTCGAACAAATGTCAGACCACAATTGCCACAGTGATGGACGAGGAAAAAACAGCAGATGTGGTTGATGTTGTGGATGTTGCTCAGTGAGGCCTGCTAGGTACAGATTTAGCGCAGTAACTTTGCCAGAGTAACACATGGCGCTGGGGCATGTTGCGATTTATGCATGTAGTAGTCAAATTGTTGTTTTTGTTTTTTTTTTACCTCTACTAAAGTTTTTTACAAACTTTGCAAATAAGTGAGTTGAGTCATACTTTGCAATGTAAAAAAAAAGGCCCAGGCTACACAACCCTTACCTCCCCTGACAACTGCCGATCTGCGACCCCTGCTGTTCAGAGCTGTTCAGAGCCAGAGATGAGGCTGAGGATGCAGTGCCTGTTGTGATTGCAGCCGTCTGTCTTTGCTGGAACCCACCTTCGTCCTTCTCCAGATCCAACTTCAAAAGATTTTGGGCATCTGTGCAGATCCTATCCTGAAGTATGTGAATCTTTGAAGCAGACCTTTGATGCCCATGGAATAGAATGTGTGAACATCTCTGCAGAATCGTCCACCTGTCTTTCCCCATAATCAGTTGTGCAGTTGGAGAGTGGGAAATTAGGGACCACTTCTAAGGACTGTACTATGTGTGATGTTGAGGTGTAAGAACATGAGGACAGGCCACTTGATGTCATGAACTGTAGCAAAAGCTCTTTCTGGGCCTCATCCACAACTCATGTCATTCTGCTGCTGGCAAACAAAGAGACTGGAGTAGGCTATCTAGTAACAGAAGTTGTCACTTCGCTTTGGATACAATGAGTTAGAGTTTAGTCAGTACAGATTTCAGTAACATTAGCAGTAGAACGTACCCCACCTAAACCTTGAACACCAAACCTACTCCCCTTCCACCACATCCTGGGGATTTGCCACTCATGTTTTATGCACACAGGTTTGGAGAGCACTTCTTTCAGGCAAAACACAGCCTATTTAGGAGAAAATGAAGGATTTGGCAATCACTGGTTGGAGGCCAAACACAGCCTTTTCAGGGGAAACTGAAGAATTTGGCAATCACTGGTTTAAGGCCATACACAGCCTTTTTAGGGGAAAGCGAAAGATTTGGCAATCACTGGTTTAAGGCCAAACACAGTCTTTTTAACCTGCCTAGCGGTATTCCCGAGCCTGACTCGGGGTTAACTTTCACTATCAGAAGCGGTAACCCCGAGTCACACTCGGGATTAACCGCGGGCAGTGTTACAGAAAAGGAAGAATGACAGAATGACACCGCCGCCGCTGCAGCCGCGGGTGAGGACCAGGGGGGGGTGTGTGTGCTGTCACAGACTCGCCCCGCCGCCCCTACAGCCGCGGGTGAGTTCCTGGGGGGGGGTCTGTAGCTGTCACAGACTGCAGCCGCGCGTGAGGAACGGGAAGGGAGGGGGGGGGCTGCTGTCACAGACTCTCCCCGCCGCCCCTACAGCCGTGGGTGAGTTCCTGGGGGGGGTCTGTAGCTGTCACAGACTGTCATACCTGCCTCTCGGCGACATTGAAGCCCTTCTGTGCAGCCGCTCTCCCTGCCAGCTTGCCCCTGATCCACATGCAGGGGATGGATCCCTGAGCCCCATGCAGGGGGATGGATCCCTGAGCCCCATGCAGGGGATGGATCCCTGAGCCCCATGCAGGGGGATGGATCCCTGAGCCCCATGCAGGGGGATGGATCCCTGAGCCCCATGCAGGGGGATGGATCCCTGAGCCCCATGCAGGGGATGGATCCCTGAGCCCCATGTAGGGGATGGATCCCTGAGCCCCATGCAGGGGATGGATCCCTGAGCCCCATGCAGGGGATGGATCCCTGAGCTCCATGCAGGGGATGGATCCCTGAGCCCCATGCAGGGGGATGGATCCCTGAGCCCCATGCAGGGGGATGGATCCCTGAGCCCCATGCAGGGGATGGATCCCTGAGCCCCATGCAGGGGGATGGATCCCTGAGCCCCATGCAGGGGGATGGATCCCTGTTCCCCCCCGACTCCTCACCAGACACTGCCAGCACCAACCCAAACTCCCCCCACCCGCTCCTCACCTAATGCTGCACCAGAGCCCCAAAGGCTGAAGGTCCACCACTGGGCAGGAGCGCTGTGCGTTACAACAGAGGGGCACTGCAGAGCATTACAGCAGAGATTCTGCAGAGGAGCGGGGGGGGTTCTTGGGGTGATAGCAGCTCGGGGGGGGGAGGTGTGCTGCCGCCCGGGACTGTCAGGTCTGGGAGCCGGGGCTGCAGATGAGGGGCGGGAACAGTTACCCTCCTCGCCTCTGTCATGGGGGCCCCCTACTGATGCTTGAGGGGCCCTGGTGCAGCCTCCGCATCTGACACTCGGGGTAAATGGCGGCGGAGTCTCCTTACATTCTCCTGGTGATCCAGCGTGGTCCCCACTGTGATCACCGGTGAGAGCCCCTTCGGAAGCCTCCATATGACTTCCTGGTTCCGTCGCTGTGAGCCGCAGCGGCTCATTAGAGGCGGAACTGGGCGGAAAATACAAATGTATAAAATTTCTGCCCATAAGGGCCCCGTCACACGGGGCGATGGGGCTGGAGATGTCGGCGGCGAATGGCGGAGCCGCGCACACTCTTGCTGCCCCCGCCAGCATCGCCGTCCCCCGTTTAGACGGGGAAACTCCTCCAGCCACGCGACGGCGACCTGTCGGGCGGTCTCGCCGCCGGGGTGTCTGACAACCCCGGCGGCGATGCAGTACAATGGGAGCCTGTGGCTCCCATTACCTGACAGGTCGCTGGCGCCCGGTTACATGGGGCGATGTGTGCACATCGCCCCATGATGGACGCCTGGTTTCACAGCAGTGCTGTGAAATCAGGCGTCCGGCCGGGACCGGCGACATCACCCCTTTACATGTGGCGACGTAGGGGCGATGATGCCGGCGATAGGCCACGCCCCCACATCGCCTCATGAATGGGCGGCGATATTGCCCCGTGTAACGGGGCCCTAAAAGAAATTTTTTACCAAAAAAATGGTACCGCTTTTAGTACAAAATTCCGGACATAATCAAACCGCCAGGTATAAGATTATTGAATAAAATAATATTATTTATTTAATTATAATTCATGATTTTATGTTTAAACTTTATCACATCTGAGAGGTCTACTAGAGTCTTCTTTGATCAGGTAATTACTAAGAATTGCAGGCCGACAGTACATAACACCAAATTTCCATGCCAAAAAATGGTAACGCTTTTAGCACAAAATTCCTGACATAATCAGACCGCCAGGGAGGTTAAGGGAAACTGATGGATTTGACAATCACTACTGTAAGGCAAAACACAGCCTTTTAAGGGGAAAGTGGAGGGTTTGGCAATCACTGTTTTGAGGCGAAAATGTCTTTTTAGTAGACAATGAAATATTTGGCAATCACTGCTTTCAGGCCCAAAAATGCGTTCTTAGGGGAACTGAAGGATTTCACAATCACTGTTTTGAGGCCAAGCATAGCCTTTTTAGGTGAAACTAAAGAATTTGGGAAACACTGCTCTGAAGCAAAAAAATGCCTTTTTAGTAGAAAAAGAAGGATTTGGCAATCACTGCTTGGAGGCCTTTTTAGGGGAAACAAAAATATTTCGCAATCACTTGTACACTGTGTGCAGAATTATTAGGCAAGTTGTATTTTATAGGATTATTTTGTATTATTGATCAACAACTATGTTCTCAATCAACCCAAAAGGCTCATACTGTAAATATCAAAGCTTAATATTTTTGGAAGTTGTAGTGTTTTTTTTTATCTTAGGAGGATATCTGTTTGTGCAGGTAACTATAAGGGTATGTGCCCACAGGAAGGTTCTGCTGCGTTTGAGATCAGGTTTTGCCTTGGTTTTATGTAAATCTATGCTAATCTAATCCTGAGTTTTTGGTTTCCAACAAAACCTATGTTATTAGGGAAAAGCTTTCACACACATTGGTTTTTGTTCTCTGGAGACAGCGTAAGCACCACAGGATTTGCTGCATTTTTGTATTCCAACAAAACCTATGATTCTAGGATTAGCTGTCCCACAACATTGGTTTTGGTTTGGTGAAGGAAGTGGAAACACCTTAGATTTTGCTGTGTTTTAGAAAGAATGAGCATGTCAATTTTTGTTGCACTTTTGCTAAAGTGGAAACACCTGTGGTATTTCCATTTTCTGTAGAGAAAAAAAAACAATGTGTGTGTGAAAGCTTTTCCCTGCATACATAGGTTTTGTTGGAAACCAAAAACTCAGGATTAGATTAGCATAGATTTACATAAAACCAAGGCAAAACCTGATCTCAAAAGCATCAAAACCTTCCTGTGGGCACATACCTTACTGTGCAGAATTATTAGGCAACATAATTAAAACCAAATATGTTCCCATCACACTTGTTTATTTTCACTAGTTAAACTAATATAACTGCACAAAATGTAGAAATAAACATTTCTGACATGCAAAAACAAAACCCCAAAAAATTAGTGACCAATAAAGCCACCTTTTTATGATGACACTCAACAGCCTTCCATCCATAGATTCTGTCAGTTGCTTGCTCTGTTTAAGATCAACATTGCGTGCAGCAGCCACCACAGCCTCCCAGACACTGTTCCGAGAGGTGTACTGTTTTCCCTCCCTGTAGATCTCACATTTTAGGAGGGAGCACAGGTTCTCTATGGGGTTCAGATCAGGTGAACAAGGGGGCCATGTTATTATTTTTTCTTCTTTTAGACCTTTACTGGCCAGCCACGCTGTCGAGTAGTTGGATGCATGTGATGGAACATTGTCCTACATTAAAATCAAGTTTTTCTTGAAGGATACTGACTTCTTCCTGTACCAGTGCTTGAAGAAATTGTCTTCCAGAAACTGGCAGGAGGTCCGGGAGTTGAGCTTCACTCCATCCTCAACCTGAAAAGGTCCCAAAAGTTCATCTTTGATGATACTAGCCCATACCAGTACCCCACCTCCACCTTGCAAGCGTCTGAGTCGGAGTGGAGCTCTCTGCCCTTTACTGATCCAGCCACTGGCCCATCCATCTGGCCCATCAAGATTCACTCTCATTTCACCAGTCCATAAAACCTTTGAAAAATCATTCTTAAGATATTTCTTGGCACAGAGTTGACGTTTTATCTTTTGTTTCTTGTTCAAAGATGGTAGTTTTTCAGCCTTTTTTACCTTGGCCATGTCTCTAAGTATGGCACACCTTGTGTTTTTGATGCTCCAGTAACGTTGCAGCTCTGAAATATGGCAAAACAGGTGGCAAATGGAATCTTGGCAGTTTCACACTTGATTTTCTTCAATTCATGGGCAGTTATTTTGCGCCTTTTTTGCCCAACACAATTCCTACGACCCTGTCGGCTATTTGCCATGAAACGCTTGATTGTTCGTTGATCACACTTCAAAAGTTTGGCAATTTCAAGACTGCTACATCCCTCTGCAAGACATCTTAAAATTTTGGACTTTTCAAAGCCTGTCAAATCTCTCTTCTGACCCATTTTGCCTAAAGAAAGGTATTTGCCTAATAATTAAGCACACCTTATGTACGGTGTGGATGTCATTACACCACACCCCTCCTCATTACAGAGATGCACATCACCTGATTTACTTATTTGGTAGTTGGCTCTCAAGCTTATACAGCTTGGGTTAGGACAAAATGTATAAAAAGTATCATGTGATCAAAATACTAATTTGCCTAATAATTCTGCACACAGTGTATACAAAAAAATGCAGGTTTGGTAATGCACACACATTTCACACTTGTTCTCAGCAAAACAATGCCTATGCTCGAATTGACCCTCTCACCCTCCTATTCTTTTTAAAAGTGACTACATAGCTAGTTATCTTTTAGTGTAGCATAGGTAGAGCATGACGTAGCAGCATGGAGTGGCAGCAACACTGTTCCTAAGCAGTAACACTCTGAAAATAGTGGCAAAGGCAAATGGCTGCTTCTTATATCCTGAAGGACACATGACTTTGGCAGCCAATGAAACAAGCGAGCTAATTCCGCAAACCCTTGTGTCTATAACATTTGAATGCTTTATGCACCCTAATTGGCTGCCAATTGAGAACATCCACAGAAATAGTGCGGGGGAAAAAAATGGAGTCCGACGCTATTCTGACCTCTCCCCACTCCCTCCCCTCATCAACCATGTTCCACCCACTATCCTACACAGTCAGAAAATATAAGAAAAACCTCATTAAATGTAGTAATACTTTTTTGATGATCAGTTAATGAACAAAGACATGCCCCCCAATTTTTTTTTTAATTGCTTGTGTTTCCGATCTCAATCTGAATGTTTGTGCCGAATTTGAAATTGATGAACATGTTTGGGGAAAGTTTGCTCATCTCTATTTCTGACCACATATGGGGTATCAGCGCACTCAGAAGAAACTGGGTAACTAATAGCATGACAAGCTGTACCCCACTATCACTTGCAAAAGTTAAAAAGTTTATAAAAAACTTTCCTGATAGCAGTTTTGAAGCTTATAAGATGGGTGTATTTTAAAAATCACATCACTTTAGGGGAGTTTTCAAATATAGGCTCCTTAAATTCTATTTAAATAGAATAGGTCCCTAAATTAACAGGTTTTGTAAATTTCTTGAAAAAATGAAAAATGGGTTTTAAGCTTTACACCCTAACAATCCTAACAAAATAAAATTTTTGGAAAAAATTATACAGATGTAAAGTAGACATATGAGACAGAGAAAAAAAACTGCACAGCACACACACACAAAATGTGAACTGGTGCCAGCAGGGACGCTGGGTCAAACATCTAGAAAAAAGTTCTCTGCAGCACTCAGCTACTACCAATGATGTACAAATGCTGTATGTATTTGAGAAAAAAGTTTAAAAACGTACGTTTTTTTTTAAAAAACTCAAAAATCTTATTTTTTTTATTTCTGAAGTTCTTGGTACACACATTGGCCAATGTCTGCTCATCAACTGCGACAAAGTGACTTCAGGTCTGATGAGTCCTAACGCTGATATCCCTATCCTCCTTGTCCACCCCCCCACTTCTCAGTGGGCGGACACTATCTCGACCCTAGATCACCCGTAGGTGATGAGGATGCAAATTGCACCTGAAATCACTTTGTCGCAGTTGATGAGCAAACAGACATTGGCCAATGTGTGTACCAAGAACTTCAGAAATAAAAAAAAATAAGATTTTTGAGTTTTTTGAAAAAAACGTAAGTTTTTAAACTTTTTTCTCAAATACATACAGCTTGTTAGCATTTGTACATCATTGGTAGTAGCTGAGTGCTGCAGAGAATTTTTTCTAGATGTAGACATATGAGAAATATTATTTATTAATTATTTTGTGTGACATAACATTTTGGTTCAAGGGCATAAAAATTGTGAAATATTAAACATTTTTGCCAAAATTCCAATATTATCACAAATAAGCGCAAACAATATTGACCTAATTTTACCACTAACATAAAGTACAATATGTCATGAAGAAATATTTTTTAAAAATACTTTTTTAAAGCTTTCCAGAGTAATTACCACAAAAATTGACACTGGTCAGATTTCCAAAATTTGGCCTAGTCATTAAGGTCCAAATTGGCTCGTCACTAAGGGGTTAAATCTCCAACAGTTAAACCTTAGGGTGCTTTCACACAGCATTTTTCTGTGATCTGTGGCTGTCCGTTGTAAAACGGACAGCCACAGATCCGATTTGGCCCCCATGTTAGTCTATGGGCACGGATCACATCGGATTTGGCCTTATTGGCATCCGATTTTTGTCGGATCCGATTCTGGCTGATTTTTTTGCTGTGCCCAAAATCACAGCCTGCTGCGATTTTTGGCACAGCGGGTCAAATCGGACCGAATTGGATCCGACCTGATCCGTGCCAAATAACATGGGGCCTATGGAGCACGGGTCCGAGGAAACAGCTGATGTCTCCTCGGACCCGATTTTAGTGTACTTAGCATGCTCCGTACACTAAAATCGCTCTGTGCCATCTATAGTGAAAATAAAGAGTTAAAAATAAAAAAATCTTTATTCTCATCTCTCCCACGATCCAGCGATGCCTCCACCGCTCTATGCTTCTAGGACCTGGCCTGACGTCACAGTGCAGTCACATGACCGGTTACCGCGGTAACCGGTCATGTGACTATGACATCACGCCAGGTCCTGTGCATCAGAAGAAGAGAAGCACCGCGGGCCTCGTGGATAGGTGAGAATAAAGATTGTTTTTATTTTGTTAAGGTCTGGATAGAAGGGGACAAAGAAGGGGACAAAGAGGGGGACCAAGAGCGGTCCAAGAGGGGGACAAAGAGGGGAGACAGAAGGGACAAAGAGGGGAGACAGAGGGGACAAAGAGGGGAGACAGAGGGGACAAAGAGGGAGCAGAGAGAGGAGGAGAGAAAGGCGACAGGAAAGAGAGAGGAGGGGAGAAAGAGGTGACAGGAGGAGCAGGGAGAGGATCCAAACTGATGCTGCAAATTATCGGAATCGGATGCCTATTTGGCATCCGATTGCAGGCATCAGTTTGGATCCGTTGCTGTCCGAGGGGTGCTGCAAAAAGTCTGATCCCCTCGGACAGCACAAAAACGCAGTGTGAAAGCACCCTTAGTTGGCAATTTTGTTTTGTTATTACCGTGGTCTGTTGCTTTCTGTAGTTTTTTGACCCAATGTTTGAGTTTATCTGAATCCATCTGTAAAAGTATTCTCCTCTGTGTTAATTACCTGACAGAGTCTAGTTTTATCTGCAGTTCATTTAATCTGTTGAGGACTATTTGTCCTCAACGAAATCATTAATGAATACAGTATATTACAAAGGATAGACCCGATATTAACTCTTGTGGCACACCAAAAGTTAAATGTCAACCAAAGTGTGTTCTATTTATTTCCCATCACTGAGCCACTTGTGAACCCAATTACACATATTTTCATCTATGGAAATGTATGAAATTCCTTTGAAAAGTCCAGATTGACATTGAAGGCATTACCTTGATTTATCCAAGGAGAAAGCCATCGTCCGTGCTCTCCACTCCCTCTCCCCGCTGAAATAAGTCTTGTATGTTACTACGGTAGACTCATAAAAGGATCATAGAAAATCAGCGAGTGCTTTTTTCTCCTTGAATATTTGGATTCCTGCAACACAGGCGAGCAACACCGTGCTCCGAGGGGTACCTTTTTTGGAGATTGCAACCCGCAGCCAAGGAAGACTCTCTAGCCTGAACCCGTTAGGTGCCTGGTATTTCTCCTTTACTTGCATTACCTTGATTTAGTTAGGATCTTACTTCATCATTGAAGCTTTTAGCACTATGATTGTACAGGAAGGAAATGGTCATTCTAAGATGTATATCAAACATGAATAAACATGACTAGTTTAAATAAGCAATTTTCATAACTGTTAATGTAACGGTCATGGTAAGACTTCCTTCTTCCAGAACCTGTGTGGGGACGTTGTCTTCCTGCTGAGACAGTTCTAAATATTCATGAAGAGCTATCAGCCTAGCATTGTAAAACTTAACTGATAACAAATATCTATTTCAAGCAAATGTGCGCCAATGTTATTAAAATTCGATATGGAGTAAAAAGGTATGATAAAATGAGCGCTAGGGACAGAAACAGGCACTGGGCTCTTATCGAATATTACCTTTCAAATTTATTGTGAACAGTAGATGTTATAGGTCTCCTCGCCACAACATGTTTCGACACTAAAGGTGTCTTTCTCAAGTGGATGTCAGACCCATAGTAAAATTCCCCTTTTATTCTCAACCCCCACTAATCACTGATAAAAAAGAGGTGTGCTACACATTCCTATCTGCAGATTCAACTATTTAAAGGTATATACATACATTATATCTACCAGAACATAAAAACATACATATACCATATCTATTATATACACCCATATATAAAGATAAAAATACAAACAATACTATTTAAAAACTATAAAAATACTTTAAAATATTTTAAAATTTTTTTTTTTTTTTTTTTTTTTTTTTTTTTTTTTTAATACTGATGCAGCTAGATTTCCTTCAAAAATTCTTCTCTAAAGCGAGATTTAACCCTTCAGGGAACAATGTGCCCATCTTAAAAATCCAAAACGATTCTTTCCTATTGAGTTTATTAATCCTATCCTCAGTCTCATCCTGCACATGATCAATTATAGTCAGTTGTAAGCTGGAAGGATCTCTATTATGTGTCTGTGCGTAGTGTCTAGACACACTATGCTTAAGGAACCCATTTTTGATGTTATAGCGATGTGTATTAAGTCTTTTTTGCATGCTTTGCGTTGTTCTACCAATATATTGGTATCGGCACGGACATTCTAGCATGTATATAATAAATTGGGAACGACAATCTAATCTTTCTTTGATGCAAAAAGATTCCTTTGTTGTATTGGAAGTAAAGGTTTTACGTCCGTGCACTATAATTTTACAACATTTGCATTTTGATGACTCACATTTATAGCATCCTTTTTCTTTATTGCAATTTCCATATTGTGTTGTTATTTCTGAGTGTCTTAATCTACTGGGGGCCACTATATTCTGTAGATTTCTGCATCTTCTAAAAATTATTTTTGGATCTTTTGCAATGATCTTTGAGATAATCGGGTCACCTTGCAAAATAAACCAATATTTCCTTAATAATGTATAAATATTTTGATGTGATTGGTTATATGTAGTAATCAGGTTGCAACTATAGTTCCCCATATTCTTTTTCTGTTGATCATTATTTTTATTTTTAATGATGCTATTTTCTTCCAATTTTCTTATAAAACTGCTTTGATTATATTTCTTGCATTTTTTAAAAGCATCTGACAATAGCTGACTGGGATATCCTTTCTCTCTAAATCTCTTTTTCAATAGAATAGCCTCTTTTTTAAAATCTTTATCATTAGTGCAATTCTTGCGTATTCTTAAATATTGGCCATAGGGAATATTTCTAATCCAAATCGGTAAATGGCAGCTGTCAAATTTTAGATAACTATTGACGTCCACACTTTTAAAATGTGTGGACGTACTTAATTGACCTTTTGCATCTATACTTATCATAAGGTCAAGATATTGCACATTTGTTTCGGAGATATTCATGGTGAATTTCAATCCCCATGTATTTACATTAAGATGTTGCACAAATGTATATGCCTCTTCTTTAGTGCCTGTCCATACTATAACTAAATCGTCTATAAAACGTTTGTAAAAATGGATATTTTGTATTCCCAATGGGGACTGCGCGATGAACCGAGACTCGAATGCTCCCATGTATAACCCAGCATAACTTGGGGCGAATCTCGTGCCCATCGCGCAGCCTCTTACTTGCCTATAAAAGATTTTTTGAAAGGTGAACACATTATTATTTAAAATAAATTCTATCCCTGATTTAATAAACTCTTTTTGGGGCTCCAAAATCTCAGAATCTTGTGATAAAAAATGTTCAATTATGTTAATTCCCAATCTGTGCGGTATACTTGAATAGAGGGAGTTTACATCTAGAGTTATTAAAAAAGCACCCGGTTTAGGAGGAATTTTCATAATCATACTAATCAGTTGCGATGAATCTCTTAAATATGACTCTAAATTCAAATTAAATCTTTGCAAAAACAAATCGACATAGTGTGATAGATTACTTGTCATGGAATTAACACCAGAGATTATGGGGCGCCCAGGTGGATCAATTTTATCTTTATGCACTTTTGGCAAAAAATAAAAATGTGGTGTTCTGTACTTTACAATATTCAAATATTTAAATTCTTTTTTATTTAAAATGCCTTGCTTCCAGGCCATTCTAATCAATGATCGATATTGATTGAAAAACATGAATAAACATGACTAGTTTAAATAAGCAATTTTCATAACTGTTAATGTTACGGTCATGGTAAGACTTCCTTCTTCCAGAACCTGTGTGGGGACGTTGTCTTCCTGCTGAGACAGTTCTAAATATTCATGAAGAGCTATCAGCCTAGCATTGTAAAACTTAACTGATAACAAATATCTATTTCAAGCAAATGTGCGCCAATGTTATTAAAATTGGAATAAATCTCATGTTGTTTGTAACCATGTGTTTTCACAGGGGCTTTAAGTTTCATCAATAAACTGTAGATTTTAACTGCACTTACAAAATTGTACATACAGCTCATTATTTTATGCATTAATCTTATGGTTGTTATTATTTTTCAATCAATTTATTGTGTATTAATGATCTTCTGAGTCCATGCCTCTTTTATTTATTACATGCAAAATATCAGTTAAACTGCATTTCCACAATGTGGACACTGATGGTGCTTAGTTGCCATACACATTAGTGTATGGGAACCAACCTGCCACTATAGTATGTTAAATAAATAAATAATTTAAAATCATCATGCGTGGGACTTTGCAGTATTTTTCAGTCTAGCCCAGTAAAAGCAGACAGCTGCAAGCAGCCACCCTCAGCTGCATAATCTTACCTTGGCTAGCAAAAAATAAAATGTGTGGCCTCCTCCCTATTTTTAATTTCCAGCAAAGGTAAACCTAGGCAGCTGAGGACTGGCAATCTCAGCGAGGTAAGGGCCCATTTTTTTATGACCCACCCTCTCTAAAGAATAGCAGCCTGCAGCCACCCCTGAAAATGCAGCATTCATCATAGTGCCAATTACAGGCACTTTACCTGGCTCTTCCTGGTGGGGGTAGGGTGAGGGGGGTACTTGCAAGATTGAACAAACAGTACTTTTGATGGCTAATTCACAATACAATACTGCTATTAGCTGTAATTAGTGTGGGGAAACATTCTGCTGTAGGGTTAGCATATTATAATAATTTAAGTAGGGTTTGTTGCCTTTTAGTACTTGATGGTGTAACCTAACCAAAAAGTCTTTTTAAGCGATAATTCCAATACATTGTAGTGTATCCTAATATGGCTGTTAACTGTATTTATTGCAGGGAAAGGCTCTAAAGTAAGGCTAGCATATTATAGGCATTTAGGCAGGACTCATTGCATTACAGTACCTTGTCAGGGAACCTAATCCAAAGAGTCCTATTAAGAAATAATTCCAATACATTCTAGTGTATCCTAACATGTCTGTTAGCTGTATTTATTGGATGGAATGTTTGTAGAATATGGCTAATGTATTATAGGTATTTATTCAAGGTTCATTGTGTTACAATACCTGTTGTGCAACATTAAGGAAACAGTCCTTTTTAATGGATAATTCAAATATAATCCATTCTCTTATGATACCGCTATGAGCTGCAATTAATGTAGGGAGAAGTTCTGAAGAAGGGACAGTTTCTTTGAGAGCTCTATTCAGGGATTACTGCTTTACAGTCCTTCATGCTGCAGCCTAAAACCAACAGTCCTTATTAGGGTTACATACATTCTATTCTATTCCTTATCAACATATTAATATCACTTTTAGATGCATTTACCTAAGCAGTTGCTGGAGGAGGGATAGTTTTGGGTTACAGGGGGACAAGAAAAATAATAATTAGTGATGGGCGAGCACTAAAATGCTTGGGTGCTAGATGCTCGGGTCGAGCATATCAAAATGCTCGGATGCTCGACCCGAGCACCGAACCAAATGTTAATCTATGGAATACTCGAGCATTTTTCCGGTGGCACTCCCGGCGGTCTGCAGAAAGCCTAAAAATGTCACAAATGTAGAAGAACAGTGCTCAAATGATAAGGGAACAGCATGGGAAGACCTCTGTAAGCATTTCTGACTCCCAGGTCACTACTGTGAACAATGATGTTTGAGTATTACACCACTTTTACGGACTCACAATAAAATGTACAAAAATGCACCCAAAATTGATTTTTCTGGGGTAAATGTTAAGGGCTCATTCTCACTTGTGAGACAGTGTTGGTGTATTTTTTTTTTAATTACATTAAAGATTTTTAATTAAAAAATTGGGAGGCACTCCAATGCCCCTTGGAAGAGATGTGGAGGAGGGCCTCAATAAATAATGTTCCCATTATTAGGAAGTGGGTCACCCAGAGTGTTGCCCTATGCAAGGCTGCCAAAAATTGGGAGGCACTCCATTGCTCCTTGGAAGAGATGTGGAGGAAGGCCTCATTAAATAATGTTCCCATTATTGTGGGTCTCCCACAGTGTTGCTCCATGCAGGGCTGCCAAAAATTGTGAGGCACTCCAATGCCCCTTGGAAGTGACGTGGAGGAGGGTCTCATTAAATAATGTTCCCATTATAAGGAAGTGGGTCTCCCTTAGTGTTGCCCTATGCAGGGCTGGCATAAATTGGGAGGCACTCCAATGCCCCTTGGAAGAGACGTGTATTATTTAATTAATCCAGCTGTATACAGGCAGTGTATACAGGCAGTGTACATATATAGTCCTCCGCACGGTGCTTGGCAAGGGATGAGGAACTGGATGTAATGGTGATGGTGCATGCAGAGGCCACGGCAGTGAGCAAGCTACAATTGTGCCACAACAAACACTCACGTCTTCTCTCCCGACCTTCCTGTCCCAATTCCGAGGGGACCGCAGCACACCACTATTAAACCCAGAGCAGTGTCAAAAGGTTGTTGGTTGGATAGCGGATAATGCTTCCAGTCAGTTTGCCACCACCACAACCACAATGTCTTCCACACAGTTAAGTCTCAGTAGCAGGGAGTCTGGACCGCATATTCCTCACCCTGATCCTTCTTCTTCCCACCATGCCAAGTGGAATCCCACACTTGACACTCTGAAGAGCTGTTCACTTTTCCATTTATAGATTCGGGCCTCTCGCCCAATCCACT
This sequence comes from Allobates femoralis, assembly GCA_033576535.1. Taxonomy (NCBI): domain Eukaryota; kingdom Metazoa; phylum Chordata; class Amphibia; order Anura; family Aromobatidae; genus Allobates; species Allobates femoralis. The sequence goes on from JARQOC010000005.1 coordinate 230,390,086, forward strand.
TGAAGGGGGGCAAGAGGAGATCACATGTAGCGATGCCCAAATATTTGAGCAGCCACAGTCGCACGAAGGAAACTGTGGGAAAGTGTCACAAGATGTGGACGATGATGAGACACAATTGTCAGAGAGTCAGAAGGAGGGCCAGGGTGCGGAAGTGGAAGACAACGAGGTGGATGATATAGTAACTGACCGAACCTGGCAGAAGGACATGCAAAGTGAGAACAGTAGTGCACAGGGGGATGAAGGCATAGCACCCCAAAAGGCAGGAAGAAGCAGTGTGGCGGCTGCAGACAGAAGGCGGGCAGCCATTCCCCATAACACCAACACGATGGAAGTTGCCAGTACAACTGTTAGGTCTTCCCGAGTCTGGCTATTTTTTAAGGACTCTGCCTATAATTTAAAAAAAGACCATATGCACCACTTGTCATGCCAGCATCAGCAAGGATAGCAAAACTACCAGCATGACCACCACCAGCATGATCAGGCACATGGCAGCAAAGCACCCGACTTTGTGGGCCGAACCCCAGGGTCCAGGAATAGTGTCTGCGGGTGACAACACTGCTTCTTCTACTGTTGTGCATGCAAGTTAATCCCCTGTCCATAGTGCATGCAAAGATGCCTCCTGTCCTGCACCTGTTGTTGCACAATCTGAAATACCTCCATGTCCTTGTCTCAGCGTTCAGTTGTCCATACCACAGTCCTTGGAACGCAAGCGCAAATACGCGGCCAATGCTCCACAGTCCACACTACTAAATTCACACATGTCATGACTGCTTGCACTTGAAATGTTGCCTTTTAGGCCAGTGGAGATGGAAGCATTCCGCAACCCAATGGCAGCAGCCATCCCTCTTTACTCAGTCCCCAGCTGCCACTATTTCTCTCGGTGTGCCGCCCCCGCATTACACAAGCACGTATTCCAAAATATTAGCCGTGCCCTTAACATTGCAGTTGCCAGGAAAGTCCACCGAACCACGGACACGTGGACAAGTGCTTGTGGGCAGGGATGGTACATCTCACTGACGGAACACAGGGTTAACATAGTGGAAGCTGGGACCCAGTCGGACTATAGGATGGAACACGTCCTCCCAACGCCAAGGATTGCGGGCCTTAACTCAATCAGGGTTGCTCCCCAGTCTACAGCATTTGCATGTCATCCTCCTCACACTCCACCTCCTCTTCAGCCTCCACATCAGTCACAAGCTGGAAGCACTGCAGCATTGCCTCAGCCAAGCGGCAACAGGCTGTGCTGAAGCTAATTGTGGACAGCTCTGAAAGAGCATTCAGATATGTGGCTCACACCACTGAACCTACAGCCAGGCATGGTTGTGTATGACAATGGTCATAACCTGGTGGCAGCTCTGAGGCAAGCTCACACATGTACCATGCCTGGCCCATGTGCTCAATCTCATGTTTCAGTGGTTTCTTAAATCCTACCTGGAGCTGTCGGATCTGCTCGTCAAAGAACGCCGCCTGTGTGCCCATTTTAGAAAGTCACAGGCCCTGAGTTGCAGGGTACTCCCACAAGGAGTGCAAAGTTTGGTAAGATGCTGAAGGAGTACCTTGCCGACCATACCAAAGTCCTCCGTGATTCCTCTGTGCCTTATAATTATTGGGTATCCTAGCTGGACACGTGGCATGAGCTGGCTCTCTACGCCTTGGAAGTCCTGGCCTGCCTTGCCACTAGCGTTTTGTCAGAGCGGATTTTTAGTGCCACAGGGGGAATTATTATTGATAAGCGCACCCGCCTCTCAACTGAAAATGCAGACAGGTTGATTCTTATAAAAATGAACAAGGGCTGGATTGGGCCATACTTCTTAACACCTCCAAATGATAAACTCAAAGCCAGTGTCTGTTTTGGGGAGGTATATTCCCACGCTCCTCTTCATCCCCACACATGGGTATACGCGTCCTAATTTTGGCTATTTGCTTTAGTCCTCCTCCTTCTCCTTCTCCTACACCACAATATCACAAGGTTGACCGTGGTCCATGATGCAACACCTACATAATATTTTTAAAAGGCGTTTATGATGCCCGTAAGAAAAAGTGCTTCACAATTTTTGGCAGCCCTGCATAGGGCGACACTATGGGAATCCCACTTCCTAATAATGGGAACATTATTTAATGAGGCCCTCCTCCACGTCTCTTCCAAGGGGCATTGGACTGCCTCCCAATTTTTGGCAGCCCTGCATAGAGCGACACTATGGGAGACCCACTTCCTAATAATGGGAACATTATTTAACCCTCCGTCACATACAATAGGCCTGACAGGCACATCTCTTTTACTTTCATTTCTCCTTCCTCACCAGATTGTGAGGAAATCCCCTCCCTCCAGGTAGTCTCCTGTCTCTAGCAGCTCTGTGAAACCTCATACCACAGTTGGATTGCAGAGCTTCAGGAGGACAGATATAACTGCGCTAATCTCTCAGGCTCATTGTATGTGAACACGTCACACTCAATAAGGTTGTTTATTTAGCTTGTGTTATGCTCTTTGCTCTGCAAGTGTTATTTTTTGTGGGAAACTTCAGGATCTAATTCTGATTGAATATGTGTTTAATAGTACTTAAGGTACCTTAAAATTAAGTTTGTTTCCATAAATTTTCTTTGCAGAGTTTTTTGACAGAGTCGAACTGGGGACTATTTGGCGCGAGTTTTGAAATGTTTGTATTTCAGAGTTATTAGTGTTATGTTAAGTAAATGGGGTTTTTTTGCACCTGATTATGTGTAGTCTCTTTTATTACATCCCTATGAAGGTCACTGATCACTTTTAGAGCACTGAAATTGCAAACATTAGATATTATAGGTATTTTTCTAGCCTGCGCCTGACAGTCACATTGTATGTGAACTTGTTAGAACCGATATTGTATGTGACGGAGGGTTAATGAGGCCCTCCTCCACTTCTCTTCCAAGGGGCATTGGACTGCCTTCCAATTTTTGGCAGCCCTGCATAAGGCAACACCATGGGATACCCTCTTCCTCCCTAATAATAGGAACATACATTATTTAATGAGGCCTACCTGTATACAAGCAGTGTACATAGGCAGGGTATATAGCAGACTTATAGGACTGTTTTTTTTTTAGAGATGGATGTGTTTAAAAGGCTACAGAAGCACCAGAGTGAGTAGAATGGAGCCTCCTGTACTATACGCACTATACTATACGCACAGAAGTCTGCTATATACCCTGCCTATATACACTGCCTGTATACAGCTGGATTAATCCTTAAAAGGACTGTTTTTTAGAGAGGTGGATCTGAGTGATGAAGTGTGTTGGGGGGAGATGGTGGTGGAGAATTTCCCTGGAGTAGTAGCTCCTGCGACCCCCCCAGATATACAGCAATGGAGTACCATGCACAACAGCAAACTTCATCCCAGCCCTCATCTTTTAAATAGAGGATTGAGGACTGACCCAAAAATGGCATGTTGTTGGGTCACTGACCCATCCCTTAGTTGGCATTTTGTCAGAAGAATAACTTTTTTCAGCTGTTTTTCAGTTCTTTGAAGAGTGAAGCCTGTTTTTTCTTTTAATTTAATTTTCCCCCTTCCCAAGTTTAACACAGTTTGCTCTTCCCTTCCTGCTGGATTAGTGGGATTGCAGCCTTTGAACTATACCTTAAAGCCCTTAATGGACTTTGCACCATTGTAATAGAGTCTGCCGAGCCCCATGGGACTTTCTGTATATACAATGTGTATAATCATATATGTGGGTTTGAGACTTATTATAGTCTGTGCTACAGTAAGGCTACATTCACACACACTGTTTTTAATGCAATTTTTGAGGATCCGTTTTTCAGCTGCAAAATTGAATCAGCTTATCAAAAAAAACGCATCAAAAAGAGGTGATCCTTTTTATTCTTTTTTGATGCATTTTAGACTATTGCATTTTTTAAGCTTAATAGCTCATAGTCAATGGTTTCAATGGAAAAAGTGGATCAGAAAAATGCCAAATTCTTTTTGAGGATACGTTTTGAGCCAAAAAACGCACCACTGTAAAAGATTGTGTCTGAATGACAAATATTGAAAACTAATTGATTTTACTTGGAAGCTCAGAAATTGATCCGTTTCACTGGACTGCCACTGCAAAAATGGATTCTCAAAAAACACATAAAAAACGCTGTGTGTGAATGTAGCCTAAAGCTTTTTTTATTTAACACCTTGTGTGCTGCAAAGAGGTGCTTTGATACTGCCCTACAGAGACTGGCGAACAAGAGCAGGCCTCTGTTCTGATGGTCTGACGTATGGAAATGCAAAACACTACACAGACTCCTATAGAACAGGGCTGGCCAAGAGCAATCCTCAAGATCCGCAAAGAGTGCATGTGTTCATGATTTACTTAACATTGCACAAGGAGCTGGAATCATTACCTCTGCAGGAGATGAAATTAGCACGTGTGCAATGCTAAGGAAATCCTGAAAACGTGCATTGTTTTCAGACCTCAAGGACTGTAGTTGGCCTCCCCTGCCCTATAAGTCTCTGTAGAGGTAACCGGGGGGCAAAAAGAATCCTCAAGCCCTTTCAACGCAACTACAGCTTTCCCTGGAACCTCTTAGGACCTGTGCCCTCAGTGTCTTGTTTGAGGCTTTTTATAAGAAGATTTTGAGAATCTGCATCAAAATCTGTATATCTATCCTGAGGCCAGCAAAATCTATGACAGGTCAGAAGTGCTGTGCCCACTTTGCTTTTTTTTACTTGCACAAGTGGCTCTGATTTATTTTTTTCTGCCCCAAAATCTACACCAAATCTGCAAGGAAAAAAACACGTTGGCACAGCACTTCTGAACTCTCATAGACTTTGCTTCTCTCAGGATAGACATGCAGAGTTTGATCCAGATTTTCAAAATCTGCTTCAAAGGAAGCATCAGACAAAAATCCGTGGGCACAGGACCTCACAACAATATTTTGGGGTCATATTCATAGAAAGTATCCTCCATATGCTGTGAGAGCAGGCACACAGGCACTGGTGGGAGTTTGACAAGCGGTGCCATCACAAACATTACTGCACTTAAGGCTTGAGGGGTCCACAGGAGCTATCCTGCAAGTTTGAACTGCGTGGCACTCCCTGACGACACAGCTACTCACATGCGCTGTCTGATGATGAGGTTCATGAGCGGGTCTGGAAGCATGGTGACTGCAGCACTAAAACTTGTTATGTAATAGTGTAGGAAAATAATAGAAAGTCTGTATGAAAAAGGGTTAAACAGAACCTCAATCCAGAATTGTCTTACAAAATCTTCAACTTTATTAGAATTCCATACAAAAACAGGTTAAAATTCAGAAACACTTTACAGCTCCTGCTGAGACTTCTCTGGTGAGAATGCCCTTAATCATAGAACAGGGAACAGGAAACATAATCAAGTATTATCAACAATATAACCAATCCCAAAACCTGGTCAAACAAGCCCAAATGAAATCAATATAAACACATATTAATATAATTAAATCACTAATTGCCGTGACCCATATATCAAATATAACACCACAAAATACATTTTTTTTTACAAAATAAAATAATACAAATTAATGACAAATATTATGAAATATCAAAAGAAAATATAAAAAAAACTGAAAATGAATCTCTATTTTTTTAGTAAATAAATAACAAATCATTTTTCAGATTCATGCCTAATGATATTTTCGTGTCTAGCGATAGGACCTAGTAAGGCTGACTTCACACCACGTTTTTTGTTGTCCGGGTCTGTCCGGTGTGAACCCGGATCTGGTTTTCCCCCCAGTTATTTGCCATCCGGTTTTGTGTCTATCCAGGAGGATCTGGTTGTTTTCGGTTTTTGCCCCGTACACAAAATTGGAGCTTGCAGCATTTTTTGTGTCCGGGGCAAATAACGAACAAAACCAGATCCTCCCAGATCCGGGTGAAACGGAGACCATAACATGGGAGTCTAGGGGCGCCGGAACACGCTGGATTCGGCAGAAAACAATCTGGTTCCCGGACACTGTGTGCTGACAGAGTGCACTTGTTCAGCACCTAGAAAGCACAGCATAAGGCTGCTTTCACATCAGCGGTTTTTTTAAATTGCGGCAGATGCGGTGAAAAAACCACATCTGCCGCGATTAACGCATAACCGCGACACCTGCGGCAAAGTTGCGGCAAGCCCCATCCAATGTCTATGGGGCTTGCGGTAAGGGTGCGGCAGGTGCGGCAAGTGCAGTTTCGGCACTTGCGGCAGGTGCGGCTGCGAAAAAAAACGCAGCTGACTGCGGTTTTTTTGCTGCCGCACCTGCGGCAAGTGCCGATACTGCACCTGCCACACTCTTACCACAAGCCCCATAGACATTGCATGGGGCTTGCCGCAACTGTGCCGCAGGTGTCGCGGTTATGCGTTAATCGCGGCAGATGCGTTTTTTTCACCGCATCTGCCGCGATTTAAAAAAAACGCTAGTGTCCAAGTACCCTTACATAGCCTCCGCTGAAGTTCAGCACGTGGAGAGCTCCACTTCTGAACTTTCAGCACCATAGCTGAAATTTCAGCACCGCGGCTAGCTCCCCTGCTCCCGCTATGATGAAATTTCAGCCCTTGACAGCGACAGCCGCACGCAGGAATGATTTTGGCACAAAACAGGGGTTCTGCCTTCCTGCAAAACACCAGACATAACCGGACAGCTGAAAACCGTGGTGTGAAGCCAGCCTTAGCCTCTCTCATTTAACCTTTTGTATACTGAAGAAGCTGAAAGAATCAGTCTTGCCATCATGACATGACAAAAAGTATCATACTGCTCCAGAATATTTCCTTGATATACTACTTAAATGTTTGGCAATCCTTCTTTTTAGCTTTCTAATAGGACATCCAATGTATCTTAGATTACATGTTTTGCACTCAATGCAATAAATAATGTGGTGTGAATTGCAGTTTACAAAATCACCAATTTTGTGGTCCGTACAACAAAAAGTTGAAAATGAGTGTTTTTATTTTGGGAAAAAATGCAGACATCACGGGCATTACCTGCACATCTAGAAAAACCTTTTTGTGCTAACTAATGCGTTTTTCCTTTTTGCTCATTATACACACTAGGAGAAATCTTATTTCCTAGGGAGCATCCACATTCTAGCTACATATCTGCAACCATTGCTAAGGATTTTTCCTCATCTTATCATCTTGGTTAAATATTGGAAGATATTTAGCTATAACCTTTTTCATTACATAATCTATCTGTCACCCAAGACATATTATTAGATCTATCTCCGATAGGGAGATGATCTGGGCAAAATGAAACTGTTTCAATGATGAGAAGGAAAGAAAAAACGGATTATACGTAACAGACTGACCAGTAGGAGTTATTCAAAACACTCTATTGGTGAAGCAGAACATAGAATAAATCTGAAATTAAGAAAATATTTGCTTTTAAAAACCTTACATAGAGAAAGTGATGAGTCAACTTAGTTGGTTACATTTTTTACACAATTTAGTTTGCAGTACACAAAAATTAAACATCTAAGGGCTTAAAAGGACTCTGTCAGGTCATTTTTAAGTATGATACTGATATTACCCTTGAATAGTGCCAGGGCAGACCTTTTAAAAATATGTAAAACCATTATTGTACCATTTGTAGTTTCCTTGCTATACGCATTTTCAGACCCTGCAGGGAGCTGGTACATTAGTCCTGTCTATTACTTTTACAGAGGATAAGTCCGGCTGCTGTATAAGCGTTATTTAAATATCCACGCCCACCCAAGCTGGTGTTCTGTCCCTCCCCTCTGTGCTCTATGCTGAGGGGGAGATGTTTTGTCCTGCACAGTGTGCACTGTGTAAGCGATTTCTATTATAACAACACTGTTTTTCCTGTATACATTTAATGCGTGTATTTGCTGAGCAAATGATCAAATGTTCTATAATCACATAGAAATATCTCAAGCTGCAAACACTACACATATGTCTCACACACACAATGACAGGAAGATATCAGTGCTTCAGCTAAGCTCACACCTCCTCCTCATTTCTGATCTGTATGCAGACTCTGCAATAGTGCAATGAGCCACACAGCATGCACATCAGAGAGGAGGCAGGACAGTGTAATGATACATGAATATTCATTCCTTGGGGAGTGGGCAGAAGAGATCTCACTGCGATTGACAGATGGAATGAATCTTTTATTTTGATGTTTACAGAGGATAGGAGGGAAGTATAAATAATAGAAATACATGAATAGAGAGAGATTAGAGATAGGAATTAGAAAATGATAGCAGTACCAAATTAATTTTTGATCTGAAAGATTTCCTTTAAGGGATCTTGTCAGACTATGTTTAAATAGGGGTAGTCTTGTCTCACATTAAAGTATAAAAAAAAATTATATTCAGACTGCTTCTTCCAAATTTATGGACACACAACCAGTGCACTGCTATACTAATTTGCATATGGATTTTATACTTGATTTCTTATGGCATGCTCATCAGATCTTTAGAAGAGAGGGTGTAATATTGTATTGCAGTTTAAGTGACTATACAGTTAATCCACCATTTCCATGTCAAATGCACTGACAAGTTCTCTTATTAAGTATCAAGTTTTCTTAAAAAATGTAAAAGGTCGGTTTGACAGGTAAATTAAGTTGTACATAAATTACATGTGATTATTTCAACACAAATGAATGCATGGGCATGTTCATGCAAAATATATATTTTTTTAAATCATAAACTTCCCTTCCTCACCATAAGAACCAGGTCCTGTATAATAGAAAGGCTAGGGTCAGACATGCGTCTGCCCTCAGACTGCCGGATGCATTCAAAACTTAGAGAATCTCAGGGTCAGCGCATAGCGTTACCGACATGTAACGCTATACGCTGCCTGTGTATAGTATCCCTATGGCAACCAGAATGATTATGCACCCACTGGCTCCACTCACAGATCTCGGATATGCGCTTTTCATGAGCGCACAGGAAAATGCTGCAAACGAATACACAGTAGGTTGACACAGTAGATTTTGCCAAGTTCACAGGCTGTTGACTTAATACTACTCAGTAAGTGAATTTTTAATGTTTTTTTTTTTTTTTTTTTTTTTTAATTGTGGTGGGAGCAGTGAAAATTAGCATATAATCAACAAGAGGTAACAGATACACTACTACACAAATAGTCAATTGATAGTGATACCTCTAGCTTTGATCCGACATGTCACCAGGATTTTTTTCTGAACATAAAGATCCAAAAAATCATGGTAATTTATTACACTATATTTTGGATGTAAGCACATGCAGTCAAAAAGGAGCTAACAACTTGAGAAGCCAATATACTGTACATTCTGCAAACAAACTTGAAACTTTCGGAAAGACACTTTTTTTAATCTTAAAATTGCCAGTTAACAAGTTTATTATAGCATGTTGTTAACTTAACAAATTATCTTTTTTTTCATTAAACCATCCTTTATTAACATACAGTTTAAATTGAATCTGTTCAAGGTTTTTTCCATATAAGCTGCAGCCACCAGCAGTAAGTCCTTATACAGTTTGCTGTATGTAAGTCCCCAGGCCAATCTGCACAATGCAAAATATGGCTTTTATTATACTTACCTGGGTGGTCCAGCCTGATGTGTATTGCTGGTCTTCATGTGGCACTTCTTATCTTCTTGTGATTGCCGTCCTCCTTCTCTGCTTCATGAAGATGACATGTCCTACGTCACTCACACTCAGCCTCATCCATTACTCTTCTGCGCATGCACACTTCTGTCTGCCCTGCAGATGGTAGAGCAAAGTATTGTAATGTGTAGGCATGGGGAAAGATCAAAGAATGCTGGCACATGCGCACTACGTGGTAGTTCTTTTACCTTTCCCTGCTCCTGCCCATTACAGTACTTTGCTCTTGCCTCAGTAAGACAGAGAGAATTGTGTGTGCATAGGAGCGCAATGGAGGGGATGGATGATGTAGGATGCGTTACCCACACGAAGCAGAGACGAGGACAGCTATCGCAAGAAGAGAGGAGACCTGCGACACCAATTTGACCAAATCACCCCACAGATGAGTATAATAAAAGCTGTTTTTTATGTTATACAGATAGGGCTGGGGACTTATGCAGTAATATACAGAAAAACCTAGTGACTACTGACTGGTACACTTTAAAGTAACAAAATTAAGGTGATTATTAACCTGTGCACTTCAATCAAACATTTCACTGATTTATTATTTAATTTAAATCATTTTTATTGGAAATATAATTTTTTTTTTTTTTTTTTTTTTTTTTTTTTTTTCTCAGAAAATAGTTTATTGGTTTTCAAAGGAAACAATACAGGAAAAAAAACAAATATTGCTACAGGTGCAATAATATAATAATAGCAAATAGGCAAAAGTTAATAGCAGGATCGCTCCAGAATAAGAAACGCATAAGGGAAAATGGTATCCATAGAGACCATTCTCTTATAACAATAAACATAACGCAGCCTATGCAATCAATTTACCCAATACAGAAGCAATGTAAAGTAAACCTCTTGAGGAAATTAGGTAAGAGTATCCAGGGAAAGTGAAGAAAGAAGTAAGGTCGAGAAAGAAATAGAGACGGGAGGGGAAGAATCTGAGGTGGGGGTAGTACGGGGAGATAAAGGTGGGAAGGAATAGGGTAGGGGAAGGGGGGGAGACGGCCAACACGTCCAGGTCAGATCAAGAGTCCCGCAAAAGGCGTGCAAGTGAGGGACCCTCTCTGTAGTACCACCAAGGGGTCCAGAGTTTCTTATGTTGTTCCCAGGTACCGTGGTCATGGGCCATCAGCCCTTCAATACGACATATTTTGTCCATTTCTTTCACCCACTCCCCGGTAGATGGGACCAGAGTCGACTTCCAGTGCCGCGGTATAAGGACCCTGGCAGCCATAAGGCAGAATCTAAAGAGTCCGCGTTTGGCCGAGGCAAGGGAGCCGGGGATGAGGGACAAAAGAGCCACCTGTGGGGTGGGGAGGTGTCGTACACCGGAGATGGATGCGTATATTGAGAATATCTGCAACCAGAAGGCCTGAATGGGTTTACATAACCACCAAATATGGAGCATGGTACCCGGACCCTCACCACACCTCCAACACAGGTCAGGCACCGAAGGGAATATTCTGTGGAGGAGTGCTGGACACCTGTACCACCTGGTCAAGATTTTATAATTCGTTTCCTGATAGCTGCAGGACACCGACATCTTATGTGTTAACGTATAAATCTTAGCTCGATCGGAGTCTGAGAAAGTCATCTGGAGATCAAGTTGCCAAGTACCCATAAAGGAGGGGTCTGCACAGGGGCTGGCATCTCGAAGCACGTCGCACAAGAGGGAGATGGCATGAGGGGGGGGGTCAGGCTGAAGAAATAAGGCCTCGTATCTCGAGAGCGACTTTCTCTTCAGAAGCCGAAGGAACGCTTTCAATTGGGAGATCTCTAGCCAGGAACCCGGTCCACCCCGAGCCACCGCCTCCGCCATGTCACTCTCAAGGCGTCCCGCTACCTGCGCTAGACAGGGGTCGTCACTGGCATTCCAGGTCAGGAAGGTATTACGCCCAATTGCGGAGGGGAAGTCGGGATTGCCAAACAGCGGTCCAAGTAGGGATGGGCGGTCAATATCAGGATCGTCCCTCCGCCACTCATCCCAAAAGCTTAATACAACACGTGTGAGTGGAGGGAACTGTGAAGCCAGGGGACGGGAGCCCCTACGCATCCATGGCAGCCATTTCAACGGAAATGGTGATAGTAGCTCCTCCACCTCCACCCACTGTTTATGATGTCGATTAAAGTACCAATCAAGAATGCGGGACAGGAGGACAGATCGATAGTACTGTCGAAAATTAGGCAGGCCGGTTCCGCCTCGTCGCTTTGAGTCAGTTAGGGTAGAAAAGCGGACTCGTGGTCTCGTCGATTTCCAAACAAAACTGCGGAGCGCAGAATGTAGTCGGCGAAAGAATGTAGGTGGAACGTCCGTGGGGATTGTTTGAAATAAGTAGAGGAACTTAGGGAGGATGTTCATCTTGACGGCGTTAATACGACCGAACCAAGATAATTGAGTAACAGTAAGTCTCTTGAGTTCAAGTAGCGTGGAGTCTAATAGTGGAATGTAGTTAAGGGCGTACAAATCCTTAGGGTGTCGGGGAATAGTGACACCTAAGTATTTCAGGCCCCTGTCGACCCAGCGGAATGAGAAGGAGGACTGAAGCTGGCTCACCAGGGGGTCAGGGAGTGTAAGATTCATCACCTCCGTCTTAGCATAATTAACCTTGAAGTTGGAAACCTCCCCGAACCTCGCAAACTCGTTCATAAGGACCGGGAAGGCAACCAAGGGATTCGTGACATAAATCAGCAGGTCATCAGCATAGAGGGCGATCTTGAAGTGCCTGTCGTGTATCTGGATCCCCCTAATGTCCACAGCCCCCCGGAGCGCGCATGCTAAGTGTTCCATAGCAACAGCATACAGTAGCGGTGACAAAGGACAACCCTGTCGGGTCCCATTTGAGATCCCAAAGGGAGAAGAAAGGAGTCCATTGACCCTCAGCCTGGCAGTGGGACCACAGTATAGAGCCCGAATCCTGCTCAGTACCACCGGACCTAGGCCCAGTTGCCTCAAGGATGTAAAAAGGAAATTCCAACCCAGGCGATCAAATGCCTTCTCAGCATCCACTGATAGAAGGCAAGCAGGGATATTACTGCAGGATGCATGGGTCGAAATAAGAAGGGTCTTAATGGTATTATCCCTTGCCTCACGGCGCAGGATAAACCCAGTCTGATCGTTATGGATAGAGGCAGGTAGCAAAGGCCCTAGTCTCAAAGCAAGCATTTTGGCCATTATCTTCACATCAAGGTTGAGTAAAGAAATGGGGCGATAGCTAGCGCAGGATAAGGGGTCCTTCCCAGGTTTAGGGATGACCGTGATCGTTGCTGCCAGGGTCTGAGGAGCAAAAGGGCACGAGTCAGAGATAGTGTTGTAAAGGGTAGTTAGCTGTGGTGCCAGGTCGCGAGTGAATAGTTTATAGAAGTCCGCTGAGAACCCATCAGGGCCTGGACTCTTGCCGTTAGGTAGGGAGGCGATAGTATCGGCAACCTCTAGCTCTGTGAAAGGAGTTTCTAGAGATCCTGAGTCCTCCTCTGAAACGGGTGGTAGTGGGGTCTCTGAGACATAGTCCTGTACGCGACGTTGAAAGTCAGCCGGAGCCATGTCAGCAAGGGGACCCCTAAGATTGTACAATGATTTATAATAGTTCCCAAACGTTTCCACTATTTCACGCGGTCCGTGGAGTAAACCTCCCAATTTTGATTTAATAGATGGGATAAAAGTGGAGGGGAGGCGTGGATGCAGGAATCTAGCAAGCGCTCTCCCAGGTTTGTTTGAGAACTCGTATAAATACTTGCGGAAGCGATCCTGTTGGCGGCTAGACGTCGTGTCCATAATCTTGCGTAGGTCAGCACGGGCCTTATCTAGTTCAGTCAGGAGTTGTGGGGTTTGCGTCTGTTTGTGTCTAGTCTCCAATTGGAAGATGGAGGATAATAGGTCACTAATCTCGCGCGTCCTTTCCCGTTTTAACCAGGACCCCTGTTGAATGAAGACTCCACGTATGACTCCCTTCAAGGCCTCCCATCGGTAGGGGAGGGCAGTGGGGTCCGATTCATGATCTGCCAGGAAATTAGTAATAGCCTCGCGAACAGCAGAGATGCAGGCAGGTTGCTTCAAGAGTCCTGGATTAAGAGACCAGGTCCATTCCGTTGGCGCCAAGCCCGATAGACCAAGAGACAAGAACACTGGGGCATGATCTGACCAGATCATAGAGCCAATTTCTACAGTCGGGTCTGCTAAAAGAAGCTTATGACTGATCAGAAAGAGGTCTATTCGGCTATACATGTCATGTACAGTCGAGTAATAGGTGTAGTCTCTGGCTCTCGGGTTCAGCAACCTCCAGATGTCCACTAGTCTAGAGTCGAGGAGTTTCAGTCTCAGGGCCTCAAGTCTGGAAGCGGGAACTGGGGATTTGCGAGTGGATGAGTCTAAGTCACGGTCAAAAACGAAGTTAAGGTCACCTCCCAGAATTACGGAGCCTTCCGCGAAGTCAGTCAGGGTACGCAGGTAGGAGAGCAGCCGACGCGCCGGGTCCTGATTGGGCAGATAAAGATTAGCTATGGTGAGGATGTCGTGTGCTATCTGCAGCTTCAAAAACACGAATCTGCCCAGAGGGTCAACTCTAGAGCTCAGGACCTGGGCCTGTAAGGATTTGTGGAGAGCCACGCTAACCCCCTTAGACTTCGCCTCAGGGTTAGAGCTATGGTACCATGTGGTATAGTGCTTATGTTTTAGTGCGGGGATTTTGTCCGATCTGAAATGCGTCTCCTGCAATAGGAGGATGTGCGCATGCCTCTTGTGCATATGAGAGAGGATCTGGGATCGCTTCTCAGGGATGTTGAAGCCCCTAACATTTAGAGAGCAAATGTTAAGCCTGGACATGGAGGCGTCTGGGTGGGGCGAGGGAAGAGGAGTTAGGATAGAGGTAGAAGGGGAGAAGTTGAGGTTAAGATAGAAAGAAGAGAAAAGTGGTGGAACGGGATTCTGAATCCCGCCCTAAGGATCTGAAGGTAAAGGACCTACAGACCAAAGGAGCAAACAGAGAAAGCTCTGTGTAACGTGTCAAAGACACTCCCTACGTGTGGGGTGACCAGGGCACGGTGGAGGAACAAGGCACCCGAGTCACAGTCGCAGCCATCTTCCGTAGGCGGCGAGACCTTATAAGAAAGTACATGCATCGAAAAAACAATAAATACATATAGTCATAGAACAATTAACGAATGAAGCGACCAAACCATAGGGGGACGCTGTTAGACAAACCAAGCAATCAGTAGGAGGGGTAAATGGAGTCGGAGGAGAGGACAGGGAAAAAGATGGGGGGAATGGGGAGAGAAAAGGGGGGGAGGGAGGGGAAGGATGAGGAAGGGGGGGGGGAGAGGGGGGGGGAAAGATAGGGGGAAGTGATGTATGGGAGTCAATAGTATCAACATATAATTATAAGTATAAACCGCCCCTAAGGGGTAAATATGTCAGCGTCCCAATTCAAATAAGGAGGCTGCAGTTAGGGAACCAGGGAGGTAGCGGCACCCCGCACAAAGAAAATTTAAACCAAACCTCCGATGTGAATCACAGGCACGACCATGGCCGCGATAAAGTTCAGTTCAAAGGCGTCAAATTAGAGGGGCTCAGGTGGCAGCTGTGGAGGATGCCCGGCGACGCCTGGACCCCCTCTTTCTCTTCCTCGCATCTTCAGGTGTGAAGCGTGGAGTGTTATTGAGGCCTCCTCGTAGAAAGTCAGCCAGTTGGGGCCAATTAGTGATGGAGACAGGCGGTAGGTCGAGGGCATCACAGAAGGCAGGTGCATCAGCCGGAGAACGGAGGATCAGCATCTCCGGGCCCCTGCGGACTTGAAGCTGAAAGGGGAAGCCCCATGAATACTGGATCTCTCGATCACGGAGAAGGGCGAGCAGGGGCCGCAGGGCTCGGCGTTTGGCCAATGTGATGGGTGAGAGGTCAGCCATGAGTTGGATAGGTGTGCCATTAAAGTCAATAGAATCCGAGTCTCTAGCTCTCCTCATCACCTCATCTTTCAATTGGTAAAAATGAATCCTGCAGATGATATCCCTTGGGCGTGCCGGGTCATCTCGCTTGGGGCCCAAGGACCTATGTGCCCTATCCATTTCAATGTATTCATCCCGGGGCCTTTCCAGTAGGGAATTGAATACCCGCATCAGGGCTGGGATGATATCACGGGGTGCAAGGGTCTCAGGTATGCCCCTGAGGCGTATGTTGTTACGTCTGTTGCGGTTTTCTGCGTCTTCTAGCATATCTAGAATGGTATGAAAGTTCTGGTCGTGCCTATCTAGACGCTGCTGCTGTTGTTCCACTATGGCAGAGAGGTCAGCAACCTCTTGGGTCACGGTCTGAACTGAGCCCTGGAGTTTGGCAGTGTCCTCCCTAATCGCCCCCATTTCCGATTTACAGGCAGCTTCCAGCCTCTTGATGTATACCTCCATATCAGCTTTAGTAGGCAAGAACTGCAGCCCAGACCTAATGTCCTGTAGGTTATCTGCCTGTGATGCAGGGGGACCATCTTGATCACACAGTGGCGAGGCACATGGAGTATGGCTAGGAGATTGAGTAGATGCAGGCATTGACATGTGGGGGCCCTCATAATCCAGGGTAGGGGCAGAGTGCTCTGATGTGGGGCTAGAGTCCGGGTCAGCAGCCATTAGCCCTGCACTCTGTGTGTTTAGGTGCCTTATCTCCGCAGCCTGGGCTGCAGCCTGGGCTGAGGCTGCACGTGTCTCATCCCCCTCATGGGTAGGGGAGGGGGAGCGAGGTGCACGCTTGTCCCGCTCTTCCTCTTCAGCAATGGCGACTTTCGCGCCTTTTTTCCGGCCCCCCGTGCCCCCCCTGGTCACCTCAGGGGTCTGTGCACTTCCTCCGGGTCCGCTCCTGGTGGTCCGGCGAGAGGTGGAAGCCGGTGTCCGGGCTAGGCTAGACGCGGGAGTCCCGGAGCGTCGGGATCCCGCAGCAGGGTTGGCAGCCATAGGAGAGAGGCGGGAAGGTTGGTGGCAGGGCCGCGCCGGGGCAAAGAACTTGGTGATCTCCCGGGTACCTGGCATTAGGAGGCGTGCAGGGGTGCCCAGACGTCCCGAGCCTCCGTGGGTGAACTGAGGTCCGCCGGAAAGCAAATGAAGGCTGATGTCGGCTGTAAATGTGACCGGGCGCGGGAGCTCTCCTTAGGTGCGACTTGCACCAGCCATGTCCAGGACACGCCATTGGAAATATAATTAATGAAGATAAAGTCACTTAGAGGGAAGCAGAAAGAAGACAGAGATACACTGTGCAAAGTAATTACCATATATACTCGTGTATAAGCCGACCCGTGTATAAGCCGACCCCCCTACTTTTGCCCCAAAAACTGGGAAAACTTATTGACTCGCGTATAAGCCGAGGGTGGACTCCAGCACAGGTATACAACCCCCAGCAGTGAGGTATACAGCAGCCTCCCCAGTGGTAGTATACAGCAGCAGCCACAGTGGTAGTATACAGCAGCCCCAGAGGTATATGCAGCCCCAGAGGTATATGCAGCCCCATATGCAGCCCCAGAGGTATATGCAGCCCCAGAGGTATATGCAGCCCCATAGGTATATGCAGCCCCATATGCAGCCCCAGAGGTATATGCAGCCCCATATGCAGCCCCAGAGGTATATGCAGCCCCATATGCAGCCCCAGAGGTATATGCAGCCCCATATGCAGCCCCAGAGGTATATGCAGCCCCATATGCAGCCCCAGAGGTATATGCAGCCCCATATGTATATGCAGCCCCATATGCAGCCCCAGGGGTATATGCAGCCCCAGAGGTATATGCAGCCCCATATGCAGCCCCAGAGGTATATGCAGCCCCATATGCAGCCCCAGAGGTATATGCAGCCCCAGAGGTATATACAGCAGCCCTAGTGGTGTATACAGCAGCCCCAGTGGTAGTATACAGCAGCCCTTAGGTAGTATACAGCAGCCCCAGTGCTGTATACAGCAGCAGCCCCAGGGCTGTATACAGCAGAAGCCCCAGGGCTGTATACAGCAGAAGCCCCAGGGCTGTATACAGCAGAAGCCCCAGGGCTGTATACAGCAGAAGCCCCAGGGCTGTATACAGCAGAAGCCCCAGGGCTGTATACAGCAGAAGCCCCAGGGCTGTATACAGCAGCAGCCCCAGGGCTGTATACAGCCGCAGCCCCAGGGCTGTATACAGCCGCAGCCCCGGAGGTATACAGGCCCCCCCATCAAGCTCCAGGGCCTCCCCCTTGCGCGGCAGCCTGTAAAGGAAAATCATACTTGCCAGTGTCCTGTCGCGCCGTCCGCAGCTGCCGACACGCGATCCCGGGCTTCATTCAGCGTCTTCCGGATTCCGACTTCCTGTAGTCGCTGGCAATGACGTCATTGCCCGCGACTAAAGGAATGCGGAAGACGCTGAATGAAGCCCGGGATCGCGTGTCGGCAGCTGCGGACGGCGCGACAGGACACTGGCAAGTATGATATTCCTTTACAGGACGCCGCTCAAGGGGGGGGCCCTGGAGCTTGATGGGGGGGCCTGTATACCTCCGGGGCTGCTGCAGTATATATACATATACTCGCGTATAAGCCGAGGGGGGACTTTTCAGCCCAAATTTTGGGCTGAAAAAGTCGGCTTATACGCGAGTATATACGGTAACATAAATAAATATATATCAATTGTTAAAATAAATTATATTGCACCACTGGAAAATATCAATTGTTAAGAGAATTATGGTGTGCAAAAAGTTAGACTAGCTTTTATAGACACAGTCACAAATAACACATATTAAATAAATAATAGCCACCAGAAAAACAGAGTACACCACAATATAAGTATAGAAATAAAAAAGGGGTACAAAGGTACTTAAATTATCATGGGGTGTTGTGGGGCCCCTAAGGGTCCAGTCGCCACAGAGGTACTGCACCTCAGCCAGAGGTAAGGGTAAGGAAGGGACTGTGACAGGGTGTGCGACAGAGCAGGAAGGGTCACAATGGCCGATGATCAATCCAATGAGATTTATTGAATAGGGAAAATGGAACTGCACAAATGAAGACAATTCTACCGAGTCTGTAAGAGGTCCACAACCAAAGAGCAGTTCCGGGGCCCCACCCAGCAATCCTGATGCCAGGTTAATGGAAGAAATAGTCCAGATAGAGTCCACTGGATCCAACCAAGGAAGGACACTGTACAATCGCACGGGCACCAAGATCTCGCCTCAGCTAAAATCTCAGTCTCTTTCACCTCCGCATTCAACTAACTGACTTATCCTAAACATGAGTCTATTGTCCAGACTTCTGGGATCAGCCCATGAATAGTGGGGTTCACACTTACTATTGAATGGTTTGCTCCAGTCAGAAGATTCTAGTAACTTCTAGCTCCATTCTGTCTAGCAATTTGTATATTGGCTGAGTCCTCTGCTGAGAGAAGCAAATACACAATCTACCACCAGAAGTAGTACATGGGGGATGGACAAGTTTGTTACATCATGAGCACAGGCCGGGGAGGGAGACACTGTTACAACCCCTTCCCCCTTAATTTGTGTATGGACTAGGAACCTCTACAGGTGGCTTGTCCAGTACACATAATCATGGCGGCCAGGACTCAAGGCGCCTCCTGCCTGGACAGTCCATCTGCATTTTGCTGTTGGCTGCCTCTTCTATATTGTATTGTAAAGTTATTGGGTTGAAGAGCCAGGCTCCATCGCAGTAAGCGTCCATTGTTCCCAGAGACTCTGTTCAGCCAGGTGAGGGGATTGTGATCAGTTACCACAGTGAATTCTCGTCCTTACAGATATGGCCTGAGTTTCCTAAGAGCCCATACTACAGCCAGGCATTCCTTTTCCACAGTTGAATAAGCCACTTCTCGGCCCAGCAGTTTCCTGCTGAGGTATGCGATGGGGTACTCCTCCCCAGCTGCATTCAACTGGCTGAGTACAGCTCCTAGTCCATAAGAAGAGGCGTCCATCTGCACAATGAAACTCCTCTTGTATTCTGGAGCAGCCAGAACAGGGTCGCAGACTAGGGCGTCCTTCAGCCGGTTAAAAGCCTCATCACAGGCTGGAGTTCAGGGCACCATCTGGGGCATCATTTTCTTGGTGAGGTCTGTAAGAGGTTTGGCCACAGTGCTGAAATGAGAAACACATTTTCGGTAATAACTGGCAGTGCCCAAAAAGCCATAACTTGTTTCTTGGTTTGGGGTACAGGCCAGTCTCTAATAGCCTGGATCTTGGCAGGTTCAGGACGTAGCTTCCCTCCTCCTACTCTGTGCCCTAGGTACTGGACTTCACCCATCCCCAATTGGCATTTATCAGATCAAATGGTTAGGTCTGCAGTATGAATCCGGTCAAGAACAATGGCTACTTGATTCAGATGTTTCTCCCACGTCTGGCTGAAGATGACAATATCATCCAAGTAGGCACAAGCAAAGTCACCACATCCCCGAAGGATCTGGTCCACCATTCTCTGAAAGGTTGCAGGGGCATTCTTTATTCCAAAGGGCATGTTTAAAAATTCATACAGACCAAAGGGGGTTACAAAAGCTGACCTTTCTCTACCTTCCTCCGTTAGAGGAATTTGCCAGTATCCCTTACTGAGATCCAAGGTAGTGACATATCGAGCCTCAGCTAGCCGGTCTAGAAGTTCATCAATACGGGGCACTGGCTAAGGATCACTGATGGTATGGTCATTTAGTCGTCTGTAGTCCACACAAAATCGAGTGCTCCAATATTTCTTTGTTACTGATACCACAGGAGAGGCCCAAGGGCTATGGGAGGCCTAAATTACCCCAAGCTGTAACATCTCCTCAAGTTTGTGCTGCATGGTGTTTCACACTGATTCTGGTACCCAGTATGGAGCCTGTTGTATGGGACGGATGCCCTGAGTGTCCACATGATATTGGGTGATGGTTGTTTGACCTGGTCGGGATGAGAAAGCAACCTGTCTCTTATGGAGCACTCCCAGCATCTGGTTTTTCTGTAAGGAATCCAGGTGATCTCTCAGAGGAACCTGTTCTACAGTGGATCTCTCGCTGCTTCCACAAGATCAGGTAGGGAGTCCTTGTCCTCCTGACTGTCTTCTGAAGCCAGCCGTCAGCTTGCTATCACAGGTAGTGTCCTTTCATGGTACTTGATCATATTCACATGGACAGTCTTTTGTCTTAACCCTGATCATCTAAAGCAAGAAGATAATTGGTGTCAATTAGTTTTCTGAGAGCCCGGAAGGGGCCCTCCCATGTTGTCTGCAGTTTATTCTGCCGATGGGGGAACAATCATTAAGACCTTTTGTCCTTCTACAAACTCCCGATAGCGTGCTTTGCAGTCATACCATGTCTTCTGTCTGGTTTGAGCCATACGCACATGATTCTGGGAAAAACTGGCAAGTTGAGGCAAGGTTATCCGAAGCTTTAGGACATATGGGACAACAGAGGTTCCTGTATCTTCAACTTGCCCCTCCCAGAATACTTTTAACAGGGTTAAGGGTCCTCCGACCTTTCTTCAATAGAGTAGCTCAAATGGGAAAACCCAGTGGATTCGTGGGGAACTTACTGATAGGCAAACAGGCTATGGAGTAGGTAGTTCTCCCAGTCTGAATCCCTGCCAGTGAAGGCCCTTAGCATATTCTTCAGAGTGCCGTTGAATCATTCACAAAGTCCATTTGTTTGGGATGATAAGGTGTCATTCGGATCGCTCGTACTCCACAAGTGCGCCAGAGACACTTTACCAGCTCCGACATGAACTGTGAGCCTTGGTCTGACAGGATCTCACTTGGGAATCCTACTCTGGTGAAAATGGTAACCAGGGCCTCGGCCACCTTGGCTGCAGAAATACTTGACAAGGTCCCAGCTTTTGTATATCGGGTGGCGTAGTCCACAAGAGTGAGAATGTACTGCTTTCCAGATTTACTTGATTTGGCCAGAGGTCCAATAATATCAACAGCTACTCTTTTAAAGGGTTCTTCTATTATAGGGAGTGATTGCAAGGGTGCCTTTGGGTGATCTCCTAATCGCCCTCTACGCTGACACATGTCGCAAGTTCGGCAGAAATGCGCAACTGCTTGAGAAATCCCAGGCCAATAGAAAATTTGAGTCAATCGTTTCTCAGTGTGGGTTTTCCCTTAATGGCCAGTAGTAGGGATTTCATGAGCAAGATGTAATAGGGAAATTCAGTATTTCTGAGGAACAATCAGATGTTTGCTACAAGTCCAGGGTTTATCTAGGGAGTCAGCGTTGGTAACCCGATATAGAAGTCCATTTTCTCTGATAATTTTTTTCTCCGTTCTCCCCTAACTGCCCTATTTCAGCTCAAGCTCTAAAACTACCTAGGTTGGGGTCAGTCTATACCGCTTGTCTAAACTAAACTTTATCCCAAGTGACATTCATATGATCCCCACAAGAAGAATCACTCACCGGCTGAGAAGGCGGTTCTGGTAGCCTCACTTCCAATGACGTGTCGTACACGTCCACATCTGCGGCTCTCTTGGCTAGACTTCTGGTTACTGCACCGACAAAGTGGCATTTAAGATTCCCCACATCACTCCTGGGATCAGCCCATGTATAGCTGGGTTCACACCTAGTATTGAATGGTTTGCTCCAGTCAGAAGATTCTAGTAACTTCTAGCTCCATTTTGTCTAGCAATTTGTATATTGGCTGAGTCCCCTGCTGAGAGGAGCGAATACAAAATCTGCCACCAGAAGTAGTACATGGGGATGGACAAGTTTGTTACACCATGAGCACAGGCAGGGGAGAGAGACACTGTTACAGGGACACTACCCGGTACCCACACACTAGCATCCAACACCACACCACACCACTCCAGGCCAATGAATCCGGGCAGACCCTATTGAGGGAGGGCCCCATCTCTGGCTGGAGGGGGAATTAGGTAGAGGGTGTGGGTGGAGGAAGTAGATAAGGGGATCAATTTTCCCCCCATTTTTTTGACACAGCCAGGGCTACGGAGCCTGGTCACTCCACTGTGACATTCCCCAAAATAACCAACCGGCCTGGTTCCAAGTACCCAATTGCCCTGGTGGTGGGTGTGTTAACTTGGCGTCACAAACAGGATGTACTGACCTGGTAAACCAGGTCCCGTGCATCTAGAGACTATGCAAAAGACTGTGTAATGGCGCTCACCAAAAATAACAAGTGCCATGTGTATTCCAAACGGAGTGGTGCAGCCTCCCATCATGGGCCGGGTTGCCGAATGGCGCAAAAAGCCATGCCCGCCCACTGTACAGACTTCAATACTAAAGAAGTTGTCCATTGTCTGGAGGGATCCTCCTCCAGGACGAGGAGAACCTGCCCACGAAGAGGGAGAGGGAGGAAGGAGCACTGGGAAAAGTGCAAGCGCATGTGTTGCTGTGTGGTGGCAAAAGCAGAAAACCCGGTACTCGTTATGGAAAAAAGCGACCATAGGGCTCCGGCACTTGGCGTGGAAGTGGAGGACTTCCCCCGCAGCATGGAGAGAGCCCCAGAGCAAGTGTCCTCGATGGATATGGGATTTCTGCAGTCCGAGATGCAAGAACTGGGTCGGCAGATGAGGCAGACCAGATTGAAGGGGTGGAAAGGTGGAGAAACACACTGTTAGAAAAGATATCCTATCAGTGGTCAGCTTCACTCCCTACATCTCTAACTACAACCCCAGAGGAAGATGATGAGGAAATGCCCAGCACTGGTGAGACAGCAGCTACAGGTACAGATGTCGCCCCTTCCCAGTAGCTGAGGGCACTTTGATTGGGGCCCCAGATCTTCCAACAGCCCTTTCACCTGGCCGGGTGTATAGTGATTCCGCATGGGACCGGCCAGTACACAGGGAAGATAGGCTAGCGGTCCCATTACAGCCTGAGCCAGCACCCCAGGCCATCTATACAGAGAGGGTCGTGTTTCGGTGGGGGAACCATGGAGAGGAACTGACAGGGTTCCCCAAAAATGCCCAAGCAGGGAAGACCCAGGTGGAGACCCTGAGCTAGGGAGATTACTGACAGCAACAAGGGTTCAGCGGGAGGTAGAAGACCAAGGGCAAGAGACCCAATGAAGGATGATGGAGGACAGGAAACTTATGGCCAAGAGCCAGGCCCAAAATATCAAGGCCACTGACCGGGGGCCAAGAGAGCAGGGCACGGTGGCCAAATTTGACCTGGAAAAGGGCTGGGGATTTAGACATCAGGAAGAGCTGAGACTTGTTTGTCACAAGGCGGGATGTCGAGTCACATCTACAGAAAGGACACCCTGATCAAGACTTATACCCCAGGGACCGTGTGACCTATATCCGGCATTTTGGTGAAAGGGTGATGGTATGTGCTCAATGTAAGGAGAGTGTGCGCAGAGGAGATGCCCCCAGTGCTCTGTGCCGCTAAGTCAGTCAGGCAGCGAGCAGCAACAACCCCGGATGCAGCAGACAATCAGGTCACACCATCTAGTGAGAGGCAGGCTGATGAACTCCACGGACATGGAAGTGGCCTGAATCGTTGTGCTTTACCATAGAAGCAGCAGAATCCTTAGGCCCTACCATGGAAGCAGCAAAAATAAATCCAGTTCTACAAAGTTGAATGTGTAGATAGTGAATCTGGTTAGGCATTCAATCTGTTATGAGAGTGTGTGTTATGTCTAATTAGTTAGTTAGGATAAGAAATACCCGGTTATAAGAAATGAACTATACGGTCATTAACAATGTGTCATTGGAACATTGTTGTACATAGTTAGTACTTGATGTGCTCCTTGTTTGTTTTGCAGCCAACATTTGCAACCTGGAAGTTGACCAAAGAACAAAAACTGTCTGGCGTGGCCGAAAAGTGGTCCAATGAGGTGACCAGCAATGCCCTGTAGCCACTCCCAGGGCCTATGTTGGGGGTCTGCACTTAGGACAGTGAAACGAACATGCCGGATGGTAATCTCATTTAACCCTGTTGAATTTAATTGAGAGGACTTTTTTATTTAGCGTAATGTAATATTTCCGATATTTATATGCAACGTTCAAGTGAAGAGTACCTCCCATACAGGGAAACAAAAGTTACCTGTTAAACCTGTTGGAATGCATTCCAGAAAAATTTGCATGTCTTAACAGCTGTTTGTTTTTACTCTGTTCCAGCCCGTGGATATGCTGTGTTTTAGGGAAGGGAGGTATGAAGGTCTAGTCGCCATAGAGGTACTGCACCTCAGCCAGAGGTGTGGTACCCTTCTCTCTGGTAAGGAGCGGACACTACCCGTTACCCACAGACTAGCATCAAACACCACACCACTCCAGGCCAGGGGATCTGGGCGGACCCTATTGAGGGAGGGCCCCATCTCAGGCTGGAGGGGAACTTTGGTAGAGGGTGTGGGGAAGGAAGTAGTGAAGGAAGTAGAGACAACGTAGGACATACGTTGGGGATGTAGAGAACGTGACTGACGTTAGAAAAGGTGTAGAAGAGTCGAGAAGATTGCAGTTGGTGACAGAAGTGGGTCATGAGTGGAGTGACGTGGAAAGACATCCTGTGGACTGGAGCAGTGAGAGGTTTGTCCCAGGACAAGAAAAGGACAGGAAAGACCCGGAAGCCAGCGAGGGGCTCCAGAGGCAAAGAAGGGGTCCTAAGTGCATGGGAAGTGAAGAATCCACCAGGGACACTCTCATCCATGCCTACTGTGATCGGAGTCGGGTAGAGGGGTACTTCGCAGAGGAAATCGGCCCCTGACTAGTGGAGAGACTGTTTGACTCAGCTAGCTAACTGGAGGCTGCGGTATCTTCAAGTGCAGCATCCAAATCCACACTTGATCACTGAAAAGGCAGCCGCATAAGGTCAAGGGGACTAGGAATACGTTGCCCGACAGGATCCGAGGCTGCTGGCTTAGGACACTGGGTGTGAGGCGCAAGGCAGGATGGTGAGAGAGAGTGCAGAGAGATTACCTGGGAAGGTACACCAGAAAGGGGTCCTGTTAAAGTGCACTTAAGGTATCTGAGAGTTGGCTGGATTCCTGACCCGGAGGACACTGCAACTGACTGGTTGTTGGAAACCTGGAAAACTGTGACAACTATGAGTAAAGTGTTAAGACTGCACCCCACTGTGTCCTCAAATAATTTACTGTGCCACCTGCCGTGCAATACATCAAATACCATCTACTAACAGACTTTATAATTGCCCTGGGACCTCGCTTTACCTGTGGAGAGCTGTAACATCTCAGCTGCATCACCAACCACCCCAGTGGATCTCAACCGCAGTGTTGGCCATCCATCTAATTGCTGAAAATCACAGGTGGCGTCACAACTTAATCCCCTTATAAATTTTACCCCTATTTTTATGACATGACCAGGGCCACGGAGCCGGGTCATGCCCCTGTGACATTTCTCAAAAGATCCGACCGGCCTGGTTCCAAGTACCCCATTGCCCTGGTGGCGGGCGTGTCAGTTTCCAATGTGACCACAGACCACAAAGGCTTTTCCACACTGTGCATAGGTATGTGATTTACAACACAATTGTACTCTATTCTGTTACTGTGGACTAGCATATAGCAAGGTATTTATATGTGGTATTCTGTCAGAGATCTGGCACATTGTATATTACTAAGTACAATGGATACCACATTGTTCATTTTCATTATTGATCCTCCAAAAGGGGTTTTTGTAAATTATGATGAAAAAATGAGAAAGTTACTTTAAATCCTCCTAAATAATTAAAAAAATCCTGTGTAAAAAAAATGGTGTTGATGTAAATTATACATGTAGGAAATGTTATGTATTGACCATTTTGTGTGCCATACTCTAGTTTAACTGAATACAAAATCTCAATTGGAAAAATATTTTTTTACATTTTTGAATTTGCCAATCTTTTTATATCTTTATAAATAAATGCAAATAATATCAAACAAAATGAACCACTTTCCTGAAGTCTCAAAATCACTGGGATCCGTTGAAGTGTTCCAGAGTTATAACCTCATAAAGTGACACAGGTCAGAATTGAAAAAAGAGACTTCTTCATTAACGTATAATAAAGTATCTCAATCCTTAAAGAGGACCTAGTAATGTACAGTTAGGGCCAGAAATATTTTGACAGTGACACAATTTTCGCGAGTTGGGCTCTGCATGCCACCACATTGGATTTGAAATGAAACCTCTACAACAGAATTCAAGTGCAGATTGTAACGTTTAATTTGAAGGGTTGAACAAAAATATCTGATAGAAAATGTAGGAATTGTACACATTTCTTTACAAACACTACTCATTTTAGGAGGTCAAAAGTAATTGGACAAATAAACATAACCCAAACAAAATATTTTTATTTTCAATATTTTGTTGCGAATCCTTTGGAGGCAATCACTGCCTTAAGTCTGGAACCCATGGACATCACCAAACGCTGGGTTTCCTCCTTCTTAATGCTTTGCCAGGCCTTTACAGCCGCAGCCTTCAGGTCTTGCTTGTTTGTGGGTCTTTCCGTCTTAAGTCTGGATTTGAGCAAGTGAAATGCATGCTCAATTGGGTTAAGATCTGGTGATTGACTTGGCCATTGCAGAATGTTCCACTTTTTTGCACTCATGAACTCCTGGGTAGCTTTGGCTGTATGCTTGGGGTCATTGTCCATCTGTACTATGAAGCGCTGTCCAATCAACTTTGCAGCATTTGGATGAATCTGGGCTGAAAGTATATCCCGGTACACTTCAGAATTCATCCGGCTACTCTTGTCTGCTGTTATGTCATCAATAAACACAAGTGACCCAGTGCCATTGAAAGCCATGCATGCCCATGCCATCACGTTGCCTCCACCATGTTTTACAGAGGATGTGGTGTGCCTTGGATCATGTGCCGTTCCCTTTCTTCTCCAAACTTTTTTCTTCCCATCATTCTGGTACAGGTTGATCTTTGTCTCATCTGTCCATAGAATACTTTTCCAGAACTGAGCTGGCTTCTTGAGGTGTTTTTCAGCAAATTTAACTCTGGCCTGTCTATTTTTGGAATTGATGAATGGTTTGCATCTAGATGTGAACCCTTTGTATTTACTGTCATGGAGTCTTCTCTTTACTGTTGACTTAGAGACAGATACACCTACTTCACTGAGAGTGTTCTGGACTTCAGTTGATGTTGTGAACGGGTTCTTCTTCACCAAATAAAGTATGTGGCGATCATCCACCACTGTTGTCATCCGTGGACGCCCAGGCCTTTTAGAGTTCCCAAGCTCACCAGTCAATTCCTTTTTTCTCAGAATGTACCCAACTGTTGATTTTGCTACTCCAAGCATGTCTGCTATCTCTCTGATGGATTTTTTCTTTTTTTTCAGCCTCAGGATGTTCTGCTTCACCTCAATTGAGAGTTCCTTTGACCGCATGTTGTCTGGTCACAGCAACAGCTTCCAAATGCAACACCACACACCTGGAATCCACCCCTGACCTTTCAACTACTTCATTGATTACAGGTTAACAAGGGAGACGCCTTCAGAGTTAATTGCAGCCCTTAGAGTCCATTGTCCAATTACTTTTGGTCCGTTGAAAAAGAGGAGGCTATGCATTGCAGAGCTATGATTCCTAAACCCTTTCTCCGATTTGGATGTGGAAACTCTCATATTGCAGCTGGGAGTGTGCACTTTCAGCCCATATTATATATATAATTGTATTTCTGAACATGTTTTTGTAAACAGCTAAAATAACAAAACTTGTGTCACTGTTCAAATATTTCTGGCCCTAACTGTATAAAAAGTCTGGCTCATAACCCTCAAGAGGTGTTCAGGGAAAAGAAAGCTCAAATAATATAATACACCCTGGCACACTTATTTACTGTACAATGATAAGCAGGAGACATCAACTCAGACTATCAATATATTTTATTGTATTATGTTTTAAGAAATGTAGCTCTGTCTTTGCCGGTTCGACCAATCTGGTCTTCACAGAGGACACAGGAGCTGTGACAGTATGTACAAAATCAAGCGAAAAAAGACAGTCAGTCCAAAATCGAGACATCCTAATGGAAATGATTAAGGAATAAAACATACAAGATGGGTTGACACTCAGTTTCATGTAGATAACTGTATAATGTACAATGGGGCACACAGGCCCTTAGTTTGTAGTCCCATAACTATCACAAATAAATAAAAATAAAACAAAGAAATATTGGGAGGTGAAGCATTGTGCCTATATAGAATAACATGATCATAAAGGGGGCACCCATGTGCACATGGGTGCCCCCTTTATGATCATGTTATTCTATATATACTACTACTTATCTGTACACTTTATAAAGTCTTTTTAATAGCTTACAGGGGAGCTAGAGACATGGGGAACCCCTTCACTGAATGCAGCAGACACGCTGCATTCAGTACTGCATTCAGTTAATATAGCACCAGGGGTGTGACAGGCCCTCTTTAAGTGATTAAAGATTAGTGCATAACTTCTAAATAAAGGGGACACTTTCACTTGTGTCTCTTAAAATGCATTTAATATTTTATCTTGTAGAGTTGCTGATATTTCAACACTTACAAGTGCATCTCAATGAATCAGAATATCATCAAGAAGTTAATTTATTTCAGTAATTCAATAGGAAAAGTAAAACACATATATTATATAGAGCCATTGCAAACAGAGTGATCTATTTCAAGCGTTTATTTATGTAAATGTTGATGATTATGGCTTACAGCCGAAAAGCCAAAGGTCGTCATCTCAGAAAAACTGCACTGATGTATTCCACAAGACATCAAATGGTGAATATAATATTGATTTGTTAGTCAACACATTTCAGGGCTCCCTGGCCCCTTCCTCAGGAAAAATCAATATCCATAGCTCTGAAACACGTTGACTAATAAATCAATATTATATTCACCATTTGATGTCTCCTGCAATACGTAACTCTTCATCTTCCCTACTTTAATTTTCTGAGATAACGACCTTTGGATTTTCATTGGCTGTAAGTCATAATCATCAACATTTACAGAAAGAAACACTTGAAATAGATCACTCTGTAATGACTCCATATAATATACATGCATTTCACTTCTTATATTGAATTACTGAAAAACAATTCACTTTTTGAAGATGTTCTAATGCATTGTGATGCACCTGTATGTGTTAGTTGAAAATGTGACGTATATCATCAGTTTTTGCTCTTTATATAAATTTAAGTGAACTTGTAAATTACTTAAAGGGAACCTGACCCCTCCAAATCGGTCCCCAATCTCTAAAAACCTGTCCCTGCACTTTCCTATACGGTTTCAAGCTATCCCTCTCTTTCCCTATAGCTATTCTGTAAAGTGTAATTATCACTGGGCGGGCTTAGCCGTAATGACGCAAATCACGTCATCTCTGGCGCTATGACGTCGATACACCTCATGCTGCACATTGCGCATGCACGAGTTGTAAATAACACCTCACGCATGCGCAATGCGCAGTGAGGTCCGTACATACACCCAGAGGGTGTATCGACGTCACAGCGCCGGAAATGACGCGATTTGCGTAATTGCGGCTAAGCCCGCCCAGTGATCCGACACAGGATCATCAACATTCATTTTCACACCCATTGGGGCATGAAAAACAACAGTGGAGGCGGCGATAAGGAGCCAAAGGGAGCACCCACTGTGACTCCTCGGGAATTCAGAAGCCGCAGATTTCTCAGGTAACAAAGGTGATAATTACACTTTGCAGAATAGCTATAGGGAAAGAGAGGGACAGCTTGAAACCTTATAGGAAGGTGCAGGGACAGGTTTTTAGGGACTGGGGACCGATTTGGAGGGGCCAGGTTCCCTTAAGAAATTGCATCACATCCTTATAGATACTGGACTTGAGGTTATTTGGCTAGATTAAGAATTTGTGCCTGTTTAGTATCATAATTTGAGTAATTGTTGGATAACTCTTACAGAAGACAAAAAAAAGCTTGGAATAAATTAATCTTGTTTTTTCTTTCTACAGAGCTGACAAATCAGTAAATAAGATGTATAGGGATTCAAACTGAGTAATCTTTAACAAAAATAAAAGCTATAGCTTAATATAGCTCCTATCAGTTTTAAAGCCTTGTGCAAAGCTCCTTTCTAGGCAGTTTTACTTTGTAATCTTGTTCTCTGGCACTATGTAGATAAATTATCTTAAATACTGGCAAATAAATCCTGCAGATATAGGAGCGGTGAGTGTTAAATAGTTTAAGTAATTGACTGGCATGTTTCCCAAACAAATAATAGCACAGTTTTATTGTAGGACTCTCATAATCCGATGACTTTTCAGTGTTGGCGTTTTTGGAACAAAATATCTTTTCATTGCAATGGTTAAGATTAAAGCTGCAAAATTGAGTGTCTGTTAACGGGTATCAGTCAACAGATTCCTTTAATATTTTTATTTGCTTTGTACACAGGAAATATAAAATTCAGATGCAAATAATATTTTATTGAATAGATTCCATATTGTCAGATGAAGAGGTGGGCAAGTAAAGAGGATTTACTTGATCAAGGGTGCTATAATATCTTTTATTTCCTGTGACAAAAAGAAATCAGCTTGTGTAGGAAATACCCAACCTATTTTCTAGTGAAGATATACAGTTGTGGCCAAAAGTATTGACACCCCTGCAATTCTGTCAGATAATACTCAGTTTCTTCCTGAAAATGATTGCAATCACAAATTCTTTGGTATTATTATCTTCATTTAATTTGTCTTCAATGAAAAAACACAAAAGAGAATGAAGCAAAGAGCAAAATATTGATCATTTCACACAAAACTCCAAAAATGGGCCAGACAAAAGTATTGGCACACTCAGCCTAATATTATTATTATTATTATTTATTTATATAGCGCCATTAGGTTCCATGGCGCTTTACATGAGGATAAAGCGGCCGTCACACGCAACGATTTCTTGCCCGATATAGTTTAAGCGATCTCCTTTTTGATCACTTAAGCGATATCGGGCTTCAAATCGTTGCATGTAATCAAGCGATTTACGATGTAAAATCGCTTGATCCTGACATCGCAGATCTGAGCTCCGGAGCTCAGATCTAGCGATGAACGATGTCACGATCTGCTTCATCGTGGTGTATAACACCACGATGAACGATCTCCCAGCAGCAGAGCCTATGCTGGGAGATGGTAACTATGGTACACGTCGGGTTACTAAGCGCCGCGCGGCGCCTAGTAACCCGATGTGTACCATAGTAACCAGCGAGATCGCGGCTCCACATCGCTGGTGAGTCTGCCTGTGTGACAGCTCACCAGCGATGTGAGCGATATTGTAAGCGATCGCGCGTGCACGTGATCTCTTACAATATCGCTAGCGATATCTGTGTGTGTGACGGCCGCTTAAGGGAGACAAGAACAAGTACACTAAATCTAGGTGATCAGGACGTACAGGTACAGGAGGGGCAGGGACCCTGTCCACGAGGGTTCACAGTCTAAGAGGAGAGGGTTAGGATACAGTAGGATGGGGGAATGTCAGGTATGGGGCGGTCGCCTGGGTCTCATGGCAGGTTGTAGGCTTGACGGAATAGGTGAGTCTTCAGGTGACACTTGAAGCTTCTCAGGGTAGGAGAGTGTCTGATGTGTTTGGGCAGGGAGTTCCGGAGTAAGGCAGATGCCCGGGAGAAGTCCTGGACTCGGTTATGAGGTGATGAGGGGGGAGGAGAGGAGGAGTTCTTGGGAGGAGCGGAGGTTATGTGAGGGTAGGTAGCGGGAGACCAGGTCGGAGATGTATGGTGGGGCCAGGTTGTGTATGGCTTTGTACACCATGGTTAGTGTTTTGAATTGGGATCTCTTGGAGGCGGGGAGCCAGTGAAGGGCTTGGCAGAGGGGGGAGACAGGGGAGTAGCGGAGGACAGGTAGATTAGTTGGGCAGCGGAATTGAAGATAGACTGGAGAGGTGTGAGGGAGTTAGCCGGGAGGTCATTGAGAAGGTTTCAGTAGTCAAGGCAGGAGATGATAAGAGCATGAATGAGTGTTTTAGCGGTGTCATGGGTGAGGAAGGAGCGGATCCGCGCGATGTTCTTGAGCTGGAGCCGGAGGGATGTGGTGAGGGCCTCGATGTGGGGCTTGAAGGATAGGGAGGAGTCAAGGATTACCCCGAGGCACTTGGCTTGGTGGACTGGCGAGAGGGCGCAGTCGTTGACGCAGATGGATAGGTTGGGAGGTGGGGTGGAATTTCTTGGGGGGAAGACTATGAATTCAGTTTTGTCCATGTTGAGTTTAAGGAAGCGAGCAGAGAAGAAGGATGAGATGGCGGAAAGGCATTCTGGGATTTTGGAGAGTAGGGAGGTGATGTCAGGGCCGGACAGGTAGATTTGGGTGTCTTGGCGTAGAGGTGGTACTGGAGGCCGTGGGACTCAATGAGTTGCCCTAGGCCGAGAGTGTATATGGAGAAAAGTAGGGGTCCCAGGACTGAACCTTGGTGGACTCCGACAGAAAGGGGGTAGGGTGAGGAGGAGTTGTGGGAGTGGGAGACGCTGAAGGTCCGGTCGGCTAGGTATGAGGAGATCCAAGAGGGGCAATGTGTGTGATGCCGAGGGATTCCAGGATCTGGAGAAGAAGGGAGTGGTCAACCGTGTCTAAGGCGGCAGACAGGTCAAGGAGGAGGAGGATGGAGTAGTGCTGTTTGTTCTTGGCGGTCAGTAGGTCGTTGGTGACTTTGGTCAGGGCTGTTTCGGTGGAATGGAGGGATCGGAAGCCGGACTGTAGGCGGTCGAAGTGGGAGCACGAGGAGAGGTGAGAGGACAGTTCGGAGTGGACGTGCTGTTCAAGTAGCTTAGAGGCGAATGGGAGAAGAGATATGGGGCGATAGTTAGCAACAGAGGTGGGGTCAAGTGAGGTTTTTTTTAGGATGGGCATGATTAGGGTGTGTTTGAAGGCCGAGGGGAAGGCACTAGTGCTAAGTGAAAGGTTAAAGAGGTGGGTGAGGGCTGGGATGAACATGGAGGTGAGGTTCAGAATGGGGTGGGATGGGAGCGGGTCGTGGGCGCTGGTGGTGAGGTGTGATTTTGACAGGAGGCAGGAGAGTTGGTTTTCAGTTATGGGGGGGAAGTGACTGATGGAGGAGGAGGGCAGTGTAGGTGGGAGGGGGAGTTGTGGGGATAATGTTGCACAACCTTTAGCCAAAATAACTGTGATCAACCGCTTCCGGTAACCATCAATGAGTTTCTTACTGTCACGTCCTACTGACGGACCCCACACGTGGACCCACTGGACCGCGTAGTGCGGTTGCTGATACCGGGATGATAGAGAGGCGGACCAGTACAGTAGAGTTAACAGGTTTATTGAACAAAACAAGAAGCCATGCCCCAGGGGAGGGCCACACGGCCACAGCACCGGAACACCACCGAAGGAGGCCCTGGAGCGCTTAACCTCTATACAGGGATACCGCCGGTACCAACCTCGGAAGGACCAATGAAGCGGACACGGGTGTTAAACTGACCCAAGGCAACGTGGAAACAACACAGCAACCGGGTATAAGATAGGACACGGGGAACCGGGAACACGGAGAATCCAGCTCAGGGCCTGAGTCAGCGATTTCAGCTTGGAAGAGATCCGGGTAGCAGGCCAAGAACACGGAAGTCAGCGAGGAGCCGGCAGGGCGGAGATCTGCAGGAAAGTAAACACACAGAAATCAGATATCAAGCAAAATAAGGAACAACCTGACCAGACCAGGAATAGCAACTTCACTAGGTAGAAATTGCCCTGGCAAAGACTGACAGGAAACAGGAAGCTTATATTACAGCAGGGTACTCCTGATTGGCAGGACACAGAGGCATGGTGATTGGCTGAGGGGAGGAGCATGATCCCTGCAGTTCTCCAGCAGTTACTGATTTGGAGATGGAGTTTCATGTGCTCAAGCAGTAGCCCCGGAAGTGAGGAGCTGAGCGGCGCTATTCCAGCAGAGGGCGCTAGAACCCTGCGGCAGACCCCCGAGTGGTTACACTTACAATGCTCTGCTGGAATTTTAGACCATTCTTCTTTGGCAAACTGCTCCAGGTCCCTGATATTTGAAGGGTGCCTTCTCCAAACTGCCATTTTTAGATCTCTCCACAGGTGTTCTATGGGATTCAGGTCTGGACTCATTGCTGGCCACCTTAGAAGTCTCCAGTGCTTTCTCTCAAACCATTTTCTAATGCTTTTTGAAGTGTGTTTTGGGTCATTGTCCTGCTGGAAGACCCATGACCTCTGAGGGAGACCCAGCTTTCTCACACTGGGCCCTACATTATGCTGCAAAATTTGTTGGTAGTCTTCAGACTTCATAATACCATGCACACGGTCAAGCAGTCCAGTGCCAGAGGCAGCAAAGCAACCCCAAAACATCAGGGAACCTCTGCCATGTTTGACTATAGGGACCGTGTTCTTTTCTTGAATGCCTCTTTTTTTCTCCTGTAAACTCTATGTTTGCCTTTGCCCAAAAAGCTCTACTTTTGTCTCATCTGACCAGAGAACATTCTTCCAAAACGTTATAGGCTTTCTCAGGTAAGTTTTGGCAAACTCCAGCCTGGCTTTTTTATGTCTCGGGGTAAGAAGTGGGGTCTTCATGGGTATCCTACCATACAGTCCCTTTTCATTCAGACACCGACGGATAGTACGGGTTGACACTGTTGTACCCTCGGACTGCAGGGCAGCTTGAACTTGTTTGGATGTTAGTCCAGGTTCATTTTCCGCAATCCGCACAATCTTGCTTTGAAATCTCTCGTCAATTTTTCTTTTCCGTCCACATCTAGGGAGATTAGCCACAGTGCCATGGGCTTTAAACTTCTTGATGACACTGCGCACGGTAGAAACAGGAACATTCAGGTCTTTGGAGGTGA
Source organism: Allobates femoralis (assembly GCA_033576535.1). Taxonomy (NCBI): domain Eukaryota; kingdom Metazoa; phylum Chordata; class Amphibia; order Anura; family Aromobatidae; genus Allobates; species Allobates femoralis. The sequence continues at coordinate 230,425,286 of JARQOC010000005.1, forward strand.
TCTTGTAGCCTTGAGATTGCTCATGCTTCCTCACAATTTGGTTTCTCAAGTCCTCAGACAGTTCTTTGGTCTTCTTTTCTCCATGCTCAATGTGGTACACACAAGGACACAGGACAAAGGTTGAGTCATCTTTAATCCATGTCAACTGGCTGCAAGTGTGATTTAGTTATTGCCAACACTTGTTAGGTGCCACAGGTAAGTTAAGGTGCTGTTAATTACACAAATCAGAGAAGCATCACATGATTTTTCTAACAGTACCAATACTTATGTCCATCCCCTTTTTTATGTTTGGTGTGGAATTATATCTAATTTGGCTTTAGGACAATTCTTTTTGTGTTTTTTCATTGAAGACAAATTAAATGATGATAATAATACCAAATAATTTGTGATTGCAATCATTTTCAGGAATAAACTCAGTATTATCTGACAGAATTGCAGAGGTGTCAATACTTTTGGCCACAACTGTATGATATTTTGAACACTTCTCATTGCATTTTTTGAGGAGTCTAAAAACCCCCACAATTTTGGTGTTTTGAATTATTTTCTGTTACGGTTTACCGTTCAGATTGATCAATTTTATATTTTGACAGATCAGATGTTTATTAATGTGGTAATACCACATACAGTATATGGATTTTTTTTTATATCCATTTCTTTAATGCAAGAAAAGGGGGTGATTTGTGATTTGCTTATAACTTTTTTTCATATTTTTTAAAACTTTTATAAATTACTTTTCATTGTATTTCTTAGCCCACGATTTGAACCTGTGACCACCCGATTGCTTGTATTATGTACTGCAGTTCTTCAGTATTGCTGTTTATAATAAAAGTCACAGTCTTATTTGAAGAGCAGCTACAAGCGAAGTTTCAATAGACCTCCAGGATGACAGAAATGGAGGTCTTTAATCGACTCCCAGCTGCCATAGCAACGCATTGTCACCACAAAATCGTGTTTAGGTGCAGATAGACGCAAAGATAGACAGGCCCCTTGCTGGTACACTATTGAAAGCGTTTGTCAGATGTAAAGCTACAAGTTTGCATTCACTCTACTCAACTTCACAACCGAAACCAGGAGTGGAGATCATGTGACCGCAAGTATGTGATATGCCTACTACCAACCATGATCTGACTAGATGGGTACGGCCATACTCAATATAAGTATTGAGAAGGCTGAGTCTAGCTTGTCAGATTGTGGGCCATGAGCATGCATATCAGATTAATGCAGTCACATTTTTGACATTCCCGGAAGTAGCAGTGGAGAATCCTTACAAAGCTCAGCACGTATGATGTGAAGATTCACAAGCCTGCAGTCACGTAGAGTGATACAGTGACTGCAGACTTGTAGCTTTAGAATGGATGACCCCTGGTTTTCAGTGCTATTTAGCTGCTTTTAGTGTATGTTCATGAGACTCATGAAAAAAGTCCATAGACTTACATAGATTACTGGCTCACACACAAATTCCTGAGGTCTGGTTTCAGGTCACATGGGTCAGAGGAAAACCAAAGCGGTGTTGGAAATTGGAAAAGAAGGTGATCAGTAAGGCTAGGGTCACATTAGGAAGGCAAATTGCGGTTACCGCATCCAAATCTGGATGCGGTAACCGCAAGTGCCTTCAGACACATTATTGTACAAAAATGTGTCTTTATCTCCGCATGTGGTAACCGGATTGCTCAGAATGTGTTCTCCGGAGCAATCCGGTTACCGTATGCTTTGTTCATCCCTGCTGCCGCAGGGATGAACAAAGGGTTAATCTTAACAATAGATGTGGGCAACATATCTCTAGGGGTTGCCCACCCTCCCTAGAAACATGCTGTCCACATAGGTGGGCATGTGAGGGGTTAATATGTGGAATTATAGTCTTGCCGGCTATTGTCGGCATTTACAAGTTTCTGAATCTACGTACTGTATGAGCCGCTATCCAGGGTCCTGAAAGCTTTAACATTAGGTCTATGGGCAGCGCACTGCCAAAGACCTAATGTTAAAGCTTTCAGGACCATGGATAGCGGCAGATACAGTACGTAGATTACGTACTGTATCTCCTCCACAGTGAGGAGCTGCCAGCTTCATTCATAAAATTGTAAATGCTGTCAATAGCCGGCAAAGACTATAATTCCACATATTAACCCCTCACATGGCCATCTGTGTGGACAGCATGTCTCTAGGGAGGGTGGGCACCCTGCGGCAGCAGGGATGACCAAAGCAGCCGGCTACCGCAGGCATTCGCATGTACCTTGCAGTAGCCGGATGGGCTCCCACAGGAGCCCATAATAGGAAGCCTGCTGCAGTTTGCAAATCGCTCCAAAAACTGCAGCATGCAGGAATTTTCCAGCAGGCTGCAAATCCGGAAGCGGTAACCGGTTTGCATGTAGTGCAATCCGGTTTTATAATGGGCACCTATGGGCTGCGGATCCTGATCCGGTTTTGAACATTTTTACAGCTCAAAACCGGATCATGATCTGCATTTGCTACCGCAAATGTGACCCTAGCCTCATTGAGAATTTCATAAGAAAAAAAATGGTGTGCTTGGTTTTAGTATAACTTTATTCTTTCTTGAGTTATTTGAAGTTGATATCACCATCCATTCCTACTTTATTTAGGTGTATCCATATAAATGGCCCAATTGCCCGGGTGGGCTATTTATATGGAAACACCTAAATAAAATGTGAATGAATGGTGATATCTGTCACATGATCCTCTTCCCATGTTGTTATTGGGTCTTATTGACCTGAACAGTACAAGTGTAACAATCAGTGTGTAGCAAGAAGTGAATAAAAAAAAAAACAACCCTCATAGTAGGAACCCTACAAATGAGGAAGAGTCAATTAACCATAAGTTTCAGATCCGCATTTCAAATAATCTGCAGGGTCTCAAATTTCGTTACGGGTTATCCGGACCCAAACAGAACAGCAGGGTTAACCCCTTGCCTGCTGGCTCACCACACAGCTCACTATCAACATGCTCTTAGAAGCTGTGGAAAAACACACACAGTGCTGGCAGATACTGGTCACACCCACACAGCCATAAAATGCAGTTTTTAAAAGAGCACAGAAACATGTGAGAAAGTAATTCGTATGGCACAAAAAAACATATTATTTTACCTGCTATGTGATCAATCATTAAAAACCAGTGCAGTATTGTTTTTTTTTTTCTCAATGAAATTACATTTACACTTTCAAGAGGTTGTCCAATTCCAAAATTTATATTGATTTAAACTAATGTGAACATGTTAGGCGTTTGTGCATTCCTCATGTGTGAAGGTGCTGCCTTTGTGAATGACGCGGTATCAAACTCAATTTAGAAACCAAATATAGCACACTGTTAGCTCACACAGGGATGGATAGGGATGTGTTTGCAAGCTGTAGGGACAGGTAGTCATAAGTTTGAGACCTAAATCCACATGACAGGTTCCCTTTAAAGAAGAATTTTTATTGAAGAATTAGAAAAATCCCTAGTTAGGCTGTATATCGAAGCGAGAAAAGTAAACCCCAGATGTGAAGAAGCAGCAGCCATTATGAAGAGTGTCCAGCAGCATGCTCCACCAGTACAGCTACCAGCTGAAAAAGGAAGAGATCGAGCTTCTGTCCATCTTCTTGTGACAATAAAACAAATCTGACATGTGCTGGGTGTGCAAAATATGTAAAGGACATGTGTTTTATTATTGTGCTTAATGTAAAAATGCATGAACTTGTTCAACCTTTTTTAGAGATAAAAAAGAAAAACTGAAGTTTTCATTATTTTTTATTTGTTGTTTTATAACATGTTAACACAAAGTTATATTTAGTTAGATTTCATGTTATAGTAAGAAATCTAAAGCGTGTTTATTATTTGTGTGCAGAATGCTATAAAGCAAACATAATTGCAAACTGCCCGTGTAGCCTTTTTCTGAAAAAAAAAAATAAAAATTAAGTTTTAATTTCATTTTTCCTTTGTTTATGATTAACCATATTCACATACAGTTTAATAATGAAATAGGTATTCGAATAAAACACAGTAACTAAAATCAACATTTTTATAGGTCGGGTCATATTGACCCGAAACATCACAAGTGTATTGTAAATGCGATCAGAACAGCAGGGTTAACAGAGATCATGACTGAGCTGTGTGGAGCCAGATGATAGATTAGAAGCTTGTGCCAAGGTAAGAGGAGTTTGATAAACTGTGCTAAACCAAATTTATGCTGCATTGTTAGTGCAACATATCCATACAATATTTAATGTCGCATTTCTATGCACCGAGAGGACTGATAAATATTATGATCCTATAGAAAGATATTGTAGCTGTCTAATAGGAGTGCTAGGGAGAAAACCAAGGATGGCAAAACTTCTTATATTTATAGCAAACCTTTATTGCCCTTTACAGCTCCACAACGTGTTTCAACAGGGGAACCTGTCTTCATCAGGTGGTGCCACCACCTGATGAAGAGAGGTTCCCCTGTCGAAACATGTTGTGGAGCTGTAAAGGGCAATAAAGGTTTGCTATAAATATAAGACGTTTTGCCATCCTTGGTTTTCTCCATAGCACTCCTATTAGACTGCTACAATATGTTTCTATACTTTCACCTTCTCTCGCTGAGGGAGTAGTGGCAGGAGCAGCTCTGGGATATAACATCCAGGCCTGAAGGATCTTGCGTCACCTGGCAACAAGGAGTAACACTGAAGCACCTGCGGGGACGTATTTCTGGTCGGCCCGATCACATGATCGCACCCGGAGGCAACGCGGGAGAAGCAGCTCAGCTGGCGGTTCCACAGCCCACTGTCCGGTCAGCACGCCTAAAGGCCAGTTACTGAGGTTGTGCAGGAGTGCACAACCTCTTCAGGTTAGTGGCCCTTTGGCCCCTTGATAAACCCTTATGATCACCAGGTCTTAACATTGCACCCTTATTTTCCGTCTTTTCACAAATATTGTGATCCTTTCATTCTGACGTTACTCAGCACTGTTCTGTAGGCTGAGATAATCTGATACATTGTTTCCTCACCAGTTGCAGTCAGCAGTGTAGGCCATGTCCCGTCCATTATATGGATACATGCCCCATAAGCCCCATAATTTATTTTCCTATTACATGTTGTATTATCTGTAAAAGATATAGAGACATATAACTATTATTTTAAAAAAAAAGTTGATTAAATGTGCTAAACCAAATTTATGCTCCATTTTTAGTATATCCATATAATATTTAATGTTGCATTTCTATGCAACAAGAGGATTGATAAATATTATGATCCTGACATTCTGACATTGCTCAGCACTGTGCCGACGGCTGAGATAATCTGATACATTGTTTCCTCACCAGCTGCAGTCAGCAGTGTAGGCCATGCCCCATCCCTTATATGGATACAAGCCCATATTCACTGAAAATGGATCTGACTGATAATGAACATATGTCTGCTTCACACATAGTGTAGTGGGGACACTTTGTGGAAGGTTTCTGAATGGGTTTTGGCCAGAATTTTCTTATGAAGTATATTTGAAAGTTTATTAACATCACTTGCTCTACATTATTTTATTATTAAATAAAAATTTAAATGGAAGTTATGCTTTATGGTTACCTCTCCACAATGAGATATTGGCGAGTTCTCTATGTTGCAGAATGTCTGCAGCATTTCTTCGAAACTAGGTTATTTGCGTTTTTTTATGCATTTTTTGACATTGAGGTTTTTTTTCTCCTTTTTTTAGTGTTGTCATGTATTAAACAAAACTAGTTTTGACACTTCCCTCCAGGGCCATGGGGTACTCGGAACCGGGCAAGATAGTCCTTTGGGGATGTCACGGTGGCATGACCCGGATCCGTGGCTCTGGTCATGTCATAAAAATGGGGGATATTTATAAGGAATTGGGTCATGATGCCACCCATGGTTTTCAGCAAGGGATCACCGACACTGCAGTTCAGGACCCCTGGGGCAGATGGTGATGCAGCAAAGAGAATACAGCTCCCCACAGGTAGAGCAGAGCCCCAGAGCAGGTAGGACAGACTGTTCAGGTGGTGGAGATCATTGGGGTGCAGGACGCAGGGTGCAGAGAATAACCAAGGGACACAGAAAAGTGCAGTTTTCTTTACCTTTTACTTCTTGGCTAATGATAATGCATTCCGGGGTACTAGATACAGATGATAGAAGGAGTCTGGCTAGCCTAGAAGCATTCTGGCATCCATCTCATCAGGTGGGGTTGGAGGCCTTCCTACTGCGCTTCCTTTTCGGGTCCCTACTGCCTGTAGCTAAGCTGTGGCCCTCTCCTGGGTGCTGGTTATGACATGTATGACAGACAGCATGAGCCTATCATGGGCACTGCCTTTCCACTGGCAGCCCCAGGCTCTTGGTCTGCTGTGGTGCCTCCTGGTGTATGATGTTGCTAGGAGGCCTGCAGCTGACTGCTCTCCAGATTCGGCTTTCAAGGCATACAGCACCTGCACAGCCAAGGACTCTGGCATCCTTTTTGTCAGTGCTCCACTCCTAGATGAGCTCTCACACAGCTCCAATTCCCCAGAGCCCTTGTCTCCACTCCTCTCTCTTTCCTCTCCTCAGACTCACTGCCTAATACACTTAACTGACTCCTCCTCTCGACCAGAGAGAGCAGCTCCCCTGAAGTCGGGTTATATAGCTCTCCCTTCTGGCCTGGAGTAGAAATTGTGTTGCATGCTGTGTATTAACTGGCATGGAGACCTCCTTCTGCTTCCAGGCATGACATCAACCCTCTGAGGGAGGCAATGTCACCGTGGCAGCCAGACTCTGGGGTGCCACACTTTGTTTTTCATTCTTCCTGGTATTTGGCTTTGATAAACTTTACTGATACAGTCATGTAGGGATTATATGCATTTTTGATCTGTTTCCATAGTAGAAGTGCACTAAAACGCAAAAGTGCATTTTTTACGTGCAGATTTTCCGCATCTAATATATTTTTATGGGAAAAATCTGCACGTAAAACTCTGCATATCTTAAAGAAATATTGATATGTTGTGGATTTGAAACGTACCACAAATCAGTAGAAAAAAAAACAGTGGGTAGGAGCTTTCTCTAAATCCCTCCCACTTTTATATTATTTAATCATATTGTAAACCATTCATGTTAGTGTACCCTGAAGAACCATCAATGCTAGAGGCTTCAATCAATCTAATTTTCCTATTATATGTTGTATTATCTGTAAAATATATAGAGACATGTAACTATTATTTTTAAAAATAAAGTTGATAAACTGCAAAACTAAATTTATGCTCTATTGTGAGTGCAACATATCCATGTAATATTTAATGACACACTTCTATGAGGACTGATAAATATTATGATACTTTTTTAATACTTGGTGTATACACCAGGTAGGATGATTTAGTAGGAAAAGCCAAACCTAGTTAGTGACCATAAATAATAACTGCATTATTCCCTTGTCTTGGCCTTTGCACACACTAATCTGGTCTGACAGCTAGCTTTGCTCTTTTATTAGCTCCCCGTCAGCTGTGATCATTGATGGTGAAGTCAGGCAGCAACATTTACAAGTGCCAACCCTCACCGGCACCTTTTCAGAATGCAGTCTTAATCCTCTGAGGGAGAAGGAATTATTTAGAAAAATAGGTGTTTGGTTATTAGGTGTTCTTTCTCTCATATTTACGCAAACAATAGCATTATATCACATCAATCTGCTTTCAATGAATTTACGGAAATATGGCTTAATTCACTATTTGCCTATGTAAATTATTGTCTTTTTTGTAAAGCTAAAGTATTTGATTATTTACAGAACTTATCTAGTTTTATTAACGACGATCATTTAAAAATTAATCGTTTTATCAAATAACCTTTGACTCTTGTCCTAGGTTGCTCTGCTCAACCTCATCCTCTGTAAGTAATGCATATTATGAAGAACAGTATGCATATCCAGCTTGTATTTTAGATCTGGCCTTATTTTACAATCATAGGGAAAGCTAATGTAGGGTGGCGCGAGGCTAGAGATTGACTCCCCGGTATGTTACAAGAAAACCATGAACCTAGCTGTACTTATGCAGTGCAGGTCATACTTTTTGCTGGCCGCATGTTGCCATTGCTTTAAGCAGGCCAGGACCAGAGAGCAGTGTAAACTCACACAGATACTAACAGTTTTTATTAAAAAAAAGAGTATTTTACTAAACAGTTTCCATGATTCCTTAAGGCCGCGTCACATGCTTGGATATAGTTAATGATTTTCTTGAAACGTCCCGGATTTGTGATCGTTCAAACGATATCATTAGTGCGTCGTTGTATGCAGACGAACGATGTAGGAAGGAAAAATCGTTGGAATGTTCGTCCAAAATTTGTGATCCTGACCTTAAATTTATTGTTTATCGTCCAATTAACATCCTGGGAAGCCGCAACATCGTTCAGTGTGACACCTTTTTGAACGATGTCGTTCATAATTCTCCTATTCCTGCCGCTTTGTAAAATCGTTCAATCGTTGTTCTCCAAATAGCTGGAGCGTTGCCAAATTTAAGATCGTTAACGATATCCTTGCGTGTGACAACACACTAACGATGTTGAAACGATCGCGGTCACGTGACATATCTAACGATATCGTTCACCTATATCCTAGCAGCCTTTAGGCACAACTCTACATGTGAAAAAGCAGGCACATTTCTTACAGTTTTAGTTTCACAGCATAACATCAGATTCAGTTCAAGTTCCCACTGGGTTGTTCCCAATTTTTCTGGACCTGTGAGCCCCCACACAATCCGACCCAACACTACATCAAATTCTCTAACAGGCATCTTCCTATTCAGCCAGTGCATATCTAGCAGAGTATACAGTATATAGCAGAGTTTGCTGGGGATCAGAACACTAAGGCAAGAATAGAGCAGCAGGCTCCCAGACACATCCAGGTGAAGGCCACTTCTCTCAAAAGGAGACAAGGTTAGCAGATTCACCATAGTACAAGCAAAGAGCCTTAGGCACTCACCAGAAGGGTTCCTGCCCAGAAAAATTGAACTCCATCACACACCACTAGTCATGACATGGGTTGCAAGGTCGTTCAAATCCCACCAAGGACAACATCTGCAAGGAGTTTTTATGTTCTCCCCGTGTTTTTGTGGGTTTCTTCTGGGCACTCCGGTTTCCTCCCACACTCCAAAGACATACTGATAGGATGTCTAAATTGTGAGCCCCAATTGGGACAGTGTTGCAAATTTATGTAAATCAATGCAGATTTAATAGCAGTATATAAATGAGTAACTATTATTATGATAACCCAATACCTTGACGGCCAAGGAGTCTGACTATTTATCCATACTCTGACCCATTCAGTATAGAGCCATCCATCCTAGGGTAGGTCTCTAGCCCTCCAGTTGCTCCAATCTGATGCTTCAGTCACTTCCAAGGATCACACTTGCTCACTCTGGTCTCTAGATTACAGTTGCCATGAGTCCCCACTGCTTACAGCTTTGATGACCAGTATGAGTTGGACGTCCATAGTAGTTACTAGTAAGACTCTGTCTGATGCTGTGCAGGAAACAAGTCTCTTACCTTTCATTGTGGACTAGTCCGAGCACTTAACTATAACTTGCCCTACTGTCTGTTGCTGGCCAGAACTCTCTTACCAACCATTCTATATTGTATAACATTTCCATTCATTTTACTTAAAAATTAGACATGAGCAAACATTAGTGTACAACTTACATTAAATCTTCTCTTATACCTAATACCTTACATTGTACCTTTGACAACACATTTTAATACACATCATATCACATTATAATACACTACATTTAATTACAGTTCACAAAATGCATTATTTACAAAGATGCATGACATTATTCACATGATAGGGAAGAGAGGGACACAGCTTCCTGGATCCGTGCTGCACATAAAATGAAATAATCTGAAGAAACCACAGATGTCAGGGCAATGATGGCTTTAATTACTTCGTGTTTCAGAGTGTGGATGGAGTGTGGATCCTTCAGCAGCCATATTCACACCTTTATACCAGTTGTGGGTCACACAACTGTCCCAGGTGAGCAGTGATAAAAAACCTTTCACCATTTCAGTTTTTGGGATAAGACCCTATTGTGCTTTCTCTCTTCTCCCATAGTTTGCATTATTCACATTATGTCAAGATGGTGGATGTAGACCCATGGTACCACAGACCTGGATTACCATGGAGGGTCTTGACTAAGAAGCTACCTGGTCTTCACTAGAGCCTCTGTGTGACGACCATCCGCTGTGAGGCCGAGCTGCTGGTAGGCAGCACCCCGAGAAACCCCGATACCCTTAACCCCTATACAGGGATCTGGAATTACAGCGGAGCCCAGGGGGTAGCTGCCTATATGAGCAACAGAGCCGGGGAGGTCGCCAGGGAAAATCAAGACCCAAAAAACAAAGTCAGATGTCCGAGTCAAAACCGAGAGGGCAGCGAAGGTACAAAATCGTCAGACTGTAGCAGAGTCAAAAATCCAGGCAAAGGTCAAGGGCAAAACCAAGAGGGCAGCTGAGGTACAAAATCAATAGGCAGAGGCAGAGTCAGAAATCATTCTTCCATGGCCTGGCTGGGGGCGGGGCTTTGGTCATATTGGGTGGGGCTATGGAGAAGGGGTGGAGTTTAGCACCCTGTTTCCCCAAAAGATGCATTACATACTATTTTCAGGGGATGTCTTATTTTTCCATCCTCTTGCAGCCCCCAATACTCTTCTTGCAGCTCGCAATCCTCTTCTTGCAGCCCCCCATCCTCCCCTTGCAGCCCCCTATCCTCCTCTTGCAGCCCCCCATCCTCCTCTTGCAGCCCCCATCCTCTTGCAGCTCCCCAATCTTCTTCTTGCAGCCCCCCATCCTCTTCTTGCAGTCCCTCATCCTCCTCTTGCAGCCCCCATCTTCCTCTTGCAGCCCCCATCCTCTTCTTCCAGCCCCCCATCCTTTTCTTGCAGCCCCCATCCTCTTCTTGCAGCCCCCTATCCTCCTCTTGCAGCCCCCATCCTCTTCTTGCAGCCCTCTATCCTCTTCTTGCAGCCCCCCATCCTCCTCTTGCAGCCCCCCATCCTCTTCTTGTAGCCCCCTATCCTCCTCTTGCAGCCCCCTATCCTCCTCTTGCAGCCCCCAATCCTCCTCTTGCAGCCCCCATCCTCTTCTTGCAGCCCCCCAATCTTCTTCTTGCAGCCCCCCATCCTTTACTTGCAGCCCCATGCTCCTTTTGCAGCCCCCATCCTCTTCTTGCAGTCCCCCATCCTCTTCTTGCAGCCCCCCATCCTCTTCTTGCAGCCCTCTATCCTCCTCTTGCAGCCCCCTATCCTCCTCTTGCAGCCCCCCATCCTCCTTTTGCAGCCCCCCATCCTCCTTTTGCAGCCCCCCATCCTCCTCTTGCAGCCCCCCATCCTCTTCTTGCAGCCCCCATCCTCTTCTTGCAGCCCCCATCCTCTTCTTGTAGCCCCCATCCTCTTCTTGTAGCCCCCATGCTCCTCTTGCAGCCCCCCATCCTCTTCTTGCAGCCCGCTCAGTCACTGCTCCCTCGGACCTGCAGAATTACATCTCCTCTCTGTCTTTTCTCTTTCTCTGCTGTGTGAATAGATGTACTTGAGAAGCCATAGGCCAATCACAGTGTAGCAGCTGGGCCAATCACAGTACAACAGCCACTAGCCAATTAGAACCCGGCAGCTGCATTGTGATTGGCCCAGCTGCTGCACAATAATTGGCCCGCCTTCTGCAATGTGAATGGCCGAGCGCTTCTAACGTAGATCTATGTACACAGCTGAGGAAAATACTAGAGAGGTGACGTAGTGCTGCAGGTGCGGGGGAGCGGTGACTCACACAGGGAGGAGGGCAGCATCCACCGCTCTGAGCCACAGCAGAGCACACTGTTTAGTGGTAGTCTGCGGTGGCGCAGACCAGCACGCAGACCCTGCGGCTCGGTCCTGGTCCGTGGCCAGGTGGTTAGGGACCCCTGCGTTAATGGATATGTGTTTTTGGACTTAGAAAAAAAAGTCCAAAGACAGATTCCAAAAACAGATCCAGGGCAAAGCGGATGGCAGACATCACCTTTAATTATCACTGCTTTATTTCAAAGCTAAATGTTGAAAGCAGTTATAAATGGGTAAAAAAGTAGATGGCACAGATATACATAGACTATACTTGACATATATTAGCAGATTCATGAAAAAGTATAAAGAAACATATAATATAATGCTTTTTAATCCTACCACCCTTCACCCACACAGTCATCTATTAAATCCAAAAATGAATTCTGAAATGTATAAACTTCATTAATATTTTGTCACTCCAAACACAAATCCTATAAGTTAATAGAACATGAGGTGGAATATCCATGGAATTATATTTGGACATAAAGTGATAATTAATGTATTCTAATGCTCACACGGTTTCAAGAAAAAATTTGCATGACACCTAATTTTGTTCATGAGAATTGAACAGTTCCATCAACAGAACCTGTCATGGTATTCTAATTAATACACCGCGCTTACCTACTATTTTTAAGACAACAGAAAAGGAAAGGCCGTAACAGCTCTGATGTTATAGCGATTCATAGTGAGATTGGATTAGCATAAATTGTCATAAAGCTGTTTCTAATCTATTAGCACTTGTCTATGGTAATTAACTGAACTTTGGAAAGCTGAAGGGTAGTTTTTCACCCCAAAATATATAGGTTCAATTGAAATAGCTTCTTTCTCTGTAAATGATGTACCATAAAACTATCTTATGTGATATACTTGCTATCTATCTATCTATCTATCTATCTATCTATCTATCTATCTATCTATCTATCTATCAGAAATTTCACTGCAGCGCTCAGCTACTACCAAAAATGTACAAATGCAAATAAGCGGTTTATACATGAGGAAGAAATTTAAAAACTTACGTTTTTAAAAAAAAACAACTCAATATTCTTATATTTTTATTTGCTGAGGTTCTTGGCACATATATTGGTCAATATCTGTTTGCTCATCAACCACTCCACGGTGTCCCAGATCTGATGAGTCCTACGCTGACATCCCTGTCCTCCTTGTCACTCCAGATATTGGCCAATATATGCTTATTAGCATAGTTGTTTTTCCAGCATCGCAGCTTGCACCAGTTCACACTATATCTTGAGTGATGTGCAGTTTTTTTCTGTTTATGTCTAATATGTGGAGTTGCTGGCTCCACAGCTGCACTTAGCACCCTCATCGCCCCCAGGTGGTCTAGGATTGAGATGGTGTCCTCCCACCTAGAAGTGGGATAGGGAGTGACAAGGAGGACAGGGATGTTAGCGTAGGACTCATCGGATCTGGGGTCACCGTGAAGTGGTCGACGAGCAAACAGATATTGGCCAATATATGTATCAAGAACTCCAGAAAACAAAAAGATAAGAATATTGAGTTTTTTTTTAAAAAACGAACGTTTTTACATTTTTTCCTCATATATAAACCGCTTATTAGCATTTGTACATTTTTGGTAGTAGCTGAGCGCTGCAGTGAAATTTTTCTGGTTGTTTGTTCTAGCATCGCAGCTTGCACCAGTTCACACTATATCTTGAGTGCTGTGCAGTTTTTTTCTGTATCTATCCATCTATCTATCTATCTATCTATCTATCTATCTATCTATCTATCTATCTATCTATCTATCTATAAATAAGTACTATTTTTCAAAGAGAAGGCAATTGCTCCATTTCATTACTGTTCAGCCCTTTGTGTAGCAAAGTCTGGCAGAATAAGCATCTAAACAAGCAACTAAATAAAAGCTGGAAGTCCTCCATTTTGGAAGACTAAAGGTACCTTCACACGAGGCGATGGCGCTGGAGATGTCCGCGGCGACTGGTGGGAGCGCACAAGTTTTTGGCGCCCCACCAGCGTCGCCATTCCCCATTTACCTCCAGCGCCGCGCCGGCGATCTGAAAGGCGGCATCGCCGCCGGGGTCTCTCAAAGCCCCAGCGGCTATGCAGGACAATCGGAGCCTATGGCTCCCATCGCCTGTCAGGTCGCCGGCGGCCGTTTACATGGGGCGATGTGTGCACATCGCCCCAGATCGGCCACCTGGTTTCAGAGCACTGAAACCAGGCGACCAGTAAATGACATCGCCCTCGCCCATTCACATTAGGCGATGCAGGTGCGATAACGGCGCTGATAGGCCACGCCCCTGCATCGCCTAATAAATCGGTGGTACCGTCGCCTCGTGTGAGGGCACCTTTGAAGTATTTATTGTGCTGATCCCAGTGAGATGCTTTCCTGCATGTGTCTGAGAATATGTCTCACATGGAGTTAATAAGCAACAGTGTCACAAAAATTTCTGTCCTTAAAGAGGGCATGTCTCCGGGTCAAAAGTGATGGCAGGGGCGTATCTAGGGGGGTGCAGCCGGACCTTTTGCACCGGGCGCAACTCTGCGGGGGGGACGCCGCCACACCGGTGCCATCATCAGGTCAGGCGTCCAGCGGTGGCACTACAGCGCCAGCGCTAATCTCCTCCGCGCCGCCCTACATATTGTGCACGGGCGGCGCTGCGTGTGCGCAACCCCTGCTGCTGGTCCGCCCCCTGGTAGCAGTTCCCACCCCCCTGGTCACGTTGAGGCCGCGCTGCGGCTGACGTCACCCGGCGTGCCGCAAACAGTGAGTGCGCGCCGCGCGTACAGTGGGACAGAGCAGAGGAAGAGGAGCTGATGCAGCCTGCCTGCCTCCCTCCCTCCTCCTGACTGAGTGGTCTGGTCCATCCTGACTAGGTACTACTCTACTAGATTAATTAAGTTGTAATAAAGTAACCTAAACAAGCAGGGGGGGGTTATGAGGTGTATTTATATATGTATACATCAGGCGCAGGCACCCACTATGAGGTACTATACCACATAGTATGTGCCTGCTTGGTGATGTATACATATATACACCTCATAGTGTGCCTGCCTGTTGTATACATATATATACCTGAGGTATATATATGTATACATTAGGCAGGCACACACTATGAGGTATAATAACCCCCGTCCTCTACCAAGGCTGCAGGGGCTGAAAGCTGGAGCTGACAGCACCGACACTAATCATCCCCCCGCTCCTCACCTACTCTGGGGGGGGCGCCGAAATAGAGCTGTGCCCCGGGCGCCATGAAACCTAGTTACACCTCTGAGTGATGGTGTTTGTTCTTATGCACTGTAATTACTGAATAACATTTTTTGTTTTACTAAAATCCACCATGTTTCCAAACATATTGCCCTTTTTTATTTAGTGCTAATTTTTATGGTCTGTATTAGGGATGAGCTAGCATGCTCGCCGATACTCTGTGCTCACAGTACTCACAATGCTCGGCGAGCACCGAATAGTGGAGAGATGCTCGGGTTCATGCTCGAGTCCACCTCTCTGCGTGTTGGTGCTCTTTACAGAGCCAGCCCACATGCAGGGATAGGCTGCCACACACTGTAATGCCATAGCCATGTTGATTGTCGCATTACAGTGATTGGCTGGCTGCACAGCGACATCAGTTCTATATAAGACCTGACCGCACTGTGCTCGTTACTCTGCTCCACATTGTTAGCTAGTGTAGGGAGAGGTGCTGCTGAGTGGGGGACAGATTTTGGGTCTTTTAGGTAGTGTAGGTACTGGGATACAAAATCCCTCAAAACAACAGTCCTTTTGAGGACTAATCTAGCTGTATACAGTCAGTCAGGCAGGCAGGGTGTACCACAAGAGGCTGTATACCAGTCAGCACATCTGGGGCTGGTGTACAGGCTTCTAATATCAATCTATCCATGAAAACAACAGTCCTTCTAAGGATTCATTTAGCTGTATAGTGGCAGGAGGGGTATATAGCACACTGTGGTGTACCATAAGAGGCTGTATACCAGTCAGCACATCTGGGGCTGGTGTACAGGCTTCTAATATCTATCTCCATCAAAACAACAGTCCTTTTTAGGATAAATTTAGCTAGATACAGGCAGGCAGGGTATATAGCACACTACGGTGTACTACAAGAGGCAGTATACAAGTCAGCACATCTGGGGCTGGTGTACAGGCTTCTAATATCTATCTCCATCAAAACAACAGTCCTTTATAGGATTAATTTACCTGTATACAGGCAGGAGTGGTATATAATGCACTGCGGTGTAGCACAAGAGACTGAATACCAGTGACATCTGGGGCTGGTGTATCAGGCTTCTAATATCCATCTAAACAGTCCTTTTGAGGATTAATCTAACCAGGGCAGGGTATATAGCCGACTGCGGTGCGTATATTCCTTTTCAGTATTAATGTAGCTGTATACAGGCAGGGTATATAGCAGACTGCAGTGTGTAAACTACTCTTTAGGATTAATTTAGCTGTATACAGCTGTGGCACCCTGTGCCAGGTCACCACAGACTCCCTCGGGACACTGAGGGATTTCCTACAGCGAGTAACCCACTAACACACAACACCCTTTCACCCCAGGCCTGTAGGGGGAGCTCCACTGGTTGCCTTAAGCCAGTTTCCCCTATAAATATGGGTTCTGGAGGGAAAACACCAGAGTGTGCAGTCACTACAGAACTGTGAAGAGCTGAGTGAGCTGAGCTGGTACTGGAGCCGTGCTAGGCCCATACCAGTAACCACCTGAGACAGTGATAGACCCGTAGAGTAGAGGTCGAAGGCAGAGGAGAGAAAACGTACTACAAGAAGGGGGCAGAGGAGTCATACTGACTCACCCCATCAGAGTTCCGGTCAATGGGTCCGAGCTGCAGGGACGTAGGGAATAGGCCCCGCAGAGAATCCAGCACCACAAGGAGGTCTAGTTTCCAGGACGCCCGTAGCACCAACAATTGAGAGTCGAGGATCGAGAGTCAGGGCCCTGACGACAGGAATCCCATAGAGCGCCCTCACAGAGAGAGAGAAATAACGGTCTGGTCGGGTTCCAAGCCTGCCAAACTCCAACAGCGTAACTGAGACAAGGAGGCCTACAACCCTACTCGCTGTGAAGATCCTAAAGTGTTTCCCTCACCTCCGGACGAGTGTACCAGTACAGAACACCAGTAAAGGTACCAAAAGACTTTTATGTGTGCATGTCCCTCCTTCCATCTGCACCACACTGACCGTGCTACTCTATTACCCTCACTACAATTCACAGCCCTGGGGACCCCCGCTTGTCCTGTAGGGAACGGTTCCACCTTGCTGCCGCCCATCACCCCGGAGGCCCGAGCAGCGCTGGTGCCATCACCAGAACCCTACAGGTGGCGTCATGACAGACATTTTATTATTTTCTTTCCACTCATTTTTCAGCTGCATCCCCCGGGCCCACGGCCTCAGGCACCGCTACCCGTGACTTCCCCCAGAGACCGGGCCTGAGTGATCCGAGTAACCCCAGGGCCAGGGCTGGACACAGCCAGGGTATATAGCAGACTGCGGTGTATATTCCTTTTCAGGATTAATGTAGCTGTATACAGGCAGAATATATAGCAGACTGTGTTGTATATTCCTTTTCAGGATTAATGTAGCTGTATACAGGCAGGGTATATAGCAGACTGCGGTGTGTATATTTCTTTTCAGGATTAATTTAGCTGTATACAGACAGGGTATATAGCAGACTGCAGTGTGTAAACTCCCTTACAAGATTAATGTAGCTATATACAGGCAGGGTATATAGGGAGTGTATATAATCCCTAGTTTAGTGAGCCTTTTTTTTGCAAAAAAACATATCAACCAAACACCTGGCTTCTTTACTTTTTTTTATCGGAGTGTCTCCCAATTTTGGCAGCCTGCATAGGACAACACTATAGGAGACCTGCTTCCTAATAATGGGAACATTATTTAATGAGGCCCTCCTCCACCTGTCTTCAAAAGGGCATCGGAGTGCCTCCCAATTTTTAGCAACCTGCATAGGGCAACGCTATGGTAGACCCACTTCCTAATAATGGGAACATTATTTAATGAGGCCCTCCTCCATGTGTTTTCAAAAAGGCATCGAAGTGCCTCACAATTTTTGGCAGCCTGTATAGGGCAACGCTATGGAAGGCCCACTTTCTAATAATGAGAACATTGAGTCCGTAAAAGTGGCGTAATACTTAGATAACATTGTTCACAGCAGTGACCTGGGAGTCAGAAATGCTTACAGGGGTCTTCCCCATGCTGTTCCCATGTCATTTGAGCACTGTTCTTATACAATTGTGACTTTTTTAGGGTTTATTCAGGCTGCCGGGGGTGCTGCCAGGAAAATGCTCGGGTTTCCCGTAGGTTAACATTGGGCTCGGTCCCAATAAATAATTTGGCCAATAAACTACCTGAAGAATATGCTTGGTGTACTTAAGTGGCAGCGCAGGATTGAATTCCGTATCTTTATCTAACATTATTCCTGAAATTGTGGAATCCTTGCAGCAGCCTCTGAATGTTTGTGGCGGTTGTGACTGGCTCACAACCCACTAAGGTGAGCAAAACAAAACACTAGTAGTGTAAATTTATCTACCGGTTAAGAACGTATTTTGCGCTTCTTCATTTCTAGTAATACATCCTTGCAATATGAAGCATATATGACATCATGCCAGCCAGCTAATCAAAAGCAACAACGAGGATCTACAAGTGTACTAGGTTCTAGAGTCTCCAATCCAAAGGCACAAGACTAGTGACCTGGCAGATAAACCAGAGTCCTGAGAATGGCATGGGAGCTCTGACCGGCGTGATCACTACTGGGGGCTTTTCTGACAGCTGAGCCCTATGTTTCACAGTCATGAATGGTCCCTGCTCAATCCCTGGCTGTTTAAACCCCTTAATGCTGTGTTCAATATTGATTGTGGCACTTAGGGGATTGAAAAGGGGTTGTGCTTCCTCTTCCCTCCGATTAGTGCCCCCACAATGTAATCTAGAGTCACCAATCGTCACCATGATGACACAAGGTCATCATGATGATTTACGGGTCACCAGACTATGGGAAGCCTCAGGGATCATGCCTGTGGTATAACCCCTGAAGCTCTGACTGCTGCACTGTATTGCAATGATACAGCATTGCAATACAGTGCAGCTGTAAGCAGAGCAGCAAAAGGTAATGTCCAATACTAAGTAAAAACGTTTTTAAAAAAGTAAAACAAATTAAAAATATTTATTTAAAATAGAAAATATAGAACAAGAAAAATTAAATCTACTATATAATCGTCTAAGCTTATCTGTCTGTCACGGAAATTGCGCGTCAGTGCCAGCGCGCTCATTGGTATGCGAAACAGCCGCACGCAATCCAAATTTGCGCCAAGCTGAAACCCGGCGACAGCAGCGTATTGGCGCCGCAGGATATACACGTCCAGCCGCGGCCATCATCGGGAGATCAGTGGTGTTAGCCGCTGATGTCCCGACATTGGCCGCAGCTCGCGTGAACCAGTCATGGATATCGTCGGGGGATTGGCAGGCGCGGCTCATCTATTGCGCTGTGAGGTCCCCGGCGAGCCAGCCGGTCATCTTCCGGCTGCTCGCCATGGTAGTACCCCAACCGCCATATTGGAACACCCACGGTATGGGTATTCCTTTATGGCGGCATTCAAATTTCGTGGCAAACACGCACTGGATCTCTGATTGGTCGCCGTCAGCTGTGGCAAACAATCAGAGACTTGGCGCGCAGTTTGAAAGCCGCGTCTCTGATTGATCTTCGCGGCTGGTGGTGACCAATCAGAGAGGCGGCGCGCGGTTTGGCGTGCGATTTGAATGTCGCTCGGTTTTCAAACACGTGCATCTCTGAATGGTCACCGCCAGCCGTGGTGACCAATCAGAGGTTTGGCGTACGTTTTGAAAGCCTCGTCTCTGATTGGTCGTCACCAACTGCGAAGACAAATCAGAGACGTGGCATTCAAACCGCATGCCAAGTCTCTGATTCGTCACCATGGCTGGCGGCGACCAGTCAGAGATGCAGCGCATGTTTGAAAACCGTGCAGCATTCAATTCGCGCGCCAAGCCACGTGCCGCATTTCTGATTGGTCACCGTCAGCCATGGCGACCAATCAGAGATTTGGCGCAAGGTTTGAATGCCGCGTCTCTGATTGGTAACCACCAGCATAGAAGACTAATCAAAGACACGGCATTCAAACCGAGCGCCAAGTCTCTGATCAGTTCCCACGGCTGGCGGCGACCAATCAGAGACACGGTGCATGGCTTGGCACGCGATTTGAATGGTTTGCGGTTTTCAGACACATGCCTCATCTCTGGTTGTCGCCAGCTGTGGTGACCAATCAGAAACTTGGCACGCGGTTTGAATGCCGCGTTTATGATTGGTCTTCACGGCTGGGGCCGACCAATCAGAGACACGGCTTTCAAACCACGCGCCAAGCCTCTGATTGGACGCCACGGCTGGCGGCATCCAATCAGAGATGCGGCGCGTGTTTGAAGACTACGCGCCATTCAAATCGTGCGCCAAGCCGTGCACCGCATCTCTAATTGGTCACCGCCAGCCGTGTCGACCAATGAGAGACTTGGTGCGCGGTTTGAATGCCACGTCTCTGATTGGTCAGCGCGGCTGGCGGCAACCAATGAGAGATTGAGGCGCAAGATTTGAATGCCGCGAGCTCTCATTGGCCGTCGACAGCCGCGCCGACCAATCAGAGACGTGGCATTCAAACCGTGCTCCAAGTCTCTGATTGGTCACCGCCAGCCGCGGCCACCAATGAGCATCGCGATATTCAAATTTCGATATTGGTGCGCAATTTGAAGTGTTGCTTATAGTGTGACGCAGTTCACTCCTGTTTACAAGGTCTGTCAGTCACTGTGAAGCAGTTTACTCCTGTCTGCAAGGTCTGTCAGTCAGTGTGACGCAGTTTACTTCTGTCTACAAGGTCTGTCAGTCAGTGTGACACAGTTTACTTCCTGTCTATAAGGTCTGTCAGTCAGTGTGATGCAGTTTACTCCTGTCTATAAGGTCTGTCAGTCAGTGTGACGCAGTTTACTTCTGTCTACAAGGTCTGTCAGTCAGTGTGACACAGTTTACTCCTGTCTATAAGGTCTGTCAGTCAGTGTGATGCAGTTTACTCCTGTCTATAAGGTCTGTCAGTCAGTGTGACGCAGTTTACTTCTGTCTACAAGGTCTGTCAGTCAGTGTGACACAGTTTACTTCTGTCTATAAGGTCTGTCAGTCAGTGTGACGCAGTTTACTCCTGTATACAAGGTCTGTCAGTCAGTGTGACATCCTTCACTCATGTATACAAGGTCTGTCAGTTAGTGTGACACAGTTTGCTCCTCTCTACAAGGCTGTCAGTCAGTGTGACGTCCTTCACTCCTGTCTACAAGGCTGTCAGTCTGTGTGACGTCCTTCACTCCTATCTACAAGGCTGTCAGTCTGTGTGACGTCCTTCACTCCTGTCTACAAGCGTGTCAGTCGTAGTGTGACGCAGTTTACTCCTGTCTACAAGGCTGTCAGTCAGTGTGACATCCTTCACTCCTGTCTACAAGGCTGTCAGTCAGTGTGATGAACGTCACTCCTTTCTACAAGGCTGTCAGTCAGTGTGATGTCCTTCACTCCTGTCTAGAAGGTATGTCAGTCAGTATGACGTCATTCACACCTGTCTACAAGGCTGTCAGTCATAGTGTGATGAACTTTACTTCTGTCTACTAGGTCTGTCAGTCAGTGTGATGTAGATCACTCCTGTCTACAAGGCTGCTAGTCAGTGTGACATCCTTCACTCCTGTCTACAAGGCTGTCAGTCAGAGTGACGTCCTTCACTCCTGACTTGAAGGTATGTCAGTCAGTATGACGTCATTCACACCTGTCTACAAGGCTGTCAGACAGAAGTAAAGTTCATCACACTATGACTACTAGGTCTGTCAGTCAGTGTGACGTAGATCACTCCTTTCTACAAGGCTGCTAGTCAGTGTGACATCCTTCACTCCTGTCTACAAGGCTGTCAGTCAGAGTGACGTCCTTCACTCCTGTCTTCAAGGTATGTCAGTCAGTATGACGTCATTCACACCTGTCTACAAGGCTGTTAGTCATAGTGTGACGAACTTTACTTCTGTCTACTAGGTCTGTCAGTCAGTGTGACATCCTTCACTCTTGTCTACAAGGCTGTCAGTAAGTGTGACGAAGTTCACTCCTGTCTATAAGGCTGTCAGTCAGTGGGACATCCTTCACTCCTGTCTACAAGGTATGTCAGTCAGTGTGACGTCCTTCACTCCTGTCTACAAGGCTGTCAGTCATAGTGTGACGAATTTTACTCCTGTCTACTAGGTCTGTCAGTCAGTGTGACATCCTTCACTCTTGTCTACAAGGCTGTCAGTCAGTGTGACGAAGTTCACTCCTGTCTATAAGGTTGTCCGTCATAGTGTGCTGTTCTTCAGTCATCTATTATATAATCACGAATGGATTTCGCGCACCAAAGTCGCATGCGACTCAGCGTGGTCATGTGGATACGAAAAATGCATTGGCCGCGCAGCGGCCAATGCGACCAGTTGTAAGGCGACTCGCTATGCCCGCGCAGCGGGCATGGCGAGTCGCCTTAGCACCGCGAAGCATTGGCCGCGAAGCGGCCATTGCGAGCAGTTCTAAGGCGACTCGCTATGCCCGCGCAGCGGGCATGGCGAGTCGCCTTAGCAGCGCGAAGCATTGGCCGCGAAGCGGCCATTGCGAGTCAGAGACTCGCTCGGCTAGAATCCCGATGCATTGTGCATCGGGCACCCATCTAGTATATACATATTCTAGAATACCCGATGTGTTAGAATCGGGCCACCATCTAGTGTTCCAATAAATGGCTCTATACAAGTGCATCTCAATAAATTAGAATATCATCAAAAAGTTAATTTATTTCAATACATAAACTGAAACACATAGATTATATAGAGTCATTAGAAACAGATTGATTTATTTCTGTTACTGTTCATGGTTACGGCTTGTAGCCAACGAAAGCCCAAAATGCATTATCTCAGAAAATTAGAATATTAAGTAAGACCAACTAAAACAATGATTTTTAACTCATAAATGTTAGCTGACTGAAAAGTATGTACAGTAAATACATTTAAAGGGAACCTGACAGGTCTCTTTTGCCCCCGAGCTATCAATGTCTGTCCCTGCAGCTTCATAGTAATGTTCTAATCATCCCTGTCTGAATTTAGAGTGTAATGTTAAAGATGAAAAAAAGCATTTATACACTTACATTTTCTTATGTAAATGAGGCAGTCAGACTACATCTTGGAGACTGTAGTCTATCTGGCAGGCTAATAGATAACTCAATATTTATTTAATATTATTGTTTATTATTATAGCACCAATTATTCCATGGCGCTTTACATATGGAAGGGTATACAAAGATAAGTACAAGGTACATGGACAACATTATGGCATACAGGTACAGAAGGAGAGAGGACGCTGTCCGCGAGGGTTCATAATCTACAAGAGGCCCGGTGATGATACATTAGGAGAGGGTAGAGTTGGTCGTGCAGTGGTTTGGTGAACCGAGGCTCACAGCAGGTTGTAGGCTTGTCAGAAGAGGTGAGTCTTCAGGTTTTTTTTAAGGTTTCCAGAGTCGGTGAGAGTCTGATATTTTGGGGCAGGGAGTTCTAGACTAAAGCGGATGCACGGGAGAAGTCTTGTGTGCGGTTGTGGGAAGAAGTGATGAGGGGGGGGCAGAGGAGGAAATTGTGAGTGGAGCGTAGGTTGCGTGAGGGTAGGTAACGGGAGACCATGTCACAGATGTATGGAGGAGACAGATTATGAACGTCTTTGTAGGTCATACTTAGTGTTTTAAACCAGGACCGCTAAGAAATGGGGAGCCAGTGAAGGACTTGGCAGAGAGGAGAGATTGGGGAATAGCGGAGAGACAGGTGGATTAGTTGAGAAGCAGAGTTTAAGATAAATTGGTGAGGTGCAAGAGTGCTAGAGGGGAGGCCGGTGAGCAGGAGGTTACAATAATCGAGGCGGGAGATGATGAGGTCTTGGACAGGTGTTTTTGCAGTATTGAGGTCAAGGAATGAACAGATCTGGGAAATATTTTTGAGTTGAAGTCGGCAGGAGGTGGCAAGGGCTTGGATATGTAGCTTGAAGGAGAGGGCGGAGTCAAAGATTACCCCAAGACACCGAGCTTTGGGGACTGGGGAAAGTGAGCAGCCATTGACAGTGATGGAAAGGTCCAGTGGGGGGAGAGTGGGTTGGGGGAAAAATTATGAATTCTGTTTTGCCCATGTTCAGTTTCAGAAAGCGAGCAGAAATGAAAGATGAGATAGCAGACAGATATTAAGGAATTTTGAATAGCAAGGAGATGATGTCAGGTCCAGAGAGATAGATCTGAGTGTCATCAGCATAGAAGTGATACTGAAGACCAAGGGACTTGATTAGTTGTCCCAAACCGAGGATGTAGATGGAGAAAAGAAAGGGTCCAAGAACCGTGCCTTGGGGGACACTGACAGAAAGGGGGTAGGGTGAAGAGGTGGCACAGAGGTGGTGTGGGAGAGGGAGACGCTGAATGTCTGGTCAGATAGATATGAGGAGATCCAGGAGAGGGCCACACCAGTGATACCAAGAGATTCCAGGATCTGTACTGGGAAGTAATGGTTAATAGTGTCAAAAGCGGAAGATAGGTCAAGGAGGAGGACAGAGTAGTGTAATTTGCTCTTGGCAGTCGATAGGTCATTGGTAAATTTGGTTAAAGCTGTTTGGGTGGAGTGGTGCGTTCGGAAACCAGATTGCAAGGAGTCAAATAGGGAGGAGGAGGAGAGGTGGGAGGACAGTTAGAGATGGACATGGTGTTCCAGTAGTTTTAAGGCAAAGGGGGAAGCAGGGAAGCAATATTGGGCAATAGTTAGAAGCAGATGATGGGTCAAGGGAGGGTTTTTTGAGGCTGGGTGTAATCAAGGTATGTTTGAAGGATGAGGGTAAGATACCCGTAGTAAGTGATAAGTTGAAAAGATGGGTTAGGTTAGGGCTGGGATGAAGATGGAAGTGACGCTAGAAATGATGTGGGAAGGAGCAGATCAAGGGTGGTGATGGAGAGGTGTGATTTTGATAAAAGTGAGGAGAGCTGATCTTCTGACAAAGTGGAGAAGCACTCTTTTGACGGAGAGGGCAGTCTAGTTGTGAGGAGATGCTGCGGGGACAGTGGGTCAAAGCTGCCTTTGATGTTGTCGATCTTCTGTTTGAAGAAGGAGGCAAAGTCTTTGGCCGAGATAAGAGGAGGAGATGGAGGAGGTACAGAGGGGTGGAGTAGAGAATTGAAAGTTTTAAATAGGTGTTTGGAATTGTGATACAGGGTGGATATTAAAGAGAAGAAGTAGTCTTGTTTTGCGGCTGTGAGTGCACACTTGAAGTTAGTGAGGGACTGCTTGAACAAAGTGAAGTGTTCAGTGGAATGAGATTTCTTCCATCTCCACTCAGCAACCCTGGAAGCCTGCCTCAGGTGTTTAGTGAGGGGGGTGTGCCAGGGTTGCCTGTTTGTGCGAGGATTTCTGTATGTGAGAGGGGCAGCTAAGTCGAGAGCAGTAATAATAGTGGTGTTATATAGGCTAGCAGCATCTGTGTCATGTAAGGAAGCTATGTCAGCGAGGGGGAGAAGGGATTCTGAGATTAAGTGTAGATCTATTTGCTTTAGGTTTTGATGCGGATAGGTGAGATTGTGGGATAAGGGAAGTAAAGAGGGGAGGAGAGTTAGGAGAAAGTCAGAAGATTGTGCTCAGACAAGGGGAGGGGTGAGTTTGAGAGGTTAGTGAAAGAACATACAGTATGTGGGTGAAGATGAGGTCCAGGGTGTGGCCATTTTTGTGAGTGGCAGAGGAGGACCATTGAGAGAGCCCAAAAGAGGAAGTCAGTGAAAGAAGCTTAGAGGCGGAAGGGTGGGAAGTGTCGATGTGGATACTGAAGTTGCCCATGATGATAGTGGGGATGTCTAAAGAGAGGAAGTGGAGTAGCCAGGTGGTGAAATAGTCGAGGAATGAGGTTGTTGCTCCAGGTAGGGGGAAGATGACAGCAAGCTGAAGGTTACGGGGAGAGAAGATGCAGTCGGAATAGACCTCGAAAGAGGGGAGAGTAGCGGAGGGTGGCAGTGGAATAGGGGCAAAGGAGCAGTTGTTGGCCAGGAGGAAGCCAACTCCTCCACCCTGTTTGTTACAGGGGCAGGGGGTGTGGAAAAGACTGAGTCCGCCATAGAAAATTGCAGCAGGAGAGGTTGTGTGAGAGGGGGTGAGCCAGGTTTTGGTGATGGCAAGGAATTAATTCTTATTCTTATTATTTATTTATAGAGCACCTTTGAATCCATGGTGTTGTACATGATAAGAGGTTACATACAAACAAGTTAAAAATACAATGAACAAACTAACAGTGACAGACTGGTACAGATTGGAGAGAGAACCCTGCCCTAGCAGGCTTACATTCTACAGGGCAATGGGGAGGGAGACAGTAGGATACATCTGCGCTGGTGGTGGTGGAGCTCCAGGTCCAGTGGTGGTATAACGCCAGATCCAGTGGTGTTGGAGCGCCAGGTCCAGTGGTGGTGGAGCATCGGGTTCAGTAGTAGTGAGGTGGCACCATGGTCATTGCAGGCTTTAGGCAGTTCTGAAGAGGTGGGTTTTCAGGTTCCGCTTGAAGGTTCCAAGTGTAGGGGATAGTCGGATGTGTTGGGGTGCAGAGTTCCAGAGGATGGGGGATGCTCAGGCAAAGTCTAGCAGGCGGTTAGATGAGGAATGTACAAGTGTGGAGGAAAGAGGGAGGTCTTGGGAGGATCAAAGAGTATGAGTTGGATGGTATCGAGAGATTAGTACAGAGATATATAGGGAGACAGATTGTAGATAGCTTCGTAAGTGTTAGTAGTTTGAATTGGATATGCTGGGGAATTGGGAGCCAGTGGAGGATTTGCAGAGAGGAGAAGAGAAGGAGCAGCAAAGAGAGAGGTGGATTGGTCGGGCAGCAGCGTTAAGGACGGATTGGAGAGGTGCAAGAGTGTTAGTAGGGAGGCCACAAAGAAGGAGGTTGCAGTAGCCAAGATGGAAGATTATGAGGCCATGCACTAGTAGTTTAGTAGATTGAGAGTTGAGGAAGGGACGAATTCTGGAAATATTTTTGAGTTGGAGGCAGCAGGAGGTGGCAAGAGCTTGCATGGGTGGTTTGAAGGATAAGGCAGAGTCAAAGGTTAATCCGAGGCAGCGGACTTCATGTACAGGGAGAAATGTGATGTCATTTATTGTGATAGATAAATCAGGTAAGGGAGGTGCGCAAGGAGGGGGTTGTCTACGTTTAGCTTAAGGAAGCAGGAGGAGAAAAATGAGGATATGGCTGATAGACACTTTGGGATTCTGGACAGCAGAATGGCGACGTCTGGGCCAAAGAGGTAGATCTGAGTGTTGTCAGCATACAGGTGGTACTGGAATCCATGGGATCTTATGAGTAGTTCTAAGCCAAGGGTATAGATGGAAAAAAGAAGTGGTCCCAGGACAGAGCCTTGAGGGTCTCCAACAGAGAGGGCATGGTGTGAGGAGGTCGTGTGGGAGTGGGAGATGGTAAATGTGCGGTTGGAAAGGTAGAAGGAGATCCAGGAGAGGGCAAGGTCAGTGATACCAATGAAATAGAGGATCTGTAATAGGAGACAGTGGTCGACTGTGTTAAATGCAGAAGAAGTGTCTGTTAGCTTTGGTGGTAAGTGGGTCGTTGGTAATTTTGGTTAAGGCAGTTTCGGTGGAGTGGTGGGGGCGGAAGACAGATTTAAGGTTTTCAAAGAGAGGGTTAGATGAGAGGTGGGAGGAAAATAAAATGTTGACATGATTTTCAAGAAGTTTGAAGGTGGACAGGAGCAGTGATATGGGGCAATAGCTTGATGTGGAGGTTGGGTCAAGGGATGGCAACAAGGTGTGATTGTTGCGCGTTTGAAAGCAGAAGGAAAGGTACCAGAGGTTAGTAACATAGTAACATAGTTTTTAAGGTTGAAGGAAGACTTTAAGACAATCTAGTTCAACCCATAGCCTAACATAGCCTAGTGATAGGTTAAAGAGGTGGGTTAGGGCTGGAATAAGCGTGGTGGTGAGGTTCGGGAGGAAGTGGGAAGGGATGGGGTCCGATGCACAAGTGGTGAGGTGCAATTTGGAGAGGAGGTTTGCAAGTTCTCCTTCAGTAATGGAGGGGAGGAGGTTAGTGGGGGAGGAATGTGTTCTGGTATACATAGGGGTTTTGATGGAATGAGAGTTTGTGGGTGATAAAGAGGTCATTGACGAATGAAAGTTTGTTGCATAAGGACCTGTGTGATGTAACGATCATGTGACCATAGTGGGCGTAGCTAAGCAAGCCAAATCATTATGTTCTATGAAGACTTAGCTCCACCTACTATAGTCACATGGTTGTGTCATCACATTAGGTCCAACAGCATGTTCTGACATTAGGCTGAAGTGTTAACTATTACCTGCCAGATACACTACAGTCTCCAACTTGTAGACTGACTGCCTCATTTACATAAGAAAATGTAAGTGTATAAATGCTTTTCTTTCACCTTTAACATTACACTATGAGCTCAGACAGGAATGATTAGAATATTACTATGAAGCAGCAGGTACAGACAGTTATAGCTGGGGGGTATAAAGTAACTGACAGGTTCCCTTTAATACTTGGTTAGGGCTCCTTTAGCATGAATTACTGCATCAATGTGGCGTGGCATGGAGATGATCAGACTGTGGCACTACTGAGGTGTTATGGAAACCGAGGTTGTCTTGATAGCAGCCTTCAGCTCATCTGCATTGCTGGTTCTGGTGTCTCTTATCTTCCTCTTGACAATATCCCATAGATTCTCTAAAGGTACCTTTACACGCGGCAACGTTTCTAGGACTTTCACTGGCAACTTACTGGTTGCAGTGAAATCATGGAGACATTGTTCCATTTGTACACAGCAACAAGATAGAACAATGTGTCCATGATTTCACTGCAACCAGGAAGTTGCCAGTGAAATTCCTAGAAAAGTTGCCGCGTGTAAAGGTACCCTTAGGGGTTTAGGTCAGGCATGTTATTGAACCAGGTATTAGTACTTTTGGCAGTATGGACAGGTGCCAAGTCTTGCTGGAAAATCTTCATCTCCAAAAAGCTTTTTGGCAGAGAGAAGCATGAAGCGCTCTAACATTTTCTAATAGACAGCAGCGCTGACTTTGGTTGTGATAAAACACAGTGAACCTACACAAGCAGATGACATGGCTCCCCAAACCATCCCTGACTGTGGAAACGTCACACTAGGCTTTAGCCAGCTGGATTGTGGCCTCTCCACTCTTCCTCCAGACTCTGGGACCTTGAGTTTCAATTGTAATGCAAAATTTACTTTCATCTAAAAACAACACCTTGGACCACTGAGCAACAGTCCAGTTCTCTTTCTCTTTCCAGGTAAAGACACTTCTCGCGTTGTCTGTTGGTCATGAGTGGCTAGATACAGAGAATGCAACAGTTGTAGCCCATGTACTGGATTCGTCTGTGTGTGGTGACTCTAGAAGCACTGACTCCAGCAGCGGTCCAATTCTTCTGAATCTCCCCCAAAATTTTGAATGGCCTTTTCATAACAATCCTTTCAAGGCTGCGGTTCTCCCCGTTGCTTGTACACCTTTTTCTACAACACATTTTCCTTCCACTCAACATATCAATAGGGTTAATAAAAAACCAACAGACCCATCCACCAAATACGTTTTTTTTTTTCTTGCAGATTTGGTGCAGATTATGGGTCAGTAAAAGGAAATCTGAACCACACGTCCAAGAAAAAAAAAAAGCAACATGGCCACAGCACTTCTGACCTGTCATAGACTTTGCTGGCCTCAGGACAAACATGCAGATTTAGATGCTGATTATCAAAATCTGCATCAAAAAAGCATCAAACAATGCACCATGGGCACAGAACCTATGAGGATCCAGGGAGAGCAAGAGTTCTGGTGAAAGTGCTCAAGGATTCCTCTTGTCTCCTGGCTACCTCCACAGTGACTTCTAGGGCAGAGGGGGCCAACTTCAGACCTCAAGGTCTAAAAACAGAGAACATTTTCAGGATTTCCTTAGCATTGCATAGTTGCTAAATGTATCACCTGCAAAGGTGATGATTCTAGCACCTTGTGCAATACTAAGGAAATCCTGTAAACAAGCAATGTTTGCAATCCTTGAGGACTGCACTTGGCCAACCCTGTTTTACAGTAGTGTGTGTAGTGTCTTGCATTTCCATACCTCAGACCATGGTGGTCTATGGATTGTTTGTCAGTCTTTGTAGGGCTGATCAAAGCCCATCTTTGCAGAAACAATCCAGCACACAAGTAGTAAAGTAAAAAAACTTTACTGTAGCACAGACTATAAAAGGTCTCATAGAAATATATCAATATACACCGTATATATAAGGAAAATCCCACAGGTATCGGCAGACTCCATTACAATGGTGCAAAGTGTAACCACCCGGGGGTCTGCCGCCCGTGCCCCGCGGCATGCTGCCGTTACTCCCTCGGCTCCTACCGCCCATGTCCAGCCTCAAGGGTCCCGGGTGTCGACCATCCGCCGACGGCTCCGGGGCGCTGGCAGCCGCCGCCCACGGGTCGGTTGGGTAGCGTCTTCCTTACCGTATGATCCCCGGGTGCGCGCACCTGTCTCCAGCCGCAGGGGTCCAGCACCCTCTGCTTGAGCAACACTGCTCCTCTCACTTCCGGGACCACTGCTTGAGCTATGACAATCCATCTCCAAATTAATATCTGCTGGAGAACTGCAGGGAGCTTGCTCCTCCCCTCAGCCAATCACCAGGTCTCTGTGTTCTACCAATCAGGAGTACCCTGCTATGATATAAGCTTCCTGTTTTCTCTTACTCATTGCCAGGGCAATTTCTATGTAGAGAACTTGCTAATCCTGGTCTGGTCAGGTTGTTCCTTTATTGGCTTAATATCTGATTACTCTTGTTTAGGGATGAGCGAGTCCGAAAAGACTCGGAATCGCAAGACCCCAACGAGTCCGAGTCAAGGACTCGGGACTCGTTGCGAATCCAGCGAGTCCAATGTTAATGAATAGGGACCCGAGTAATAGCGAATAATGACATTTACAACTCGCTGATGTGTCTCTGAAAGTGTGCGAGTCCAAACTCGCTGGTTTTTCTCTTATTTTGAGGCTTGTAGCCGATGATGCGAGGGAAGGGATTCTCCAGCACACACTATGGTTTAAGGAAACAGGAAGCGAGTCGCGCTGACAGGCGCACACACAGAGCGATCCATTCATCAGTGCAATCATGGCAGCAGGACGTGGCATGGTGAACACGCTGCGTCTTATCGCACTTGTGGAGGCTCGTCCATTTCTATGGCTCCCTACAGATCCTGAGTATGGGGATACGACCCTTATTAATACAGCCTGGAGAGAGATCGCCCAAGAGATGTTCCCTGCGTTCCATCGGAGTGACCATGAGGAACAGAGCAATCTAAGTAAGTTAAATGAGTTCACACGTTATATATTGCATTTACTGTATATATACTCGTGTATAAGCCGACCCGTGTATAAGCCGACCCCCCTATTTTTGCCCCGAAAAACTATGAAAACATATTCACCGCCATCCTGGTATACAGCGGCTATCACTGGTAGACAGCCCCCCAGCAGAGTATACACCTCCCCCTGCAGAGTATACAGGCCCCCAGCTGGGTATACATGCCCCCATATTGTCGTATACAGGCAGGGGCGGACTGGCCCAGGTGCCACGGGTCATGCGGCTGCAGGAGCATGAATAATCCGCATGTCCCTGAAGCAGCAGGCGGAAACGGAAGCTCCTGGCCGCGCGATGACGTCATCAGCACGCGGCTGCGTCCGGGAGTGAGCGTCTGTGAGTGGCGTGCGGCTGCGACTGTTAGCGAGCGGCTGTGAGGAGCGCGAGGCTGCGGCTGGGAGCGAGCCATAGGATAATGCGGGAGCTGCGGTGACTGTGAGGCGGCCGCCAGTCATCACCCCCCCCCACCCCCCGTCCTCACCTGTGTCGGGCCAGTGAGGGAGGGTTGCGACCCAAACTGTAGGGTGCCAGTCAGTCCCTGTATACAGGGCCCTCAGTGTGTGTACAGGCCCCCCCAGCAGTGGGTATACAGGGCCCCCAGCAGTGGGTAGACAGTGGCCCAGTGGGTTTACAGGGCCCCCAGCAGTGGGAATACAGGGCCCCCATAGCAGGGTATACAGGACCCTGAATGTGTTATCATGCTCCACCGCATAGTTGCCTATATTTGGATGGGGTCACAACAGTACAATGAGTTTAATGTCTTATCCTCCTGGCTCTTTCGGCCAAGGGGTTGGGTGTATATAAATACCACTAATGACCAGAGTCTGGTGCCCGCACTATTACATTCTCTATGCGTTGACATGTGTCCTGCCTCATTTGTGATTGTGGCCACGTGAGCTCAATGTCCGTAATGCTGTTGATGATGTTCCACACTGTCGTGTCACTGTGCCTTGTATACACATTACACACACAAAATGAATAAAATGTTATTGTTGATTTGTACACATACTTTTGTTTTTTCAAATATTACACATCTCTAAAGCCGGTTTCAAATCATTTCACAGTTGACCATCTTAAAAAACGGTGGAGGAGCTGCCGGGACCAGCATAAGAAGCAGTACCGGCAGTACTCAGAGAGACAACCGGGAGCCGCTCCATTGCTCAACCACTACCACTTTTATGACCGGCTGTCCTTCCTTCACCCGGTGGCCGCTATGCCAAGGTATGTATCTGCAGCACTGTTGTGTACATTTAGTATTATTTATAAATATATACATTAGTTTCCATTTTGGCTCTGTGGGTAGCAGAGTATACAGGCGGGTCTGAGGTAGCAGAGTATACAGGCGGGTCTGTGGGTAGCAGAGTATACAGGCGGGTCTGAGGTAGCAGAGTATAAAGACGGCTCTGTGGGTAGCAGAGTATACAGGCGGGTCTGTGGGTAGCAGAGTATACAGGCGGGTCTGTGGGTAGCAGAGTATACAGGCGGGTCTGTGGGTAGCAGAGTATACAGGCGGGTCTGTGGGTAGCAGAGTATACAGGCGGGTCTGTGGGTAGCAGAGTATACAGGCGGGTCTGAGGTAGCAGAGTATAAAGACGGCTCTGTGGGTAGCAGAGTATACAGGCGGGTCTGTGGGTAGCAGAGTATAAAGACGGCTCTGTGGGTAGCAGAGTATACAGGCGGGTCTGTGGGTAGCAGAGTATACAGGCGGGTCTGTGGGTAGCAGAGTATACAGGCGGCTCTGTGGGTAGCAGAGTATACAGGCGGGTCTGAGGTAGCAGAGTATAAAGACGGCTCTGTGGGTAGCAGAGTATACAGGCGGCTCTGTGGGTAGCAGAGTATACAGGCGGGTCTGAGGTAGCAGAGTATACAGGCGGCTCTGTGGGTAGCAGAGTATACAGGCGGGTCTGAGGTAGCAGAGTATAAAGACGGCTCTGTGGGTAGCAGAGTATACAGGCGGCTCTGTGGGTAGCAGAGTATACAGGCGGGTCTGAGGTAGCAGAGTATACAGGCGGCTCTGTGGGTAGCAGAGTATACAGGCGGGTCTGAGGTAGCAGAGTATAAAGACGGCTCTGTGAGTAGCAGAGTATACACGTGGCTCTGTGGGTAGCAGAGTATACAGGCGGGTCTGAGGTAGCAGAGTATACAGGCGGCTCTGTGGGTAGCAGAGTATACAGGCGGGTCTGAGGTAGCAGAGTATAAAGACGGCTCTGTGGGTAGCAGAGTATACAGGCGGGTCTGTGGGTAGCAGAGTATACAGGCGGGTCTGTGGGTAGCAGAGTATACAGGCGGGTCTGGGTAGCAGAGTATAAAGACGGCTCTGTGGGTAGCAGAGTATACAGGCGGGTCTGTGGGTAGCAGAGTATACAGGCGGGTCTGTGGGTAGCAGAGTATACAGGCGGGTCTGTGGGTAGCAGAGTATACAGGCGGGTCTGAGGTAGCAGAGTATACAGGCGGCTCTGTGGGTAGCAGAGTATACAGGCGGGTCTGAGGTAGCAGAGTATAAAGACGGCTCTGTGGGTAGCAGAGTATACAGGCGGGTCTGTGGGTAGCAGAGTATACAGGCGGGTCTGTGGGTAGCAGAGTATACAGGCGGGTCTGAGGTAGCAGAGTATAAAGACGGCTCTGTGGGTAGCAGAGTATACAGGCGGGTCTGTGGGTAGCAGAGTATACAGGCGGGTCTGTGGGTAGCAGAGTATACAGGCGGGTCTGTGGGTAGCAGAGTATACAGGCGGGTCTGAGGTAGCAGAGTATACAGGCGGGTCTGTGGGTAGCAGAGTATACAGGTGGGTCTGTGGGTAGCAGAGTATACAGGCGGGTCTGTGGGTAGCAGAGTATACAGGCGGCTCAGTGGGTAGCAGAGTATATAGGTGATGAGAATAGGGTTAATAGATGGTGCTACAGTGTTGGGGCGTGCTAGAGGGAGCAGAGATCCGATTACTGCCATCATTTCTGACCTTATTAAAGATAGCGGCCGCAGCTAAATGACATCATGGCAAAGGTAAACATGGGGTGTGGTTAGCTGCAGGAGGTTAGTGAGAGGTGTGGGTTGTTTGGCAGAGGGCGTGGTGTGGGCGTGGTGAGCGCGGCTCCAGCGTCAGATACGCTGCGAGCGCGGAACCGCGGCACATCTCCAGGAGCAGAGGACGTGTCCGGTACGTCCGTAGCCCCCGGCCTCCCCGTTGTCCGCACACACAGCCCCGCTGTGACCTCTGCAGTGTCACAGGCCCCGGCGGGCGTCTGTCATCTCCTCCTGACACTGACCTCCTCCTGATTTGATTGTCTGTGTTGTCCCCCCCGCTGTCAGCATCAGTGATCTGCTAAGACCTGTGGGTGCACAGACGGGGGAAGTACAAATGCCAGCATGCCAGGGCGGATTGGGCGCTGTGAGGGGCGCAGGTCTTGCTGTGAGCGGAGGGCGCGAGGCCGCTAGAGAAAACGCTATAGCGGCTGTGTGAGTTAAGCGTCTGCGGCTCGCGAAGGCGCATACGCGTCTCCGCTCGCAGTGACGCTAAGGAGTTTGGGATTAGGCTACAGTGCCGGAATTTCAAACTCCCGATTATATAAATAGATTATATATATATATATTGTATACCTTTCAACCCCTTCCCTGCTTTATATAGATGATATAAGCTAAAAGTTTTGTGAATTAAGTATGTCAAGTAAAAAGTGAAGTCAGGGGGACTTTTTTTTTTTCATGTGAACCATTGGTGTTATTGATCGTCTAGATTAGATGGGATGGGGGGGGGGTGGGTGTTAATCAGGGGGTGAAAAATTATGTATTAGTATGGAATTAGCAAAGAAAGTCACGTATTCCTTTATGTTATGTACAGTTGGTTATTCTTTCATAATAATAACAAATATCTGATTAATAATACACAGATACACAGAGTCTAAAAAGCGTGCAACTTAATGTTTGACCTATGTTTTTGTTTCCAAATGCAATGCATTCACCAAATTTTTTTTTACTTTACCCACAGAGAAGCTTACTACAGAGGGCGGCGTGCTGTGAACCCTCCACCGCCAAACAGAAGGCGGCGTGGAGAACACCCACCACCACCACCACGGCCGGCGCCACCACCACCGCCGCCGCCACCAGCACCACCAACACCACCACCACCGCCGCCACCAGCACCAGCACCACCACCACCGCCGCCACCAGCAGCAGCAACACCACCACCGCCGCCACCAGCACCAGCACCACCACCACCGCCGCCACCAGCAGCAGCAACACCACCACCGCCGCCACCAGAACCAACACCACCACCGCCGCCACCAGCACCAACACCACCACCGCCGCCACCAGCACCAACCCCAGCTTTGGGGCATGTCCGGCCGCAAGAGGAGGAACCTGGATGCCCACCTCACACCAGCCATGGTCTGATCCCGGGGTCACCTAATAGACGGCGTGCACAAAGTAATGCTGACTTTGCCCACAGTCTGATACCATTCCTGGATGAAATTCCATTTCACAGGCTACTGCGGGCAAGGTCAGCATTACAGATTGTGCTTGACGCCAGTCGCCCACCAAACCACCCAGGTGAGGTTTTCAATTTTTTGGAGGGGTGGCAACTCAGACACTACAACCTACAAGACAGGCCCACACCCCGGGACAGCCATGTGCCACCACAGAGGCCTGTACCTACCTTTCCACAATGACCACCTAACAGGGACCTACCATTTTTCCCCACACCGGCCCAGAGGATCCACCCTCAAGGGTTGCCGGAGGCCATTCATGGGGCCCTTGACCTCTTGCAGGACCAGGGTGATGGTGTCACTTTACTGGCAAGGCCGGAGGATGCGGCAACCTACCAGCAGCTGTAGACCCCTTTTTTTTTTTTTTTTTATTTTGTGTTCATGTGCATTGCACAATTTCATTGTTATTATTTCTTATATTTTCCTGTTTACAAAGTTGTACCAAAAAAAAAAAAAAAAAAAAAAAATTCTGACATTTTTACCATTATGGCGGAATAATACCCAGTTTACAAAAACTGCTTTGTGTCTGTCTTTTTTCAGGGAAAGGATGTGTAGGTTGTTTTGTGGGTGGGCTTAAAGTCATCATCATTATAATTATTATTTATTTATATAGCACCGATAGGTTCCATGGCGCTTTACATGAGGATAAGGTACACAAGGAGAAGTACAATAAACATAGACAATAAGGTCATAGAGGTACAACAGGAGAGGACCCTGTACGCGTGGGCTCACATTCAACGAGGGGTGGGTGGGGATACAATAGGGTGGGGAAGGTGTCGGTCGTGGGGCGTGTAGCGGGGTGTCATGGCAGGTTGTAGGCCTGTCGGAAGAGGTGAGTCTT
This sequence comes from Allobates femoralis, assembly GCA_033576535.1. Lineage (NCBI taxonomy): Eukaryota > Metazoa > Chordata > Amphibia > Anura > Aromobatidae > Allobates > Allobates femoralis. Next base: position 230,461,876 of record JARQOC010000005.1, read on the forward strand.
TAGGTGTTTCTTGAAGGTTCCCAGGGTAGGCGAGTGAGTGATGAGGTGGGGCAGCGAGTTACAGAGCATGGTTGATGCCCGGGAGAAATCCTGTATGCGGTTGTGGGAAGAGGAGATGAGGGGGGAGTGTCGGAGAAGTTCTTTGGATGAACGCAGGTAGCGTGAGGGATGGTATCGGGAGATCATGTCGGAGATGTATGGTGGGGATAGGTTGTGTAAGGCTTTGAATGTCATGATCAGTGTTTTAAAGTGAGCTCTCTGTGGGGCGGGGACCCAGTGAAGGGCTTGGCAGTGGGTGTAGACAGGTGAGTAGCGTGAGGACAGATGGATTAGTCGGGCAGCAGAGTTTAGTATACATTGGAGAGGTGCAAGAGAGTTGGCAGGGAGGCCTGTGCGAAGGAGGTTCCAGTAGTCAAGGCGTGAGATGATGAGGGCATTAATGAGTGTTTTAGCTGTGTCAGGGTTGAGTAACGAGCAAATTCTTGAAATATTTTTGAGTTGGAGTGACAGGGACTTGGTTAGGAACTAGAGGTGGGGCTTGAAGGAGAGGGATGAGTCAAGGATTACCCCGAGACATTTGGCGTGGAGGACAGGGGAGAGAGAGCATCATTAGCAAGTACTTTACGGACCGCATGGAGCATGAAGTCACCTTGGTTACTAAGTGTAAAATCATGACTCCACAGACAAATGTTGCTGACAAATAAACAGTGCCTGTGTTTGGGGGGTTACTTAATGCCTCGCTATGGCAACAAGACTAGGAACACACATGTGAGAGGCTGGGACATCTACCTGCTACACATCGCGTCTACGCGTTTTCTACAGAGCGTACAGTGGGACCTTTCTCCAGGCTCCAGCAGGATGATAGTCCAAGCAATGCCCACGATGCAAGCATAGGCTTGTTGCCTAAAAAAATTAGCTGAAGGGGCTTCATATACATTTTTTTCAGAAAGCAGGGTGCTTGGCCCATACAATAGAATTGCTTGTACTAGGAGCATAGTACATGCAATGCCCACGATGGAGGCATAGGCTTGGTGCCTGGAAAAATTAGCCCAAGGGGCTGTTTTGCATTTTGGGTATAAATGCAGGCCTAAGGGCCATGTTCAGCTTGTTAGGCTGGGTGTTTCCAAAAATTAGCCCAAGGGGCTGTTTGGCATTTTTAGTGTAAATGCAGGCCTAAGGGCCATGATAAGCCTCTTAGGCTGGGTGTTTCCAAAAATTAGCCCAAGGGGCTGTTTTGCATTTTGGGTATAAATGCAGGCCTAATGGCCATGTTCAGCTTGTTAGGCTGGGTGTTTCCAAAAATTAGCCCAAGGGGCTGTTTGGCATTTTTAGTGTAAATGCAGGCCTAAGGGCCATGATAAGCCTCTTAGGCTGGGTGTTTCCAAAAATTAGCCCAAGGGGCTGTTTGGCATTTTGGGTATAAATGCAGGCCTAAGGGCCATGTTCAGCTTGTTAGGCTGGGTGTTTCCAAAAATTAGCCCAAGGGGCTGTTTGGCATTTTGGGTATAAATGCAGGCCTAAGGGCCATGTTCAGCTTGTTAGGCTGGGTGTTTCCAAAAATTAGCCCAAGGGGCTGTTTGGCATTTTTAGTGTAAATGCAGGCCTAAGGGCCATGATAAGCCTCTTAGGCTGGGTGTTTCCAAAAATTAGCCCAAGGGGCTGTTTTGCATTTTGGGTATAAATGCAGGCCTAATGGCCATGTTCAGCTTGTTAGGCTGGGTGTTTCCAAAAATTAGCCCAAGGGGCTGTTTGGCATTTTTAGTGTAAATGCAGGCCTAAGGGCCATGATAAGCCTCTTAGGCTGGGTGTTTCCAAAAATTAGCCCAAGGGGCTGTTTGGCATTTTGGGTATAAATGCAGGCCTAAGGGCCATGTTCAGCTTGTTAGGCTGGGTGTTTCCAAAAATTAGCCCAAGGGGCTGTTTGGCATTTTGGGTATAAATGCAGGCCTAAGGGCCATGTTCAGCTTGTTAGGCTGGGTGTTTCAAAAAATTAGCCCAAGGGGCTGTTTGGCATTTTTAGTGTAAATGCAGGCCTAAGGGCCATGATCAGCTTGTTAGGCTGGGTGTTTCAAAAAATTAGCCCAAGGGGCTGTTTGGCATTTTTAGTGTAAATGCAGGCCTAAGGGCCATGATCAGCTTGTTAGGCTGGGTGTTTCCAAAAATTAGCCCAAGGGGCTGTTTGGCATTTTTAGTGTAAATGCAGGCCTAAGGGCCATGATCAGCTTGTTAGGCTGGGTGTTTCCAAAAATTAGCCCAAGGGGCTGTTTGGCATTTTTCGTGTAAATGCAGGCCTAAGGGCCATGATCAGCTTGTTAGGCTGGGTGTTTCCAAAAATTAGCCCAAGGGGCTGTTTTGCTTTTTGGGTATAAATGCAGGCCTAAGGGCCATGATCAGCTTGTTAGGCTGGGTGTTTCCAAAAATTAGCCCAAGGGGCTGTTTGGCATTTTTCGTGTAAATGCAGGCCTAAGGGCCATGATCAGCTTGTTAAGCTGGGTGTTTCCAAAAATTAGCCCAAGGGCTGTTTTGCATTTTTAGTGTAAATGCAGGCCTAAGGGCCATGATCAGCTTGTTAGGCTGGGTGTTTCCAAAAATTAGCCCAAGGGGCTGTTAAATGTTTGCTAACAGAAAATAAAGGTTGATTCCTTGTGAAAAGGTGTTGTGATGGTTAATGAAACCGAAGTTAAGGTGTAGTGTTGGTTTAAGATGAAGCAGCCTCATTACCAGGTTGCAGGAACATGGTTACGCAAATCGTTACTGGTCTTGGACATACTGCTTGTACCAAAAAGACACAATATAATACAATGATTAATTATATCATATTGATGTTGAACGTGGCACTTCAGCTCTGAGTACTGTCGTCTTCAGGGCTCAAGAAGTCTTGTGAAATCCAGTTCCTATTAAACTTAATTAGAGTAAGCCTGTCTGCATTCTCTGGAGTAAGACGTGTCCTGGTATCAGTTATGATACCCCCAGCGGCACTGAAAACCCGCTCTGATGTCACACTAGCTGCAGGGCATGCCAGCACCTCCAAGGCATACAACGAGAGCTCGGTCCAAGTGTGGAGCTTGGAGACCCAGTAATTAAACGGGACTGCGGCATCAGTCAGGAAGCAGGTACTGTCACTTAAGTATTCTTGTACCATGTTGGTAAGTTTCTGTCTCCGAGAGATGGTTACTGGAGCAACATGGCGCTGCAGGTTCGATGGCTTATTGAACATAGCCCACTTTGCGGACATCTTTCCAGCATCTCTTCTGGACAGCGTGGATGATTGTGCCCCGACCAAAGGCTGCTGTTGCACAGAGTTGCTAACTATGGGCAGAGTGTTGTCTGACGGTGATATTCGAAGCATATTTTCCACAAGAACACTCTTGAAATAGTCAATTGTCAAGCCACGTGGTGACTGAAACAGCAGCGAGGTGAATTTATCTTTATAACGTGGGTCCAGAAAGGTGGCCAACCAGTAGAGGTCGTTGTGCAATATGTTAACCACTCGTGGGTCTTCTAGCAGACAAGTCAACATGAAGTGAGCCATGTGTCCTAAGCTGCATAGAGTCATGTCTTCAGTGTCCTCAGAACGATGTTCAATACCCATTGTATCGGCAAAGTCTGTCTCCGCCTCCTCCTCTCCAGGCCACCCATGGTGGACAGACACAAAGCTGGGGTTGTGAGTACCATCTGGGTTGACATCGGCACCAACAAAAAATAAATCCTCTTCATCGTCTTGCTCCTGTTCCTCCTCAGGAGCCATAGTTGCCTGGTCATACTGGCTCTGCTGGCTAGGTACTGCGCTGTTTAAATCTGGCTCCATAGCCATCTGCTGGGCTCTCAATGCTTCATTTTTCTGATTAATGAGGGATTCTTTCAGCAGACACAGCATGGGTATAGTGACACTGATGATGGACTGATCACCGCTCACCAGTTTTGTGCAGTAGTCAAAATTATCAAGAACCTCAGATGTGTCAGCGATCCACACCCACTCCATTGTACTAATATGTCGTGGCTGACTGCCGGTCTGACGGGCATGTTGCAACTGATACTCGGATATTGCCCTCTGCTGCTCATTGATCCTCGATAACATATGGAATGTAGAGTTCCATCGTGTCGGCATGTCACAAATGAGTCTGTGGTTGGGCAAATTCAATTGCTTTTGAAGCAATGAAAGTTTTCCAACCGCTGTTGACGAATGACGAAAATGTGCACAAACTCGACGCACCTTCTCCAGTAGGTCACATAGCTCTGGGTATGTACGCAGGAATTTCTGCACTACTAGATTCAGCACGTGAGCCATGCAAGGCACGTGCACAAGGTTTCCGAGCTTTAGTGCAGCCACTAGGTTACGACCATTGTCGCTCACCACGAGACCGGTCTGGAGTTGGAGTGGGGATAGCCACTCATCTGTCTGTTCCTTCAGACCTTTCAACAGCTCTACTGCAGTGTGCGGTGTGTGACCTAAACAGATCAGCTTCAGCAGAGCCTGTTGGCGTCTTGCTGAAGCACTGCAGCAAACCTCCCAACTTGGCCGTGATGTTGAGGGCAATTGAGGATTGGTCGAGGAAGCGGAAGATGGGGTAGTGGACATATAGGATGATGCAGAGACCCTGAATGAGGTTGTGCCAGCTATCCGTGGCGTGGGTAGGATGTTTGATGTAACACTAACATCGTTTGGCACACTCTCCACAACGTTGATCCAATGCGCGGTGAGCGAGATGTACCGGCCCTGTCCTGAACTGCTTGTCCACGTGTCCGTAGTAAGGTGTACTTTCCCGGTTACAGCGTTGGTGAGGGCACGCTTGAGGTTGTTAATGACATGCTCATGTAACGCGGGGACGGCACAACGTGAAAAGTAGTGGCGGCTTGGAACCGAGTAGCGTGGTACTGCCACAGCCAAAAGCTCACGGAAAGAGTCTGTACCCACAAGCCTAAACGGCAACATCTCGACTGCTAACAACTTAGCTATCTGGGCATTTATTTTTTTGGCTAATGGGTGGGAAGAGTGGTATTTCTGCTTCCTTTCGTACAGCTGTGTCACTGATAACTGTAACGATGTTGCTGACCGAGAACTGTCTGCACTCGTGTTCAGTCTCTCTGCAACCGCTGCTTGTGATGAGTACATATGAGCTGGACCAGCTTCAGCAACACTTGATTGTGACGGACGTATCTGAGTTACCGTCGCAGTCTTTGGGTCAGATGACACTGTTGTGGAAGGCTGCACTTTTGACCACTGAATAGGGTGCTGACCAGCCATGTGCTTCCGCATACTGCTGGTGCTCTGGTTTCCTTTCCCGTGGCCTCTGCTGAGCCTTGCATGGCAGATGGTACAGATGACCACATTTTCTTGAGAAGGCCCATCTTTAAAAAATTTCCACACAGTGGCTGACCGACCTCTAGGCTTGACTGTACTCCCTGAGGGATTACTGAGGCCCACATTAGAGACATTTTGTCCAACAGTTGACAAATTTTGAGCCACAGTGGACACATTTTGGGCAACAGTGGTGACTCTTTGAGTTCTGGTGGGAGGAGTCGGCCTTGCTGCCTTTGTTGGTGGGACATACACACTTTCTTCCTCCGTGCTGCTCTGCTGGCTCTGCATCGCAACATTCCACGTGGGATCAGTTGTCTCATCATCAACCCCTTCCTCTTCTAAATCTTCCCGATAACAAGATAGATTTTGCTCCCCAGATGACAAGTGTGTCACTGTCTCATCATCATCATCCTCCAACTCCTGAGACGGTCTAAGACTTTGCTGAAAGACACGTTCATGTGGCCGGGGTGTCTCTAAAACTTGTCCATGAATGGACAATTCTTCATCAAGTATCTCATCTACTACGGAGTCTGGCAAACCGGATTCATGTAAAGGATTATATGTACCAAATAAGTCATCTGAGTGACCCATGTCTGTGTCAACATTTTCATGGGGCTGCTGTTGGTCTGAGGAACTGTGAAGAGGTTGTGGATTAGATGACCCAGCATGGTATGTACCAACAGTAGATACAGTGCTCAAGGAACCTTGAGTGCTGCAAGAACCTGTTGTTGAGGTCTTGTCTGCCAGCCAAGACGTTAGATGCTGTTCGTCTTCCGGCCTCAATACTCGTTTACTTTCCTGACGGGGAAAGTTAGACAGGAGGAACGATCGATCAATCCTCGTCTGTCTGCCCGAACTGGTGGATAGTTGGCCACGACTACCAATGCCTGTACCTCGTCCCTGTCCCTTAGCAAGACTTTTTTTGGGATTTGGTTTTTTGTGTGACATTTTGTAATTTCTGGTGGCTTTCTGGGGGCTTGTAAAACAAGTAGCAGGTACTATTTCGTGAAAGGTACACACTAGAGGCTAAGATATTTTTAGAGAGATGGAAGGTACCGTGCGAGCTGCAGGCAGGACACCGTACAGCTACGCACTGGCACAGGAAAAAATTGTTTAGTACGCACAACCAGGCACACTTAGGCTGCGGTGCTGGCTGCGTGCAAGTTTACAAGTACCGTGCGAGCTGCAGGCAGGACACCGTACAGCTACGCACTGGCACAGGAAAAAATTGTTTAGTACGCACAACCAGGCACACTTAGGCTGCGGTGCTGGCTGCGTGCAAGTTTACAAGTACCGTGCGAGCTGCAGGCAGGACACCGTACAGCTACGCACTGGCACAGGAAAAAATTGTTTAGTACGCACAACCAGGCACACTTAGGCTGCGGTGCTGGCTGCGTGCAAGTTTACAAGTACCGTGCGAGCTGCAGGCAGGACACCGTACAGCTACGCACTGGCACAGGAAAAAATTGTTTAGTACGCAGAACCAGGCACACTTAGGCTGCGGTGCTGGCTGCGTGCAAGTTTACAAGTACCGTGCGAGCTGCAGGCAGGACACCGTACAGCTACGCACTGGCACAGGAAAAAATTGTTTAGTACGCAGAACCAGGCACACTTAGGCTGCGGTGCTGGCTGCGTGCAAGTTTACAAGTACCGTGCGAGCTGCAGGCAGGACACCGTACAGCTACGCACTGGCACAGGAAAAAATTGTTTAGTACGCAGAACCCAGGCACACTTAGGCTGCGGTGCTGGCTGCGTCCCCCCCCCCCCCCCCCCCCCCCCCCCCCCCCCCCCCCCCGGGGGGGGGGGGGGGGGGGGGGGGGGGGGGGGGGGGGGGGGTACAGCTACGCACTGGCACAGGAAAAAATTGTTTAGTACGCAGAACCAGGCACACTTAGGCTGCGGTGCTGGCTGCGTGCAAGTTTACAAGTACCGTGCGAGCTGCAGGCAGGACACCGTACAGCTACGCACTGGCACAGGAAAAAATTGTTTAGTACGCACAACCAGGCACACTTAGGCTGCGGTGCTGGCTGCGTGCAAGTTTACAAGTACCGTGCGAGCTGCAGGCAGGACACCGTACAGCTACGCACTGTTCGAAACAGAATCGGCGCTGCAAGTTAAGTCTGCGGCAGGCAGACACCGACACACTCACGGAAAATTTTTAGTACGCAAACCAGCTACGTGCGCAAGTACATACGTGCGCTCACACACGACAGGTGCAGAAATGTTAACGAAAAGGCACACTAGGCTGCTGCTGCGTGCAAGTACAATACCGGCAGCTGCGCAGACACCTCACTACCACCAGAAAAATTGTTTATACCAACCAGCAACTTTGCGTCTGGTCTCATTCAATACCTGGCTGCAGCAGACACACGCACCATGGCACGAAAAATTTTATACCAACCAGCCATTAGCTGTGTGGCTCGGCAGTTTACATACCGTCGAGTGCGAGGACACCGTAACTACGCACTGCACAGAAAAATTGTTAACCAACAGACACTTAGTGCGTTGCTGCGTGCAATTACAAGTACGTGCGTGCGCAGACACCGTACTACCACTGGCACAGAAAATTGTTTATACCAACAGCAACTACTGCGGTGCTGGTGCAAGTTACAAGTACCATGAGCAGCCCGTAGCACCACGCCAGGTTGTTTAGACGAAACAGACACTATCGTGGCTGGGCAAGTTTAAAGTACCGTGCGAGCTGCAGGCAGGACACCGTACAGCTACGCACTGGCACAGGAAAAAATTGTTTGTACGCAAACCAGGCACACTTAGGCTGCGGTGCTGGCTGCGTGCAAGTTACAAGTACCGTGCGAGCTGCAGCAGGACACCGTACAGCTACGCACTGGCACAGGAAAAAATTGTTTAGTACGCAAACCAGCACATTAGGCTGCGGTGCTGGCTGCGTGCAAGTTTACAAGTACCGTGCGAGCTGCAGCAGGACACCGTACAGCTACGCACTGCACAGGAAAAAATGTTTAGTACGCACAACCAGGCACACTAGTGCGGTGCTGGCTGCGTGCAAGTTTACAAGTACCGTGCGAGCTGCAGGCAGGACACCGTACAGCTAGCACTGGCACAGAAAAATTGTTTAGTACGCAAACCAGGCACACTTAGGCTGGGTGCTGGCTGCGTGCAAGTTTACAAGTACCGTGCGAGCTGCAGCAGGACACGTACAGCTACGCACTGGCACAGGAAAAAATTGTTTAGTACGCAGAACCAGCACACTTAGCTGCGTGCTGGCTGCGTGCAAGTTTAAAGTACCGTGCGAGCTGCAGCAGGACACCGTACAGCTACGCACTGGCACAGGAAAAAATTGTTTAGTACGCAAACCAGGCACACTTAGGCTGCGTGTGGCTGCGTGCAAGTTTACAAGTACCGTGCGAGCTGCAGCAGGACACGTACAGCTACCACTGGCACAGGAAAAAATTGTTTATACGCAGAACCAGCACACTTAGGCTGCGTGCTGGCTGCGTGCAGTTTACAAGTACCGTGCGAGCTGCAGCAGGACACCGTACAGCTACGCACTGGCACAGGAAAAATGTTTAGTAGCAAACCAGGCACACTTAGGCTGCGGTGTGCTGGTGCAAGTTTACAAGTACGTGCGAGCTGCAGGCAGACACGTACAGCTACGCACTGGCACAGGAAAAAATTGTTTAGTACCAAACAGCACATTAGGCTGCGGTGGGCACAGGAAAAAATTGTTTAGTACGCAAACCAGGCACACTTAGGTGCGGTGCTGCTCGTGCAAGTTTACAAGTACCGTGCGAGCTGCAGGCAGGACACCGTACAGCTAGCATGCACAGGAAAAAATGAGTACGCAAACAGCACACTTAGGCGCGGTGCTGGCTGCGTGCAAGTTTACAAGTACCGTGCGAGCTGCAGGCAGGACACCGTACAGCTACGCACTGGCACAGGAAAAAATTGTTTACGCACAACCAGGCACACTTAGGCTGCGTGCTGGCTGCGTGCAAGTTTACAAGTACCGTGCGAGCTGCAGGCAGGACACCGTACAGCTACGCACGGCACAGGAAAAAATTGTTAGTACCAGAACCAGGCACCTTAGCTGGGTGCTGCTGGTGCAAGTTTACAGTACCGTGCGAGCTGCAGGCAGGAACGTACAGCTACGCACTGGCACAGGAAAATTGTTAGTACGCAGAACCAGGCACACTTAGGCTGCGGTGCTGGCTGCGTGCAAGTTACAAGTACGTGCGAGCGCAGGCAGACACCGTACAGCTACGCTGCACAGGAAAAAATTGTTAGTACGCACAACCAGGCACACTTAGGCGCGGTGCTGGCTGCGTGCAAGTTTACAAGTACCGTGCGAGCTGCAGGCAGGACACCGTACAGCTACGCACTGGCACAGGAAAAAATTGTTTAGTACGCAGAACCAGGCACACTTAGGCTGCGGTGCTGGCTGCGTGCAAGTTTACAAGTACCGTGCGAGCTGCAGGCAGGACACCGTACAGCTACGCACTGGCACAGGAAAAAATTGTTTAGTACGCACAACCAGGCACACTTAGGCTGCGGTGCTGGCTGCGTGCAAGTTTACAAGTACCGTGCGAGCTGCAGGCAGGACACCGTACAGCTACGCACTGGCACAGGAAAAAATTGTTTAGTACGCAGAACCAGGCACACTTAGGCTGCGGTGCTGGCTGCGTGCAAGTTTACAAGTACCGTGCGAGCTGCAGGCAGGACACCGTACAGCTACGCACTGGCACAGGAAAAAATTGTTTAGTACGCAGAACCAGGCACACTTAGGCTGCGGTGCTGGCTGCGTGCAAGTTTACAAGTACCGTGCGAGCTGCAGGCAGGACACCGTACAGCAACGCACTGGCACAGGAAATTTTTTGTGGAAAAATGGCACCAAAATTATTTGGTAGACTAGTGCCAAAAATAAGAAAAAGCTTAGGATTACAGCTCTGCGGAAAGCTGGGTGAACTAAGCTCTGAGGATGGTGCTGGATTCACTGTAAGGCTGCTCCTATCTCCCTTCCTTACAGTCCTGTACAGCAATCCTCCATCCTGGTAGTTCTGAAAAGAACTTTTGGGTTATGTGTGAGGAATCTTGACTCCTACACTGCGTCCTGTTAGTTCTGAAAAGAACTTTTGGGTTATATGTGACTCCTACACTGCCTAACTGTCCCTAGATCTGCTCCAAGTCTCCCTGCACTAGGTCAGCTCTTCTCAGCAATGTGCCCAAAATGGCGGGGGCAAGCCTTATATACTGCCTTGCCTGTCATAGATGACATAGGCATCACGATGGACAGCAGCCAATCATAGTCCTGACACAACCAAAGCTGCTATGCCATTACTGACTATGATTGGCTATCTTCACAAGTTTTCTGACCTAACACGCAATGCTGACTAGTAACATAAAAGATTCTGGATTCGCGAGTCCCGAATAGAGAATACAGGACTCGGAATCGCAGACTCGCTAGGATTCGGACTCGTAGACTCGCTCAGACTCGCTGCTGTTTGGGGAGATTCAAGCTATATAGCGATGTGATAGAGCGAGTCTAGCGAGTCTAGCGAGTGAGAGAAAGTAAACTATGACAAAACTAAGATTGCCATTCACTTGCATTGGACTCGTTACTGAGCGAGTATTCGCTAAAAGACTCGCCGATTCCCGAGTCCAGCGAGTCCCTTAAGAATCGCCGAGTAACGAGTCCTAGCGAGTAGACTCGCTCATCCCTACTCTTGTTCCTTCCCGCAGATTCCTTCCGTGTCGGCTCCTCGCTGACTCCAGTGGTCTCGGTCTGCTTCCGGACCTCTTCCCTGCTGAAGAGCTTCCTCCAGCCCTGCTCCGGATCCTTTGTGTTCCCGGTTCCCGTTTCTTATTGTATACCCGGTTGCTGTTTTGTTACCACGTCGCCTGGGGTCGGTTTAACACTCGTGTCCGCTTCATTGGCCCCTCCGAGGTTGGTAACGGCGGGATCCCTGTATAGGGGTTAAGCGCTCCGGGGCCTCCTTCGGTGGGTTTCCAGTGCTGCGACCTTGTGGCTCTCCCCAGGGGCGTGGGGTCTTGTGTTGTTGTTGTTGTTCTAAATAAACCTGTTGACTCTACGGTACTGGTCCGCCTCTCTATCACCCGGTATCAGCATCCGCTCTACGCGGTCCAGTGGGTCCACGTGTGGGGTCCGTCAGTAGGACGTGACACAAAGTCCATTAAGGGCACAGTCCATTAAGGGTTTTGAGGTGTAGCCCAAAAGCTGCAGACCCACTAGTCAAGCAGGAGAATGCACAACCAGAGCTAAGCTTGGAAAGAGGGAAAATAAAATGATAACATAGGCCTTGCTCTTTGAAAAGCTCAAAAACAACTGAAAAAAAGTCCTTCTCTGGAGAAAATGGCAAATAAGAGATGGATCAGCAACCCATCAACATGCCGTTTTTAAGGAAGTCCATTTTAATTGCAGTAAGAACTCTCTCAATACTAATACGATATTCTCAGGGGGTGGCAAGGGCTACTCCTCCAGGGGAATTCTCTGCCTTCACCTACCCCAGCACACCCAACAATTGCTACGGCTGGACAAGAGGATAGAGGAATTAGGGGACAACCACCCATTCTAGGAGAGATGGGAGCTACTTGGGCAACACCATCAGGCCCTTCAGTATCAAAGACCCCTGTGGGTTTGGGTGCTGCTGGCTGGCAAAGCAAGGAAGGTCAGACCTCCATTCGACACATCATTCTTTCCAGGTCGGCCTCCTGCTTCCACTTCTCAAACACATCAGCCGTGGCAACCTGACTTATGCCAACCGCAAACCACCCCTTTCTGTCCATCACCTTCATGAAGGTGACCTCCTCCCCAGCATAGACTGTGCAGAGTCTATTGGGAATATGGTCATGCAGCAGGGTGTACCGCTTGACATAGCACCTATGACAAGTATTTTCTTTGACTATGAAGCCAAACCACCTCTGCTGGATTAATGGCACCACCGTGCCTTGGTTACATTGGTCATCAATATTATTGGCCTTATGTCCATGCAACCCCTCTCAGGCAATTGCATCATAAACCGAATCCCCTCAAGAAAGGAGACAAGACAGGGTGGTTCATGTCATAACGCATAGTTGCTTGGAGAGAGTAAGGGTCCCCACATGACATTCTCCCAGTCATATAACACATTTGTGCACATTCCAAAAATTTGTTTTCTAAACATATGGAAAGAAATGAAATAAATTGATTGTACATTTTCAAGAAGCAATATCCATTGTATGGTCTTTTATGAATGTGAACAGATCTATGAGACAATGTATGTGAAGGATATAATGGTAATATCCTATTTTTGTATTAATTGCTATCACAAAAGTGTATAAGAGATGGCCTTTTATGCTGTGGACCCTCTGCAATAACAAAGGTTTGCTCTCCAAAAAAAATGATAATTCTAAAAAAAGAATAATAAAAAAAATAAAATAAATGAATCTCAAAATTCCAAAAAATATTAAACGCTCTTAAATGGATGTTTTATGGATATTGTAAGGATCCAGGAGTTCACAGTTGCTGCCACATCTGGCACTGTTTCCAAAATTCACAGCCTACAGGTGAAAAAAAACACTTAAAGAGGACCTGTCAACCCCCCAAGGACATGAAGCTAAGGGCAGCCCTGAATGCAGCATGTCTGCTGCATTCAGGCAAGGGGTCCCACATGTCTGATGGCGGCTGGGAGCCCGAGATATTAGTTTAGTAAAACTTACAAGCTGGAGCCAAGTAGGCTGTCCCTGGTGCGGCAGCCTGTGCCTCTGTGCCGCCTCCCTGCTGCTAATCATGTCCTCCTCGCTCTGTCTCTGCTCCCTGTGCTGGTGACGCAGGCAGAGCAAGGTAATGCTTATCCCCGCCCCTGTCCGGCTGTCCCGCCTCCTGCTGTGATGTCAGAGCATTTCCCCGCCCAGCTCCATAGCATAACATGCAGCTGGGCGGGGAAATGATTTGATGTCACAGCAGGAGGCGGGACAGGCAGCTGGAGGCTGAGATAACATTACCTACTGCGTCTCCAGCACAGACAGAGCGAGGAGGACATGATTGGCAGCAGGGAGGCGGCACAGAGACACAGGCTGCCGTACCAGGGACATCCTACTTGGCTCCAGCTTGTAAGTTTTACTAAACTATTATCTCGGGGTACCAGCTGCCATCAGACATGGGAGACCCCTTGCCTGAATGCAGCAGACATGCTGCATTCAGTGCTGCCCTTATCTCAACATGTATGGTTAGTGACAGGTCCTCTTTAAAAACTCCAAGAAGCTTAAAAAAATTATTTTCATGCACCAAAATTTCTCTATGTTGAAAGACTTAATGGCTGGATACACTCCTAACCATACGGTTAGGTGTTGTTAACCTCCCGCAGGTCTTACGGTGACCGTTTTTGGCCCCAAACAATCAGGGAAAGTTTTAACATCATTTTAAATTTTGAACTTTTTTACTAAACAAAGCTGCCTTCACCAATTTTTTGGTGAATTGCTCAGGTTTCCGATCGCGAATAGGATCCGCAATGATCGTGCTGAATTATGAAATTGCCAAGCATGTTTGGGGAAAGTTTGCACATCTCTGCAAATAATAGCAACACACAAGTCAAAAATAGATAAGAAAAACATTGAACTATGTTCTTGTGTTAAACTATGATAATGTGTATAACTATGCACTTATTTGAATCTCTCACGCTTTAATGCAGTCCTTTCTCCATTCAGCAGTCCTCACTTGAACCTAGCCTTACTGCGATCTTTGGGAGAAAAAATTAACAAATTAACAGCAGGTAAAAAATGTTTTATTTATTTTCTACACCATTTATCATGTGGTATAATTGATAAGACAAGTTTAGTCTTCAGGTCAGTATGATTACAGCAATTACAGAGTTATGTTTTCTTTTTATATTTTGTTAGTATCTCACACTGAAAGAATAGCTAAAAATTTACTTACCCGAAATTTTCATTTCCTGTAGTCCGTAGACAGCATACAATGGGTTAAGCCCTTAATCCCTAGTCAAAACAGAAGACATGTTAGTTAACAATACCAAACAATTAACCAATTAACCAATTGACACCTCCTGTGTTCCCCCCCCTGTCCCTCCCTATAAAGGGGGGAAGACCCCACACAACACGTATAATTTCCAAGCAATAATGGATTTTAATGGGAGGGAAGTGTGTGCTGCTGACAGACTCCAGGATATGAAAATTTCAGGTATGTAAATGTTTATCTTTCCTGGTCATCCATAGGCAGCACAGTATGGGACTTAGCAAGCAATACCCCACTTAGGGTCAGGAATCAGTTTTGACCCCTGTTGAAGTACTTCTTTGCTGAAGGCTGAGCCCACAGTGGCTGAGATGACTAGCCAGTAATGCTTTATGAATGCAGTTAAAGATGACTATGTTGCAGCTCTTCAGATGTGATATAGTGGAACGCGTGTCCATTTAGCCCATGAGAATAAAGAGAAAGACACAGAGCATATGCGAGGTACCTGGTGGTCTAGTGGGGCTTTAACTGAAGTGGGGGTGGTAAAGCTGATCACCTTATTAGGTTGCGCACCCCTGCACAACCTCAGAGTAGGAAGGATGGAATGCTGCTCTCATGCACCCGTCGGCTTGCTTCCTGGTCCGGGTCACGTGGAGGAAGAATCCGATCATGTGACTCCCGCATCACGGTGACATCACGGCAGGTCCTTCACTCGGGGTTGCTCATCAATAGATGCCAGCAGCTCCAGACACAACTCCATAGGGGGATTATACAATGAGGAAAAAGAATGATTGGGTTAAACACCAATATGCATTTCAACAGCGGTCCGCTGTCGTCCTCAGTTGGCTTTTAATAAAAGAGGTTTGTTATCCACTAGTTCGCCCCCCTTGTCACAGTGCCTGGGCGCTCCACAGTTGATCACAATCATTCTTTTTCCTTTTTCATCCCATGAGGCAGATGGAACTCGAGCATAATGAGTTCTGACAATGATGGTTCCAGTTGATTTGTCACATAGGTTTCGCAGATTACCGATCAGATCAATCTAGCTAGAGTGTTCTTGTTAGCTTGCTAGCTTTTCAGCCGCAATTCGGCCCTGTAAACAGATGAGGCAGGTTTTCATCCTTCCTGAACATGATAGTGTACTGAAGATAGATCAGGACCATCCTCCTTACCTCCAATAAGGCGAGACCTTGTTCATTAGCATCGTCACTGAGTACTGGAAGAATAACCTCTTGAATGATGATGTTCAATGCAGAACCTCCTCTTGGCAAGAGCCCTGGTATAAGACTTAATGCTATATGATTCAAAGAAATGTGGAGATATGGTTTCCTGAAAGACAATGCCATGAATTCTCCAATTCTCCTAGCTGATGTAAGTACTACCAGAAACAGAGTCTTCCAGTAGATGTGCTTGAACGAAGCCTGTTCTTCAGGCTCGAGTGGAAGTCCTTGAAGAGCTTTAAGAAGGAGCGAGAGGTCCCATGAAGGAACCAGTGAAAGGGAGGGGTCAAATTCTTCACTGCCTTAAGTATTGAGCTTTCAGCGGATGTCTAGACATTGTACTATCAAAGATGGCCTTGAAGACTGAAAACTGAGCCTTCAGAGTGTTTAGCTTCAGACCTTTATTAAAGCTCGCTAGCAGGAACTGAAAAATGGAGGCCACAGTACTCCTGTCATGACCTTGTGAGGAGAACCACAAGTTGTAGATCTTCCATAATCTGGAATACCCCTCAATGTAGCTGGTCTTTGAGTGGCAGCAAACATAGTGATGACATTATCTGGGAGTCCGTAGGTGATTAAAGTCTCCCTGACATCACCATGCTGTCAGATGCAACTTGGCTGAGTCTAGGTAGTGAATGTCCCATTGTGACAGGAGATCTGGTCTGATCGTAAGCTTCCAGAATCTTCCTCTCGAAAGCTGTCACATGAGTTGAAACCAATTTCTTCGAAGCCAGAATGGAATAATTGCAATTGCCTCCATCTGTTCATCCCAAATCTTGCAGAGTACCGTGAGGATCATTGGAAACGGGTAAAAGACACACACCATAAATCTCTTCCAAGAGAGAGCCAGACCATCCAGGGCTGAAGGCTGATTGTGACTCTGAAGGGAGGTGAAGCAGGGAAACTTCATGTTAAGACGGGTAGCTATCATGTCCAAGTTGAGTGTTCCCATAATCCCAGTGATTTGATAAAACACTTTGATGTTGAGGCTTCAGTCTGCTGGTAGGACTTGATTGTGGCTGAGCCAATCAGCAATGGTATTGAAGGCCCCTGGTATGTGGACTGCTGTCAGACTGTGAAGACTGCTCTCTGCTCAAACAAATATCTTGTGGCACTCTGAAGCAAGAGAATGACTCCTTGTCCCACCCTGTTTGTTGAGGCAGAGCACTGCCGGTAGGTTGTCAGATCGGATTATAACATTTTGCCGGAACGTCAGCTTTTGGAAGTGACTAAGAGCGAGACCTATCACCCTCAGTTACACAGAACCGATAAAAAAAAACATTAATCTCAAGTGGATAGAATATACATAAACCCCAAACACTATTGTGAAGGTATATAAACCACAATCAGTACAGACACCATCCACTACAATGAAAATGTAATCTACCTGTGATCTAAGGTGTAATCTGAGGTTGTCCTGGACATGCCAGACCTCCTGCAGGGCAGTGCAGTATGGTGCAAGATAAACTATGGTTTGTTCAAGTAAATGCAGCACTTTATGACTAAGTGGGTAGATGACAGGTAGCCACTTTAGATTAGCCCATAGCATCTACAGCTAGTTAGCCTTGTATCAGCCTTACTGCACGCTCAGCATTACTTAGCATTGTCTTTGCAGCACGAGGCAGTTTAATGCAGCCTTGTAATAGGCTGTGACATTACAATTTGTTATGATGGAGGTGTGCAGTTATATGATTATATTTTGAAAGGTCTGTGATTTTTGGTGACACCACTCCTTGTCCTCTCTCCTTGATGGATTAAACATCTTGCCATCTTTTTCTACTGTCTTCTCCCCAATTAACCTGTATTATCTTAATACCCACCGCTTTTTGTATTATATTCAAATAAACTTTATAATCATTTTCTAAAACATCATTGTAGTGGATGGTGTCTGTACTGATTGTGGTTTATATACCTTCACAATAGTGTTTGGGGTCTGTCACCCTCAGTTCCCTGAGACTGGATGACATCTAGGCTTCCAACTTTGCCAGGGTCTCTGGACCCAAAGTTCTCCTACATGAGCACCCCATGCGTGTTCTGAGGCGTTTGTCGTCAAGGTGACCATATGATGTAGTGCAAGCGACCTGTCTAAACTCAGATGACCTGGAATCAGCCACCAGCGTAAGTCCTGCTTGATGACCCAAGATTAGAGATGTTAGTGGCCGATGGATTAGACCCGATGTTATAATGTCTGATTGCAGCATTCGAACATGATGTTTGGCCCATGAAACTGCTTCTATGGTTGAAGTAAGCTTCCCCAAGACACTTATTGCCGTTTTGATTGATACACGAGGAACTCTGATAAGATGAGATACTCCTTCTTGAAGACTTCGGATTCTCTCACTGTTCAATGTCACCGTCATGTCTTGGAAGTTGATCATGAATCCAAGAATTTCTTCTCTCTGGAAGGTGATAGCCATGATTTCTCTTTGTTGATCAGTAACTGTGGGAGAGCAGCAAAGTTAGGGTCAATTGTAGATGTAGATGATCCAGTAACAGCCTTGGAGGAGGCTCTCAGTAACCAATTGCCTAGGTAGGGCACGATGTAAATGCCTTGATGGCTGAGGGCAGCTACCAGGACTGCTGCTGTCTTGGCAAAGACACTCGGCCCTCCGAGATCCCGAACGGTATACAGTGAATTGAAAATGATGAAGATGACCACCTTGCTGTATTGCGACTCGTAGGAACCTGCAATAGAACGTAAGAATTAAAATATGTAAATAAGAATCTTACAGATCTATGGTTGTACACCAGGTACTTCTTCACAAAAGTGACCGGACTTATCAAGACCCTTCATTTGGAATTTCCTCTTATTCTAGAGGAAGGTGTTCAAGTAAGTGAGATCTATCACTAGAAATCATCGCTCTCCAGACTTGTGGACTGGAGATAGAGGGAGGCACACTCCTAGCCCTCTTCTACTGCCCCTCCCTGTAGGAATTCTTGTAGTAGATTCCAACTGTCGTATTCCTGTCCTGATTCATCACTAGAGCTCAGGATATCTTACAGTTGGGAAGCAAACAAACTTGAAGGCTGCAGACAGGCATCATCACTGGCCCATTATTTGATCCATAGTGCATATCTGGAGGTGTTTTTAGTGATCAGAGAGTGTTTTCTTTTAGTGTAAAAAGCGAGGCATCGCTTAAAAATTCATTATGTCTTATCGTGTGAGCTGTTGGTCTAGGTGATAGGACCGCAGAGTCAGCCATATCTTCAGGGCCCTGGCCACTGTCACTGATGTTGTGGCCACCTTAACTGCTGGGGTGGCTGCCATATCACTCTTCTTTAGGAGAGAAACTGCTTTTCTGACTACAGGGTCTGTTAAGGTGAGCTGACTCCAATGTAGGAAAAAGATTTTTTTCTTTTTTTTTAATAGCTTAGCTACATCCAGATCCACCTGGGGTGGGTATTCCTAGGGCTGTATTAGCATAGGATCAATCTTATAACCAGTTCTGAGTCTGGTTCCCAGATCCGGGATCTCCTCAGATCCACACCACTCATACTGCAGACATTTATTCAGCAGTAGGTGCACTGAGAGTGCCTTCTCCTTTAAGGCACAGAATAAGCTCTGCTTTTTTTTTTGCCTTTATTAGGCGTACTGCACAGACAAAACCACCATGTTTGAAGAGAGGGTTATTCCCTGTAACTCATGGAACTTGGCTAACAAGTTAGGAGGGCTGCAGCCTCTGCAGATCAGGATTCATCTGTGCAGGAATACATCCTTCAGGCATTCATCAGCAGACAGCTGCATGGAAGAGAGCAAGCTTCTGTGGATTTTCTTTTCCTTTCTGAAAGGTAAACAGAATATAATCATAACATTTATAGGGTAATCTGTCACAGGAGTGCACCAACACTTTAGATCCCAGACAGATCCGCTACTTGGCAAAGTGTAGAAACTTACAGTGTCAGTTTTGTTTAGTTAGGTAATCTACAAACTGGTCTTCATTAGTGAACCAGTGTAGTCGCGCAATGCAAGCAGAGCAACCCTAGAGTACCTGCATGGGGTGATGAACCTCAGCACCTGGAATGCTGCCAGCTCTCTTCCATGGCACATGTAAGAGAAGAAATAGAAGAAAACATCTGAAATCGGAAAAGAGACATCAGTCTAATGACCTCATGCAAGGTTAGTCAGTCCCAGGAGCGTACAATACCCCAGATTACCATAGCTCGTCTGCCTGCCGAATTCAAGGACTCACAGAGCATCCCATTTTAAACTTCCTGCTAGGATCCCCTCAGCCGCAGCACGTGCACAGTGAAGTTTACCTTACTTCTGGGTTCAGTCACACTGCCGGGATGGTGCCATGCCTGCGCTGCAGCTGTGAGTAGAGGGACTGATTAATCCTACAATATTTCAAGTCCTAGCAGGCACCGGGATGCTTGGCAGCATGGTTTCCTGGGCATGACCACAAGGCCAACTTAGGATTTACATCCAGGACATCTACTGTTAGTAACAGGACACCTATATCTATACACACACATACATATATACAGTACAGACCAAAAGTTTGGAACCACCTTCTCATTCAAAGATTTTCTTTATTTTCATGACTATAAAAATTGTAGATTTACACTGAAGGCATCAAAACTATGAATTAACACATGTGGAATTATATACTTAACAAAAAAGTGTGAAACAACTGAAAATATCTCTTATATTCTAGGTTCTTCAAAGTAGCCACCTTTTGCTTTCATTACCGCTTTGCACGCTCGTGGCATTCTCTTGATGAGCTTCAAAGCAGCAAAGCACCCCCACACCATCACACCTCCTCCTCCATGCTTCATGGTGGGAACCAGGCATGTAGAGTCCATCCGTTCACCTTTTCTGCGTCGCACAAACACACGGTGGTTGGAACCAAAGATCTCAAATTTGGACTCATCAGACCAAAGCACAGATTTCCACTGGTCTAATGTCCATTCCTTGTGTTCTTTAGCCCAAACAAGTCTCTGCTGCTTGTTGCCTGTCCTCAGGAGTGGTTTCCTAGCAGCAATTTTACCATGAAGGCCTGCTGCACAAAGTCTCCTCTTAGCAGATGTTGTAGAGATGTGTCTGCTGCTTGAACTCTGTGTGGCATTGACCTGGTCTCTAATCTGAGCTGCTGTTAACCTGCGATTTCTGAGGCTGGTGACTCGGATGAACTTCTCCTCCGCAGCAGAGGTGTCTCTTGGTCTTCCTTTCCTGGGACGATCCTCATGTGAGCCAGTTTCTTTGTAGCACTTGATGGTTTTTGCAACTGCACTTGGGGACACTTTCAAAGTTTTCCCACTTTTTCAGACTAACTGACCTTCATTTCTTAAAGTAATGATGGCCACTCGTTTCTCTTTACTTAGAATATGTATTATGGCAAGAAAAAAGCAGCTAACAGTCTATTAAGTAGGACTATCAGCTGTGCATCCACCAGACTCTGCACAACACAACTGATGGTCCCAACCCCATTTATAAGGCAAGAAATCCCACTTATTAAACCTGACAGGGTACACCTGTGAAGTGAAAACCATTTCCGGTGACTACCTCTTGAAGCTCATCAAGAGAATGCCAAGAGTGTGCAAAGCAGTAATCGAAGCAAAAGGTGGCTCATTTGAAGAACCTAGAATATAAGACATATTTTCAGCTGTTTCACATTTTTTTATTAAGTATATAATTCTACATGTGTTAATTCATAGTTATAATGCCTTCAGTGTGAATCTACAATTTTCATAGTCATGGAAACACAGAAAAATCTTTGAATGAGAAGGTGTGTCCAAACTTTTGGTCTGTACTGCATATATATATATATATATATATATATATATATATATATATATATATATATACTTAGCAGGGAACAGAGGGACACCTAGTCCATGGTAAACCCCTGGCCATATCTTCAAGCTCGCAAGGGCTGGATAGTGACTTAAGGGCTACTAATACCCTGGGCTAGGGTCCTTCCCTGGTGGGATAACTGGCTGGTGTCCATGTTGTAGACTCTTAACCGAGGCTCCATGAACTTCATCTGCATATATATATATATATATATATATATATATATATATATATATATACTTAGCAGGGAACAGAGGGACATGCGTAAATGTGTATGTATGACTACAATCTACATAAGGTTTAATCCAACCTCGGGTGACACACCACTAGGGACATGGGGGCCATGGGGGCCATGGGGAACATGGGGAACATGGGGAGCCTCTGCACACCGCAGCACTGGACCCAGAAAGTGCAGGGAAGGGCTCACCTGGTAGGTGGATGGATGGCACAGCCACCTCTTACCTCTCTGCAGAGATGATCTCCCTACATGGAGTCTAGCAGCTGTATGACAACCACACCGCCACCGGGTCTTCCACCTCCAGGGACCATATAAAATAAAAATTCGGTTGCGCCACACTGTTTGCTAAAGGCAGAATCTCCGTTATATTAATTCCTCACTCACCTTGTCTGGTTGTGCCATCTCTGCACAACCAGATAGTAGGCTCAGTGGTGAGGAAGGGATCCGAGACCTTTGCTCGCCGGTTCCTGGTTCCAGAATGAGCGCCCAGCTCCAGCTCGCTTCTCCGGGTCCCGTGATCAATCACGTGTCTATTGTGTCAGCCAGGTCCTTGTGTACAAAGCTGCTCTCTTCCACCACACTCCCCATAGGGAGGATAAGGTAAGGAACAATGCAGAAATGGTGGTATTTAGATTATGAGCGCTATACAAGGACACTGCACTGATTAGTATTACCTTTAGGTCTTTATTGAATATTGACAAATGTGAGTCCTCTCCACAACATGTTTCAACGCTAATGCGTCTTCCTCAAGTGGATCACTTGTATAGCGCTCATAATCTAAATACCACCATTTCTGCATTGTTCCTTACCTCCAGGGACCAGGACCAAACTGGTATGTAGGGGTAGGTGTATACACGTGAGGCTAAGAACTGAGTGACCCATCCTATAGGGACAGATATACAGGACCTGCCGTCCACAGCAGCATGCACATACACAGCGGGCCAAGGGACATACAGAATATGTTTGCATAAGCCGCCATCTAGACATCCCATCATCCTGGTGCAGGAACCGTGTGACGTATGAAAATACATACTTTATAGGGGAGGGGGGAGGGGAAACACAGGAGGTATCAAGTGGTTAATTATTTGGTATTGCTAATTAACATGTCTTCTGTTCCGACTAAGAATTAAGTGTAAAAACAAAAAGGGTGGGGAACAAGAGACACAATAGTGCCCTATCACTAGCGACACTAAAGTGTAAAGGTGGTGCTATGGATCCACTCCCCTGGTTCAGTTGTGTGACCCACAACTGGTTTGAAGTCATCAACAAATAAGCTGCTGCAGGACCTCCACCGATATCCCTGAGGAAGGTGCCAGGTTGTGCACCGAAACGCGTTGGATTAAAGGAAAGAAACTGCTTTTGAAATCCTGCCTTCCATGTGAGTGTTTCTTTGGGTATAGCAGTGCGGACCGTGATACACCTCTTCAATCCCAACTTTTCTCTGAACTAAGAATTAAGGGCTTAACCCATGCTGTGCTATGGATGACTAGGAAATTTATATTACAGAGAAAAGTTTTTGCATCACCATATTTTGAAAGCTGTACTTTTTCTATATTTCTGCTAAGAGCTTTTTTTTTTGCAGGATGAGTTTTTTAAGTATCATTTTACAGTTTCTATTCTGATTTTTGAAGGCACAATGAACATGAAACAGCAATTCAGAAATAGTTTTTATTAGTTTTTTTATACCATTCACAATGTGTTAAAATTGATAAAACCTTTATTCTTCGAGTCAGTATGATTACAGCAATACCACATTTATATATATTTTTTAATGTATTGCCGCTTTTACACAATAAATACAATTTAATAAAAAAAATTGTTTTTGCATAACTATATTCTAGGAGCTATAGATTTTTATCTTTCCTCTGACTGATATATCAGGAGGCTTGGTTTTTTGAACAAGAATGTTTTCAACCATACCATCTTTACTTATGTGTGACTTTATGATAATTTTTTATTCTTCATTTTTTCGGTGGTATGACGAAAAAAGCACTGTTTTATACTCATTTTAATTTTACTTTCATTGTGGTCACTGAAGAGGTTAACTAGTGTGAAAAATATTTAGATCTATTTGTTTTGAAGGCAAATATGTGTCCTTTTTTGTTTATTTTTATTCTTACATAATTAGATGTATTTATTGGTATAGTATTTTTTATTTTTTTGTTCTTATTTTTTAATATCTTAAAATATTTTAACAATTTTTTAGTCTCACTATGGGACTTTAAGTATTTTTGTTGTGTTTTTTTTCTTTTAAGATGTTTTTATTAGACAACAAGTAAACATAAGTATGTTGAGATGATAAGAGTTTTGGCATAAAAATTAACATAAAATAAATATTTTTCAGGAAACAAATAAAATGAAGAAGGAGAATAATAAAGACAAAAGACAAACTTTAAAGAGAATAAAATAACAAACTATGGACAGTTGACACCACAATCATATGTATCAGGCAATCTAAATATCTCTCAGCTAATTATTTTCAAAATAGACAATAAAGGAAATAATTAGGCTAAACTAAGTCAAACGAAATGTAAGATTGGGTACATACATTTGGACCCAACTCGTCCACTTCTCCATGTATATTAATTTGACATGCACACTCTGTCTAAGAGCAAATGTGAACTCAAATAAATTATGTGATGCTATACAGTCCATAAAATCCTCTATAGATGAAACCCAATCACTTTTCCATCAAGAGTCAATAAAATGCTTTACTACTAGTAAAATGTGTAAGGCTAAAAACTGTTTACATTTCGGAAGATCAGAAATCCCAGCTAACAGTACAGCAGAATCAAAAGTTAAAATTAAGTCTAAATTTAAAACTAGATTGATCAGGGATTGAATGTCCATCCAAAAGGTATGTATTTTGGGGCTTGACCAGAAAATATGTCGGATAGATCCCACAAGACCACATTGTCTCCAACACAAATTAGAAGTACTAGGGTCAGTCCTGTGTAGTTTCAAAGGGGTGAAATACCACTTGGTATACAACTTATATTGAGTTTCCGATAATGTCAACAAGGAACTGAAGAATAAAGGTTTTTTAGATTAATGGGTAATTGGTCATGCAAAGTTTGGTTGTCGATGTCAAGCTGATTATCCCATACTTTGTAGAATCTAAAATTATTAGGAGTCACATCTTTATTAAAGGTTTTATAAATAGTATTAGTTTTCCAAACAATTTTGTTCCCAGTCTGACGAAGAAGGAGATCAATGTTAGGCTAGGGTCACACTTGGCATTGCCTTAAAAATAAGCATGTGTTTCTGCATGCTTTTTTCATTTCTGCATGCGTTTTTCCATGAGTTTTTGAATCAGCACCCAAAAAAGTTCATGAACTATTTTTTGGTGCTGATTTAAAAATGCATGCGTTTTTTAACATGGGCCCCTATGGAAAACACATGCGTTTTTG
This sequence comes from Allobates femoralis, assembly GCA_033576535.1. Lineage (NCBI taxonomy): Eukaryota > Metazoa > Chordata > Amphibia > Anura > Aromobatidae > Allobates > Allobates femoralis. The sequence goes on from JARQOC010000005.1 coordinate 230,486,781, forward strand.
GATGGTACTAAATGGTACTAATGTACCATGCGTTTTTGCATGCGTTTTTGAAGGCAGCTCCTCACATAAGTGCAAAAACGCATGCCAAAAACACATGGCACTTTAAGCATGCGTTTTTGCTATTAAGGCATGCATTATTGCTATTAGGGCATGCATTTTTTGCATGGGAGCCTATGGGTGCATTTTTACATGTGTTTTTAAAAACGTAGGTCTCCAAAACCGCATGTAAAATCTGCAAGCGTGACCCTAGCCTAATTAGGCAGAATAAAGTCTAGGGACTTTAAGTTTTATCAGTCAGATTGCTGGTATAATGCATTGTCATGCATATTCATGGCAATACATGACATGTGTCAGTGTGACACTGACAGAGCTTCTTTTAGACCATGCTCCTGGCATGGTCTAACAGGTCACCACAGCCAGAAAAGTGGGACACATTTATTTTTCACTTGTCCTCCTTGTACATTCCTTATTTTTTTACTCACCAACTATTAATCATTTACAGGAGCATTTTCAGTTCTCTATGCTACAGAAATGTAATATGTCTGTAAAGGTTGGATGCCATACTGGGGCATCCAATTTTTTTCTCGCACCTATGAATTTAAATGGGTCAATCTTTTCTGATTTTAGAGTCAAATTCCAATATTTTTTTTCACAAACATGGATTCTGCCACATTGAATAACACGGATCAGTGTGTTATCCGATGAAAAATTGGATAGCACACGTGCAGTACGGTTGTCTGAAAGAGCCTTTACTCTAAGTTACCAAGTAATTGTTCACTTATGCAGAACAAGCGATCTGCTTTTATACTTGAACTTCATGTGTATTTTTTTACTAAGAGTTAAATGATTTTGAATACCTTTTTCAGGGAAAAGGGAGGACTACGCTTTCTGATTCATTACATTATGCAATGTTTTTCGTTTAAATGGTTCTAAAAGCATATCATTGTTTTGATTAAAGATCTTATGATAACAAGCTTAGTTTCTGCATTTTAGCCGGTATGCATTGATGACTAACATGCTTATAACTTTTAACAGTTTTTGTTCTCTCAATATGACTAGAGCTGCAAAGCAGTAGAGAAAAACAGCAGGTAAAGAAAAGGGAAATGACTGTCAGTGAGTATAGCAGATTAGTCACTCCATACACATGAAGTGAATTTCAGATATCAGATGAAGCATGACTGCTATGATCACAGTCTAATGTTTGTATATACTCTAGAACAATGAAGTGACCTGCCAATTACTGGAAGAACATTCCTCAATCTTTCAGGCAGTGCCAAGCTTAAGCCTTGTGGTCGCCTCTTGAGAGAAAAACCAGATCAACTTGTATTTCTATGCAGCAGGTGTAACACAGTTATATCTATTTTTTTGGTCTCTAACACATTTAGACTACAGACAACAGCTTACAACTATGTTTCAATGTATAATACCAAACCTTTTGCCACTTCCCTGGGCTCAAGGGATTGAAAAGAATGTCTTTATTTTTCCTCCTTAGAACATAGCTGTCAGTTTTTTTTTCTAAATTCCCATCGGTGACTTATCTTCATTTTTGGATTGCAATGTTTTTGCAAAGTACTATGATACTACAAAGTACTTCACTACACTTTATGTAGCTCAGTTATACTTATCACACGCCTAGAATTCATATCAATTAAACCCAGTGACTCACAGATGATGTCTTCTACAGTTGTAATTGTTCTCTCTTATTATTTTTGTTCTCCATCCAATCCAGACTTCTATGGTGATTTCACGAAATGACTGCAGGTTCTGCTGCCAGACATCCTTGACCATTCATTTCTGTAGCCTATTCCTATCCTCCAGCATGTATCCTTCTGATCTACCCTTTATCATTTTCATCTTGCATCTTCCTCTTAAACTATTACTATTTCTGATATTGTTCCTATAGTGTTTACTGTTCCCCTTGTTGTCCCCATTACTGCAATTAAAGTACTTCTGAAAGACCCCAAATTCCATACTTCTGAAATAAAATTACAATAATAATGCTGCCCCAAAAAATAAATATTCATATAACTATAGTAACTGTAAAAAAGAGACAGGAAGCTAGCGCTGCCTATGGTCAGCACACAGTACAAACAAAAAGTGCATATGCACATATTAATTTCTAATTGTGCTTTAAAATTGAGACATTTAGCAAACAATTGATCAATTCTTTGAGCCACCCCACCACTTCACAGCATTTTCAGATGGGGCAGTCCAACTCTACGTTTTTTATATATTTTTTATATACAATAACTATACTTTTAGTACCATCTTAAAAAGTACTATATATATGTACAGTGTTCCTCAAAATTTTACCTTCAAAGCCCACAGACAAATGTAAGTCACATTCGGTGCCCGTAAACAATGCCACACAAGGTCTCCAGAATAACAGTGCCATATTCAATGTCCTCAAAAATGACACTGCTAGAATCATGGTAAATAATAATAATCTTTATTATATAGCGGCAACATATTCCACAGTGCTTTACAATAGAGTGGATCATTTACATACGGTCATAGGTAACAAAAAGTAAAATTAAAAATAATATATACTAGAGAAATAAAATAATATGCCCATATATTCACCAACAATACATTCTGACTTAGGTCATAGCCTAGGCCTTTCCTGATTGGTGTCTTGGCTAGTCTCATAATGTAGTATTACAGTTGCTGATGCCATAAACAGGTGTGGGTGAAATTCTGTAATTGGAGTCCACCAGTAGAGTTTGAGTAAAGCAATGAAAGTTTATGGGTGGTTGTAGGCTGCTATTCTTTGGGGCCATAAAACAATGGGCTCTCACCCCGCTGAGAATACCAGCCCCCAGATGCCTAGTTTTAATAAAAGTAAATAGTGATATTTATAAAGTGTACTAGTGCATAATAAAGTGCTTTATATATCAAAGGTTCCAGCTCAGTCATATATACAGAGCCATTACACTTGATTATATCAATAAAAAACATGTGACACTTATCTAAAATTAGAGGTTCTCCAAGCTGCTACTGTATCAACCGCACCATCGCCCCCATGTTCTCGGCGTTGTTTATATTAAAACACACATGCTCCTCATGTAAAAAAACACTTCCTTATTCTCGGTGTCACGTGACTCATTATACATCTCGCGCATGCGCACTAATCAGCGAGAGTCTCAGGCACCATGTTTCTCCGCTCACTCATGTGCAATAGCGCTTTGAAGCAATACACCCAAATGGTAATCACGCACATGCGTGGTAACATAGCGGGAATCTCAGGCGCCATCTTTAACCTCATATACCGGCACTTTGTACTATATACACCCAAAATTTACAGACACTGTTGCACAGTGCTATAAGGGGTGATATAACTTTTTCAGGAGACTCTAAAAACTCATTAATGTTACCATATAAAGAAATCTAAATGCATTATAGGACATATTATAAGAGGATTCCAAAGTCACCGCCCGATGGGCTAAATACAGTTAAGTGTGCTGAATAATCAGACACACAAATGAACACAATCCTAGAGTGAAGAAAACCACTCCTTGTTATGTGTCATTCTGTTAAAGTGCCAATGTCCCCCTAATCACACGCCATAATCCCATAAATGCATTATGAACAGCTCCATATGTTCACCAAAGGTAACAAAACAACCGTCAATAAATTTATCTATTCCTCCTTTATTTATTAGATTTCGGCACTGACCGCGTTTTTTTCGCGGGCGCATCTGCAACTGTACCGCACCGCCGAACCTGCCGCAAGCCCCATAGACATTGCATGGGGCTTGCTGCAGGTGAAACGCAAGTGCGGCCGTTATGTGGTAATCGCAGCAGTTGCGTTTTTTTTCACCGCAACTGCTGTGATCAGCGATTACCGCTGATGTGAAAGCAGCCTAAGGCTAAGGTCACACATAAGCCCTTAGTCCGTTTTTGGCTTCATTTTTGTCATTTTTTTTTTCTAAGTCCAAAAACTAACAGAAAAACGGATTGGATGTAATAAACACCCTGTCCGTTTTTTTCTGGACCTCAAAACATTGCTCTGTCCTTTTTTGAGACAAAAACGCTGCTAGCAACGTTTTTGGCATCAGTTAAAAAACGCATGCGTTTTTTTAACATGGGGCCCTATGGGAAACGCATGCGTTAACGCATGGCACATATAGGTACCTGCGTTAACGCATGTGTTAACGCATATGCGTTTTTAGTGAAAAAATGACTAAGTCCAAAAACGTTCAGGGGTGCAGGAGGCTCAAAAAGCACCCTATAAAAAACGGATTGGTGATGAAAATCACTTACAAAAACGGATTTCTATGTGTGACCCCAGCCTAAGTGAGATGTGAGGATTTGCAGTCATATAGAGTGATTGCACAATTGTCAATTTAGACCAGACAACCCCTTTAAGACTTTCCAAATGTGTATTTAGTGTAGTGTAGTTGGATTAAACTACTTACTAGTTGAAGTATTTTCCAGTTTTTAGAGTAACTACAGGCCTCTTGATAGGTAGACCAGAAGTCACTTTTACAATGTAAGGCCATGAAGCTTCAGAATGATTGGTAAGTATTTTCATAAACTACTCTAGACATAATACATATTTAGAAATGATTGGGGGATACCATTTATGTTAATAGTAATTCTTTAATGATATATTATTATTTATTATTATTGTGCCATTAATTCCATGGTGCTTTACATGTAAAATAGGGTCATCCATAGACAAGTACAATAATTATCAACTAGTGATGGGCGAATCCTAAATTACTCGGAATCGCTTGACTCTAGCGAGTCCGAGCCCGGGACTCGCTACTCGTTGCGAGTCTAGGGAGTCCAATGTTAATGAATGGGGAAGCGAGTAATAGCGAGTAGTGTGCGATTTACAAATCACAGATGTGTCTCGGAAGCTTCAGCCTGAAGCAATCCTAGTTTTGTCATTGATTTGCATTGGACTCGTTTACTTTGCAAGTAATCGCTGGGAAACTCGCACAGATAAGAGTCCTGTCTGCTCTGTGTGCTGGCTGCCGCAGCTCCAGGGTCCTAGAGCCCGCCTGCTGCCTGATGTAGCAGAGCTGAGATTGTTCTCAGTCTGCTCATTCCCTGTGCATAGACATCTGTATCTATGCACAGGGATGAGCAGAGAGGACATTGCGTTTTGGACTGCGTCGGACGGAAGAGGATTTTTTTAATTAAAGGTGGAGTCCCTAATGGCTTTTTTTTTTATTTCTAATAAAAAATTTTCTCTGTGTTGTGTTTTTTTTAAAACAATTTACTAGAAATTCATGGCGGTCATGTCTAATATTGGCGTGACCGCCATAAATTTCGGGCTTAGGGCCAGCTGATAATACAAAGCTGGCCCTAGCCTCTTTATTACCCAGCGTGCCACCGCCACCAGGGCCACTGGAAGAGCGGGGTTCAGCGCCAGAGGATGGCGCTTCAATGAACGCGCCATCTTCTGGGGCGGCTGCGGGCTGCAATTTGCAGCAGGGGGTGCCCAGAAAGCTTGGGCATCCCTGCGCTGCAGATTCCAGCCCCCAGCTGCTTAGCTGTACCTGGCTAGACATAGAAATTGCGCGGAGCCCCACGCATTTTTTTTAAATTATTTCATGAAATTCATGAAATAATAAAAAAAAGGGCTCCCCTATATTCTTGTGTCTGGCCAGGTACAAATAGGCACCTGGGGGTTGGGGGCAGCCCGTCGCTGCCTGCTGGATCCGGCTGGTTCCATAAATACGGCGAAGCCCATGTAATTTTTTTTCTGAAAAATCAATAAAACAATCCTAAAAAAGGGACTGCATCTTTATTAACCCCTCGCCCATGGTCCAGAGAAATTTTTTTATTAGAAATAAAAAAAAAAGCCATTAGGGACTCCATCTTTAATTAAAAAAATCCTCTTCTGTCCGACGCAGTCCAAAACGCGATGTCCTCTCTGCTATATCCCCTGTGCATAGATATAGATGTCTATGCACAGGGATGAGCAGACTGAGAACAATCTCAGCACTGCTACATCATCTCTGTGAGCAGGTGGGCTCTAGGACCCTGGAGCTGGGGCAGCCAGCACACAGAGAAGACAGCCGGACTCGGCTCGCAATGTAACAGCAGTTATTTGCGAGTTTCCCTGCTATCACTGGCACAGTAGCCGAGTCTAATGCAAGACAATGGCAATCCTAGTTTTGTCAGCGTTTGCCATTGATTTGCATTGGACTCGTGCGAGTAAACGCTGGGAAACTCTCAGAGTACCGAGTCCTGCGAGTCCCTTACTACTCGCCGAGTAACGAGTCCTAGCGAGTAGATTCGCCCATCCCTATTATCAACAATACAAGGCAAACATAGGTACAAGAGGAAAGAGGACCCTGCCCATGTGGGCTCACAGTCTACAAGAGATGGATGAGGATACACTAGGAGAGGGTAGAGATGGTGGTGCAGCAGTTTAGCGGACATATAGTGGAGTGAGGGTAACTGCAGGTTGTAGGCTTGTTGGAAGAGGTGGATCTTCAGGTTCCTTTTGAAGGTTTACACAGTAGGCGAGAGTCTGATGTGTTGGGGCAGAGAGCTCCAAAGTATTTAAGATGCACGGGAGAAATTTTGTATGCGGTTGTGAGAAGAAGAGATAAGAGAGGAGTAGAGAAGGAGATCTTGTGAGGAATGCAGGATACGTGTACATAAGTATCGAGATACCATATCACAGATGCATGGAATAACAAGGTTGTACAAGGCTTTGTATTTCATTGTTAGGGTTTTGAACTGGAGTCTCTAAGTAATGGGGAGCCTGTGAAGGGCTTGGCATAGTGGACGGGACGCGGAGTAGCAGGAAGACAGGTGGATTAGTCAGGCAGCAGAGTTTAGGATACATTGAATCGGTGCAAGGGTACTAGAGAGGAGGCCAGAAAACAAGAAGTTGCAGTAGTCAACGCAGGAGATGATGAGGGCATGCACAAGTGTTTTTGCAGTTTCTTGGTCAAGAAATGCACAGATCCAGAAAACATTTTTGAGTTGGAATTGGCAGGAGGTGGCAAGAGCTTGGATATATGCATTGAAAGGGAATGCGGAGTCGAGGGTAACTCCGATGCAGTGAGTATGTGGTACTGGTCAAAATGAACAGCCATTGACTTTGAAATATAGGTCAATTGGAGTAGTAGAGTAAGGTGGGAGAAAGATGATGAAATCTGTTTTTTCCATGTTCAGTTTTAGAAATCAAGCAGAGAAGAAAGATGAAATAGCGGACAAACATTGTGGGATTTTGATTAGTAAGTAGCTGATATCAGGGCTAAAGAGGTAGATCTGCATGTCATCAGCGTAGAGACCATACTAAATGCCATGGGACTCTATGAGCTGTCCCAGACTGAATGTGTAGATGGAGTCCTAAAACTGACCTTGAGGGATACCTACGGATACGAGGTGAACTGAAGAGGTAGTGTGAGAGAGCCAGATGTTAAAAGTCCATTATGTTAGATATGAAAATATCCAGGATAGGGCCAAGTGTGTGAAACTGAGAGATGAGAGAATCTATAGCAAAAGGGAATGGTGTATGGTGTCACAGGATGAGGACAGGTCCAAGAGAGTGTTGCTTGCCTTTAATTGAGGCAGTTTTGGTTGAAGGATGGGATTGAAAGCAAGATTGTAATTGGTCAAAGAGCGAGCAGGAGAGGTGGGAGGACAATTCAAAATGGACATGCTGTTCCAGTAGTTATGAGCCATCAGGAAGAAGTGATATTTGGTGATAGCTAGATACAGAGGATGGGTCGAAGGACATCTTTTTGGGGATGGGTGTGATCGAGGCATTGTTAGTGATTGAAAATATGAGTGAGGGTTGGAATAAAAACTCTGGTGAGTTTGGGTATGAGGTGCAACAGGAGCAGATCAAGCGCGTAGGTGGTGAGATGTGATCTTGAAAGATGAGAGGAGAGCTGATTTTCCATCATGAGTGAGAATCAGGTTTTGGAAGAAGATGACTGAGTAATTATTAGAAGGGGCTGTGGGGACTCTGGGCCAAAGTTTATTCTGATGTTATCAGCTGAGATGAGAAGAGAGGGAGGAGGTGATTGGGGACCAAGAAGAGAATTGAAAGTGTTGAATAGCTGTTTAGAGTTGTGAGACAGGGCAGATATGAGAGATGAGAAGTAGGTTTATTTTGCTACAGTGAGTGTGGACCAGAAGTTGGAAAAAGACTGCTTGTATGCAATGAATTGCTCAATGGAATGGGGCCTCTTTCATCTTCCCTCAGCAACCCTGGAAGTTGGCTTCAGTTCATTAGTGAGGCTGTTTTGCCAGGGTTACCTGTTGATTGTTTGAGAGTTTTGCTATGTATGAGGGGGGAGGCCGAATCGAGAGCTGTAGTTATTGTGATGTTATATAACGTGTTATCAGCATCTGCATTGTGTAAGGTAGCTATATCTGTGAGAGAAAGAATGGTCTCACAGAGGGAATGCAGGTAAATACTTAAACAAAAGAAATATCAAATGAGCTGGTTTGCCCTCTTTAGTGTAACTTTTTTTCTTTTTGTCTGGAATATGCATTTCTGACTTCCTGTAACTAGGAAAAAATGCCAATTTAGACTTAATAAACGGTAGCACTAACTTATAAAATCTTAATTGATGTATTTGTGTAAGTTTGCGATTGCTTTTCTGCTATAAGCTCAGGAAATGAGGGCTGTAATTAGCATGACAAAACTGTTCTACAGCATGTATATTTAACTATGAAAAGTAAAGAATGTCAAGAATTTGGCTTAGCTAAGCTCCCCTTGTCATGCATGTCTTTTGATGGACCTCTTAAAAACACATACAGAGGACATTACTCGAATACTGGCTGAATTGAATGATGAAGAAATCATAGTGCTTTATAATAGTACTAGCTGTACTACCTGGCTATGCCCGGGTTAATAAATAACTGCTGTTCGCTATAACAAAATAGAATTTGAATATGTCATATTAATGACCTGTAGGAAAATAGAAGCTGAGCTGTGATTGGTTGCTATAGGCAGCCTAATAAATCTCCAGCCAACAGTAAACCCTCCCCTGGCCGGGAAGTATATGTTGCCTCACACATACACATAATAGACAGCTCATGTGACTGACATCTGCCTTAATTCCCTATATGGCACGTGTTGCACAATGGCTGTTTTTAATCAGATGTTTATGTTTGGAAATTAAAGATAGCACACATATGAGGCGAGTTGTGTGAGGTGATTTGTACACATCTGTGTCTGTGTGGTGTGTGTGTCCCTGTGGGGTGAGTGCATGTGTCCATATAGGGTGTGTATGTGTGTGTGTCCCTGTGTGTGGGGGGTCTGTGTGGTGTGTGTGCCTCTTTGTGGTGTGTGTGTGTCCCTGTGGGGTGAGTGCATGTGTCCCTATAGGGTGTGTATGTGTGTGTGTCCCTGTGGGGGGGTCTGTGTGGTGTGTGTGTCTCTGTGTTGTGTGTGTCTCTTTGTGGTGTGTGTGTCCCTGTGGGGTGAGTGCATGTGTTCCTATAGGGTGTGTATGTGTGTGTGTCCCTGTGGGAGGGGTCGGTGTGGTGTGTGTCTCTGTGTTGTGTGTGTATCTTTGTGGTGTGTGTGTGTCCCTGTGTGGTGAGTGCATGTGTCCCTATAGGGTGGCTATGTGTGTGTGTCCCTGTGGGGGGGGTGTCTGTGTGGTGTGTGTGTGTCTGTGTTGTGTGTGTCCCAGTGGTGTGAGTGCATGTGTCGCTATAGGGTGTGTGTGTGTCCCCGTGGGGGGTGTGTGTGTGTCTCTGTGTTGTGTGTGTCTCTTTGTGGTGTGGTATGCGTCTCTGTGTTGTGTGTGTCTCTTTGTGGTGTGTGTGTGTTTGGGTACGTGGTGAGTATCCAATGTTGGGGCTGCACCTTAGCGACTATACACTTGCTGTTACTCTTTGTGTGCGTGTGGTGTGTATACATGTCCCCGTGTGTGGTGAATATCCCATGTTGGGGCCCCAACTTAGTGACTATATGCTGGTATATGCTGTAAGTCTTTGGCGCTGTCATTAAGCCCCTCTCATTCACAACTGTCAACTGGTAACTGTCACTTTTTCCCCATTATGTAGGTAGGGGCAAAATTGTTTGGTGAATTGGAATGCGCGGGGTTAAAATTTCACCTCACAAAATAGCCTATGACGCTCTCAGGGTCCAGACGTGTGATTGTGCAAAATTTTGTGGTTGTAGCTGGCAGCTGTCGATTTTCCTCCAACACTTTTCCATTCACTTTTTCCCCATTATGTAGATAGGGGCAAAATTGTTTGGTGAACTGGAATGCGCAGGGTTAAAATTTCGCCTCACAATATAGCCTATGACGCTCTCGGGGTCCAGAAGTGTGACTGTGCAAACTATTGTGGCTGTAGTTGCAACGGTGTAGATGTCAATCCCGGATATACATACATACATACATACACACATACACACATACACACATTCAGCTTTATATATTAGATTGTTTCTTAGATTTACATACATGAAAATAAAGGGACAATAATATAAGAAGCTAATAAATCATGTTTTGGTGAGAGACTCTATGCTACTAGGGAAAAAAATCTATATCTAACATGTGTCATTCAGTTTTAAACCTAAAAGCCAATGTCCTTACATTTCATTGAAGTCTATAGTACGATATGAGGTAAAAAGGTATGATAAAATGAGCGCTAGGGACAGAAACAGGCACTGGGCTCTTATCGATTATTACCTTTCAAATTTATTGTGAACAGTAGAAGTTATGGGTCTCCTCGCCACAACATGTTTCGACACTGAAGGTGTCTTTCTCAAGTGGATCCACTTGAGAAAGACATCTTCAGTGTCGAAACATGTTGTGGCGAGGAGACCTATAACTTCTACTGTTCACAATAAATTTGAAAGGTAATAATCGATAAAAGCCCAGTGCCTGTTTCTGTCCCTAGCGCTTATTTTATCATACCTTTTTACCTCATATCGTGCTCAATTTCCTCCCTTTGGGGAGTGTGGGTTGAGAGCAGCTCTGGGACAGGACTTGGTCAGCACAGAGGATCTGCCCTTCTCTGGACTCGAGATCTCTGGGAGAGACGTTATAGTTCCATTAGGAAAAACTTCTCTACACGTAGCAATGGAATTATGCCTGCTGTTAAATCTCACCGAAAATCATTAACCTAGTTGTGCAGGGGGCGCAACTAGAAAAGGTGAGTGAAGTATTAATATAACCCCTTGCTTCGGCTAAATTTGCACAGTGTGGCGCAACATTTTTCTTGTTTTTTTCCCATATTGAAGTCTATAGTAACAATATATCAAATCGCTACACATAGGGATGAGCGAGAAGTGAAATATTCGGACTCGCTATACTTGTAACAAGTAGGTCATAATACTCGGGTACTCGTTACGAGTAGCGAGTCCAAGGGGAAATGCGAGTACTTTTGCAGTGTATTTATATACACTACGAAAGTGAAATAAAAGTTAATAAAAGGTGTTAAAAATAAAAAAAATAACATACCTATCCGACTGCTGTCCCAGGACCCGAAAAGAACACATCCGCTGGCCTGCCAGAACCTTACCTCTGATGGCCAATCAGATGGCTGGTAGCGATCAGGTGGAGTGTGACGTCACACACCACCTGATCGCTACTGCCCATCTGATTGGCCATCAGACTTAAGGTCCTGGCAGACCATCGATGTGTTAGAACATCTGATAGCCAATCAGATGTCCGGTAGCAATCAGGTGGTGTGTAATGTCACCACCACCTGATCGCTACCGGCCATCTGATTGGCCATCAGATGTAAGGTCCTGGCAGGCCAGCGGATGTGTTCTTTTTGGGTCCCGGGACATCCATCGGATAGGTGATTATGTTAATTTTTTATTTTTAACACCTTTTATTAACTTTTATTTCACTTTCACAGTGTATATAGATTGACTGTGAAAGTGAATATACTACTCACTACTCCTAACAAGTAATCGCAAGGAAACTCATGGAGTAGCAAGTAGCCCGTACACCATACTATTCGACGAGTACCGAGTAGTTTACGAGTATACTCGCTCATCCCTAGCTACACGTAAAAATCAGATATAACATTGCTATCATACATAATGTATTGTTTAATCAGTATCTCAAACCAAATGTTAAAAAAAATCCTATTCTTTTAAAATTCATATGTATTAATATTTTTTTTAGTTCTTTGCTCATCCATGGCCAAAAATGTTAAATATCTAATAGTCTACCTTTTTTTAAAGTATAGCATTGCTTCACATCATTGGAATGTTTTGAGACCTCTCCTATCATCAATTTTTTCCCTTCAGTCATTGTGCTTGTTCCATCCTATTTTCACATAACTTTGCCTAATATTTCTATAGCTACAATATGTACACCAGCAGAGGAAGAATCAGGTAATGCTGGGCATTTGCAGGAATGACCGTTTTTTTCCTCCAATATATATGATATGATGATAAGTGATGATCAAATAAAATTTTAATTCACCAGTTTTGGTAAATTTTACCGATCACATGTTTTCCAATTACCCTATAAAGATGTATAAAATACCCTGATGCTATGTATCTATGAACCCTCTTTTAAGCTAGCATCCTGCCACCATTTCTCTTCAGATTATGTGCAGAAGCTATTTTCAGGAAGGCTGGACTTGCCGGAAAGGAAGGAATTAATATTGGTGGGCGTATCATCAATTTAGCGCAGATGGAATGAACGTTTAAGGCATTTCCTGTGCGCTGGGTGAAAACGCATGCATTTCTATCACGACTGTGTAGGGCATTGTCTTTTCCATATAAGACTATGGGATGTGTTCAGCTGCGTTAACGCTATCATTTCCTAGTGTTAACACAGCTGGAAAAGGCATTGCGTTCAAAACGCAGCCCAACTCTGATATGAAAAGACCCCCAGACAGCGATGCTGTATTCTTATATATAAACCATCAATTCCTGAGAGGCCAATTTGTTTATCACAGCCACTTGATGTTTGGGGGACCTGTATGTATATGAAGGTGATGTTATGAGTATTATCAAAATTAATGGAGACCAATACAATGTGTGTGTATGTGGGGGGGGGATTATGAGGGCCATCATCATACAGTACCTTTCTTTGAGGATCATCATATTGTGTTGGGGTGCTGTGAGAGCTATCATACTGTGTGTGTGTATGTGGGGGGGCTATGAGGGATATCATATAGTGTCTGCCTGTGAGGACCACAAGATTGTGTTGGGGTGCTGTTGGAGCCATCATACTGTGTGAGGGGTTGTGGGGGCATCATACTTTGCTAGGGGGGCTATGAGGTCATATGGCTATGTATTATGGCTGTGTTATGTTAGTGTAGGTGAATTTACTGAAAGGGTATCATATAATTGTTGATGTATTTTGGGGGTAATGGGTGATAACACTGAAGGGTTTTAGTATGGGCACATTTACTATGAATATGCCACAATACATGTCTATTCACTTGTCTTCAAAAGTTGAGACTTATTTCCTTTTATGACTGTGCCTATATGCATTGATTTCACTTACATTGCAAAATTTGTAATATTATTATGGGGGGGCCCAATTTGGATTTTTGCTGTGGGACCCATGATTTCTATGTACGCTCCTGGGTGCATTCATTTGAATTTTACTTGAACCTTACTGAGCATCATTGAAATGAATGTGAATTCAAATTTCAAGACAGACCTTATTGCCCAGATTCAGAGCTTTACATATAACATGCTCTTTTATTGAATGGACACAAATTGGGTAGGATGCAAAAATGACCATAACAACCTTTAACAAAGAATAAATACTTATTTGCTCAATAGCTTTTTAATGAAGTTTTAGACACCATGTCCATAGAATGACTGTGAACTTTGGGCCACAAGCCAAAAAATGTTCTATGACTCTATACTGTCTCAACCACATGGATTCCTTGTAACTCTATATGGTGCCTCCATACAGTAAGTTAGTGACACCATTCCCTAAAAGCTAGTTGGGGAATATCTGACCAATTTGTTATATGATAGCGCATATCACAGTTTTGTTTCTGACAAATTCTTATGGAATTCACAAGGTTCCTATTAATGACTCCAAATAAAATTGTAATAACAGTATTTTTTTTATTATTTCAACACATATGGATGGTCTTATTTCTCATTGTTGTGTATGTGTTTTTCACTCCCCTTTTTCCAAGTACCAAAACTTTCTCAATATAGTCAATTAAAGGGAACCAACCACCTAAAAATACCTATCTAACCTATAAATATCTGTCCCTGGAGCCTTAAATTACTATTCTAACCATCCCTGACTGACTAAATCTACCTAACTTTATGCACAATCAATCACTTTTTATACTTACCAAATCCTTGACTGATGGGCGTTCCTCCAGGGTCTTTGTCTGATAGGCAGGGTCTTCAGGCCGCGCTCACACCCACCTCGCTGCTGTCCATCTTCTTCCAGGATTCAAATTACCAGCCCATCGCGTCCTCGCAATGAGCGGGTCACGTGCTGCAGGCCCTGCGTCACTTCCACCCGCCGCGTCACTGGTACACCCAGGCCGGCGTCCGAGCATGCGCAGATGGCATGCTGAAGCCGGCCTGGGCGCGTCATAGACCCAGCGACGCGGCAAACAAAGCACTATGGAATGGAGCACACAGGAGAGTGACGCACTTCCGCACGCCGCTAACACATGGAGAGTAAGGGGAATGAATCATGGCAGAGCCCAATGCATGAACAAGTGGTAAATAAGCCTTATACAGTTTAAAGTGAGAGAGATGATTAGCATTGCATGCAGCTGAGAAGGTTATTACCCAATTAACTACTGCATGACAAGAATATTATATATGAAATGATATCGCATTGATGTTATTATGATAAGCACTTTATAAAACAGTGATGGTACCTTTACATGCGGCAACATTTCTAGGGTGTCAACAGGTAACTTACTGGCTGCAGTGAAATCATCGAGACAAGGTTCTATCTTATTGCTGTGTACAAATGGAGTCATGTCTCCATGATTTCACTGCAGCCAGTAAGTTACTTGTTGACACCCTAGAAATGTTGCCGCGTGTAAAGGTACCATGAAAGTTTAATACACAGCAGTATGTAATGAGCATGAGAAACATAATATGTAAGATCTTGCAATTACTGTAAACGATGTTTGATTGATTAAAAATATGGAAGTGTATAAAACCCTGGCCATTATAGCCAGAGGTTGCTGGAGGAAGGGTATCACTATCCGAAACGTCGCGTTGTGTCCATGCTGCAATAACAAGGGAAACTTTGCACAAGAAGGATCTGAGTGGCGCAACTTTATTGAACTGTATGTATATATATATATATATATACATATATATATATATATATATATATAACAGCGTGTCTGGGACCCACCAGGGAAATTGACTCCAGGGGCCCACTCTTCAGTTGTATGCAGATACCTGTTATCCGTTATACCCATTATAGTGGAGTTTGTACTGTAAAATACAGGTGGCTGCTGCACATCACTGTGCGCTCACCATTACTGCTATGTACAATTACTGTAGTTTGCATTAAAGGGATTTTTTGATGAAAACAAGTTATCAGTGATCCATAGGTTAGGAAGGTGATCATTTATTTATTGGTGGAATCTGCACCATCAGAAGAATGTGGCACTTTGAGTATTTGGTTTTGTCTTAAAAATACTGAGGTAGAAAACTCACCAGAGTAAAGTAATCAGAGGTAGTTTTTAATGCATTTTTCACCCACTCCTGGTTTTGTCTTATAAATACTGAGGTGAAAATCTCAAATCTCAAATACTCAACTTGCTTTCTCTGGCGAACCTCTGTAACTGCATCACTGCTGCTGTGTCACAGGACAGGGAGGGGTTAAAGATCCAAGTATTTAATATCTATTGGAAATAAAGAATCTTCCCTTTATAGGTATCAGATAAAACAAATGACCAACCACAATCCACTCTACCAAGACCAATAATACCAGATAGAAGGTAGAATACTACCACACTGTGATCAGATCACATATTACCACCACATAGTGCCCAAATAATGCCACATAGAAGGCACAAATACCACCACACCATGACCAAAGCACATAATACCACCACATAGTGACAAATAATACTAAAATAATAAAAATGTAAAAAAAAGCTCTCTATATTGGGTCAGTGTACAGGTAATATAGTGATCACCAGTAACATTATACACAGGAGCTCTCTACATAGTGTCAGTGTACAGGTAATACAGTGATCACCGGAAATTTTTTTTTCTCCCCCCCCAGAATATAATTAAATTGAGGTAAGGAAGTAATGTATTTATATATGAAAATAAAAAATAAGAAACAAGTCTAGCTATAAAGTTACCGGGATGATTAAATTTAGAATATGCTTGAACAATAAAACAATCGCACATTAGGAGTGTAATAATGAAATCTATTAATATGTGATAATCATCATAAATATATTAGAACGCACTGAAATTTTCTTTGTATTACAATGTATTGGTTTTCCATCATATAAGGATAAGGAAAAGGAAATAAAAATAAAACATTAAAGGTGGAGATCCATGAAGTTATTAAATATATATGTATTGTAATATTTTGGTGTGTCAGAAAATAGTGCAATACTCCCTCTTGTGCAAATTTCAACTCCATAACATGTGAAAGAGTTAAATTTTAGTTTCTTTATTATCACCATTGTTATTAGGTTCAGCTGTGGGTGGAGGTTTCTTTTTTATAAATGTATAAACTTTTGTATTTTGTATTGCTAATGATTAAGGAAGTTGTGTCTTCCGAAACACGTCTAGCGCCCAGCTAGCACGCTGAATGATTTTATAAATTTCACATAACAATAAAGGACAAAATTTTATGAAGACAAGCACCAGTGGTTTCCACTTTACATTGTTTCCTGGGCAGTTGCCAAAGCTGCCACACCAGGTGCAGGAATCCAGGAGGTTATGGGCGGTGGAGCGGCCTTTTCCCTTTCCCTTTCTCAGTGAATGCATGGGTGGCAGGCCGTAGCTGTTTGCTTAATCTGCGGTGAGAATCAAAAATTCTGCCGAGCGCTACGTCATGTTTTTAAAAATTATTTCTTTTCACACTTCTATATGTGTGACAGACCCAACAGCCAATCATAGATGCTGTCAAAGAGGATGGGTGTCTGTGATTGGTTGTTCGAATAATCTACAATCAACCTATACATTCTAGTATGGTACTATGTATAGGCTGCTTTCAGGTTACTCAAGCAGCCAATCACATCCTCTTTGACAGCATCTGTGATTGGCTGTTGGATCTGTCACACATATAGAAGTGTGAAAATAAATAAATTATTTTAAAAAATGGCGTAGCGCTCCACAGAATTTTTGATTTTCAATGCAGATAAAGCAGACAGCTACGGGCTGCCACCTCTAGCTGCCTGGCTTTAACTTGACTGGTGATCAAAAGTCAGGAAAGCCCAATGTTTTTTTTTAAATTATTTAAAAAAATAAATAAAAACAAATGGGTGGGCTCCCATCATATTTTGATCGCCAGCCAAGTAAAACCAGGCAGCTGAAAACTGGGATTCTCAACATGGTAAGGCCCAAGCATTCTGGGCCCCCCACGCTGAAAACGGCAGCCCGCAGCCACCCATGGAATTGGCGTATTCATCATAGCGCCATTTCCAGGCACTTTATCCGGCTCTTCCAGCGGCCCTAGTGGGGGGTGACCTGCTGGGTAATAATGGGGTTAGTACCAGCTCTGTATTATCAGCTGGTACTAAGCCTGAAATTCATGGCATCATGCCAAATTAGACATGGTCACCATGAATTTCTAGTAAACAGAAAAGAAAACAATACAGAGAAAAAAAATGTTAAGTTAAAAATAAAACACACAACACATTTAAGGACTCCATCTTTAATAAAAAAAAAATCCCCGCTCCGACGAATCCACGGGTCTTCTGTTTTCAGTTCTGCTACATCCTTGCCATCAGACAAATATGTCTGCTGACAGAGATGAGCAGGCACAGAATAACACTAGAGCACAGCTGTAAGTGAGAGAAGTGCTCAGCTGGCCTCCAGCTGCCGACTGCGTTTTCCTGTGTGATGCAAATAATGTATACTTTCAAACAAATGCCTATTTTTGTAAGCATTAGTATGCGTTTTTGCAATGCAAGTCTACGGTACATTGCATTTGTGCTGATTTACAACAGATCCTTTGTAACATACAGCATAAATACAATGTTAACCCAGCTTAACAGCAGCGAGGAGGGGAGACTGAGCCCTGGAGACTGCCTAGTCAGTCTACTGGTGGTACTATCATGCTCATTTCTCAGTATGTACTGCCAGCCTTTGTGGTACTATAATACCCATCAAGTCCTGCAAGCTACTGGTGTTGGTACTATCATGTGGCTAGTACCACCACCACAAGTGGCTAGCAGGACATGCTGGGCATTATAGCATGCACTGCCAGCCTCTGTGGTACTATAATGCCCAGTATGTCCTGCCAGCCACTCGTGGTGCTGGTAATTGTCGCATGATAGTACCCCCACCAGTAGCTGGCAGGATATAATGGGCATTATAGTACCACCAGTAACTGGCAGGACATGCTGAGCATGATAGTACCACAGAAGCTGGCAGGACATACTGGGCATGATTCATGCCCAGTATGTCCTGCCAGCCTCTGTTGTACTTTCATGCCCATGCCCAGCATGTCCTGCCAGACACTGGTGGTACTATCATGCTAGTACTACCACCAGTGGCTGGCTGGCAGGCCATGCTGGGTGAGCATGAAAGTACCACAGAGGCTGACAAGACATACTATGCATGATTCATGCCTAGTATGTCCTGTCAGCTTCCATGGTACTATCATGCTCAACCAACATGTCTTGCCAGCCACTGGTGGTGCTATCATACTAGAACTATCACCAGTGGCTGGCAGGACATGCTGGGTGAGCATGAAAGTACCACAGAGGCTGACAAGACATACTACGCATGATTCATGCCTAGTATGTCCTGTCAGCTTCCATGGTACTATCATGCTCAACCAACATGTCCTGCCAGCCACTGGTGGTGCTATCATACTAGTACTATCACCAGTGGCTGGCAGGACATGCTGGGTAAGCATGAAATTACCACAGAGGCTGGCAAGACATTCTGGGTGGGAATGATAGTACCATGGAGGCTGGCAGGACATACTAGGCATAAATCATGCCTAGTACAGTACCTTGTGAAAGTATTTGGCCCCCTTGAACTTTTCAACCTTTTCAGGCTTCAAACATAAAGATATAAATTCTAATTTTTTTGTGAAGAATCAACAACAAGTGGGACACAATCATGAAGTGGAATGAAATTTATTGCATATTTTAAACTTTTTTAACAAATAAAAAACTGAAAAGTGGGGCATGCAATATTATTCAGCCCCTTTACTTTTAGTGCAGCAAACTCACTCCAGAAGTTCAGTGAGGATCTCTGAATGATCCAATGTTGTCCTAAATGACTGGTAATGATAAATAGAATCCACCTGTGTGTAATCAAGTCTCCGCATAAATGCACCTGCTCTGTGATAGTCTCAGGGTTCTGTTTCAAGTGAAGAGAGCATCATGAAGACCAAGGAACACACCAAGCAGGTCTGAGATACTGTCGTGGGGAAGTTTAAAGCCGGATTTGGATACAAAAAGATTTTAACATAAAGCAAAATCTACAATGGAATGGTTCAAAACTAAACTTATCCAGGTGTTAGAATGGCCAAGTCAAAGTCCAGACCTGAATCCAATCGAGAATCTATGAAAAGATTCCCAATAAACATATATATTTAGTGTATTGGAAGTATAATATTATACAGCTGCCTTCTCTAGGATACAGCATGGTTCTCTCTCTTTCTGAGTAATATCATTGCTCTTCAAAAATCTTCGGGTCACACTTTGCTCTGCATGACCCACAAGTGACTTCTACAATGTAACCCTATGGAGTGTCAGAATGAGGCTCCATAGACTTACATAGTAAAAAAGACTTCTAGCTCACACATAGAGCACTGATTGAAATGAATAGTCTGTGATGTCACTGAGAAGAGGAGCAGAATGGCATTGTATAGTGGAAAAAGATGGTGTTAGATGAGTATACTAACACACTCATACTAGACTACATACACTTAAACACACATGTTTAGAACAAAAAAAAAAGTTAATGTGAGTGCTAACTTAAACATCAGTGATTGCAGAATTACATACATGCATACAATTCACATTTACAGCAGGTTGTACGAAGGGATTAAAGGTTCATTAGGGTATGTGCACATGATCCAGAGCCACTGGGTATTGGATGTAGTGGGTCTGGAACTGCAGGAAGCCTTGGGTGAACGCTGGAGAGCCACAGCAGCCCCATACTCACAATATACAGTGGATGCAGGGAGGCTTTTCCATGCATTCACCCAATGGAGATCGCTTCCGACTCCGCAGCATTAAATTAACATGCTGCAGAGATACAGAAGTCTGACAACCCAAACTGCAGTTGAAATAACGCTGCGGTGGGGAGAAGCACAGTGAGCATGGGATTTCTTGAAACTGTAGAAGTACTGTACAACACATCGTTTTGGATGCAGCGGCAATATGCTGCGTCCAAAACGTTGCTATTCCAGATTGTGAGTATGCACCCTTAATATTCCAAGTCCTTTATATAAGAAATGCAGAAATATCCATTGCATAATATAGATAAGTGAGCTAGTGAGGGCTTGCACTCTGAAGAAAACAGTGCAAGGACTTCTATAGTTGATATATTATACAGTAGCTCTGTACAACTCCTTACAACTCTTATAACTGCATTACTGTTTAATAATGATTTATGATATAATTTTACCAGATCTCTATTTGGCTCTAAGTTTACATTTGCTCACGCATTTAACACACATACATACACTTTGTATGTTTACATATTGCTACAGAATTCAGTTTTCTCCTCTTTTGTTCTAGGTTGTGTGAGTAAATAATTTCCAAGACAGCTTTTTAACTAATCAAAACAAGTTCATGCATGACAAATGATAAAAGAACTTCTTTGAACCATCTAAAGGGCACAGTTCATGCCCGAGACTTTGAAATTTAAAACACAAGTGTCACACCTTTGGAATTTTTAAGAAGGCTTTGTTTGATAGAGATGCGGTTATCCAAATCACAACTACACATACTTATTATAAGCCTTTTATTTGGTGTGCCTTATTTCATGAAATGTAACATCTTTAAACAAGATTCACTCAGCTAAAATGTTGTTTTTTTTAATCGATCATGTGCTATTTGCTTTAGTTTTAAATTGTCATATCATGAAAGCTTTAAAAAATGATTCTCATGACAGTGTATCAATGATTGTATCATAGAATAATGGAATAAATAAGAAAGAAAATTTGGGAAGCTTTCTACAAAATATTTTTGAATTTATTACTCCTTTTATATTGTCGAATCATTGGCTGTGTCATATGTGCAGATCCTATTGGGAGGAGATGGACTACAGTCATTCTTGGCATTCATGGCTTGACCATGTCTCACGAGCTCCAGAGACTAAGCTCCAACATTGTTGGAAAAACTCCGGTAGAAGAGTTGAATATAAAGTGTGTTTATTTTACAAGGAGGACTATTTCATACAAAAAGGGGGTGTCCGGGTAATGAACAAACCTTTAAAGTTCATTACTGTGTAGGTGTATTACTCATCATAGGCCATGTAATTTTGATTATGATGCCAATGGAATGGCGTATCTGCATTCATCCCTACAAAACAAGATGTGGTGGCAAACTTCTATATGACTCAGTAGACAAAGATAAAACTTTGAAATGTCAGTGTTTCATAATAAAGATATGATCTACTATATAATTGCCGAAGGCATTTTTGTGTCGGACCCCGAAAACGCCGTGGCTATGTCACGCTGTGACGTCACCACTCGCGAGCAATGGCCGCGAAGCGGCCATTGCGAGTCGCTGGCCGAAAATAGAACCAGAGGCCCGGCTACAAAGTTAGCGATTTACCGCTGAGGTAGCGCGAGCAATGGCCGCGAGGCCATTGCGAGTCGCTACCTCAGCTGCCGCAACTCCCCCTATACTTTCAATGGGGATCTATTGCGAGTCGCTGGGTAGTGCAAGCATTGCGAGTCACTATCACAGATCATCATCATCATCATCATCATCATCATCATCATCATCATCATCATCCTACTACTACCCGCACAGACCCCTCAATGGCCGCACAGACCCCCCCCCCCTCAATGGCCGCACAGACCCCCCCCCCCTCAATGGCCGCCACAGACCCCCCCCTCAATGGCCGCACAGACCCCCCCCTCCCCCCTCAATGGCCGCACAGCCCCCCCCCCCTCAATGTCCCAAAGTCAGCTGTGACCGCCTGGCCCTTGGACACTGGCTGCCATGCACACATCAGCTGGTAGGCTCCCATCACTTACCCACTGAGGACGGATCACTTCCAGCACCTCTTCACATGGCAGTGCTCTGAACTTCTGAATCCTCCTCTCCTCACTCAGACACCTGGCAGGTTCCAGCCTACTCACTCCCAGCTGCAACCCAGTGAGTCAATCAGCACATCTTGACTCACACACAGACCTGACATGTGATTAACCCCCTGTGCACCATTCAGGTTTAGCCCAGCAAAGCACTCCAAAAAGTATTGAACACACCCCAATAAGTATTGAACGCGCCCCAAAAAGTATTGAACGCACCCCAATAAGTATTGAACACACCCCAATAAGTATTGAACGCGTCACAATAAGTATTGAACGCGCCCCAAAAAGTATTGAACACACCCCAATAAGTATTGAACGCGCCCCAAAAAGTATTGAACGCGCCCCAAAAAGTATTGAACACACCCCAATAAGTATTGAACGCCCCCCAAAAAGTATTGAACACGCCCCAAAAAGCATTGAACGCGCCCCAAAAAGCATTGAACGCGCCCCAATAAGTATTGAACGCACCCCAAAAAGCATTGAACGCGCCCCAATAAGTATTGGACCCCCCCAAAAAGTATTGGACCCCCCAAAAAAAGTATTGGACTCCCCCAAAAAGTAGCTATCTACTATATAATTGCCGTAGGCATTTTTGTGTCGGACCCCGAAAACGCCGTGGCTATGTCACGCTGTGACGTCACCACGCGCGAGCAATGGCCGCGAAGCGGCCATTGCGAGTCGCTGGCCGAAAATAGAACCAGAGGCCCGGCTACAAAGTTAGCGATTTACCACTGAGGTAGCGCGAGCAATGGCCACGAGGCCATTGCGAGTCGCTACCTCAGCTGCCGCATCTGCCGCAACTCCCCCTATACTTTCAATGGGGATCTATTGCGAGTCGCTGTGTAGCGCGAGCAATGGCCGCGAGGCCATTGCGAGTCGCTACACTTGCGGCGCGGTTGCGGTAATCCCCATAGAAAGTATAGGGGGACTTGCGGCAGGTGCGGCAGCGAGTCGCTGGCTGAGTGCGAGCACTTGCGGCGCGGTTGCGGTAATACCCTTAGAAAGTATAGGGGGACTTGCGGCAGGTGCGGCAAGTGCGGTTTTGCCGCACCTGCCGCAAGTCCCCCTATACTTTCTATGGGGATTACCGCAACCGCGCCGCAGATGCGGTTTTTAAATAAAATAAAATAATTTTAATACAAATAAATTTTCATAAAATAACAAATAATAAATACATTTAATAATAATAAAAATAGTAAAAAAACAAAACAAAATAAATAATAAAATAAAAAATTCCTATCTACTATATTGGATTATTATTTGAAAATCTAAAAAAAAATAAAAATATTCTAGACACCCGATGCATTTGCATCGGGCTCACAGCTAGTATAAAAATATATACCCATAGAAAAAAGTCTAAAAATCAATTTTAGACATAAAAACTCCATTTTCACAAGATGCCATTTTGTGATGACATTAACTTACGAATATTCAATGTGAGGAAATAATATCCTTCTATTAGAACCCATAATTATAAAAAAATACAACATTACAACAGCTTTAAATACACTTAGAAATGTTTGGCCAGTGGCCGAATCTTTGTGATTTGGGCTCTACATGTCACTTTTTTTAAATTAAAATGAAACAACTGAGATGCAATTGAAATGTAGACTTGCAGGTTCAATTTAAAGGGTTGGGGAAAGATATCCTGTGAAACGTTTAAGGATTCCAACTATTTTTCTAAAAAAAAATTCTCCTCACTTCAGGGGCTCAAAACGAATTGGCCAAGTAACTATATCATAAATAAAATGTTCATTTTTAGTACTTTACGGGCCGAAGTCTGGTAGCCATGGATGCCACCAAACACTGGGTTTCCACTTTTATGATGCTTTGCCTTGCCTTTACTGGAGCTAACTTCAGTTGTTGCTTGTTTCTGGATTTTTCTGTCTTAAATATCTGAAATGTATGCTCGATTGGTGATTGAGTTGGCCATTAAAGAATATTCCAATTCTTTGTCATCAAAATACATGCTATTTCATTAAGTTTTTGTTCATAGTTCATCTGTACTGCGAAGTGCTGTTTAATCAACCTAGCATTATTTGGTTGAATCTGAGCACAAGTTATAGCTCTGTACACTTCATAATTCATTCATCTGCTTCAGTCACATCATCAATGAACGCTGGTGACCCAGTGTCACTGGCATCCATGTGTAACACTTGCAAGTGGACCCACTGGGCCATGGTACTGGAGGGGCATAACTAAGTGGTTACTTCATCTTCACTAGAGCCTCTGATGGGGAGGTTAGGCATGGGCTGGTAGGTAACCGCCAGTTGCCACTCCAGGGGATCTCGGTACTCAGACAGTTGAATCCAAGGGAGACGGGGATGCAGGCAGGTACACTCTCTTGTGACAGTAGGTGCAGTCTGGATGGCTGGTAGAGCAGGTGCTGCAAGTATGGCAGCAGTCCTAGTGCAGGGCTGATTCAGGATGGTGTAATAAGGTACAGTGGATATGGCAGCAGGGCTAGTTCAGACTGATGCAGGCTGGTGCAGTGGATACAGCTGGAAGGCTGAGTAAGACTGTTGCTTGCTGGTACAGTAGCATTAGGAAAAAGCAGAGGGAATGGGGACCTGTCAAATAGCAACATTACTCAAAGCATAGACCACATTGCTCAGGCATCTCCCACAGGGAGAAGAAGCCTTAAATACTCTGTGTTAAGTACTAAGTGCTCAGCCTAAGAAGAACTTCTAGGTAGGGCACACCGACCCTTTAACAAAAGAGGGTGTGTAACACATGCAATCTTAGCATGCTCTCGGGAGACCTGTGTGATGTGTGCAGGTCCCTGGTGTCAGAAGCAGGAGATGTTATTCAGGCAGATGCTGTGGGACTGCCAGAGGGGTGGGTATGGTGGTCTCCCTGCAGTGGAGATGCCAACGCAGTGGTGGCAGGTACTACACCATATATGCACATACCATTGTGGCGCCCCGCAACGAGTGCGTCACAAGAGGGTATTGCAGCCATAAATGCAGCCGCAATATTCTCTGACTCAGCAATGATCCGGTTAACATAGAAATCCAACCCAACATGCAACACCTAGAACAGAGGACCAATCATAGGTCCTAGGGGGTGGAGTGTTAGGGTAGTGAAGTAGAACACACATAATCTAGATCAGAAGGAGTCTGGAATCTAGAGCAGAGCCTAGAACACAGAACTTGGAGAGGAGCGGGGGCTCCGCACCCCGTGCGGGCCCCTGGGCCGTCACCGGTCGGGTGTCAGCACCTGAGGCCTTAACCACCGGGATTGGGCATTATCTACACGGGTTCCCAAAAGACTCCCGTGCCCACAACTTACAGCCGGTTCACTGGTACCGAAGCTGGCAGCAGTTCACCTCTGCTACGCGAACCAGAAGCGTGGAGGAGCAGCTCTACAGGAGCACCCCACCACCAGCCAGTTTCCAGTCGTCTAACCAGCGGTGTACCCACTGAGGGATCCAAGGCTCCCCAAAACATCCAGAACGTACATCATGGATAGGGCATTGAAGCAGCCTCCCCGTACCCGACCTGGTATTCCTGGGCGACACTGGCAACTAAGTAGGTAGAATGGAGGAACACTGCGGATCTCTGAGGGACACCATCACTGCTGAGTCCACCTGGTCTACTACTCAACCACTGTATGCCATGTATTGCCTGCTGGTTACAGTAAAGACCCGTTGCAGAGACTTTCTGTGTCCGTGCTTCCTTATGAACTGTCCGTCCGCACAAAAAGGTAACCGCAGCTGCCGCACAACATCTTGAGCAGCTCCAGCCTCCGGGGATCACCGCTCAGCCTGTGGGGAGCGTAACATCTAGCTGCTATCCATCCCCCGGGGGCTCCGCAGCGTCGGTAGCCCTTACCTAATCTACTCATAGGTGGCGTCACGAATAAATTAAAACCCCTTTAATCTGTTCCACCAAGACGTCTTCACTTTTGATCTGCACTACACCGGGCCCCACTACCGGCAGGCGCGGCCCACCCGTGACAAGGAGGAAGGAAGCATCGCCTGTCTAAACCGGAGTCCCGGCCACGGTGAGTCAGAAAATGGCGTCACGAACAGGATACGAGCAGGCTCGTTACCCAACGGGTATAATGTGCTTAAACTGGACTTTATTGTCTACAATTTGGACTTTGTTCGTCCCTAAAAGAACTTTCCCGCCTTTTCACCATTGGGTCAAGATGGCGCCCAAGATGGCGTTCCCGCCACAAGAAGCCGCCACGTGCAAGCCCAGGAGTGAGTCAACCCCCCCTCATCGTGGGAGGGCTAAAGACAAAAGGCGCCAAACTCTTTGTCCGCCCTGATTGCTCGAATCAACCATGGGGGCGGACCCCAAAGACTTTTCCCACGATTGGACTACAAAAGCCCACAGGAAATGGGAGTGTCAGACAGACTTCTTCACCAGCTCTACCAGAACGTTTACCGGTTGAACGGGTGTGGTTTCCCTCCATGAAAAGAATGGCTTGCACGAGACTCCAAGACCTGATGCGGGAGGTCGAGGCGGAGGCCAGAGCAGCCATAGGCCAACCGGGTCCGGATCCTGCCCTTACCATAGACGGCAGCCCCGACTTCTGGCTAGAGGCTCTACAAGACCTCCGGGTGCGACTACTTGAGACAGTAGAATGGACGATTCGCAGCTGGAGCGCGACCCTAGGCAGAAGACTACACCATGCGATGCAGCAGAGCCGACCGGGTACAGCTTCTCCAAGCCCAGATGACATCGCCAGTTTTTCAACAGCCTCACCGTCGCCAACCACCTGTCCTGCTTCGTCACCGGAGCCCATAGACTGTATCATTCCCGTGAGGACCACAGCTCGACCCGTTCCAGCGGATGAAACCACAGCCGACCCCGTTCCAGAGCCGGAGCTTCCAATACGCTCCCACGAAGAAGCTGACACCTACCTGGTTCCACCCGCGGAACCCGCGACTAGTTTCCACACTACCGAGACTGTCGCCTGTTTCTCCCCTGAACCGGAGGCCTCCTCTGCAAATACCGAGGCCTACCTGGTGACCGGGATCGAAACACCACTTCCCGCTGCTACAGAAGAAGAGGCAGGCAGCCTGGAAGTCCTGCACAACGACCCCGAGGAGAACTTTGCAGCACAGCCACCCACCGATCCAGAGGATTCCATCCCATCGTCTTCGTCAGCCGAGCAGCCCAACGTAGTCATCGAAGGAGAGGTCGAGGAGGATGACGAGGAGACCTACAGTCCAGCTGAGGATCTCTACACCGGGTTCGCCTGGGGAGACACAAGGAACTCATCTGCCGGGCGATCAGCTCGGGTGCACTGGTCGGGTGCCGCCGCAACAGTATCTTCTCCGGTTCCGTTGAACCGGGCTCCACTCCAGACTGCCCACCAAGCTCAAGCAGTTCAACAACCAGCACGCCGTAGTGACTTGATCCACACGCCGCATCACTCCGACGAAGAGGTACGTCGTATCCGGAGAGACGAGTGGCACACTCGACTGCAAGCCAACATGCAGGCTCGTGCTGAGGCCCGCCGCCAATCTCCATTACCTGAACAATTCCGTAAAACCGGGCGGGTAAGCACCTTTAACTTATCCACCGGGTGGGGATTCGTAAGGGAGGAGGGTGTGAGTACTGAAGTATTTGTGGGGCGTCGTGATGTGGAATCGCATCTACCGCGAGGTCATCCTAACCGAGACTTGTATAGAGGGGACATTGTAACCTATGAGCGACATGTATGCTGTGACGGGTGGTTCGCTATACGAGTCCGGAACACTGCCCTCCATAAGTGACTTGTGTTGTTTGAACTTTTCTGCTAAAGAGACTTCTTCCTGTTTGCACCGTAACACCGCGACTTGGCGGCTACAGCCTGAACTTTTATTCTAAGGACAGCCGACCGCCCGCCGGGTCCGCGCAATGTGTTAACCTGTTTATTCACCTTTTCACTTTTATGCATATATGACTTGTCATTAATAAAAGTGTTTATTACCTGTTGTAAAATATAAAAACTTCTGTAATGTGAGTAGTGTGATGCTTGGGGACAAGCGTATTCAACCAAGGGGGAGTGTGGCGCCCCGCAACGAGTGCGTCACAAGAGGGTATTGCAGCCATAAATGCAGCCGCAATATTCTCTGACTCAGCAATGATCCGGTTAACATAGAAATCCAACCCAACATGCAACACCTAGAACAGAGGACCAATCATAGGTCCTAGGGGGTGGAGTGTTAGGGTAGTGAAGTAGAACACACATAATCTAGATCAGAAGGAGTCTGGAATCTAGAGCAGAGCCTAGAACACAGAACTTGGAGAGGAGCGGGGGCTCCGCACCCCGTGCGGGCCCCTGGGCCGTCACCGGTCGGGTGTCAGCACCTGAGGCCTTAACCACCGGGATTGGGCATTATCTACACGGGTTCCCAAAAGACTCCCGTGCCCACAACTTACAGCCGGTTCACTGGTACCGAAGCTGGCAGCAGTTCACCTCTGCTACGCGAACCAGAAGCGTGGAGGAGCAGCTCTACAGGAGCACCCCACCACCAGCCAGTTTCCAGTCGTCTAACCAGCGGTGTACCCACTGAGGGATCCAAGGCTCCCCAAAACATCCAGAACGTACATCATGGATAGGGCATTGAAGCAGCCTCCCCGTACCCGACCTGGTATTCCTGGGCGACACTGGCAACTAAGTAGGTAGAATGGAGAAACACTGCGGATCTCTGAGGGACACCATCACTGCTGAGTCCACCTGGTCTACTACTCAACCACTGTATGCCATGTATTGCCTGCTGGTTACAGTAAAGACCCGTTGCAGAGACTTTCTGTGTCCGTGCTTCCTTATGAACTGTCCGTCCGCACAAAAAGGTAACCGCAGCTGCCGCACAACATCTTGAGCAGCTCCAGCCTCCGGGGATCACCGCTCAGCCTGTGGGGAGCGTAACATCTAGCTGCTATCCATCCCCCGGGGGCTCCGCAGCGTCGGTAGCCCTTACCGAATCTACTCATAGGTGGCGTCACGAATAAATTAAAACCCCTTTAATCTGTTCCACCAAGATGTCTTCACTTTTGATCTGCACTACACCGGGCCCCACTACCGGCAGGCGCGGCCCACCCGTGACAAGGAGGAAGGAAGCATCGCCTGTCTAAACCGGAGTCCCGGCCACGGTGAGTCACCATCACACGACCTCCACCATATTTTACAGAGGATGTGATGTGCTTTTGATCATGAGCCATTCAAAGCCTTCTCCATACTTTCTTCTTCCTATCATTTTGGTACAGGTGGTTCTTAGTTTCATCTGTAAAAAATGCTTTTCCAGGACTGGGCTAGCTTATTTAGGTATATATAACACTCTGCATTTGAATACCGCAATTTTCGTGACATAGACGCTGGACAGGGATTTGCACGCTCAACAGCTCAAAAGCTCATAAACAGAATTGGAAGAAAATGAGCTGCAACTCACTGGTCTATATCGTCCTCTTTATTGTGTAGATAACTGGTACATAAGTGCAGAGAAGAGGTGATATATCCATGGACTATGGAGCCGTTTTGTGCCTCAGCGCTTCTACAGGTCCTAATTGGAAATTTCACAAATAAATACTCCTTAGTTTTTTGATAGAATACACCTTCAATAAGACCTTCCTCTAATAGTTTTTTTTTTAAATTTTTGTTTGTAGAAGGTGGTAGGGTCCTTATTAAGGGGTATATAAGTATCAAGATCTTGTAGCAAGGTGTTATTTTCTCTATAATAGAGTGCTGCATCTAGTACTACAAATCCCCCCTATGTCAGCTTCTCTGATGATTAGATCTTTGATTTTAATTTCTCTAGAGTGTTATTCTCATTTTTGTTGATATTTTTTCTCATATTATCTGTACTTCTATCAGTGCAATTAGATATTTTTCCACTAACTCCTGAAATGTATCTAGAATTTTGGGACGAGATTGCACTACATAGAAGAACGGATTATGCGTTTTAAAAACACCCTCAGGGAAAGTACTGTATCATCCATTTTCAATTTGGATTCTATATGTCGCAGTTCTACCACTTGTAACAGATTTGGAAAAGGGGGAATTTTTTTATGTTATCAGGGTATACATGAGACATAGTAGTTGGATCAATGTCACTATTGTTTAAGTCATTAAAATTGCACTTTAATGTAAGATTGTGCACCATCTTATTAACATCTAACAATATCCTAAAAATGACAATTTTTTTCATAGATCTATAAAATTCAAGAATGCGCACATAGGGTGATATCTTCTTTGAAGAAGGACAAATAAGTTTATACAAAGAGGCTGCTAAGCCTGATGTAGTTGTGAAAACCCACAACTGGTAATGATCGCTCAGATACAAATAGCTGCTGCAGGACCATACTTTCCACAGATCCCTGTGGTATAATCTGCTCCCAGGACACAGTACCTCGAGGTCTGCGCTGCCACTTCAGAAAGGAACAAAAGAAGCCAGTACAAGGGAATGTCTGGATCAACGATTCTTCTTTATTATCCTACGCGTTTCAGAGTTATCTCCCAACTCCTTCATCAGGGAATGACATTCCCTGATGAAGGAGTTGGGAGATAACTCTGAAACGCGTAGGATAATAAAGAAGAATCGTTGATCCAGACATTCCCTTGTACTGGCTTCTTTTGTTCCTTTCTGAAGTGGCAGCGCAGACCTCGAAATTTTTTTCATAGGACAAAAA
Organism: Allobates femoralis; assembly: GCA_033576535.1. Lineage (NCBI taxonomy): Eukaryota > Metazoa > Chordata > Amphibia > Anura > Aromobatidae > Allobates > Allobates femoralis. The sequence goes on from JARQOC010000005.1 coordinate 230,517,744, forward strand.
CCTAGTCCTTTAGAAGGGATCTTTGTTTGTTCTGCTGACAATATAAAACTCGATAGATTCCAGACTGGATACGTTAGAAATTTTTCTTTTTTTTGGTCTGGCAGAACAGGTATCTTGGTTCTTCTTTGTCTCCTCCCCACCCGCCTCCTGCGAAGTCTCTCCAATGTCTGAACCTGACAAATCTTCCTCCTGGGAATCTGATGTTTCCCACATGGTAATTGCAGAGGAGTCAAGTGAAGTTTCTGTGTCAGTACCTGAAAAAGTTACATTTTTTGCTTTCTGTTTTAATTTGTTTTGTTGCTTAGGCAGTTGTTAATCTTTCGGGGGTCTGGGGAAACAATTATCCTTGATTTTCCAATTATAAATGTTACCAGGCTGGTAATCACTGAGATTTTTCAGAAAGTTTTATTTCCAGGGTGTCCTGTCTCTTATTTATACTTCTAATTGGATTTTTATAATCCTTTTTATCTTTTATACTGTTTTAATGATTTTTCTTTAATGGTGATGTCTCCTTTCACCTTCTCCAATTCAGACTCCTCATGTTTAATAATAAGTCTTATTAAATTATTTGAGCAGGTAGACAACACATTGTCCCAATCTTTTTTCAATGTCTTTGGATAGGTAGAGAAAGTTGGATTCTTGTTCATTCTTGAAGCCCTGGGAATCATTCACATCGAGAACCAATCATTATATGTGTAACAAAGAAATCAGCTCACCTTTTTGGCTTCCTTGGAAGGTAGGATCTACACCGTTGCAGGGAAGTGCCCGATCCCAGCAGTAAGCCCCCATCAGAAAAGGAAGAAAATCCTCCAGTGAACTCATGGAAACAGGTACATATAAAAACAGTCCTTTATTATTTCATGATTAAAACTTCATGGCAAAGGCAGTGGATACCCCAGTATGTCGGAGGACATCCCACACATTTCGAGTCTGTTGAGTCTTAGTCATGGATACATGTACCATGTGACACTACACGTTTAAACTTAGTGATCGGAAATGGGGAGGGAATGCATGTTCTAATCATGCATCATTAATTACAAAGTACATTACGCCGCCCAATATCCAGCCATCCAAGCTAGTACAGATAATTAAAAACATGTAAACTGGATTAAAATTAGGACATCAATGCTTACCAGACTAGTGAGGCGTGCAAATACAGCAGATAAACTGAGTTGAAGCACAAAAATTGTGATAAGGGTTTTATGCATATAGTGATTAAATATTAAATTATTTATATTATCAAATTTTCTATTTTACATTTAGTTTATAATATAATCCTAAAATTCATAGAATTGATGTATGAGACATTTATGATGATTTTCATATATAGAAAAATAAATAATAAAAAGATAGAATACCACAATTCTAGGTTCACTAATTGTACTGCGTAACTAAATCTTGTCTGAACTTTAGACATGTCGGGACTCAGGTATACAGCTTAAAAATCCAATAAGGTTCTCTGTTGAGAACTTTTCTTTGGAATTTCCACCTTGCAAGGATTTTTTTTTACTTCTTCAATACCTTGGAATCTGAAACTCTTTAAATCTGTTATGACAGCTGATAAAATGTTATACTGACATACTGGGATATCCACTGCCTGCGCCATGAAATTTTAATCATGAAATAATAAAGGACTGTTTTTATATAATCCTGTTTCCCTGAGTTCGCTGGAAGATTTTCTTCCTTTTCTACTGCACGCTTACTGCCGGGACCGGGCGGCTCCGTGCAACAGTGTGGACCTTACTCTCCAGGGAAGCTGTAGAGGTGAGCTGATTCCTTTATTGCACATAACTATGTATCATGACCAAAAGAGTCTTATATCCTTTATTCTATTGTTTCTTTTAAACATGTTTTTTTCTTATTGCTTACTTTTTTATGTTTTTGAAGATATCACTGAAATGTTAAGTGAGAAGCTGCAGCTACATCGCCTCCTACAAATATTTTTTTGCTGCTTTACACTTTGGTAAAGTAGTAGGCTGGCTTCACACCACGGCGCAGTCCGGCCCGGGGCTGTCAGGCATGAACCTGACAGCCCTGGACCGGATCAGCACACAGAACCGGAGGGCCAAATGTGCCCTCCGGTCCTGTGTGCAGCCGGATGGCTGTAATTGCAGCCGCAGCTGCTGATTTTTCAAGATCGCGGCTGGCATGGAGCTAGCCGCGGTCCTGAAACAACAGCGCCGTGCAGCCGCCAGAATACAGTTCCCGGATTCGCCCGGACCAGGGCAATCCAGCCCTGTAGGCTCCCATGTTAGGGAGAACTGGATTGCCCCGGATCCGGGAGAATCCGGGACAATCCAGGCAAATCCGGACAAATCCGGGATCTGGCTTTTTGGGGTGATTTTTCTCCCTTGACACAAAAACGTTGCAACCAAAGTTTTTGTGTCTGGTGAGAATAATCCAAACTGTCCCGGATTCCACTGCAGAGATGAAACCGGATGGCAGAGAGCTGCCATAGGGGTCCATCTGGCCCCGTAGGCTACTATGGGGCAAAAAAACGGTTCGGGGCTGTCTGGTTTACACCGGACAGCCCCGAACCGGACCTTGCCGTGGTGTGAAGCCAGGAAAGTGATGGAGGCAGATTTTGAACTATTTTAGAAAATCTGTGAGGATAAAACTAATTAGTTGCTGGAAAACTGATGACACATTTCCTCAATAAGACATATTTACAAAGTTACCTTAATACCCACATACTTCTGATTTATGAGATAAAAAGAATGTATATATATAACATATACATTCCCCGAAAGTAAGACACTCTCGTATGTTACTTTTTGCTCCAAAAAAATGTACTGTCTTATTTTCATTCATCCCCATGCAAGCCGCAATATTCCTATGCAGCCCCCAGTATCCCCAAAATCCCCTTGCAGCCTCCAATATTCCCATACAATATTACCACCCCCCATCTTATATATATGCAGGTACAAACCAATGTACTAGAAAATCCTGCTTCTATTGTTCTAAGACAATTTTTACTATCAAAGTCAGGAGTCATAAAAAACATTTCTAACCAACCACGAATCTTGTTAAAAATATGCTCTGAGAATGTGTAAAAGTTTTTTTTACATTATCTATGAAAGCCAGCTCTTAAATACAGCAGTTTATAGAATTATAAATATTTTTTCTTAATTAGAATCTTACTTTTATAAGACAAGGTCAAAAATTGATTTATTTCAAATTGAAGACAACCACAAACCGAACTTAACAAATTAAAAAATAATGTAAAAAAAAACTCCAAGATATTGGCAAGCCAAGGTTTAAACTATCTCTCCATATGCGTGGAAAACAATTGCATGCACGATATCAAAAATGTGTTAAATCAACTAACATTGATATAACTTCAAGCAATTAGGAGCATGCTGATAATGATATGAGTCTTCAGCTGTAAATAATTACGTTGCCTCAAGGCTATACTTTAATTCTTGGCTTGCTGTATCTATAAACAATAATCAAACTGCAAAACCAGTTGTGTTGTTTTTGTTCACAGTTTGTGAAATGATTTCAGTGCCCTGTAGTGATGCTGATGGCTATTTTGACCTTCGAGTCTGAGGCCTGTAAGGTTAGGTGCTAATATGTACTTTCATCGATCTAAGTTGGTACGCTCAGCATGTCCTCCTGCCCGTTATAAATAAGTACAAAAGCTGCTATGCTTAGTCAGTATGCGTCGTGAAAAAAAGGGCTTGCTGCTGAGACTCAATAAATGAGACATTAGGAGCAAATGTTATAATTGTTGCTACCCACATCTTGTTAATGAGTAATGTACAGTTAGGCGCCATGCAATTGAAGCTGAAATGCTTATACAATTATTCTTGTGTTGCAACTAACATTTTACCATAATGAAGTATCATAATTGAAGCCATTAAAACAGGGTTAAGATTTGTTTAATTATAAACAAGAAAATGTAAAATGAGAAGTCACTTTAAGATGCATATAATGGAAGATGGGGAGAGCATATGTCTGGTTTTGCTGGATCAAATTATAATTTTTATTAACTTCTTGTGCAATATGAAGGAAAATAATCAATGTGTGTAGCTGATGAATGTGACTGCTCTCTGTGATGGAGTGAATTGTGCATCATTAAAGCCACAGGATTTCTCAGGCTGGTAAGAATATTGGATAAATGGCTAACATTTCAGGTTGTAGTCCTCCTTGGTCTAGATCTGTGGATGGATTTCAGTGTGTCACCCAATGAAGTAAATAATGAAAAAATATTATTACACCATTCATAAAAAAAATCTAATTAATTTACAGGTGGATATTCACGGGCCTTGTAATCACCAAGATAGGTTGTTCTGCTAGTATATGCAATAGCAATCAGTGAATTGATTTGCAAAGGATCAAATTTGAGTCAAACTCCCTGCAATATGTGGTTTCATGTAAATTAAAATATTTTGAGATTTAATTCTTAGTTAACAAAAATAACTTGCCCAGCACCATTTCCCACACTGCTTTTGTCGAGCCCCACGTACTGGGGTACTCGGGTATCAGGCTTGGTGCGTGCTGTCGCGGGGGATGTCACGGGTGGCAGCGCCTGAGCCTGTAGCCTGGGTGACACTTCAATAAGGGGTGTATGTACAGGGAATAAGAGTTTGTCATGTGACACCACCTGTAGCACCTGGTGAAGGGTCACCAGCACCGCCACAGTCCTCTAGAGGTCGATGATAATGCAGCTGAGGTGGCAAAGCTCCCTACTGGTGGAGCTGGGCCTCCGCGGCAGCATAGTGTAAAGGGGAAGCTTGGAATGGAACTTTAGGTCAGGATAGGGAGTGATGGAGTAGTCTATAAGGGGCATCGGGAGCAGAGAAGAATGACGCACACACACTGTAGAAGTCTCTTTTACCCTTTATTGGTGGTATGAGCAGGTAAAGATGTCCAGGGCACTGTTGAGTGACCAGCTGCACAGTGAGCTTCCACAGTAAGTGGGTATAAGGCCTCCTCAGTCTCTCTACTGTTCCTTGAGCCCTGTCCGCTTGCAGCCAGACTGGCCTCCTCCCCTCTTGGGTCCTCTCTCCTCCTGCGCGGTCCATGGGTTACCCTCTCTGATCACTGCTGTGTGTTCCCACACTACGGTGTCTGGCTCCCTCTCTTCCCTCTCTTTGGGTACGCAGGGGGACCGGGTGACTGAAGTCTCCATGGTGTGATGGGGATTTCTGTAGTCTTGAAGTAATCCTACAGGTGCGGATCCCCGAAGTCCTGTACGTCTCTGGGCAAGCCTTCACCAGTTCCTCACTCCCTTGGCTCTGCTCCTTGCCTTCTGTCCCCACTCCTAGTCTTGCTGGATGGCAGAAGGGCCACTCCGGGTCACTGGTTCGGGCCCAACCGTGGCACCGATCACCAGGACGTCTTCGCAGCTCTCCTAGCGTCTGCACACTCTGACTAACTCATCCCCCAGCAGCAGTATTTATAGGGGATCTCACCTAAAGTCAGTGAGTATAGCTCCCCCTACTATGCTGGGATGGAAGGTGTTACATGTAGTAGGTACCTGCTGTGGAAACCCAGTTGTGCATTAGGAAAGTCTGTGGCTACCTGTGTGAGCAGGGTGCCACACTTTATCAACAGACAAAAGGAAAAAGGCATTTTACAATACCAGGCAGGCTTCCCCATAATGGCCTGCAGCAATGACATCCAGTGAATTATCATACCCTTTATTGGGGTGTAAGTACCTGGGCCATCACATTTCAGCAGTTCCCAATGAAGCACAGTTTGCCCTGCAGTTTTTTTTTTTCCATAAACAAGGGTACAGGGTAAGTCTTTCTCTCCAGTTGATTGTTAGCTCTTTTAGTAAGCAGGGTCCTCTCTTTCTCACTTCTGTTGTATATAAACTATTATGGTAATCTGGGTCCTCTTTCCTCTTGAGTATTTGCTCTTATGATAAGCAGGGTCCTCTCTTTCTCACTTCTGTAGAGTTTAAGCTTTTATGGTAATCTGGATCCTCTCTCCTGTAGAGTGTAAGCTCTTATGGTCAATGGTGTCTTCTCTTATTCACCTGTAAAATGTAAGCTCTTAAGGCCCCGTTACACAGCACAACATCGTTAACAACATCGCTGATACGTCATGGGTTTGGAGGCATACCAGCGACGTCGTTTCGACCTCGTTGCGTGTGACTCTGGCAAGTTGCTACAATAAATCGTTGGATCGGAGATGACAGGTTTACCAACATGTTGTAAAACCTGATGATATCAACTCAAACAACCTGCTGGATCGTTCTGTGTGACACCGCGATAACAATGTTGTGGACGACTTCGCCCATTCACAGCAATGAGTAGGGATCGTTCGCTAGGTTTGCAAATGATACCTGTTCACAACATTGTTGGTGAGTTGACCACAATATCTAGACGTGTGACATCTCACCAGCAATGTTGAAATGATACAAAAAACGACTGTGCGCCCCCGAGATCATTGCCGACATTGCATCATTGTTGTGCCGTGTAACGGAGCCTTTATTGTCAGTGAGGTTCTTTCTGTCCTCTCATTCACTTAATTTTATTTATTTTACTCACTTATATAGCACCATTAATTGCACAGTGATCATCACTGTCTCCATAGGGTTCACAATCTAAATTCCCCATTAATATGTCTTTGGAATATGACAGGAAACGAAGCACCTGGAGGAAACCCATGCAAACATGAGGAGAACATACAAACTCCATGCCGATTTTGTCCTTGGTGGGATTAAATCCGAGGACCACAACGCTTCAAGACTGCAGTGCTAATCACAGTGTAACTACAAACTTCCCAGCATTGAAACTCGTTCATATTTATTCACCGGCAATCGAATTTTGGGAGAAAATTCAGTGAAGTCAGCGAATTAGAATTTCAAAAGATTCACTCATCTCTAATACTAAATATATACTGAAAAAAAATATTTTTAAATGTTTTTATTTCCGAATTTCATATTTTTTATTCAATTAATACAAAACTTAGTGATAAAATGAAAGCAAAAATCAATTATTGAGGGTTTTCACATCTTAAAGGGGTTTTCTCATGACAGAAAAAGCTTAGTGATCCTCCCATGTAAATTAATTAAATGTTCATCTATTTTTTAATTCTAAAATTTTGAGGAATGTTTAATTTCTTTTAGTGTTACCAGGTCCCAGAAAGAGCAGTAATTCTGTAAGCTTTGTGGTTTGATATCACAGAACTTCTTTTCCCTTTCTGTCTCTGTATAAGATGCTTGAGGGGCAATGTTGTTTGTCTAAGTTCATTAGCTAAGCGGGTTCTCTTCTGTGATAGGCTAGGGTCACACTTGCATGCATTTTTTAAGGTGCTTTTTTTCAGCCTGCGTTTTTGGGCTGCATTTTTGCTGTTAGGTGTGGCGCAGCCTTAAAAAACGCATGCAAAAACGCATGCAGAAATGCATGGTACCATTTAGTGCCTTGCAAAAATGCATGCGTTTCCCATAGGGCTTTATGTTAAAAAAACGCATGCGTTTTTGAAAAAGCACCAAAAAATGCTTCATGCTGCATTTTTTAGTGCTGAGCCAAAAAAGCATCCAAAATACGCATGGCACTTTAGACATGTGTTTTTGGCATTGGGGCATGCATTTTTTGCATAGGAGTCTAAGGATGCATTTTTCCATGCATTTTTCACAGAAGACAAGTGTGAAAACTGCATGGAAAAACTGCAAGTGTAACCCTAGCCATAGATGATTTGAAGAAATCTAGATGTGGGGAATAGAGCACACAATAGGATGATACTCCAAAGAGGGAGCGTGGGTAAGGCTGCCTTCACACTTGCGTTCTCCGCCGCTGCGTATTGCGGGGGGGAAGCGGAAGCCGAGCACAGACACCGCACATCCCTATGTCTAACATGGGGACGCACGGTGTCTGCGTTCAGGTGCATATGGCTGTGCGCACCCATTGCCCGCCATGTGTAATTTGTACGCCTGTGGATACTTGTGTACAAATCACAAATTCTCGTCCGCACCATGAACGTGACATGTTGCTTTCATGGTGCGGACGAGAATGTGTGATTTGTACGCAAGCATCCGCATGTGTACAAATCACATGGAAGTCGATCAGTGTGCACGCCCATTTGCAGCCGAGCGCATCACAGTGCGTCCCATGTTAAACATAGGGATGGGCGGTGCTTGCGCTAGACTTGCTTTCGCCATCCGCAAGACACTGCAGAGGTGACCGCAAGTCTGAAGGCAGCCTAAGTGCTTGATTAATACTCACCTGGTTGAGTTGTGACATGCATAACTCCTATGTAGTCATGCAGAAAAACAGCTGCTGCTATCCCATGGATGAATCCTCCAGGAAGTATTGCAATATGTGGCAAGGACCTCCAAGACAACACACAAATGGTTTAATTTACATAGGTTAAATATCATAAGAGGTTTTATTAAGCATCGTTTATCCTGGCATTGCATGTGATACATGATTAGAACATCACATATATCCATCAGGCCGATTGAATCAATTTACCTTGAATCTCCAAACCCTATGGAAGCCGTGAAAGAAAAAGAAATATATTGGATATACAAAATCAGCACCCTTAAATTCTATGGGCTGAATTAAATTATGAAGATTTTGTTTTAATTATTTTACTTTATTCATATATACACAAAATTTGTATGACTATACAGTAACACCATAGGGTCTTAAATTTCTTATATTTTTGCCTTTCTGATTGTTATATTAATATGTTTATATCAAAAGTCACTTTTTTTAACTCCATATATCCAAATATGTTCCAACCTAAGTAATTGATATATACATAGTTTGGTGTCCAATTTATGTATTCGTGAAAGCTCTTCTTTTATTTATCTTTGATTTTAATCTATTTTTTGCTTAGTTTTCTTATTTATTTACATGATTAAAGGAAACCATCAGCTAGTTTATTCCCCCAAACCTATCACTACCTGTCCCTGCAGCTTCCTAGTACATCCCTAACATCCCTGTCTGACCTAAATGTGTAGTATAATGGTTGAAAAAACGCTTTTATAAGGCTAAGGTCAGACTACCGTTTTAAGCAGATGTCACTGATATCCGCTGAAAACGTAATCATTTTTCCAACAGCGCATATGCGCTAGTCAGCTGCTCAACGCTGTCCCTGGATACCTGATGTTGATCGTGGTAACCGGCCACACATCAAGCAGAATAGCATCCACTAGCAGAGCGGACAGAGAAACACTATTCAGCGTGATGTGTGGCCGGTAGTGATGGGCGAATCCTAAATTACTCGGAATCGCTTGACTCTAGCGAGTCCGAGCACAGGACTCGCTACTCGTTGCGAGTCTAGCGAGTCCAATGTTAATGAATGAGGAAGCGAGTAATAGCGAGTAGTGTGAGATTTACAAATCGCAGATGTGTCTCGGAAGCTTAAGCCTGAAGCAATCCTAGTTTTGCCATTGATTTGCATTGGACTCGTTTACTTTGCAAGTAATCGCTGGGAAACTCGCACAGATAAGAGTCCTGTCTGCTCTGTGTGCTGGCTGCCGCAGCTCCAGGGTCCTAGAGCCCGCCTGCTGCCTGATGTAGCAGAGCTGAGATTGTTCTCAGTCTGCTCATTCCCTGTGCATAGAGATCTATATCTATGCACAGGGATGAGCAGAGAGGACATCGCGTTTTGGACTGCGTCGGACGGAAGAGGATTTTTTTAATTAAAGATGGAGTCCCTAATGGCTTTTTTTTTTATTTCTAATAAAAAATTTTCTCTGTGTTGTGTTTTTTTTAAAACAATTTAATAGAAATTCATGGCGGTCATGTCTAATATTGGCGTGACCGCCATAAATTTCGGGCTTAGGGCCAGCTGATAATACAAAGCTGGCCCTAACCTCTTTATTACCCAGCGTGCCACCGCCACCAGGGCCGCTGGAAGAGCGGGGTTCAGCGCCAGAGGATGGCGCTTCAATGAACGCGCCATCTCCTGGGGCGGCTGCGGGCTGCAATTTGCAGCGGGGGGTGCCCAGAAAGCTTGGGCATCCCTGCGCTGCGGATTCCAGCCCCCAGCTGCTTAGCTGTACCTGGCTAGACATAGAAATTGCACGGAGCCCCACGCATTTTTTTTAAATTATTTCATGAAATTGTGAGATTCTGACTCTGACTCTGAGACTCTGACTCTGACTCTGAGACTCTGACTCTGAGACTCTGACTCTGAGACTCTGACTCTGACTCTGAGACTCTGACTCTGAGACTCTGACTCTAAGACTCTGACTCTCAGACTCTGACTCTCAGACTCTGACTCTGACTCTGAGACTCTGAGACTCTGACTCTGAGACTCTGACTCTGAGACTCTGACTCTGAGACTCTGACTCTGACTCTGAGACTCTGACTCTGAGACTCTGAGACTCTGACTCTGACTCTGAGACTCTGACTCTGAGACTCTGACTCTGACTCTGAGACTCTGACTCTGAGACTCTGAGACTCTGACTCTGAGACTCTGACTCTGAGACTCTGACTCTGAGACTCTGACTCTGACTCTGAGACTCTGAGACTCTGACTCTGAAATTCATGAAATAATAAAAAAAAAAATGCATGGGGCTCTGCGCAATTTCTATGTCTAGCCAGGTACAGCTAAGCAGCTGGGGGCTGGAATCCGCAGCGCAGGGATGCCCAAGCTTTCTGGGCACCCCCTGCTGCAAATTGCAGCCCGCAGCCGCCCCAGAAGATGGCGCGTTCATTGAAGCGCCATCCTCTGGCGCTGAACCCCGCTCTTCCAGCGGCCCTGGTGGCGGTAGCACGCTGGGTAATAAAGGGGTTAATACCAGCTTTGTTATACAAGCTGGTATTAAGCCCGAGATTCTTAATGTCAGGCCACGTTTGACCCAGCCACTAAGAATCTCCAATAAAGGGTTAAAAAAACACAACACAGAGAAAAAATTTTATTTGAGATAAAAAAAAAGCCATTAGGGACTCCATCTTTAATTAAAAAAATCCTCTTCCGTCCGACATAGTCCAAAACGCGATGTCCTCTCTGCTACATCCCCAGTGCATAGATATAGATGTCTATGCACAGGGAATGAGCAGACTGAGAACAATCTCAGCTCTGCTACATCATCTCTGTGAGCAGGCAGGCGGGACCCTGGAGCTGCACAGAGAAGACAGCTGGACTCGGCTCGCAAAGAAACAGCAGTTATTTGCGAGTTTCCCTGCTATCACTGGCACAGTAGCCGAGTCTAATGCAAACAATGGCAATCCTAGTTTTGTCAGCGTTTGCCATTGATTTGCATTGGACTCGTGCGAGTAAACGCTGGGAAACTCGCAGAGTACCGAGTCCTGCGAGTCCCTTACTACTCGCCGAGTAACGAGTCCTAGCGAGTAGATTCGCCCATCCCTAGTGGCCGGTTACCACGAGCAACATCGGTTAACCAGGGACAGCGTTGAGCAGCAGCGGCGCTGAACAGCGCATATGCGCTGCTGGAAAAATTACTACGTTTTAGCGGATGTCAGTGACATCCGCTAAAAACTGTAGTCTGACCCCAGCCTAACTTACATACTTCCCACCAGTCATGAGGCATCGTCTAGACGTCTGGGCATTCTCTCCTGGTGCATTTTCCCCCCTCTCTCCATGGTTATCACACTCTGGTGGGTGTGATAACCTAATTTCCATGCTCACTCCCAGTGTTTAAATTCTCTGTGGGCTCCTTCCTAGTATGTTGCTGCGGCACGTCAATTATGGTCCTGTGCAGTGTGGAGGAGTAATTGGGTGTACTTGCCGGCTTCAGAATGCACAATGTGCACACTCTGAAGTTGGCCAGTACACCCAATACACCCCAAGAATGCACAGGACTCGAAATGATGCACCACAGAGTCTTACCAGGAAGCAGCCCACAGATTTCAAGCTCCGGGAGCATGCTTGGAAATTAGATTATTATGCCCACTGGTGCGTGAGAACCATGGAGCAAGGGGTGAAAATAGAGGTGGAGAGAACACCCACACGTCTAGATTATATTATTCAAGGAAAGAGGAATGCGAAGTTGTAGCTCCACCACAATTAGTCACAGGATTCCCAGACAACTGGTGTAAAGGTTGGCTTCCATCTTCAGTAATCAGTAAGAAGGAAAATTCCGGTGCCACTGTGCGGTTCAAAATCTTTTATCAAAAATTGTTCCAAAAACATCACAGATATGTCCCCAAAGAGAGCGCTAGTGGAGTCCCTTTGGGAACACATCTGTGATGTTTTTATAACAATTTTTGAATAAAGGATTTTGAACCACTTAATGGCACTGGAATTTCCTATCTTACGTCTAGATGATGCCTCATAACTGGGGGGGAATATGTAAATTATAAAAAGGTAGTGATAGGTTTGGGTATATTAACTAGCTAACAGGTTACCTTTAAGTATATATGCAGTTTTTATCCCCATTTGTTTTTTTCCCTCACCCCCCTCCTACAGTTTACAGTAAAATGTAAACATCTGTGAAAAAATAGACCATTCTTTTCTATTCTGTCTCACCCACTGGCTAATCCTTTTTTTGAGGTTTTTTTCCACTATTTTTATTTCACATTCTCAGTTTCATTTCACCTTACTGTCCGTTATGGAGGTGTAATAGAAGAAACTCAGTTTTTACTTCCATCTTAAGTCAAGGCAACACACCAACCTAACCGCTCAGTTCATTTTTGCCTATTCTATCCTTCCAATCATAATTTTCACACCACACTCTTTTTTCCCCACAAATAATCTTCATTTGTTGGAATGACTCCCTCTTTAACAAATATTTAATCTTTTTTTAATTTTAACTACCGAAAAATACGATAGGATAGGATGGGGCATGGATAACAGGAGCAGGACCATATATTAGGAGGGGGACCATATATCAGGAGGATGACAATATACCAGGATGGGGGCATGGACACCAGGATGGGGGCGTGGATACCAGGAGGGGGACCATATATTAGGAGAGGGACCATAAATCAGGGGGAGGACCATATACCAGGATGGGGGCATGGAAACCAGGACTGGGACCATATATCAGGATGGAGGCATGGATACCAAGCGGGGGACCATATATCAAGAGGGGGCACATATACCAGAATGGAGACAAATTTACCAGGATAGATAACATATAAACTGATTGTAAGACAGACACTGGCATTATAAGACGGACCTCATTTGACATTAAAAATTATTGTTTTTCTCTTTTCCTTCACCAAATTTGGGGGTGCGTCTTATAATCAGGTGCGTCTTATAAAGCGAAAAATAACTTTTTACTGCACCATTCACTGCACAAATCCCCCTATCTGGCTAATACTTATTGCACTTATTTCAAGTTGAAGCTCAGCTCACTGCACTTTAACCCAAGTCCCAAAATAACTTCTTTTGAGCTCTTCTCACACCTGTTTTACTTCTAATTCTCTACCTATATCAACAAAAGTTCCATGTGATCATACAAAATAATTATGAGCCCAGAGATAGATTAACCCCCTCATCATACGGCCCTATGAGCAAAACTCCATGTCAAGTATAAAAGAAGGAGAAAAAGGAGTTATTTCTTTGCATACAAAGTATGTTTCACTAGTCTTATCGCTTTCTCCAAAATCCTCTTGAGAAAGCGATAAGACTCGTGAAACGTACGTTGAGGGTCCCATCTGGAGGGCTGAACCTTTGCCTAGCACAGCAGCAGTTACACTGCTAGGTATGGCATAATAAAGACAAACCCTGTTCCCTTTCTCTGTATTGGGCAATAATGTTTTTATGATCACTGTATTTGTACATTATGTAATGCAGCCTATATTTGGGAAAGTGTGCAACTAATGAGATTATGTGCAATACTTGGAACTGATTCCTGTTATTTATGCTGTGCTGTTTCTGTACCACCATGTCCAATCATCTACTTTGCACCTGTTTTTAACAGGTTGCACTGTTATAATAAAATTATTCACTTTTGTATGCAAAGAAACAACTCATATTTCTCCGTCTATTATAATTCTCTACCTATGACTTTTTTCCCTATTTTCATCCCCATTTTTTCAATCTTTCCATTAACTCCCCTGTCTGCGCCTCTGATAACTGTTCTTTTTCTGTAACCTATTCATGAATCAATCCTGAATTCTAATCCCATTTCTCTTGTACGCAAATCATTCTACTCCTTTCTTTTCAAAGCTTTTTCCTTTAATCATCTGTTCATATTTAATTATTTCTATGTATAGGGATTATTTTACTTCTTTTGTTGTTTTAGCTCATCTCCCTCGGTGTCTTTTTGGTTTAATGTTCTCTCTCTTCATTATATTATATTTTACTAATTATATGTGTGGTGTTACCTATTTTTCTTTGTAACCATCAGGTCATCTCCTTATGTGGCTACTGCATTAAATATTCTCTTTCTTGTTCCTATTCATGGACCCATTATGGCTTCTAATCCAATTTCTCTTGAACTCCTATCATTTCATTATTTTCTCTTGAACATTTTGTCCTTAAAGGGAGTCTGTCAGGTGATTTTTGTGTACCATACTAACAGTATCTTCCAATAGGGATTGGGTAGCCCTTTAAAAATGTATATCTTTTATTCCTATACATGGCTGCATTATGTTGCAATAACTATTTGAAGTGTCTTGTGTTGACTAATCAATAGTAAATGTCTTATGCATATTCCCCTGCCCACCCCTCTGTGTGGCGTCGGTGATTGGTGCAGACTGTCACTATTCATTTCCAAATGAAAATAAACTCTAAGCTGTGATGTCCCCTCAGCAGCACACTGTTAGTGTAATTGTCTGGCATTATTGTACCAGATCTGGTCAGCATCATGTTGCACAGTGGGAGCTGAAGAAATGAGCAGCATAGCATGAGACACATCACCTCTGTCTGTCTGTAAAGCCATGTCTCATTCCTTTAACACCTGTGTCTGTCTGTAAAGATCCCACTGCTTATCTCTCTCCCTAGTCCCCAAGTAGTGTTTAACATCATGCTAACCAAATGTGATACAAGAATGCCAGACAATTACACTAACAGTGTGCTGCTGAAGGAGCATCACAGCTATGAGATTACTTTCACTTTGAAATTAATATTGTCACTCTGCACCAATCACTGAGGCCACATAGAGAGGTGGGCAGAATATGAATGAGACATTAACCTACTATTGACTCATCAGCACCAGACTAATGGATACATCCCATTGGTGTGCTATTCCTGAGGAAGGGGTTTACCCCGAAATGCGTAGAAATAAACACCACCATATGAATTCAAATAATCCTTGACTTCTGGATTTTTTTCGATCGGGAGCGTGGCCACAAGTCCCTATTCTTATATCTACTTTCCTGGACAGCACCAGACTTAAGAATTTCAAAAGCTTAAAACAACATAACAGGGCCACATATAGGAATAAAAATTAAATATTCTGAAAGGGCTCTACCCAATCCCTATTTCGAGATATTGTTAGTACACAAAAATAATTTGATTTATTCCTTTAATCCATATATTTATAGTTTATCATTTATACCTACCGTATATTCTTTCTTTTTTTCTTTCCTTAATCTTTATACATGACTGCTCCATTAAAATGTTCGCTTTCTGGTTTTTATTCATGGTCCCTTCCTGGATTCTAATCCCATTTATCCCTGTCTTCTTCTTTCTTCTCAACACATGTATTTATATATTCTTATTTTATAATAATAATAATGATAATAATAATATTTGCATAGTTTTCTACTTTTTTTTAAAACTTAACTCATTCCTTAGTTACCTGATGAAGTTCTCTCTTTCCCTTCCTTATTTTCTTATTGGTGTAAACATCCCTGAGGGGGTTCCCAAAATTAATTGACGTCTGTTGACATTCTTTGCACATCTTTTTGTATTTTTTACTTAATAAATTTGCTGGTGTGGCATTGAAACACAATGTGAATAAAAAATCTTACTACTAGTATTGTTGAAAAATGTATTTATTGCATCAGTGCAACCCACTAAATCTGGGATCACACTGACGTATAGCATCTGCTCCAAAAGAATCGAATGTGATGTGCTAATGACACTGTGCTCACACTCCATTATGACTGTAAGCGAGTTTAATTTTAAAGAGATCCGATTCTCTCACATGCAAAAATTGGATAACAGGTGTAGTGAAGATGGACAGCTTAATTTGTCGATCATATCCATTGCTTGTCTCGGCATATATCAGACAGCACCCAGAGAGCCGTGTGATGTTTCACACACCCCTAAAGAGTTGTATGGGTGCTCGGGATCAGATTTGAGCAGGCACTCTCAGCATGATGTTGTTTGCTCTTGCTGAATGGCAAGGGAAAAAAAATGCAGGTCTGCACTGCCACATAGTATAATACTGGCCCAAGTGTTATCCGATAAAACACTGGATACCACTTGGCCATGTTATTTTCATGCACAGACTAGGGAATGTCTGTCACATGGCGCAATATAGCGGATACAACAGGATGGAAAGGGAGATCCTCATGATAGGGAGTGGAAAATGGGACACCTCATGACACTAACCTGTATCTATCCCCTGAACTCCTCTAACTTCCCTAAGTGGGCCTTTACCCAGCAGCTGTCATGTGCCTAGTCCCTTACTGTCCATCCACTCAACCTATTCAAAGGCAAGGCTGGTAAGTACAATAGATTTCACCACTACTGTAATATGAGAGAGTGGAAGGAGGACATATAGGTGAACTAGACAAAAAGAAACACAACAAACTGAAATTCTGCAGCCAAAACACTATTACTGTAGACGACACAGCTCCAACATAATAATAATAATAATAATACTTTATTTATATAGCGCCAACATATTCCGCAGCGCTTTACAATGTAGGGTTAGAGTACAGAAAATACAGTAAGTAATTACAATAGAGAACAAATAAAGTACAAATAATTGGATACAAAACAATAGGTATAAAATCAATGTGAAAAAAAATACAATAAATAAAGCAAGAAATGAAGGTGACCCTGCTCAACAGCAGAACTTCAGCAACAGCAGAAGTTCTGGCTACTAGAGACTTTCTCCAAGCTGGTTAGAACAAAGTAAATCTACTACCGACATCAGGTGATAGATCATGTTACTATTTAAAAGGTTGGGGAGTGGTCACAAATTGCAGCAGCTGAGATGAACTTAGCAGGTGCTACCAGCAAGAAAAATGTTAATAACACTATCAAAAGAAAACAATTACATTTAAAATCCAGAGTGTCACAAATTCATGAAGCTCAGATCCCAAAGCTGTCACAGTCTACTAATTATGAGAGACACTTGTGACAGTTATATGCTCATGTGAGAGAGGCCTTGGTGTGTTGACATTAAACTGGAACCAATAGATGATTTGGAGCCAGAGACGGAAGTTAAGCTTTGCTAATGGCCTGAGCCAAATACTTACATCGAGAAGGGTGAAAATCCATGTCACTAGAGCTGGAGTCAGAATGTCAAAGGACACAACAAAAGCTCCATTTATGGACCATGTAGTGAGGAATGAAAGGCAATCTATGAGGTTTAATAAATTCACATTTGAAGACCTCTGCCAGCTCCTTAAAAATTAATAATTAAACATTTTTACATTGTACATATACCTTTAAATGCTTTCATTAAAGTCCTGTAGTGATCTATATGATCTGGACTAAAGTACGGGACTATATTTTAATCTTTTTTATGCATTTTCTGTGCAGTTGACTGTACATTCAGCTCAGATTTTTCCATTTTTGAGTTTCTTCTTCAATGCCAGCTCAATAAGAGTGGCGGTGACTGACTCAAATCTAGTAGTTTTAACAATTCCCAATGTGCACATAACATATTTACTAGTGATTAATTGTAATCTGAAGCAACATAAATACTTCCAAACCCTATGTGTATGCTTTTTGAAATGTTTCCCTAAGGAGAATATTTACAGTATAAAATGCTGCAAATGTGACTTTCAACAATATGTTTCATACCCAAATAGTTCTGTTCATCCAAGTGCTGACAGAACAGTCTACATAGCACTAAGAATAATGATGCCACTGGGGTTTTCTAGAAGACTCGGCCTTAGATAATGAAAATATTATGATGTACAGGTACAATACATGTATAGGCAGTAGAATTATAGAGAACCTCAAAGGCATGTATAGATTGTAGAGTCTAGCATTCCTGTATGTTAAGAAATATGTCAAGCCCTATACTATAGTTAAAATCATCATAAGTAGAGTGGCAACAAAATAATTGACTATAATAATCTTTTGCAAACTGATGATGATCATTGCTAGGGATGAGCGAGTAGTCAAATATTCGGACTCGCTATACTCGTGCCGAGTAGATCGTAATACTCTGGTATTCAGTGCGAGTAGCGAGTCCAATGTTAGTTAATGGTAAATATGAGTAATTGTCTGCTGGACCCAAAAAAGCTGTGTGGGGGCTGAGGAAAAGGTTGAAATGGAGGCAAAAAATATGAGTCTGCACACATTGGAAGCAGCAGTATGAACTGCGACCAATCCCCACCAAAAACATGAAAAACCAATGCAAAAACTGTATAAGAATCACACAAAAGGCGCTCTGCTGTAAAATTAAATAGCAAGTGCCGTGACAAAATGGGTGCATGATTGCCGTAAGAGCGAGTTATGATGGAGATCTTCTAACAGCTCAGTGTGTATGTGGCATAAAGAAAGCGATCTGCCCTAAGGGCTGTGTGATGGTTAATGCAGGAAGAAGCCACCCATCATCATCATCACAAGGGCTTCACAATTATAAAGCTTGGACTACTGGCATTGTTGTTCCACTGCCACTGCACAATTTGCAGCCATAGTGTCTCCAAAAAGTAGCTCAAGGGACTGTACCATGGTTGATGAAGGAAGCAGGCGTCAAGGCCAAACAATTGTGAAGCTAGGACTACTAGGGCTACTAGCATAGTTCTTGCAGTGCCCAATGAGCAGGCATACCCATAGTGTATCAAGAAAGGAGCCCAATGGGCTGTATTATTGTTGAGGAAGGAAGCAGGCCTCAAGGGCCAAACAATTTTGAAGCTAGGACTACTATCACAGTAATTGCAGTGCCCAATGTCCAGGCATAGCCATTGTGTCTCCAAATAATAGCCCATGTATGGACAGAGAGCGCTGGGTCATCCTATTCTCAACCTGTTCCTAGTCACCCCGTTAGGAGTCACAGGAAACATTTGACCCCAACCTTGGCAACTCTGAGTATTTGTTTGGTCCATATCCTTTCATTGCCTCTGGCCTCTCACCGCACGACATTGAAGAGAAACGTGAGGAGGTATTGTCTGTTCATGCCCAAATATTTGAAAAACCACAGCCAGAAGAAATCCACTTTCATCCACGTGATATTCCGGGTGAAGAGGTGGAGGCTGATGGTGACGACACACAGTTGCCATCTGGCTAGTTGACAATATCAATACGGAAGGAGGATGACATGGACAATGAGGTGGTCGATGATGAGACCACCGATCCGACTTGGACCGCTGGCATGCATAGACAGCCCAGCAGCACAGAGGAAGAAGGTGGATACATAGCAAAACCAAAAGGCACATAGGGCTACTGGTTTGAGCAGAGTGCGAAGTGTGTCAACTATTGTCAAGAGCAATCCCTCTGTGCCCGAAGTCAAGACAAGGGTGCATTCAGCCGCTGTCTGGAAATTTCTTTCAGATAGTCTTTCTGAACCAAATGTTGTCATCTGTAGCATCTGCCAAATGAAGCTGAGGAGAGGCCAGGGCAAAGGCAACCAAAGCACCACCAGTATGCAGAAACACATGGCAGCCAAGCACTCTAGTCGGTGGGTGGAACAACAGAGTACAAAATCGGTGTCTGCAGGTCAAATCACTGCCATGTTGTCTGTGATCCATCCTTCCCAATCTGCTGGGCAGAAAGCAGGTGATCATACCTCTTGCTCACAAGCTGCGGTTGCACAGACACAGGACACAACAAGCTCATCCAATTGTTTATCCCAGCCAAGCGTCCAGTTGTCCGTGCCCCAGATCTATGAAAGAAGGCGTAAAGCGTAAATACCAAGCCACACACCCACAAGCACAAATACTGTATGCGCACATTACCAAATTGTTAGCAATGTAGATGTTGGCATTTAGGCTTGTTGGGACACAGCCTTTCCGTGATCTGTTGGCTGTGGCTGCCCCATGATACTCGGTTCCCAGCCGCCACTATTTTTCCCACCGTCCCCGTACTACATCAGCACGTCTTAAACTCTTAAACAATCTAAAGCGTGCTCTCACCAACGCCATAATCAGGAAGGTCCACCTTACAACAGATACGTGGACAAGTACTTGTGAACAGGCACGATACATCTCTGTCACAGCACACTGGCTCAACCTGGTGGAAGGTGGGACAAAGTCTCAAACTGGACCATCACATATCCTACCCACGCCACGAATAGCGGGCCCAACCTCAATCAGGGTTTCCGCCTCATCATATACGTCCTGTCTCCCCTCTTCCTCCTCCTCTGCCTTGTCATCCTATTCTGAATAACCCTCCACATCACTCCCAAATTGGGAGCTGTGCAGCAGTGCATCGGAAAAGCGGCAACACGCTCTGCTGAAGCTCATCTGCTTAGGTGAAACACCAGACACCGCAGAAGAGCTGTGGCAAGGAATAAAACAACAGACCAATCAGTGGCTCTCCCCACTGCAACTCCAACCTGGTCTGGCTGTCTGCAATAATGGGCGTAACATGGTGGCGACTTTAAAGCTCAGGAAGCTGGTACACGTGCCATGCATGGCTTATGTGGTGTACCTAGTGGTGCAGAAAATTATAAAAACATACCCTGACTTGCCGTACCTACTTGAGAAGGTGCATCATATTTGCACCTATGTCCGCCATTCCTCAACCACTGTTGTTGATCTTGCAGCGCTTCCAAAGCAATTTAATTTGCCAAACCACCGACTCATTTGCGACCTGCCAAGTCGGTGGAACTCAACATATCATATGTTGGCAGATCAATCAGGGGCTCTCCCCACTGCAACTCCAACCCGATCTGGTTGTCTGCAATAATTTGCGTAACATGGTGGCGGCTTTAAAGCTCAGGAAGTTGGTACATGCATGGCTCACGTTGTGAACCTAGTGGTGCAGAAATTTATAAAAACATACCCTGACTTGCCGTACCTACTTGAGAAGGTGCACAGTATTTGCGTCCATTAGGGATGGGCGAATCTACTCGCTAGGACTCGTTACTCGGCGAGTAGTAAGGGACTCGCAGGACTCGGTACTCTGCGAGTTTCCCAGTGATTACTCGCACGAGTCCAATGCAAATCAATATCAATCCTAGTTTTGTCAGAAACGCTGACAAAACTAGGATTGCCATTGTTTGCATTAGACTCGTGCGAGTAATCACTGGCTACTGTGCCAGTGATAGCAGGGAAACTCGCAGATAACTGCTGTTTCTTTGCGAGCCAAGTCCAGCTGTCTTCTCTGTGCAGCTCCAGGGTCCTAGAGCCCGCCTGCTCACAGACATTATGTAGCAGTGCTGAGATTGTTCTCAGTCTGCTCATTCCCTGTGTACAGACATGAATGTCTGTGCACAGAGATGATGTAGTAGTGCTGAGATTGTTCTCAGTCTGCTCATTCCCTGTGTACAGACATGAATGTCTGTGCACAGAGATGATGTAGCAGAGCTGAGATTGTTCTCAGTCTGCTCATTCCCTGTGTACAGACATGAATGTCTGTGCACAGAGATGATGTAGCAGTGCTGAGATTGTTCTAAGTCTGCTTATTCCCTGTGTACAGACATGAATGTCTGTGCACAGAGATGATGTAGCAGAGCTGAGATTGTTCTCAGTCTGCTCATTCCCTGTGTACAGACATGAATGTCTGTGCACAGAGATGATGTAGCAGAGCTGAGATTGTTCTCAGTCTGCTTATTCCCTGTGCATAGACATCTATATTTATGCACAGGGGATGTAGCAGAGAGGACATCGCGTTTTGGACTGCGTCGGACGGAAGAGGATTTTTTTAATTAAAGATGGAGTCCCTAATGGCTTTTTTTTTTATTTCTAATAAAAAATTTTCCTTGTGTTGTGTTTTTTTTAAAACAATTTAATAGAAATTCATGGCGGTCATGTCTAATATTGGCGTGACCGCCATAAATTTTGGGCTTAGGGTCAGCTGATAATACAAAGCTGGCCCTAACCTCTATTACCCAGCGTGCCACCGCTACCAGGGCCGCTGGAAGAGCGGGGTTCAGCGCCAGAGGATGGCGCTTCAATGAACGCGCCATCTTCTGGGGCGGCTGCGGGCTGCAATTTGCAGCGGGGGGTGCCCAGAAAGCTTGGGCATCCCTGCGCTGCGGATTCCAGCCCCCAGCTTCTTAGCTGTACCTGGCTAGACATAGAAATTGCGCGGAGCCCCACGCATTTTTTTTTTATTATTTCATGAATTTCAGAGTCAGAGTCTCAGAGTCAGAATCTCAGAATTTCATGAAATAATTAAAAAAAAATGCGTGGGGCTCCGCGCAATTTCTATGTCTAGCCAGGTACAGCTAAGAAGCTGGGGGCTGGAATCCGCAGCGCAGGGATGCCCAAGCTTTCTGGGCACCCCCCGCTGCAAATTGCAGCCCGCAGCCGCCCCAGAAGATGGCGCGTTCATTGAAGCGCCATCCTCTGGCGCTGAACCCCGCTCTTCCAGCGGCCCTGGTAGCGGTGGCACGCTGGGTAATAGAGGTTAGGGCCAGCTTTGTATTATCAGCTGACCCTAAGCCCAAAATTTATGGCGGTCACGCCAATATTAGACATGACCGCCATGAATTTCTATTAAATTGTTTTAAAAAAAACACAACACAAGGAAAATTTTTATTAGAAATAAAAAAAAAAGCCATTAGGGACTCCATCTTTAATTAAAAAAATCCTCTTCCGTCCGACGCAGTCCAAAACGCGATGTCCTCTCTGCTACATCCCCTGTGCATAAATATAGATGTCTATGCACAGGGAATAAGCAGACTGAGAACAATCTCAGCTCTGCTACATCATCTCTGTGCACAGACATTCATGTCTGTACACAGGGAATGAGCAGACTGAGAACAATCTCAGCTCTGCTACATCATCTCTGTGCACAGACATTCATGTCTGTACACAGGGAATGAGCAGACTGAGAACAATCTCAGCACTGCTACATCAGGCAGCAGGCGGGCTCTAGGACCCTGGAGCTGGCAGCCTGTACAGAGGAGACAGGATCTTATCTGTGCGAGTCAGCGATTACTTACAAAGTAAACGAGCAATGCAAATAAATGACAAAACTAGGATTGCTTCAGGCTGAAGCTTCCGAGACACATCTGCGATTTGTAAATCTCACACTACTCGCTATTACTCGCTTCCCCATTCATTAACATTGGACTCGCTAGACTCGCAACGAGTAGCGAGTCCTGTGCTCGGACTCGCTAGAGTCAAGCGATTCCGAGTAATTTAGGATTCGCCCATCACTAGCGTCCATTTCCACCATTCCTCAACCGCTGCTGTCGGTCTTGCAGTGCTTCAAAAGCAATTTAATTTGCCAAACCACTGACTCATTTTCGACCTGCCAAGATGGTGCAACTCAACATATCATATGTTGGCAAGGATAAGTGAGCAGCAGAGGGCACTTGCTGAATACCAGCTTGAACATGCCTGTCAGACTGAGACTTAGCCAAGACACATAACAACTGTCGAGTGGGTGTGGATCACTGACATTTGTGAGGTGGTTGATAACTTTGAGTACTGCACCAGGCTTGTGAGCGGTGATCAGGCTATTATTAGCGTTACCCTCCCTATGCTATGTTTGCTGAAAGAATCGCTGCATAACCTAAAAATGGAATGTTTGAGTGCCCAGCAGCTGGGTATGGAGCAAGATTTCACAATCGGTGATCCTACCCAGCCCAGCCAATCTCATCAGGCAAGATTGGGGATGAAGATGATGAGGAAGATGAGGAAGGAGAGGACTTCATTTTCAGTGGTACCGAGGGGACCCCTAATGCTACAGAGGGGACCCACCCCATCTTCATGTCTGTCCAGCATGGGAGGGTTGGAGATGAGGCGGTGGAGGAGGAGAGTCAGTGTGAGGAGGGTATTCTTCCTCCTTCTGGGGTCACAGAACATTTGCCTCTTTTCAGCTTGGCACACATAGAACACTTCATATACTGTATAACTGTCTATCCCAGGACCCCCGTGTGATCCACATTTTCAACAGCAACCTATACTGATTGGCCATCTTTCTAGACCCACGATACAAGGAAAAATTTCCTTTGCTACTGTTGTAGTCATCAAGGGGTTTCACAATTGAATCCTTCAAGAGGGCCATTGTCAATCATTTGATGGCAACATCACCTTCATACACCGCTGCAAGCAGAGGTACCAGCTCTGTGTTAACAGCATGCATTAATGGTGAGAGGCAAGCCAAGCAGGTCTAAAGAGGTGGTGTTAAAATGTCCACAAACTCGGCTATCTTTAATAAACCAGCTCATCAGCAAGGGCTAACTGGACCGGCAACAATGTCAAGGAGGGAGAAGTTGAACAAGATGGTCAACGACTATCTAAGTGACCATACCGGCGTCCTTCCTGACACTTCTGTTCCATTTAATTACTGGGTATCCAAGTGCATAGTTGGCCAGACTTCTCCTTATATACCTTGGAGGTGCTGGCCTGCCCTGCTGCTAGTGTGATGTCAGAGAATGTTTTCAGTGCCGCTGGGGCAATCATCAAAGATACACACACATGGCTGACTACAGAGAATGCAGACAGGCTGACTCTAATAAAATTTAACAAGGCCTGTATTTCACAAGAGTATTTAAGTCCTCCTGATGACACATCCCAACCTAAAGTCACCCAAAATGTTATTTTAGGCAATTGGTGATCATGTCCAGCCCTTCTCATACAAACCCCTTTTCTTCTTCTTACACATGTTTTCAACTCCTGCTTCTGCCACATGTAACTCATGGTCAATAAGCTAAAAACAATGTTCCATTAATTGATAATTCCCAATCGGAGGCACTTGTGATATGACCCTCCTTACTTCATTAACCATAATACAGTCCCATGGGCTACTTTTTGGAGACACTATTACTATGCTTGGACATTGGGCACTGCAACTACTGTGCTAGTAGTCCTAGCTTCATAATTGTTTGGCCCTTGAGGCCTCTTTCTTCATCAATTATGGTACAGCCCTTAGGGTGTCGTTACACGGCGAGGGGCTGCGATGTCCGGATGGCGGGCGCGCACGCTCTTGCCCCGCCAGCTCGCCGCCCCGTTAGACGGGGCAACATCTTCAGCCCCTATCTGGCGATCTGTCAGGCGGCATCGCCGCCAGGGTGTCTGGAAACCCCAGCGGCAATGTAGGACAATGGGAGCCTACGGCTCCCATCGCCTGACAGGTTGCTGGTGCCTGGTTACATGGGGCGATGTGTGCACATCACCCCATGATGGTCGCCAGGTTTCAGAGCACTGCTCTGAAACCAGGCGACCTCCAGGCACCGGCGACATCGCCCCTTCACATGAGGCGACATAGGGGCGATGACGCCGGTGATAGGCCACGCCCCCACGTCGCCTCTGTTATGGGCGGCGATATTGCCCCGTGTAACGGGGCCCTTAGGCTAATTGTTGGAGACACTATGGCTATGCCTGCACATTGGGCACTGCAAAAACTATGCTAGGAGACTATGTGGTAATGGTCATTTCGGTCCTGCTAGAAAATTTTGTGGAGGTCTCATCAGCTATCCAAGACAGTATCTGCTCTTGCTCTTCTGGCTTCTAGACCTGTTTATGTTCCAGACCGTGAAATTTCACCAGGAACATAGATGCATCAACTTTCTTCTGTCTCCCAGACTCTGTTCCTCCACAACAGCCTTTTTAGGAATGTGGAGTTTTTCTGACATAGCAGCAGATGTTTAGATGCAGATATTGGGGAACAAGGAGCAGTTAGTGCTTTGTGGAAGGCAGCACTACAGCCTAGTACTGCTTTGTGTTTTAAATACAGCACCTCAACGACACAAAAAAAATTGCCCTGAGGTTTATGGTGATATTATTACTTGCATGCTAATCAGTATGAACTCAGCACCGTAACGGCACAAAAATTGCCCTGAGGTTTAAGGCTGATTATTAGGCGCTCTTGTCACCACACAAGACAGCGGTGCTGGCTGCATGTCAGTTGTGCAGTACCGTACGTGCTATTTGGTATGAACACGGCACTGCAACGGCACAAAAAAATTATCCTAAGGTTTAAGGCTAAATATTATGCAAAACCAGTCCCCACACAAGACAGAGGTGCTGGCTGCGTGTCACTCGTGCAGTACCATGCGTGCTTTTCGATGTGAACACAGCACTGCAACGGCACAAAAAAATTACCCTGAGGTTTAAGGCTAAATATTACGCAAAACCAGTCCCCACACAAGACATAGGTTCTGGCTGCGTGTCACTGTGCAGAACCATGCGTGCTATTCGGTGTGAACACAGCACTGCAATGGCACAAAAAAATTGTCCTGATGTTTAAGGCTAAATATTATGCAAAACCAGTCCCCACACAAGAGAGGGTGCTGGCTGCGTGTCACTCATGCAGTACTGTGCCTGCTATTCAGTGTGAACACAGCACCGAAACGGCAAAAATATTGGCCTGCAGGGGTAAATGTGACGCCAAAAATAGCTGGGAAAACTGTCACTACTCCCTGACCTTATACTTTCAGCTCTGAGAAGAACTGAAATATTGCTGACTGTAATATGCCGTACTGTAACGCTCCTGCATTACATGTCTCCCTGCACAATAGTCACCTAGTACTACAATACTGGTAGCTCTCAAAAGAGCTTTTGGGTTTCACAGAGGATTTCTGCACGATTTGCACAACAACTCTCCCTAGCAGCTGCTCACACTCTCCCTACACTAGCTGTGTTCTGCATGCAATATAGAATAAAATGACAGCGGCAGGGCTTATATAGAGCCTATGAGTCATAGGCTATGACTCACGTATGACGCTGGCGGCCAGCCAATCATAGTAATGCCACAACCAAGATTGCTGTGGCATTACTGTAATTGGCTAATGCTGGGCGGTAGATTCGAATATTGCGAGGCAAGTAGTGAAATACTCGCTATGTTTCGAGTACTGCGAGTACTGTATTACTCACCGAATACAGAATACTTGTGAATATACTCGCTCATCCCTAATCATTGCTAAATGATGATGAGGATCATTAATCCATAATATAACTTGAAAGGGGTTGTCTGGGCATTTTTAAAAAAATCTCTGTATATCTAGGCTTTAAAATGTTGACAGTTTTTAATTTACATCCTGTCAGCATTTTGCATTGTTACCTAGATATCACAATTCTGCATGGGGAGGAGTAGCCTTAGCCCCTGACCACAGGCGTGCTTGTTTTAGAGCCTGGGTGTAAACATCATGCCCCAGACTCTAACAAACACGACCCAGATGCCAAGAATCACATCCCCCGGTTGACTATAAGCCTGCCCCAGTCTTTAATATGACCTATTTGTGCAAAACAAACATGCCTCTGTGTCAGGGGCTGAGGCTTTTCCTCCACAAGCTAAATATTGACATCTATGTAACAATGCAAAATGCTGACAGGGTGTAAATTACAAACTGTCAGCATTTTTGCAGCCTACATACGCATCATAAATTTTTCAATAGTTGATATTGGCAGTAGTTACACCCAAAAGGATGGTGGTCATGAAGCCGTTGTCTTTCAGTTATCGTTATAACATGCATGGTCTTACCAGGTTTAGCCTTGTCCACAGGTATCACACAGGGTGGTTTATTGGTAAAGGGCATCAGAAACAGGTAAGATAGGCAAAAGCAGTTAGAGGAGCTAGTCTGACCCTTAGACTAGGGTTCCCTAACTCAACTGCCACCCTTTCTTTTTGCTCCTAATCAGCTCGAGGCTAAGATCCCCTCACCTACACTCATGGACCAGGAAGCACAGCAACCCCCAACAGAAGGAATACACAAAGGCTTCAGCAAAAAGCCCACATCTCTTCTCAGCTCCAGGTATTGCAGAGACAAAACTCTATCAGCGACACCTGCTTATAGAAGAGGGACCTACATAAAGTCCAGGGTTGTGGTCACCGGACAAACCCACAATTCCCCACCTGCAGAGCTGCCTACACATAGACAACAACACAGCAGCAAATGCAGCATCTACATATAAACTCTGAATGTGCCAAAAAAATGTACTCTCATTTAAACTACAGAGCGCTTTTCACATGGACTGCAGAGCAGTAAACACGTGCCAGTAACACCCCTTTATGATAGGCCTCAGTACTCTAACTCGTCCCGGCCGTACATGGCTACTTCTTCTAAGTGATGATTTGTGAAAGATGTTTGAGTCTTATGTACTTGGGGTAGATGGAGTTGGTACAACACAGGGTTGCTAATGGTCAATATCTGTCACGGGTGTGTCAGGAAGCACGCATGAGATGTACAGGCCACTCACAGAAGGTCCCAGCATTTGGCCAAACAGTCTAAATCCTAAAAAAAAGTCTTGGCACTTTAAGAGGCATTTCCCTTTTAGTGAAAGCTGGAGGTCACTAGGACCCATCTAATCCCTTACTTTGAGCTGTTATATATTCCCCTTGACTCCCAGGATGTCTTCTGGTGATAGCTTGTCAGGGTTTTGGAGGAAGCTTTTCAGCTCAGCAGTGTATCTTAGAGTTTATGTTGAATTGCTGTGAGGATCTTCTCAAGCTAAGTGTTTCTTCCCTCTTTGTTTGTTTCCCTTGTGTTTATCTTTAGTTGGTAGCCGGGCTGACTAGTGTTCACTTGCTCTTATCCTTATTTAGTAAGAGTTCAGAGTCAGTCAGGGAAAAGGTATCCTGGTGGTGACAGTTGCGGAAACTGTATATGAACCTTAGGTGAGCCAGGTGCCAGCGCTAGTTTATCTAGGGATCACCATCTCCCTTTTTGCCCTTAGCATCAGGGTCTCCTTCCCCTCCTGTCGTCGTCCAGCGCTGGGTGTCTCCCCACACTCAGTGTGACAATATCCTAAATGAACCAATTACCTCGGAATTAGGAGCCCCAGCTGACACTTCCACCTGACGTGTTTGAATAACACCCACACAAAATCATCCACACTCAGGTCTGGACCTGAACATTTATTACTATTCATTCAGTTACAGACAGAGGGAACCTTTTCATGGAAACTCACCACTGTTTTGTCTTAGGAAACTCTCCCACAAATACTTAGTGGAATTCACCACCCTCCCCCTATCACTCTTCTCAGGATAACACATGGGTCCAACATCAATCTGAAGTGTATGTAGTTTTACATCTATTGGTTAAGCACCTCTGCTGGAGAGACAGAAGAAAGCATGAATAACACGGCAGATACAGTAGTACTCAGGCACTTATCCGTAAACGAGTCAGTGGCTGAAAAACAGATTTATAGCGATGTGGATAGACCCTAGAAAAATGGTCCACTTAACCAAAATAGAAACAAGACTTCCCAACCTAATGACCTGCAGATTGACATAAGAATTACATCCCCAATTACTTAGGTACATCTGAACCCACTCATTTAAACCCCCCAGCAGAGGTGGCAACTAGGGGCAAGGTAGGCTTAGGTCTTTCTCTCTGGCATTTATCCAAGTTGATAGCAAGAGCCATAGCATTCTCCAACAACTCTGGAGCAGCATACTGAGTCATAGAGTCTTGTTTCCTATCTGAAAAACACAGACAGAACTGACTCCTAAGTACAGGGTCATTCCACTGAGTGTTAGCGGCCCATCTCCTGAACTTAATATTGCAAGTGGGTCACCATACACCAGGGAAAGAGCTGCAAAAAACTCATCCACTAACTGCAAAGATGAAGAATCAGTTGCCAGAGAGAAGGCTCAGGCCTAGGGATCCCCCTTAAGGATGGAGAGAACATTCCCCACACACTGTTCCTCATACCCTGAAGAATGAGGGCAGAGAATGTACAACTTACAGACCTCTCTAAACACTATAAACGTATCTCTCCCTCCAAAAATCTGTCAGGGAGGGTATGTTGGATTCTGGTATGACCAGGGATAAGACGTGGCCATATACGCAACAACTTGTTGCAGCTGATGCACCACCTAGATTTTCAAGATAGAAATGTCCTCAGAGAATTCCCGCACCAGATGTGCAAAAGTTCATGTTGAAGTCATACAGACTTCAGGAAAAAATGGTAGGTTGCTAATAATGTCACACATGATGGTTTAATGGTAAAGGGGATCAGGAAGCAGGATGGTAAGATGGGCAAAAGGTGATCAGGGGACCTAGTCTGACCCTTAGACTGGGACTCCCTAACTTCTGTTCCCAGAATTACGTCTGATTGTGTGGATGGCCAGGCTGCCACCTTTGCCCATTGCTCCTAATCAGCCCTATTCTAAGATCCCCCCTCACTTCCACCATGGACTTGGAACTCCCAATAGAATGAAAACACAAAAGCTTCAGCATAAAGCACACACTTCTTCTTAGCTCCAGAGCTTGCAAAGACACATTTTATTACTGAGACATGCTGGTCCAAAAGAGAACTATTAAAAGACCATGGGCGTGGTCACCTGACAAACCCACAACTCCCCACCAGCAGAGCCACCTACACATAGCAGCAACACAGCAGCATCTACACATTAACTCTGAATGTGCCAAAGGAAATGTACTCTCATGTAAACTACAGAGTCCCTTTTCCCATGGACTGCAGAGCAGTCATCAGTGACAACAGGCCTAGGCAGGTGAATTCTTCTTGTAGGTTCCTGCTCAGGAAATTTTAGTTGTTCTCCTGAACTTCATAATTTTATAAATTATCAAAAGTCTGTCAGTTAGGCGCTATTAAACATGTTGTTAGGTACCACCTGTAGCTTAGTTACGCATAACCATGTACTGTATGTTGAAGACACTTACTTCGACAATACTAAAGCTATGTTTGTCTTAAAGAGTTTGAATGAAATGTAGTAGATGTCAGGATGTCCTGCTAAATTCAAATATAAAAGCCAATTGCTCATTTCTATCATAAAAAAAAATGAATCCCATTCCTTAAGAGGTTACAATGTACTAAAGCATTCAACCTTTCTTTCATATCTAATTAAATACTGGTATAAACCTACATGCTTTGTTAATGTGTTTGTTTGTTGTTAAGGAAGGCAGGACAGCCAACATGTGAACATTGTAGCTTTCAGTCAATACTCTAATATCTAAACTAACCATAGGGATGAGAGGGTTCAGTTTGGTTATGTTTTACAAGGTGATGACGTCACTGTGCTGCACTGATCACATGATCGGATGCCGGGCACAGACAGAAAGACGGCAAAGCTGCAGGCAGGGGAGCTATGAGAGGTGAGTTAACATCATTCATTTTTTTGTGTGTGCGCCAGTGTGGCGCCCTGCTATGCAGGCGTCACAGAGGGGTACTGCACCCATAAAAGCAATGCAGATACTCCAGCTTGCAAGCAGATTCTAGGATGGTGGGTGGGACCCATAGACCAGCACCCCACACTAGATCACACAGTGGGAAGTACCCGGGAGGGAATAAAACCACCTCTAAGGGGGAACTAGTGTAGTCAGCCACTCAGTGAGCCTAAGGGAGAAAGGACGTCTTTTGTCTTTGCCTCCAAGTGAGTAGAGAATGTAGGGGCAGAAGGTCTCTCGGCTGAGAGACCAGGAGAAAGATTCCAGGCACAGACAGCCAATTGGGAAAGGTGAGGACTAGAGAAGGTCGTTCCCCAGCAGCTCACCAAGTACTTGAGCCAGCACCTGTGGGATCCTCCAAGCACCACAGAAAATCTGATGATCTGAGGGGTATATCTATATACTGCCCAGGTCTTAAGCAACCAAAAGAGGGTACCAGGCACCGCTTGAGGTTCGGTGGCCAGCAGAAGGCAACCCGACAGGAGCGAGGAAAGTAAGAGACAGCAGGAGGTCAGATTCGCTGTATGGAATCAGACTTCAAACAAATTACTGGGAAGCAGGAAGGAAAGGACAGGAGAAAAGGCACACACCAAGGGTTCCATTCTACCACCTGGGATCCCTTGAAGCCACCCGTTAGCTACTTATCATTATAACATCTTTCTGAACTGAGAACTGTAACCAATGCTGCTAAAGTTTCCAGTAAAGTACCCGGAGTGAAGTGAACTCGACTCTGCTGCATCTTCCTTTGCATGAACTTATTGAACTTATTCCTTTCACAGGATTGCTGCCTCGGAGGTCCAGTCCTGCCTGCGGAGGACTACACCATCTCAGCCGCAATACCACCAACCTCTGGCGGACTGTGGTGGCGCTGGTACAACTCACCAGAAACTGCAGGTGGCGTCACGACAACAAACTGTAAATAATCCCTTGTAATAAAAACGCCTTTTTCAAAAGATACCCCAGGACACCATCTTCCACGACAACCAGATAGTTAACCCTTGTCGCCTGACCCCCGAGTACCCCAAAGCCTGGGCGCTACACCAGCTGGTGAGCCATATAGTATGATGGGGGGACCATATCCAGGATGTTGGGTCAGTATACTTTAGGCTCATTTAATATGCACTGTCCCCCTGCCCTCCTCTCAGTGTTGGCTTTAGCACTAAGGTGATGGATAGGGTGCAGTGAATACTACATGAGCCTAATGAGCGGGCCCACGTGACCACAGCCTGCATCTGCAGCCTGTGCCAGCTCGCTGCAGAGCCGCTGCTCCCCCCAGCACAGCCCCATAGCCAGCATAGTTCGTATATCCAGACCATAAGATGCACCCCCACTTTCCCCCACAATTTGGGCGAAAAAAGTGCACCTTATGGTCTGAAAAATATGGTATGTACGAAACCTACTGGATTATTGCACATTTGAAGTTAATGACTAAACATGTCTCAGGCTAGTTATCATAGTATTAGTTCCATTCAGCCAATTCTTTTATGCTTTAGTCAGATACAACTTGATGTGCTGCATGAATGGGAATATTCCAGAACATTGATATCTATGGGACAAAATGTGGAAACAGTTTCCCTCTACCTCAGGATAGCGGAATACAGCAGGCAACCTTCCCTAGAAATTAACTCTAAAGTGAAGTTTCTCATTTTTTTTTAACGTTAGTTTATATTTTTAACATTTGTTTATAATTTTACATTTTTGAATATTCTTAACTTACTTCAGAGTATATTATAGTCTGTGTGGAACGATTCTAATTAAAAATACATATTAAAAAATATATAGAAGCAGCTTTGAAACAGATGTGTTGCAGTTAGACTTGCTTTTCAGAAAACCGACATGCGGGTTATTCATGACTGGAATTGTAGCGTAAAGGGTTTTCAAAATCCCTTATGTTTGTCCTTCAAATTTACTTCACCTTTTCGTAGTGCAGCAATAAATCAATCTTTCAAACATTTACACCTCACACAACATGCAGAATCACTCAACGTTACTGCTCTATACTGACAGCCATTCACATATAAATAGGTCTTCCTCCGTGATAGACACTTCTGACTATCTACTTATACACACACTCAACAGCTGAACATGAAACAGGTTCATAACTTATGACAAATTAATATTTTAAGTGCACAAACAAATTTTAGCCTAGCAATATTATGAGCTGGCTTATCCTTATAAGATCATGGAGCATTTGTGAACACATTAGCTGCATTAACAATAGCAAGCACATAGTCAGAGCACCGTCGACAGTCACTATGATATAAACCAGACTCTTAATTCCACGCATATGGATTTTCTTTGCCTGGGTATCGTTAATGATTTCCACAACATAGCTTTAAAATTTTACTCATTTCTCCTATGATTCATATTATATCTCATTTACTCCCTAGTAAATCAATACCCTTTCAGCAAATAAAAGTAATCAATTTGTAATGATTGGATTGTAGCAGATTTTTGTACTTTATGTCAACTAAATCTTTAAACCACTCTGCGAAAAGGATTGTCTAATCACTCGACATTCACTTCACTGGCATTTAAATTGTTTACCATTACATCACATTACAGAGTGCGCACAACTGTTCGGAATAAACAGGAATGGAATGATTCATCATATAAAAAGTATTGCAAAAGTTCCATAAAAATAAGTAAGAAAAAGTTTTATCATCTTAACTACTAGCAAAGTTTAATTCCAGTATTAAAAGAAAAGTAGAGAAACTTTAAGTGTGGTCTTTGAATACTGCACACATTTTACTAAAACAATGAAATACTAATAATTATTTTATTGAAAATTTAAGAAAATTACTATTATATACTATACCTCCTGATTCAAATAAAATATGCAAACCTAAAATTTTTCCTTAAAGGGAGTCTCTTGGTCAAAGCTGAATGCACAAACTAAGCCTTGAAGAGGATATAGACTCTTGCACCTTTAATTTTTATCACTGGCCTCCATTCTACTTAGACTAAAGTTTAGGCTGAAGGCACACTGGCGTTGAACTCGCACAAGTTTAATGCGAGAAAAACTCGCATTAAACTCGGACCTGTATCTTTCAATGATACAGATCACATTAATGCGAGTTTCTGGCATTAAACTCGCTTTGCGAGAGCAATCCGAGTGCAATCGCAGCATGCTGCGATTGCCTCGCGTGAGGGGCCATTAAAAGTATATGGGTGCGAGTCAAACTCGCACCCACACAGCACACAGTGCGAGAGTCGCAGCCGTGTGCTGTCAAAATCACTGGGCCCCCCGCAGTCCCCATACAGTTACAATAATGTTTCATTGCTGTGACAGCAGCAGTGAAGCAGTATTGTATGTATAATTTATTATTTATTGCAAAGTTACACTTATCAGCTTGATTTTACATGTTTTTACCATGTCGGCAGTTCAGGACTTCATTCAGCACTGTGCTACCGAGGGGGTTTTAAGCTGGTGACTAAGGGGTTAATCAGACGCTGGTGTCATGACACCATCTGTCCAGGGGTTGTCCTCCCCCCCTGGATACATGGTGACATGACATCATGTGTCTGAATGGGTTACTTATTCTGTAAACCAGGTTTAAGTGTATGTCGGGTTTAGAGATGTGACAGAATAAGCCGGTGATTTGTGAATGGAAGCTTCAGCACCATGGCCAGCTCCTTACAAATCAGACTCTTTCTGTCACATCTCTAAACCCGACATGCACTTAAACCTGGTTTACAGAATAATTAACCCATTCAGACACACATGATGTCATGTCACCATGTATCCAGGGGGTAGGACAACCCCTAGACAGATGATGTCATGACACCAGCGTCTGATTAACCCCTTAATCACCGCCTTAAAACTCCCTCGGTAGCACAGTGCTGAATGAAGTCCTGAACAGCCGACATGATAAAAACATGTAAAATCAAGCTGATAAGTGTAACTTTGCAATAAATAATAAATTATACATACAATACTGCTTCACTGCTGCTGTCACAGCAATGAAACATTATTGTAACTGTATGGGGATAGCAGGAATGCTGTTCCGTGGTCCATCAAGACCATGGACAGCAAGAAAAAAAACAACACACACGCACTCACACCTCACACTCGCACCACATACACTTACATACAGCCAGGCACACTCACCACACGCACCACACTCGGACCACACTAGCACTACACTCGCACCAAACTAGCACTACACTCGCACCAAACTAGCACTGCACTCGCATCACTGTCGTGCATCAATCACGCTCCGTGTTTGATGCACGACAGTGTGCCTCCACCCTAAAGCAAATATGCTAGTTAGTCTTGGTATGACCAAGAGACTCTTTATACTGCCCCACCCCATGATTTTGCATGCCCTGCGTTATGGCCGCTTTACACGTCCCAACATCGTTTCGATATTGTATACAACGGCACAGGAGCGCCACTTTTTTGGCTGAAATCCAAGATCGCATAGGAGCTGTCACACAGGGAGATATCGGCAGCAACACAACTGCGATGTCTACGCCCCCTTGTACGCGCGAACCAGGGAACGACCATTTAACATGGAGTGAATAGGGGAAGTTGTTCTCCAAGTCGTTGTTGGGCTGTCACACAGCACGATCCTGCCAGATCGTCCATCCAATATTGGGCAGTTGGAGAGCCTGCTCATTTCTCCCCCGATATTGCTTTTGCATAGTTCTTGCATCGAATTGCTCGTTCACACCACACGACGCATGAATGATATCGGCGCCAACGCACGAACCACGTGACTTTTTATCGAAGTTGGACGACGATATTGGGAAGTGCAAAGTGGCCATTACTAACTGATGATTGGTAACACTAGTTTGCATGGAGCAAGCATTATCTAAAAATCGAGAGATAAAAAGGCAAAATATGGTCTTATCACTATTATTAACATTGGTGGTAATAATTGTTAGTGCTCACCTGAGCTGGTTGTGAGACCCACAGCCAGTTTATGTGCTTAGTACAGCTGCCGCTTGGGTCCGCACAGTGGTAAGTAAACAAAAATCCAAAAAGAACGGTGCTTCTTTGGTCCGTGCTATGCTGTAAACGACAAGGACCTGTAGACAATGGTGCTTTATTTCCTAAGCATTGTCTGCAGAGAAAAGTCAGGCAAGCCATCTATATCAATCACTAGTGATAACGTGCACAAATGAGCAGAATGGTGTACTGAGCCACTTGGTGATACAAAGGATCCACCAAGCACCCTAATTAGCATATTAAATTCAACAGTATTTTCTGCAGAAATGAAGCATTGGTTACATTTATATAGGTACAAGTATATGGGCCCAATTCATCAAACCAGTCTTGTATGCCAGGCTTAATGAAGGGAACACTGTACTGTGTATCTTAAAGGGAACCTGTCAGGTGGTTTATGCCCCCCCGCCCAGTTACTGTCCATAGCTGCAGCTTTATAATACCAGTCTAATCATCCCTGTCTGAGCTCATAGTGTAATGTGAAAGGTGGAAAAAAAAGCATTTATACATTTACATCTCAGTCCCCACCTTGGAGGAGGGGGACTGTCTGGCAGGATAATAGTTAACTCACTTTTAACTTGGATAGCTAAAGGACCTGTGTGATGTAACGATCATGTGACCATAGGGGGCGGAGCTAAGCCAGCAAACGTAGTATCTTCTATGAGAACTTAGCTCCGCCTATTGTAGTCACATGGTTGTGACATCACATCAGGTCTCCCAACATGTTCTAGCACAAGGCTGAAATGTTAACTATTAACCTGCCAAACAGTCCCCATCCTCCAAGCTGGGGACTGACTGCCTCATTACATAAGGAAATGTAAGTGTATAAATGCTTTTCTTTCACCTTTCACATTACACTGTGAGCTCACACAGGGATGGTTAGAATAGTACTATGAAGCTGCAGCTACAGACAGTGATAGCTGGGGAGGCATAAACTAGCTGACTGGTTCCCTTTAATGAATTTGATGCATCTTACAACTTCCGTGCTGCTACATTAGAAATGTTAGTTCAGGCAGGAGCTGTTGTACATTTCTGGTATAATTGTACCACTTTTGTGATTTTGTGATTTAAATTGTGAGGGATTTGTCAAGTGAGCTTCGTCATGCCCGTCTAGCCCAAGCTAAGACAACTTAGGCTGAGCTGCAGAGCACTTACTTAAATGAAACTACTCATCATGATGTGGCAGAGATGCAGAGCTTTGTGGAGAGACATTGTGTTGTGGATTTTTACATCGGAGCTTGGTATATATGGGGTTAAAAATGGGTAAAAGAGGGTGTGTGTATTATTTCTAATGTATTTCAAAAGAGTAATAGGTATTTGTGTGAGCGCTGGGGAATCAACCGGCACCAAGGCTATCATGAATAGTTACCTCTCGGCTTTATTTGTACAATAAAAAGGCAGAGTCCTTTAGGCCACAACGCGTTTCTACGCTCTCCAAGCATCTTCCTCAAGTGGAATTCCACTTGAGGAAGACGCTTGGAGAGAGTAGAAACGCGTTGTGGCCTAAAGGACCCTGCCTTTTTATTGTACAAATAAAGCCGAGAGGTAACTATTCATAATAGCCTTGGTGCCGGTTGATTCCCCAGCGCTCACACAAATACCTATTACTCTTTGAAATACATTCGTTCCTCCGCTACGCGGAGTGAGGTATGGAGCAGCTCCGGGAAATAGGACCTTGGATGACGTCCTGAACACGCCCACGGACCCACCACGTGACGACTCACATGTGAGGTGCTGGGATTAAGGACGCAGCAAAATCTTCACCATCCACAGCCGCTCATTAGCCGAGGACACAGGGAGATAAACATCAATGCACTAATTCTTGTTGTGCAGACAGAACAACAAGCACAGGTGAGGTTCCCATTCAAATAACCTGCTTCCGATGACAATTACAGAGTGGCGCAACAATATTACCTTCTTTGTATTATTTCTAATGGCCACTTTACACA
The DNA here is from genome assembly GCA_033576535.1 of Allobates femoralis. Taxonomy (NCBI): domain Eukaryota; kingdom Metazoa; phylum Chordata; class Amphibia; order Anura; family Aromobatidae; genus Allobates; species Allobates femoralis. The sequence continues at coordinate 230,555,842 of JARQOC010000005.1, forward strand.
CACCAACTTATCTGTCCAACTTCTGAACAACTTACAGGTTGCAGTGAAATCATGGACACATTGTTCCATTTGTACACAGCCACAAAATGGAGCAATGTGTCCATGATTTCACTGCAACCAGTAAGTTGTTCAGAAGTTGGACAGATAAATTGGTGTGTAAAGTGGCCCTAAGGATTTTTTTCTGTGTGTGTGTTTTCTAACTATTTTCGAACTGGATTAGTAATGTTGGAGTCTCATAGAGACCTGAACATTACCAATCCAGGGCTTGATAACAGCTGTCAATTCTCAGCTGTAATAAAACCCCTTCTATTACCCTGTTTTCCACAACAATAGTGCAGTTGGAAGAGCTGGGGCAAAGCACCAGGATTGGCACATTTAAAGGGAACCTGTTACCCCTTTGGGCATTCTAAACTGTGTCCACAAGCTTTAACATTATGTAATTTGGGTTCTTGTAACTCCTCTATTTGCCCAGTCATTCCCTTCATACCTGAGAAATTAACTTTTATTGTCTCCCGTGGTGCATCTTAAGGCTGTGTTCACACTGGGCGTTTTTGGGCTGTTTTTGCTCATCAGTTTTTGTAGCCAAAACCAGGAGTAGAGCAATCAGAGGAAAAGTCTAATAGAAACACGTCACCACTTCTGGATTTAATCACCCACTGCTGGTTTTGGCTACAAAAACTGTTGAGCAAAAACAGCCCAAAAACGCCCAGTGTGAACACAGCCTAAAAGGTCCGGGAGGTCTGCTCTCTGTTCTGGTGCATTTGAGTCTTCACTGCCCCCTGCCTGCAAAACCTGCCCTGCTGTTTTAAAATTGTCACCCCTCCTGTGGATGGCCGCTGATTGACAGGCACTACACGTGCCTGCGCAATGAAGCAGGTCACCGTTCTCCATTGAAGATACACAGTGCCTGAAGTCTTGCAAGATTTGTGAAGTCTCGCAATACTTTGGGTCCTATGTATCTTAAAAGGAGGAGCACGGTGACCCTCTCCACTGTGCAGGTGTGAGTAAACCTGTCAATCAGCAGCCATCTACAGGAGGGATGGCAATTTTGAAACAGCGGGGCGGGTTTTGCAGGCATGGGGTGGCGAGGACCCAAATACACCAGACCAGAGAACAGACCTCCTGGACCTTTTAAGATGCAGCGGAGGAGACAATAAAAGTTAATTTCTCAGGTATGAGGGGGACGTCTGGGCACATAGAGGAGTTACACGAACCCCAATTACATAATGTTAAAGCTGGTGGGCATAGTTTGGAATGCCTAAAGGGGTGACATGTTCCCTTTAATAGAGATTACAGTTCTGGGACAGCTGTGGCCTGCTATTTTTAGACAGGGAGGGCCAATAACCACTGCCTTTCTCACTCTGAGAATACCAAACCCCAGCTGTCGACTTTACGTTGGCTGGTTTTCCAAAATAGGGGGGACCCTACGCCTTTTTTTAAAATGATTTATTTATACATAAATAGCTTGCAAAATACTATGGGGTGACCTCTGTTTTGGATTACCAGCCAAAGTAAAGTTGCAGCTGTGATCTGCAGGCTCTAGCTGTCTGCTTTACCCTAACTGGCGATCAAAAATAGGTGGGGCCCTCTGTCAATTTTTACTTAATTTGTTTTCTAAATATTAGGCTAAACAATATGTATGGGGTGCCATATTATAAAGTTGTTGTACCCCTACAGTCTATCTATCTATCTATCTATCTATCTATCTATCTATCTATCTATCTATCTATCTATCGATCTAGAAAAAGAAAAATCCAAACAGCACAGCTGGTAACCGGGTGCAGAGACAGTCAGAGCAATACTCCCATTTGCATATGTATATACATAACAAAAAGTGACCACGGCACTCGATTCCTGCCACCATGCCAGAGTGACATTGCCTGCAGAATGTGATCATTTGTGATGTGCTGAAGCATCTCTCTACACAGCACAATGAATTTGCACTGTTAAAAATATTAACAAAATAAAAAAATTAAAAGTTCAAATCACCCCCTGTTTGCCCCATTGAAAATAAAACAATTTAAAAAATACACATATTTAAAATTGCTGTGTTCAGAAATACATGATCTATTAAAATATAAACTGTAAAATACATAACAGAAATAAATACAAATGCCAAAATTACATTTTTTGATCGAACCAACATCGCAATAAAATGCAATAACGGTTGATCAAAACAGCGTATCTACCTAATGATGGTATAATTAGAAACATCAGCTCATGACGCAAAAAATAAGCCATCAGACAGGCCCAGATCCATAAGAATAAGAGTGCTATTGTGGCGCCCCACTAAGAGTGTGTCACAGGAGGGTACTACACCCTTGACTGAAGGTGTTGTATTCTCCGTTCCAGTGGTGAGTAGGATAATCCTGATGCTCCATCCACCACATGCAACACCTAGTGCTAGAGGACCAATTAGGCACCCGTTTCTAGGGTAACCGGTCCTGGTGGGAGGAGAGCTAGGGTATATAGCAGTGGGGAAAGTAGCAAGGTGTTAGAAGAAGAGCTGAGAAGGCAAGAACAGAACAAGATTGTCAAGTCGTGACAGGAACTGCATAGAGCTGTGCAGTAAATGTAGCAGAATGGAGAAACAACAGAAAGAGAACAGAGACAGCTAACAGGGAGGGCACCTCAACCTGGTGGCCCAGAAGAGAAAGAGGGCAAAGTCAGAGCGGGTGATTGAACACCCAAGCCCAGTCCAGAACCCAGAGTACCGGCTCCGACGTGGTCCAGTTGGTTCATCCCTGCACCACAGAACCCGGAGTGGTCATAGGCTTCCTAGGAGCCCGACTCATGACTCACCAACCACCGCAGCTATATCAGGGGTACCCACCATTGAGAGTTAGGGACCATAATTCAGGATGCAGAGGGGAACCCAATCGAGGGCCCTCAGTACCCTTGATGAGGTATACCAGAGTAGCGAGGCAAAAGGGACAGTAAGAGATAGAGAAGGACATCTGTGGAGCCTTAGGAGGACGCTACTCACCGCAGGAACCACCCGGTCCACTACCCGGCATTAAGGACTGTGTTACCCTGTATGCCACTGAACACCCGAGTAAATACCCATTCGGAGTGAACAACGTGTCTGAGCTAGGGATGGGCAAATCCTAAATTACTCGGAATCGCCAGACTCTAACAAGTAGGATCCCGATACTCGCTACTCGTTGCGTGTCTAACGAGTCCAATGTAAATGAATGGGGAAGCGAATATTGCAGCGATTCCTCTGCTACCGGACCCTATAAGGGGTCTGGCAGCAGAGGAAAAACCTGCAATTCCCCATTTCATTCTTTTAAGCCACTGGCTTTTAAAATGAATAGTAAAAAAAAAAAAAACGGATTGAACCGATTGAAACAATCCTAAAAAAGGGACTGCATCTTTATTAACCTCTCGACCATGGTCCAGGGGTTAATAAAGATGCAGTACCTTTTTTAGGATTGTTTTATTGATTTTTCAAAAAAAAAATGACGTGGGCTGCGCCGTATTTCTGCAATCAGCCGGATCCAGCAGGCAGCGCCGGGCTGCCCCCAACCCCAGGTGCCTATTTGTACCTGGCTGGACACAAGAATATAGGAAGCCCTCTTTTTTATTATTTCATGAATTTCATGAAATAATAAAGAAAAAAATGCGTGGGGCTCCGCGCAAATTCTATGTCCAGCCAGGTACATCTAACCAGCTGGGGGCTGGAATCCGCAGCGCAGGGAGGCCCAAGCTTTCTGGGCACCCCCCGCTGCAAATTGCAGCCCGCAACCGCCCCAGAAGATGGCGCGTTCATTGAAGCGCCATCTTCTGGCGCTAAATCCCGCTCTTCCAGTGGCCCTGGTGCCGGGTGGCTCACTGGGTAATAAAGGGGTTAGGGCCAGCTTTGTATTATCAGCTGTCCCTAAGCCCGAAATTTATGGCGGTCACGCCAATATTAGACATGACCGCCATGAATTTCCAGTAATCAATAGAAAAAAAAATGCAACACCGAGAAAAATAATTTTATTATAAATAAAACAACACAATTAGGGACTCCATCTTTATTAAAAAATCCTCTTCCGTCCGATGTAGTCCAAAACGCAATCTCAGCTCTGCTACATCCCTGTGCTTAGACACACAGGTCTATGCACAGGGAGAGCAGGCTGACAATCTCAGCTCTGCTACATCCCTGTGCTTAGACACACAGGGAGAGCAGGCTGAGAACTGACTAAACAGTCAGGGTTCAGCTCAGGTCATTATAACATGAGCTGAACCATGCTATCAGAACCCGGAGTGGTCGTAGGCTTCCTAGGAGCCCGACTCACAACACACCAACCACCGCAGCTATACCAGGGGGTACCCACCATTGAGAGCAAGGGACCGTAAGTCAGGATGCAGACGGGAACCCAATCGAGGGCCCTCAGTACCCTTGACGAGGTATACCAGAGTAGCGAGGCAAAAGGGACAGTAAGAGATAGAGAAGGACATCTGTGGAGCCTTAGGAGGACGCTACTCACCGCAGGAACCACCCGGTCCACTACCCGGCATTAAGGACTGTGTTACCCTGTATGCCACTGAACACCCGAGTAAATACCCGTTCGGAGTGAACAACGTGTCTGAGTCTTATTCAAGAACCGCCATCAATCCATATCGCTCTTTTTCAGGAACAACCGAGCTGCCCTATTCCACCGCTGCAGCTCTACAGCCCCGGGAACCCCGCTCACCCTGTTGGGAGTGGTTCCACCTTGCTGCCGCCCATCACCCCGGAGGCCCAAGCAGCGCCGGTGCCATCACCGGAACCCTACAGGTGGCGTCACGCACTAATCCTTTATTCCTATAATATTACTTTTTCTCCCTTCCTTGACCACCGGGCCCACAGCCTTAGGCACCGAATCGTGACCCACAGACTGCGCCTGAGACCTGAGTCCCCTGGCCCACGGTGAGTCATTATGAATCGCAGAAAATGGCACCAAAGCTGCAATTATTTTCTTTTAAAAACTCCAGAATTTTTTTTTCACCACTTAGATAAAAGTAAAAGTATACATGTTTAGTATCGACAAACTCATACCGACCTGAGGCATCATCCTGTCACATCAGTTTTACCATATAGTGTAACAGAAAATAAATGTAAATCTGGTAAATCCACACTTTAATCACCCTAACTCATAGAAACAAATGGTTTTATCCATTATATTACATAGTATATTTAAAAAAACACAAACATCCTTAACTGCAGGTTGTTCATTCTGCCTCCAAAAAATAAGAATAAGGCTCAGTTCACATTGAAAAAAGTGGAAAGCTGAGTTCAGCATTGGGACGTAAAAAGTTAGTTTAGTGTACATGAAAAAAAAAAAAAAACTAAAGTGCAAAAGAGCTGATATTGCTTATATATTTTGAGCAAAGCCTCTCTATTATGCTTACTGGTTAATGCATACTATTTATTATGTGTAAATTATGATTTTTTACTTCCCAGATGTTGGATTCAGCTTTCCAATTTTTGGAGTATTTTTGGACAGTAGCCACAGAACACTACATTTTTTCGGTTTGAGTGAGCCTCTTCCAGATCTCCATTTTTCCTAAGGGCCACTTTACACACACCAACTTATCTGTCCAACTTCTGACCAACTTGCTGGTTGCAGTGAAATCATGGACACATTGCTCCATTTTGTGACTGTGTACAATGGAACAATGTGTCCATGATTTCACTGCAACCAGCAAGTTGGTCAGAAGTTGGACAGATAAGTTGGTGTGTGTAAAGTGGCCATAAGAGGTTCCTCCTCCATACGTTTATCCTCTACAGTTAGCAATTTCATTGGGGTTGCCATCTAAATCCATGAAACTCTGATTCAGACCAAGCCCCTGAGGTAGACAGTAACTTTGGACTTTAATTGGCTGCTTTTAATACAAAGATGGAAAGTGATACAGCACATCCAAGGAAATTAACCCCTTTTATCCACATATGTGACGTTTTAGCTTCATTGACCTTTTCACAAAGCTGCTTTAGAAAAGCTCAGTATAGCTGAAACATTGCATGGTTTAACAAAATGCTAATTTCCCTGGATGTGCTGCCTTAGGCCGGGTTCACACCACGGCACAATCCAATCCGGGGCTGTCCGATGTGAACCTGACAGCCCCGGATCAGATTTAGGCCCCGTAGTATGCTATGGGGCCGGATGGAGCTGGATAGCATCTATCTGCCAACCGGAGATTCCGGGAGGATTCAGATTTTTCTCCCGATCACAAAAATGCTGCATGCAGCATTTTTTTGACTGGGGGAAAAAGGCTGATCCTCCCAGATGCTCCCGATTTGGTGTGATCCGGCGCCCCCTAACATGGGGTTCTATGGCACCGGATCACATCGGAGCTGCATCTGGGAGCCAGACGCCGGGTGCAGAAGCTCAGCACCGCTCGGCGCTGAACTTCAGCACCACGGAGCTGTCCCCTGCTGACTGTCCCGGAGCCGTGGCTCGCTCCCTTCGAGCCGCGGTCTTGAATTATCAGCAGCTGCGGCTGCAAATGAGCCACCTGGCTGCACACCGGACCGGAGGGCATAATAGGCCCTCCTGTTCTGTGTCCAGAACCGGTCGGGGGCTGTCATGTTCACCCCAGACAGCCCCGGATTGGATCTGGCCGTGGTGTGAATCTGGCCTTACTCTATATAAACTGGAAATCAAAATTAGAGAACAATATATGATCACTTGATTCTTTCAGACTGAATGTACCGTATATACTCGTGTATAAGCCGACCCCCCTACTTTTGCCCCCAAAACCTGGGAAAACCTATTGACTCGTGTATAAGCCGAGGGTGGACCCCAGCACAGGTATACAGTCCCCCCAGTGGTATACAGCAGCCTCCCCAGTGGTAGTATACAGCTGTCTCCCCCTATGGTAGTATACAGCAGTCTCCCCCTGTGGTAGTATACAGCAGTCTCCCCTGTGGTAGTATACAGCAGTCTCCCCCTGTGGTAGTATACAGCAGTCTCCCCCTGTGGTAGTATACAGCAGTCTTCCCCTGTGGTAGTATACAGCAGCTTCCCCTATGGTATATACAGCAGCCACAGAGGTATATACAGCAGCCCCTCTCCTGTGGTAGTATACAGAAGCCCCCCCTGGGGTAGTATACAGCAGTGCCCCCCCTGTGGGTATACAAAGCCCCCCCTGTGGGTATACACAGCCCCCCCTGTGGGTATACACAGCCCCCCCCCCGTTGCTGCCACACACCTGTAAAAAGAAGCGCTTTCATACTTATCCTCCTACTGTCACCGCGCGCATCCTCCGCTCTCCTTGCACCCGGCGTCCGTCCATATGACCGCGCACAAATAATGACATCATTATTTGTGCGCGGTCACGTGGATGGACGCCGCGGTGACAGCAGGAGGATAAGTATGAAAGCGCTTCTTTTTACAGGTGTGCGGCAGCAACGGGGGGCTGTGTATACCCACAGAGGGGCTGTGTATACCCACAGGGGGGGGGCTGTGTATACCCACAGGGGGGGCTGTGTATACCCACAGGGGGGCACTGCTGTATACTACCCCAGGGGGCGGAGGAGCGCTGACAGCAATGTAATATGCACCGCTCCCCCTGCCGCTTATGGACAGGGGATGCAGTGCATATTGCATTGCCCTAATGAGCGGGAGCACGTGACTGCACATATCGGCACTTGCGTTAACGCATGCATTAACGCATATGCGTTTTTCATGAAAAAATGGCTAAGTCCCAAATTTGCCAAAAACGTCCAGGACCTCAGGGGAAACTATTGGCACCCTTAGAAAAACGCATCCATTTTTCTAAGGGCTTAAACAACAGATTTGTATGTGTGAACCAGGCCAATGTCTTCAGCACATCTGCATCCACAGGACCTCTCTAGTCTCTCACACTGCTCTAGTGTGATTCTGGTCCACTCTTCTTCCAATCTCTTCCACAGTTCAGTGACTGTTGTGGGTTTCTTGACTTTGTCACCAATGAGTTTCCAGAGGTTTTCTATTGGGTTTAGATCAGGACTCTGTGCAGTCATTTCATTGTTTCAATGTTTTCTTTTTCAAGGAACTGCTTTACCTGTTTTGCTTTCAGACAGGTGGAATTGTCCTGCATGAAAATTGGTGGCTGATTGAGTGCTGAATGCAAATAAGGAACCACATGTTGCTGAAGAAGGTTCTCATATACACTTACATTTACTCTGCCATGTAGCTGTATGAAAGGTCCACCCACTGCATCAGAAAACACTCCCCAAATCATATATATATACATATATATATATATATTTTATATAAAGTGTTTGAAAGAAATATTGAACGTGTTACCAACTTTCTACGTTGGGAGTGGGCAACTCCGGGCCTCGAGGCCGTACATAGTGCAGGTTTTCTGTATATCCTTAGCATTTGACAGGTGGTAATTTAATGTCCTGCATGGGTGATGATTCCAACTTTCAAATGCTAAGAATATCCAGAAAACCTGGACTGTGTGCGGCCCTCGAGGTCTTGAGCTGCCCACCCCTGTTCTATGTAAATATATTTTTAAAGGTGCTATTGACATGAATTCCTCACCAGATGTCGGGAACAACCCATCCTTGGAATCAATGGTGCTCTATATATGAATAATAATAATAGTAATAATAATAATAATAATACATTCCGCACAGGCAAAGAAATAAAACCATTGATGTCCATAAATTAGGTTATGTGTAATAATGACATAAACAAGATCCTTATAAACTCCTAAAGATATTGACCTAGAAAGGCACCATTATAATCATAAATTCATCAACTAAGAAAAAGGACTATAGCCTAGAACCTAAGAACAAGTGCCAGAGATCCAAAATATAAAATATAACTTTTATTTGTTCCTTGAATTACTCTTTTATGTGGCATATCAGCCAAATAAAAGAGTAAAGCAGGGAACAAAAAATGAGAGGTATCATCCTAGGCTTAAATACAAAAACAAATAGTATAAAATAGTAATAATAAACATGAAGGCAAAGGAGTATTAATGTATCTATATCCTTAAAAATAAAATGATATCAGCAACCAATTAGAAACTGGGAAACAGAGGCATAAAAGGTTTATAGATATTAGTGCAACTCAATGAATTAGAATATCATCAAAAAATTAATTTCTTTCAGTAATTTAATACAAAAAGTGAAACGCATATATTATGTAGATTCATTACAGAGTGATGAGTCAATGAAAATCCATAGGTCTTTATTTCAGAAAATTAAAGTAGGGAGAATGAAGGGTTAGAAATTCGCTGCCGTATTCCACGAGACATCAAAGGGTGAATATAATATTGATTTATTAGTCAACGTGTTTCATGGGTCCCAGAAACGCCCTGAAACATGGCAATATGACATTGACTTTTGATGATATTCTGATTCATTGAGATGCACAAGTACTATGTGTAGAAAAACTCCTATTAGTAATAATAAAGATCGGGACTGCTACCCTTAGAAATACTTAGCTGGAAAATGCCTGTAACCAATGGGGTGCACATGCAGTGAACAATAGTCTGATAACCTTATTTAAAAAGTGCTGTGCCTTGGAGCCAATCATCTTTCCCCAATATACGTTTCCCCTTATCTTTCTCAGGGGGCGTCAGTGACACCCTAACAAAGAAGGTTAACAAAGCCTTGGAAATGTGTTGGCTTAAGCCATAGCACACACCAGTTGTTTTCTTTCTGCAAGGGCTCCTGTACCCTGAGCAGTGGGACGAGACTAGATCTTCTGCTTTTGTGCATCTAGAATCTAGGACGCTTTTGGCTGAGGCCCCTGGTTATCAGCGCTCACTGACAAGCAGCAGCAATTTGCCGCCACAGCATCTTTACAGCACAGGAAGACGTCCCTCCAGAGCAAGGATTTTCCCCACACATCTATCCAGTCCAACTACTTAGTCTCAATAGACATTTTCATTCAATTAATTTACACACTTTTTCTTTGTTCAAGCTTAATGGTATAGTACTGGACAATATTTATCATCCATTTTCTAGGACATGTATAGTTCTATAGACAAGTTGCAGATATTTTTTTTCATCATATAACATTACGTGTATTTTGAAGGATCATGGTAGATTGCAGCATTTTAATTTTATACTTTTTATTTTTGACCGGTGTTACATGGTTGCTGTCCTCTACCTCCATCCATATTAAAAGCTATCATGCCAGTGTTGATAATAAAACTTTTACTTCTTTGAAGCTTTTGTGTTATTTTTTATTTATTTATCTCTTTTCAACTTCAGCTTTATTACAGATGGTGTTATGATTGCATCAATAATTTGTTGAAATTTAATTTAATCCATTCTTCCCTTTACATGTGAAATTTTCCCCATAACATTGGCTTCAACACAACCCTAACGCATTTAATGATCCATCCCCATGCTTAGTGGTTGGCAAGATGTTCTTCTCCTGAAAATTCTATGCCCTTTTTTCTCCATACATACCTTTGATCAATTTGACCTTTGCGTTTTATTGTAACCTCATCAGTCTGCAGGACTTGTTTGTAAAGTGCATCAGGCTTGTTTAGATGTCCTTTTGCATACTTCTGACTGAGTTTAATGGTGAGGATGCAAGAGAAGCTTTCTTCTGATGACTCTTCCATGAAGACCATATTTGTGCAGGTGTCTCTGAACAGTAGAACAATGTACCATAACTACAGAGTCTGCTAAATCTTTCAGAAGTTCTTTTGCAGGCAAGCAGGGTTTCTTGTTTGCTTTTCTAGCAATTCTACAAGCACCTCTCACTGAAATTTTGCTTGGTCTTGCTGACCTTATCTATCTTAACTGCCATTTCTTAATTACACTCAAAATGCCTTGCTATCTTCTTACAGCCTTCTCCTGCTTTGTGGGCCTCCATCATTTTCATTTTTAGAGTGATAGGCAAGATCTGAAACCCTAACCAAATTTTCTGAGCACACAAATCTCCAAGATTGTTTACACTTTTGCATCAACCCATTTTCTTTTTGTAATTTTTAAAACGTTTAAAGATGAAAATATTTTTGCCTAAAATGCAAAGGAAATGTGTTTATGTTTAACTTTGTCTTTTAGATATCATTTCATCTTCAACTTACTTAACTATTCACAATAACAGTCATTTTGGCCAGAGGTGCCCAAACGTTTGCATGCTATTGTATTAAATAGTTGTAACATTAGCAAATATATCAATTAGAAATATAGTTCACTTGATTATCTCTCTTACGTCATGTATAAGTCATTGAAGTTTAGGTATCTATGGTTATGACCACTCATATTGTGACAGTTAGTACCTTGACCATGGATACTTAAGCTAATGTAATGTCCTACAATGAGGGTTGAAACATAGGTAATCATGAGAACTGTACTATATTTAGAACTCATATTTCCAATCTGATCCTTGGATTGTCAATTATTTGTATAACTGTCCAAAGTTTAAAGTAAGTGGAGAAGAAAGCAATGTAATAAAAAAATATATAGTTTTATGTAGTATAGTACATAAAACTATAGTGAATGATCCCATTTGTACTCATTCTGTACATTAAAACAACAAAAGGAGAAATGTGTTAACCACCACTTGCTCATTTCTATAGACTTTAAAACATAATACTCTACTTAAAGGGAACCTGTCCCCTAAATAAATCCCCCAGGCTATCACTATCTGTCGCTGCATCTTCCTATTACTACTCTAACTATCCCTTTCTATGCTAAATGTGTGTTGTGAGTGTGCAATAAAATGTTTTTATACCTTAGTGGGGCGTATGCTAATGAACCGGGAGCCCACCATTTCTTGCCCCCCCTGGGCGTCCACTCTGTGCTCCTCTTGCTACCACCAGCATCGTTTATCACGCCCCAAAGGGCGTGATATTGAAATCAAATTTTGCACCCCCAGCATGGCTCTCTCCGCTCTGCTGTTGCTGCTTTCCTGTGGTATGACACCGAACGCATCATTTCCTAAACTGCAGGTCCCATAGCAACCCGATGTTTATCTTAGCAACGCACAGCGCTGCTAAGTGGGGCCCCATAGAAACCCAATGTTTACCTCTAGCATAGCTGCTTTATCTAAGTTACAGGTTCCCTTTAACCAACATAAAGCTACAGATAAGACTCTGATACAATGTACAAAATGTACAACAGAAATAGTTTAATGAATATTTACTGCATTTGAAACTTGCCAAAATGACTTTGTTTTCCCATCTCCTAATACATTGTAATTGTGTTAGGGAACTTTGGGGGTTTGACAGCTTCTATTATTGTCTATTGCTCAACAGCTATGTGTTGATGTTTTAAGACTAAGATGAAGAACATAATTAAGAGAACATATGATGGCTGGCTGTAGGTTTTGGATTAATTAGCTACATGTCAATATTTTTATCAATATCCGATTAACAAATGACACATTACGCAAGGAAAAGTATTGATTCATGAGCTGTCTGTACATAAACTGAAGCTGCTTTGCTAGATGAGAAGTCTGACAAAATAATAGCTTCTGAGCATTTTCCATCTTGACAAAAACATAAAAGTCAGCCAACATATACTTCATTTTGAAATAGTGACTTTTCATTCATCAGACTTTTTAGCTGTGAAAAAGAATTATTTAATTCACGATTAATTAATGTTAGACTAATAGCTGCTCATGTATAGCTGTAATATTTAATTCTGTAGCAAAGGACTTCACAAACGATTATTCGAAAAATGAAAATGTATTGTTACGGTTTACACTGGCAATTTATAATTTTCCTTCACATTTTCATTCATACAACTCCTAAAAAAAAATGTATGGAATAATCACAATTAAAAGATTTTCACCCCTTTTTTTGGTAATAGTAAATTAACATAGCACAAAATACAAATGTATAATTGCTGAACATTTCAGAAAGCAAAACCAAATGAAGTATTATTAATAGCACATTCATTTTCGGAATATATGAAGGACAATGTCAATTCTTTCTGTCTATTGGCTCTCTTGATACATTTGTTTTTATACACTTGTATTTCATATAAAATATTAGTTCTGGAGTAGATAGAGTATCAAAAGTTTGCTATTTGTTACCATCTTTTCAGTTAACCATTAAAAGTTATCAACCACTGAGGACTCTCAGATTTTAGTACTTTTCTAACTATTATTATTAACCATTTACTAAAATAGTGTGACGTGACGTTTTCTTTAAGGAAAGAAAGTTGGAAAAAAATTTCAATTAGTCTTTTTTTCTCCTTAGGTTGTGAGCATACGCCTTTTCTTGTGCAGCGAAAAGCACAGAATAAAATGAACATAGTGCACAGCAATCATAAACAATGTTGCTGTGAACATGTTCCATGTTATCCATAAACATCACTCATAATATATGAGTGATGTATGTGAGCAGTGCGTTAGAGAGGGCAGGCCAACAGTTTTTTGTATGGAGAATCTATGTCAACTGGTGTGTAGATTCATTGATTTCATGTTGAGACCATTAATTGAAACTAACCCATCTTACCTTATGGATATGTTGGGTGTACTGAGGAAGTTGGAGGTGATACAATTGTGAATAACATTCTTTTTGTAATCTGTGGTGTACACCACATTTCAACATAAGGATAAAATGGTAGCAGTGAAGTTCTTTCTGAATATGCCCAATCATTCTAGGGAGATATATGACTTTACCCTGACCCTGTCACAATTTGTTTTAATACATATTTTTTCTTTTTAATTATAATCTTTATATCTCCAAGGCACAGCAATAGGAGTTGCTTGTGTGCCCTCATATGGTAAATTGTTCCTGGGGCTGTGGGTATTTTTTTTCATCTGATCTAATTCCCCATAGTGGTAACATCATTCTTGGGAAGATATATTGATGACATATTTTTTGTATGGCAGGTGTGAGGCACCGCCGGCATGATCCTCATGGCCGGGGCGCATCACATGCAGGATCAGGAGGATCCTGTGCACACTGGCCGGTTTTCCTGTGATAATACTGTGTGAACCTATCCTGAAAACAATGAGGTTTAAAGTGACTAGTGAGTGGCTCATGAGATCGAGGAAGACCTGAGGAAAGGGATGTAATGAGTGATTGCTGACAGCCCAGGTGGGTGTGTCAGGTGGGTGTGTCCAGAGGAATAGCAGCCCAGCTGGATGAATCAGTGTGGGTGTGGCCGGCACGATAAGAGTCAGCCAGCTGAGTGATTGAGAGATTGAAGCTGAGATCCTGCTGAGGACTCCGGCTGATTGATTCATTCTGAGACCAGAACTCATGCTGAGAGGTTCATTACCAGCCAGAGAGCCGAGCAGAGCCAGTCTGTGTGAGGGACTGGGAATGAGAGTCCAGACCACCATAAGGAACGATGGTGAAGAGAGCATGCTAGCTTTATACCGGTAGCCAGGACCGGGGTCGTTATAGCACCTGGTGTGGGAAGCCGTGGCTGACCTGGCGGACGGTGGACTGGCCATGGGGTGAAACACGTCCAGGAAGGAGCCCGTGGGGGAGGCTTGGCCGACCCGTTACCCAGGTAGCGAGACCCGGATCCGTGCCCGGCAAGACAGCAGTTCCCGTGTAACGGAGTGAGCTGTATGCGTGATTAATGCCAGGCAGGCATAACCGCCATTGGGTCCGACTAGGCAGTCGGTAAAGGACCCGTAGACTTATGTAAGGGCTTAGGTAACAGTGCCCTGAATGAGAGACGATGGCCTATGTGTAACAGCCACGTATAATGTTGTGGGAGAGAGAGAGTGACCCAGCTAGTGTGGATGATATTGGAGGCGATCCGTCCCTGTGGGACGAGAGGGAGGCTTGGCCTGCTGTTTGCAGTGGGTACCTGTCCCTCAACCACGACCTCTAATGGTGTGGGTGTGCCTGTGGCCAGAGACAGGGGTCACGAAGGCTCCTAGAAGGGTAACCATGGCTGATCCGTTAGGGTGCTACTCAGACGCAGGGTGCAGTCGTCGACCTGGAGACCTGCCATGAGATGAGATGGAGGTTTGGTGGCGACTGGTGGCCCATACCGTGGTGAGTAGGCCACGGTGACGCATGGTTAGCCCGGATTCTACGGTTGACCAGGTCCCTGTTATTGTCATGGAGGAGCCACAGTCCATGGATGTGTTATGATGGGCTGTGAGCGGGTGTAAGAAATGTATGTGATCCATGGACGTTTGTATGATGGATCACATATGGTATGTAAGGTCCTGGTCAGGCAGGAATCCTGACTACGGGTAAATGGTATATCATCATGCTGGGTGACTAAAGCCGGGAGGCTGGTACCGCCATTGGGACCCACAGGGCCCGTTGAGGCGTATGTAACGAAGGTCAGAAGCAGGGGTTCAAAAGGACTCCTAGAGTGGGGACACCATGGTTGAACCAGGTGGACTCTGTTCGGGACGTAGGCGGAGATACGTCCAGGAAGGGGCCCCTTGGGGATACATGACATACCCGGTACTCAGGTTGCTCAATCCCTGTTATGAACCCGGAGGGGTCATCATTGTAATGTAACGTATGCATTGATGTATAGTGTAAGTAGGCCGGAGGCCGTAGCCACCACGGGAGCTGTTAGTAGAGCTCCAATGGGGACAGAGAGATGGTTACAGGTCCCGGGTTACAATAAGATGTCATGTGCAATAAGTGTTATGTAATGTTATATGTAAATGTATGGTGTATTTATGTATGGTGTTTATAATCAATGTGATATGTGTCAAACATGCTACCCGGATTATGTTATTAATATGTGAAAAATAAACGGGTAGACATTGGTTAACTTATATACACGTGTTTGTTGTCGTTATGCAAGCAGGTTCCCCGGTTGCTACCTCACACAGGGTACATTACCTCTTACTTGAAGGACACCAACAACTTTTTACAACATTTGAAGAATCTTGCCACACTACCTACTGGTTGCCTATTGGTGACTCTTGATGTTAACAGTCTATACACCAGCATTAACCATACACAAGGAAAGGATTCTTTGGTTTGGTTTGGTTTCTTGACAGGTATAGTTACTTTGACACTGATAGAAAACAGTTTTGTCTCAAGGTCCTCAGCATCGTCCTCAAGCAAAACTTCTTCATGTTTAAGGACTAATGCTACCTGCAGCATGGGAGACTGCAAAGGGCTCTACGTTGCACCCCCCTATGTTAATATATCCATGGCTCACTTTGAGGACTCCCATGAACATGGCCACACTTTATTTCAGTCTCAAATCATCTCTTGGAGACGACACATTAATTATATCTTTACAATCTGGCATGGTGATATGTCAACCATTGAGTCTTTCTTCATGGACTTGAGCCATATGAATCCTCACTTGACCTTCAACTTTCACTATTGTGACAAGGAAATTAATTTCCTTGATACTCTGTAGCTACTAAGTGAAGTTGGACAGATTTCCACTGATATATATATATTTAAATGACTGATAAGAATAGTTTGCTCTAATACATGAGCTCTCATCCATAACACATCAAAAATTCTCTGCCAAAATCAAATCAGACAATGGTGGCACAGAGTGTTATGAGACGTTATAACAGATACATCATAACAAAACGAAGAGCAAGTTTATCCAGAGAGGATATCCTAAGAAGATATTTAACCCACCGATTTCTACACAGGTAAGGGTATAGACATAATTACTAAGAGTAAAGTTTGTTCCTACGTATCAACCCTATCAGACTCTGATAACCAATACTATTCAGAAATATTAGTCCCTCCTAGGCATAGCATATCCCTCTATCCCTGTATTCCACTCTCCGTCATTAGTGTGTAACAACAGACCTTGCAATCTGAAGAACCGTTAGTTCCGTGCCGACATTGGCTCTTCCAGACTGCATCTTCAGCAGACTACCCTTACTAACAAAAGCACCGGCACCTCCCTATGTTTAGGTTGCCTGTAATATTCTCATGTCATTAAGGAACAAATTTCTCCCACCCATGTACTGTTTACAATCCCAGACAATTTCACCAGTGATTCGACTTCAAATGTGCTTGTGGTCACGGTTATGTTGGGGAAACATCCCAGCATGTCTGGGACCATATCAATAAACACAAATCTACGATTCACTGTAAGCAAGTCATGCTACTTGTGACAGAGCAAGTGCTCTTGCTACTGTCTATATATAAGATTATATGGAATTTTTGACACTGATACTCTTTTCTGTGGTTTCCACAGCTTCCCTTAAGTGCGACATGGATTTTCGTGCCCGGGATGACACCTGGACCTCACAGTTAAACCAGGCTTTGGATGAGGAGGGTGGTTCGCCAGTGGATTTGGTGGGAGATGGCACACTACAGGGGCATATAAAAAAGTATAGAGATCTCCTCAAAAAACAAACAAAAATATAGTGGAATCGTGCTTTTTTGAACAAGTATATAGAAAAAGATTTAATACCACGAGGATTGAGAATTCAGATATTTCCTTCCTTTCCCGTGATCAGCGAGTCCTTCAGGAGAGGTGGGAGGAGGTCGCCAGTGACTGCTCTCTGGGGTTTTTAACCCTCCTCAGTGAGCTGAATACCGAGAAAGAATTGGAGGAGTTGTCGGAGAGAATCACAGAGATGGCATCGTGCGAGGGCCTGAATAAATTTAAAGAGGAAACCGAAAATGAGATGTCGAAGCTTGAAAAAGAAATCAAAGCATATAAAATAAGAAAAATTCAAAGAGACCAAGCCGATTTCCAACAAAATCGTGTGTACAAGTGGAAGAATGATGATAGACATGGAAAGCGTCGACCCCAAGTGGTACAGACGAATCAGATTCTGACATGTTTGGTGTCGGCGTGGTCACTAGATTTAGATCTAAGACACCTCTACCAAAAGGTCTCCCAAAAAATCCTTTAAATAAAAAGAGCAGGGCCCCACAGGTGATTAACTTATCTAATCATAAATTAAGTGGAATACAACTTGAAGTTTTGACAAAAGGGCTGTCTTTCTCTCCGACTAATTCTTTTAATTTTTTCACAGCTTTGAAGGACCTGTATCTTTTCCCACGCAAGTTGTTTTTTTTTAAAAAGCTTTATGCTAAAAAACATTCATCCTCCGATAACTTCGACGGAAGAGAACAAGAGGCTCTTGAAAACCTCGTGGATCTGGTGACAGATGATTATACAGACCCTTGCGGTAAGTTTCCTCCTTGCACCAGGACTAGATCTCGGAAATTTCCCCCCTTGTCTGTCTGCCCGACTGTGGAGATATTCACAAAATTGGTGACTGAAGACTTGAAAAGTCTGTTACCTAGTAGGAAACATGATAATCTCACATGACAGCAACGACAAGCTCTCTTTGAGATAGAGAGTCTTAAAGACATTGTAATAAAGCCAGCAGACAAGGGGGGAAATATTGTGATCTGGCCGGTACTTATGTACGAAAGGGAGGCTCCTCGCCAGTCACACAATGTTGACACCTATAGGAGATTGCAATTCAATCCGGTCACCTCTTTCTCTGGACTGCTCCAATCCATCCTGGTGGATGCATGTGAGCAGGGAACTATCAGCAAGCAGATACTAGAGGGACTTACGGTAAAATTTCCAAAGGTCCCTACATTTTATTTGTTACTGAAAGTCAACAAAGATGCCTTGATCCCTCTGGGACGTCCGATCGTGTCCGCCATAAGTGGGCTATGTGAGCCCATATGTCAATTCATTGATTTTTATTTAAAACCATTGGCTGAAATATTACCATCCTATGTCCGTGACACGACGGATGTCCTGACGAGGATCGACACCATCTTGTGGAACCTGATGTACTAATTGTAACGGCTGATATTGAGTCCCTGTACACGTGCATAGGGATGGTCTAGAAGCTTTTTCTTGATGTGGCTGGTGGTGATGGCGCGATGAATGACCTGATAGTTGAGCTCCTCCGCTTTGCCCTTACCCACAACTTTTTTGTTTATAAAGATGTGTTTTATCTGCAGAAACGCGACCCTGCCATGGGCGTGGTCCAGGGGCGTATCCAGGGGGTGCAGCCGGACCTCTTGCACTGGGCGCCACTCAATGGGGGGCACCGGTGCCATCATCAGGTGACCAGACGTCGGCGGTGGCACTGCAGCGCTGCCGCCGGAACTAATCTCCCTCGCAGCATATAGTGCACGGGCGGCCGCGGAGCTGTGTGTACACAAACCCGCCCCCCGGTCACGTCGCGCTGCGGCTGATGTCACCCGGCGCACCGCACAGTCTGGGACGGAGAGGAGAAGAAGTGCCGAGGAGCTGCTGTGCCTGCCTCCTCCTGACTCAGACTGAGTCTTCCGTTACGGTAATAAAGTAACCTAAACAGGCGGGGGTTGGGATTGGGGGGGTTTGTGGTGGGTGCCTGTCCTGGGCTGGCCCAGCTGGGGTTATGAGGTGCATATATGTATACATCAGGCGCAGGCACACACTATGAGGTATAATATTATACCTCATAGTTTTGTGTGCCTGCCTGGTGATGTATACATATATACACCTCATAGTGTGCCTGCCTGATGTATACATATATATACCTGAAGTGTATATATATATACAGTGGTGTTCAAAAGTCCTGCATAGGCGTGAAGAAAACTATATATTTCATACTTCTGCATCTCTACAGTGAAACTGGTGGAACATATATGTTTTTGTAATCCCTCATTGTATGCCATACTCATTTTTGAATGTCCCAAATGTATAAATTGTTATGGTATGCACATTTTTGGTATTTTTTTTTACAGCATAACCATACCTACACCAGTACAGTGTGTAGAATGGTGAACAGGTTTCTAAGTTCATTAACTTCCAATGCAAGTTCACACAGACTTAAATTTTACTTTTTAAGATTTATTATTTTTTATTTAATTCAGAGTCCTGAAAAGGGCCTTTTGAGTGCATCTTTAGCTTTTAACGCTTTATTGGCCAGCCTTTGCTCTTGAGCACCAACTTGCATCTCTGTGGCATTGAGTGAACAAGCTTCTGCTGATGTTCACGAGTGATGATGTGGTTCCAGGCCTGTATCAGAGCCTCAATCAACTCTCTCTTAATCTTTGGCTGTTTTTTAGATATCTCTAGTGATACCTTGTGCCACAAATTTTCAATTGGATTGAGGTCTGGGGACTGGGCTGGCCAGTCAATAATAGCCACCTTGTTCTTTTTTTTCCATTCCGTTACTGTCTTAGCTCTGTGACAAGGAGCATTATCATCCTGGAAGATATAATCCCCTGAAAACAAGTGTTGAGCAGAAGGCAGCATGTTCTTATTAAGGATGTCAATGTATTTTTTTGCATTAACCATACCCTCCACAATATGAAGCCTTCCAACACCATTGGCTGCCATACAGCCCCAGACCAATACTTTCATCGGATGTTTCACAGAGAAGCTCAAACACTCTGGCTTGTACTCTTCATGTGGAAACCTTCTCACATAAGACTTGCCATCATTTCCTAAAATGCAAAAAGTGCTTTCATCACTAAATAGCACTTTTTCCCACTCCTCCTTCCTCCATTTTGAATATTTCAATGCCCACAGTTTTCACCTTTGTCTTTGTATGGCTGTCATCAATGGCTTCTTTCGGGCCTTGCACCCTCTCAATCCTGCTTCCAATCATCTCTTCCTAACAGTTGATGTTGCTACCTCAATATTGCACTTTTCTTGCCATTCTCGCAGAAGCTAAGGAGAGGTGTGCTTTCGATTGGCAAGGGATGTTCTTATCAGTACTCTATCCTCCCTTTTAGTTAACTTTCTGGGCCGACCAGATCTGGGCCTGTCCTGGGTAATTCCAAGCTGCTTATGTTTCTGCAAAATTCTTACGATTGTACTCTGATTACAGCCGACCTTCCTAGCGATCTGGGGGCCAGTATAACCCTCTTCATGTAGCACCACAACTCGCACACGATCCTCCGCTGACAAAAATCTGAAGGCTCCCATCATAAAGCTCTACAGTATGATTCATTAGATAGACCAACAGATAAAACAAACAAACAAAGCAGCAGATGTGATGCAATGTAATGGAAAGTGATTGGCTGCCATATCCAGGTTATGATTGATCACAAGAACCTCATCTGTGATTGGCTAATTTTGGATCTGAAGCTGTACAATATTTAGTTGTGCTTTCAATTCCCATATTGTTGCAATAATTTCAGGCAAAACTGCTTCAAAAGCTAAAAATATTACAAGGAGAGAATGCAAAATTGTATTCTGAACAAAACCATATATAATATGTCATATTAGCATCGAAGATATTCAACAGAAAACGTTTAAAACTTGAAAAATCAATTTATCCTATGCAGGACAGGACTTTTGAACACCACTGTATATATAGCAATACAAAAGAAAACAATGTCCACACTCACCGGTAGTTGATCTTGAGACTTTTTAATTCCTGTTCACATCAATGAACAAAGTAAGTCAGCAAGGGAGGGGGTGCAGGGGCGAAGGACGACGGCACGCCATTTCGCGGTTGTGTACCGCTTCCACGGGTCCTCTAAGCGGTACACAACCACGAAACGGCATGCCGTCGTCCTTCGCCCCTGCTCCCCCTCCATTGCTGATTTACTTTGTTCATTGATGTGAACAGGAATTAAAAAGTCTCAAGATCAACTACCGGTGAATGCGGACATTGTTTTCTTTTGTATTGATGATTCCCGCTATCAAGAGCCAGCACCACCAGGTACAGCTGCAGAAATGTCACAGCCCGCCCTAACTATAAGCGTTTAGTGCCCGGTGTTTTCTATTTTGGATGATTGTATATATATATATATACATCAGGCAGGCACACACACTATGAGGTGTATATATGTATACATCAGGCAGGCACACACACTATGAGGTGTATATATGTATACATCAGGCAGGCACACACACTATGAGGTGTGTATATCATATATACACCTCATAGTTTGTGTGCCGGCCTGGTGATGTATACATATTGTGAGACATGCCAGCGCTATAGCACATGGCTGGCATGACTCACGTGACCGGCGGTAATGTAGGATTGCTAAACCCTGCAGCATGCACAGGGTAAGTGCAGGTTGGCTCGGTAGCAGCACACACGGGGTTAACTGCTGCTGCTGAAAGCTGAGGTTTGTGTGAAGGAGTAATTACAAAACTCACTGGATTGCACCTGTGAGGAGAGCCAGTCTTCCACAAGCCTGCAAAGGTGAAGGACCATGAGATGGGTCTGAGAGCCTGGATGAGACACTGCAGAGCCACAGTGTGAGAAGTACTGTTTGAACCTCTCTGTGTGAGGTTGCTGGGAGCAGCAGAGGAGTTCTATGTGAACACAGCTCACATCACAGTGAGTAATGAGACATGTGTGAATACTGCCCTGGGACACTTTAGGGAGAAGTGTACCTCAACCTGTACAGGAATCTATTCATTGTTATATACGGTCTATGGAAGATATATGGACATTTATGTTGAAGCTGAAGGAAAGCCTCATGTTTGTGTTATGGAGCACGGTTTAAGAAGTTTAGAATAAACCGGATACACTTTTGTAAAGAATCCATTGCCGTGTGCGTCAATTCTGCTGTCAAGCGTGTCCCCCAGGGTGCGCTACCTCACATATGGTGGAGAATGCGGGCAAATGCCGGCCCGGTGAGGTGTAGCATTCATTCCTGGTGAAGCCCGCGCTACTGTCGCCCTTCCTTCCGGAACCGCTGGTGAAAGTGACTGTTTCATGAGGCTAATGAGCGGCGGCTAAGTGAGAGGAGCAGCAGTCATTATAAGCCGCCAGTCTCTTGCGGGGTGCCCGGCAGCGCATGTCCAGGATCCAAGCGGCTAAAATCCAGTACAAGCCCACCACCAGCATGGAGGAGGTACTCAAACACCTGGTTCAGGCTCAGCAGCAGTTCCAAGCACTGCAGCAGCAGGAACACCGACACCAGGAGCAGATGGCCCTGTTGACCGAGGCTGTTCGTGCCAGACCATGGGAACCGCCCCAAGGCCCAGGTGATGACGGCAGCGTCCGGAAAATGGTAAGACAAGCGCTGCAAAAGATGACGCCGGGGGATGATGTGGAGGCATTCCTGGCAGTGTTTGAGCGGGTGGCCGAACGGGAGAGACTGCCGGTCGCCCAGTGGGTCGAGGTGCTGGCGCCCTATTTGACTGGTGATCCCCAAAAGGCATACATAGACCTGTGTACCGAGGATGCCCTGGACTATGGAGCCCTGAAGGGGGAGATATTGGCCCGTACCGGGGTTAATACTTACGTGAGGGCACAACGGGTGAGCCAATGGGCCTACGAGGAAGGCAAACCTGTGCGCTCTCAGGCCTATGACTTGCTACACCTGGTTAAGAAATGGCTGCAGCCTGAAGCCCTGAGTCCGGCCCAGATGGTAGAGCGGGTGGTGGTGGATCGCTTCGTGCGTACGCTGCCCATCCCCATACAATGGTGGGTGGGACACAGTGACCCGGGTACCCTAGACCAGGTGGTGAATGTGGTGGAGTGCCATGTGGCCACACAGGACTTGATCAGGGACACGGGGACACTTCGAACCAACCGCAAGGCCGCGCCCACCACACCAGAAAGCAGGGACCCCCAATCCGGACCCCGGGTCAGCGAGCACCCGGCTCAGGCCAAGAACGGCCATCCCCCTGCAGCAAAGCGGCGTTCCGGACCGCCGCCGTTCAGCCCCTGGTATAATGGAGGTCAACCCCGATGTAGGAGGTGTCAGGAGGTTGGATATATGATGGCACAGTGTCCCCTCAACGGGGAACCCATGGACTGTGACTACTCCCGGAGGCGGTCCATGTTCACCCACCTCGTCGGAAAAGGGCGCTCGGACCCCAGGGACACTGGGAATGTACTGTGCCGCGTTCGGCTTAATGGTCATGAAGTGACGGCTCTCCTGGACTCAGGGAGCAACGTGACCCTCGTGTGTGCCTCCTTGGTCTCCAGGAGCAAACCCACCGACCGAAAGGTCAGGGTGATGAGTGTCCATGGGGATCATCGCAGGTATCCGACGAAGCGTGTCACGTTCGCTACCCCAGCCAGGAGGGTTCAACATGTCGTGGGGGTAGTAAAGGATCTCCCTTATGATGTTGTGCTGGGGAGGGATATGCCCTTTTTCCGGGTGTTGTGGAACGAGTATATGGCCCCCCGGATGAAGGACAGACAGGGCCCAGAGCCCGAGAATCCCGCCGCCGGGATACCCGGAGGACTTAATGTGACTGATTCCCGGGTGCAGAGCCCAGTGCGCCGACTCGCCGTCCGGAGCGGTGCAGCAGTGCCGCGGGCAAACCCCGTGTTGCTCGTGGGGCCCCAGGCCTCTGTTGTTGATACCCGTCCGGGGTTTGTGGGTGCCGGGGGTCCGAACGGGTTGGTTGCTCGTGGGGTCTGGCACCGCTGGTACCCCGGGTGCCCCTGCTTGGCTCCGCCGGTTCTCCACACCGTGACGCGGTCTGCACGCAGGGCCCGGGGTTATGGCCTTGTGTTCACCCCCTACAGGATTGAACAAGGAGGGGGGTATGTGAGACATGCCAGTGCTATAGCACGTGGCTGGCATGACTCACGTGACCGGTGGTAATGTGGGATTGCTAAACCCTGCAGCATGCACAGGGTAAGTGCAGGTTGGCTCGGTAGCAGCACACACGGGGTTAACTGCTGCTGCTGAAAGCTGAGGTTTGTGTGAAGGAGTAATTACAAAACTCACTGGATTGCACCTGTGAGGAGAGCCAGTCTTCCACAAGCCTGCAAAGGTGCAGGACCATGAGATGGGTCTGAGAGCCTGGATGAGACACTGCAGAGCCGCAGTGTGAGAGGTACTGTTTGAACCTCTCTGTGTGAGGTTGCTGGGAGCAGCAGAGGAGTTCTATGTGAACACAGCTCACATCACAGTGAGTAATGAGACATGTGTGAATACTGCCCTGGGACACTTTAGGGAGAAGTGTACCTCAACCTGTACAGGAATCTATTCATTGTTATATACGGTCTATGGAAGATATATGGACATTTATGTTGAAGCTGAAGGAAAGCCTCATGTTTGTGTTATGGAGCACGGTTTAAGAAGTTTAGAATAAACCGGATACACTTTTGTAAAGAATCCATTGCCGTGTGCGTCAATTCTGCTGCCAAGCGTGTCCCCCAGGGTGCGCTACCTCACAATATATATACCTCATAGTGTGCCTGCCTGATGTATACATATATATACCTGAGGTATATATACACTATGCCTCATCAAATAAAAATTGGCGGTGGCGGGTGTGATTTGGGGGGGGTGCCAAAATAAATCCTTGCCCCGGGTGCCAAGAAAACCTAGTTACACCTCTGGCGTGGTCTGCACACCCTCGTACGCTAACCTCCTCCTTGGGCTTTTGGGAGAGGGGTCTCTTTGGCGATGAGGGCACTGCCAGCCACGACCATGTGCAGTGCTGGATCCGCTACATCGATGATTTGTTATTTTTGTGGCAGGGCATGGAGGAGGAGCTTGACAAATTCATGGGCGGATTGACTACTAATCCTTACAACATTAGTTTGACTTACAAATATGATGTGAGGAGACTTGAATTTTTGGATATATTGATCGAGGTGGGAGTTGACGGCTTTATAACAACTGATGTGTTCCACAAACCCACCTCGGTCAATTCTCTCCTACATGCAACATCCGCCCATGACAGGTCAACCATTCACGCCATCCCCACTGGTCAATTTCTACGTATGAAGCGCATCTGCTCTTTGGACGAGAAATTTGAGGAGCAGGTGGCTGATCTGGCAGCTAGGTTCAGAGAGAAGGGTTATAGCAACCGGAGCATTAAGAGAGGCTATCTCCGAGCGAAGCATACTCCCAGAATTGACTAACTGCCTACAAGGTCTACTGGTGTAACGAATCGCGATATACAACCTGTGCGATACATTACAACCTTTAACCACGAGTGGGAGAACATAAGGTCCGTCCTTAAACGTCACTGGTCAGTCCTCCAAACCGACCCTCACTTGAGGGACTCGCTGTCTCAGTTCCCTATGATGACAGCTCGCAGGTCTCTCATCTTGCGAGATATACTTGTTCAGAGCCACTATATTGTGAAAGTACCACCTTTGTTCGTCGAGTCAACACGACCTTTGAGGGGCTGTTTCCCTTGCAGCCACTGCTCGGAATGCAGCCATGTCCTTTGCAGTGCCACCTTTTACGTCAGAAGACGGTAAAAATACCTATGAGATTAAGGAATACATAAACTGCGGTACTTCCAGTGTGGTATATTATGCCACCTGTGGGTGTCCGCAGATTTATATCGGCTTGACGTCTAGGGAGCTGCGGAAACAAATTGGAGAACACGTGAGGGGCATTGCTGCAGCCCGAGCGGTGGAAGACCCTTCAACTCTTAAAACATTGCCCCGCCATTTTAGGACCCACCATGACTGTGACCCTTCCTCTTTGAAGTTCAGGGGATTGAGATCATTCATGGTGGGACACGCGGTGGTAATACCCGAAGGGTTCTTGCGCAACATGAAACACATTGGATCATAACCTTGGGAACTATGTGTCCTGAGGGTTGAACGAAACCCCTAGCTTTGCCTCTTATCTGTGACTGCCTTTCACCATGTTTTCTGTTGAATTGTGGCCTTTTTGCTAATTTTATTAAATTTTATTATAACAGATAATCTATGTGGGTGTCGGTGCACCCTCTATCATCGCCTCAGCCTACATCCTGTGACAGTTTGACTGCGAGAGTTTCCACTGCTGTGGACTCCTGGACATGGGGAATTTGTTGTCACTTTTGGACTTTCACATTACGTGCTGGAGATTGATCGACATTATATGTGGACTTATATATAATTCATCATTTTGTCGCTGTTTGTACCCAGCCTTGCTTTTTCCATTCATGTCCTCCTTGTTTCCTTTCTGTCAGAGATGTTTTTACTTGTAGCTGGAATGCTCCGATCTAATCCTGTGCGCCGCGCTGTGTTATGCTTCCTGCTTTGTCCCCCTGTGGTGCGCGGTGTCTTACAGTGCGGTTGCGCATGCCGGGGGCCATGGTGACATGTCCTGGCTCCCGGGCATGCGCATTACACTTACAGTATTGACGCTGTGTCACTTCTGGTAGAGGACGAAGATCGGAGGCTCCAGCATTGATGTGCACACCATATAAGGGGTGTATGATGGTGGTTTCAGTGCCATTCCACAAACCTACCCCTGATAAAGCTGTAACCGAAAGAAGAAACGTACGTTGGTGAATTTTGCGGGGGACTCTCTACTCTACCTGTGAGGTAACATGTTTTTCATGTAATTGGGCAGCTTGCTTTTATGCTATTTGCTAACCTTACCATAGGGGGACCTAATGGTGATTGCTGAGTGTCTTCAGTGTTATTTGTTAGGGGGCATTAACAATACTATTGCATTGCTTGTGCTGCTAAATACTGCACTTGCACTTTATTTATATTGTGACTATGCACAGCCAGTGATGCGATCTGTTATAGCTGATATTCCCTGTAATTATGTTGTCAATCCTTTGATTTTCACCATCTGTATCCCCATCTAGTAATTGTAACCATGCTATAGTTCATGTAAACGCATGTTTTAACCCCATGCGAACTGTGCCCTTCCTTGTTTTATTAAGCACTGCGTAAACAAAATTATGATAAATTCATTATAAAACACACACCTTCTCTTCTTTTGTATTGTTGGTGTTCATATGTAGTGTTGGAGTTGTGACAGAGCAAGTGTTCTTGCTAATGTCTGTAAATAAGATTGTATGGAATTTTTGACACTGAAATCATGCCACCTTTAGCACACCACTTTATTTCTAAAGGACATCAGGTTTCACTGCTTAGATTCCAGGTAATAGGAGGGGATCCAAGAGCTAAGTGATAGGGAAGCCTATTGAATACACACATTGAAGACACTAGACCTTATGGGCCTTAATAGGGAATACCAAGCATCTATTTAATCACTCCTTCATTACCATGTCAATTACATAACTCATATATTTGACAAAGAAGGTAATATTGTTGCGCCACTCTGTAATTGTCATCGGGGGCAGGTTATTTGAATGGGAACCTCACCTGTGCTTGTTGTGCTGTCTGCACAACAAGAATTAGTGCATTGATGTATATCTCCCTGTGTCCTTGGCTAATAAGCGGCTGTGGATAATGAAGATTTTACTGCGTCCTTAATCCCAGCACCTCACATGTGAGTCGTCACGTGGTGGGTCCGTGGGCGTGTTCAGGACGTCATCCAAGGTCCTATTGCCCGGAGCTGCTCCATACCTCACTACGCGTAGCGGAGGAACGAATGTATTTCAAATAGAGTAATAGGTATTTGTGTGAGCACTGGGGAATCAACCGGCACCAAGGCTGTTATGAATAGTTACCTCTCGGCTTTATTTGTACAATAAAAAGGCAGGGTCCTTTAGGCCACAACGCGTTTCTACGCTCTCCAAGCGTCTTCCTCAAGTGGAATTAAGGACCCATATGACATTTCTCTTTATATAGTGAACATACACCAATTAACAACAGGGGGAGGGGGAATTGGAAAAACATGAGGGAACATCTAAAAACATGACAGGAGCATATGAAAAACTGGAATGAACTGTATAAGATATTGTTTGCCACAATTTGAATGTATGTACATATGGCATATATCATACGCGTTGTGACCTAAAGGACCCTGCCTTTTTATTGTACAAATAAAGCCGAGAGGTAACTATTCATAATAGCCTTGGTGCCGGTTGATTCCCCAGCGCTCACACAAATACCTATTACTCTTTTTGAAATAACTCATATATTTGTGAGGTCATGTATTCACTTTTACAACTAAACTAAATGACCCTATACTTTGCTTTGATTCATGAGTATTGCCTCTTATATCCTTAATGTGTTTAGAAATATGATGGAAAGACAATATTGCACAAATAGGGTCTTATCAGATAAAGCACCAAATGAGATCAATGAAATGAATTATGGAGGAGCTCGCCTTCTTTGGTTGTTGTGAGACGCAGCCACTGTATAAAACCTGTAATAAAGAATGCTGCAGCCACCCCAAATATCAATGAACAGTAATGAAAGGAGAAAGAGGGTGTAAATGCCGTGTTGTCGAAAAGATCCACTCCATGGGATATGAAAGATGACTTTATTTCTCTACACGTTTCAGGGCTCACACTGGACCTTCCTCAGGAAAGGCATTCTCCCACCTCTAATTAGGTAATCCTCATAACCTTGCTTTACTGTACACTATGATGTGTACTTTCCCCTCCAATGTATTATATATGTCTCCCAGGCCAAATCCCTCTTTGGCAGATTTATTATAGGGTTCTGACAAGCAATCTGCCCTCGATTTTCAGATACAAGTACTTCCAATTTTTCTTGTATGCTTTATTACCTATCTTTTCTTTCCTTCTTTTTTACCTCCTCCTCTTTTTGCTCTTTTTTTCCCCTCTGACCAAACCTGAGTTGTTTCCACTTATCATTATGCACTTTAAATGCACTGTAAAACGGATATAGTAATTTAATACCTATAGAGTCGTTCACCGTATACACTATCTGTTTTGAAGTCTATGACCCTTTGAAAGTTTAATTACCGTATATACTCGTGTATAAGCCGACCCGTGTATAAGCCGACCCCCCTACTTTTGCCCCAAAAATCTGGAAAAACCTATTGACTCGTGTATAAGCCGAGGGTGGACCCCAGCACAGGTATACAGCCCCCAGCAGTGTGGTATACAGGCCTCCCCAGTGGTAGTATACAGCAGCCCCAGTGGTAGTATATAGCATCCCCAGCAGCCCCAGTGGTACTATATAGCATCCCCAGTGGTAGTATATAGCATCCCCAGCAGCCCCAGTGGTAGTATATAGCATCCCCAGCAGCCCCAGTGGTAGTATATAGCATCCCCAGCAGCCCCAGTGGTAGTATATAGCATCCCCAGCAGCCCCAGTGGTAGTATATAGCATCCCCAGCAGCCCCAGTGGTAGTATATAGCATCCCCAGCAGCCCCAGTGGTAGTATATAGCAGCCCCAGCAGCCCCAGTGGTAGTATACAGCAGCCCCAGTGGTAGTATACAGCAGCCCCAGTGGTAGTATATAGCATCCCCAGCAGCCCCAGTGGTAGTATATAGCATCCCCAGCAGCCCCAGTGGTAGTATATAGCATCCCTAGCAGCCCCAGTGGTAGTATATAGCATCCCCAGCAGCCCCAGTGGTACTATATAGCATCCCCAGTGGTAGTATATAGCATCACCAGCAGCCCCAGTGGTAGTATATAGCATCCCCAGCAGCCCCAGTGGTAGTATATAGCATCCCCAGCAGCCCCAGTGGTAGTATATAGCAGCCCCAGCAGCCCCAGTGGTAGTATACAGCAGCCCCAGTGGTAGTATACAGCAGCCCCAGTGGTAGTATATAGCATCCCCAGCAGCCCCAGTGGTACTATATAGCATCCCCAGTGGTAGTATATAGCATCCCCAGCAGCCCCAGTGGTAGTATATAGCATCCCCAGCAGCCCCAGTGGTAGTATATAGCATCCCCAGCAGCCCCAGTGGTAGTATATAGCAGCCCCAGCAGCCCCAGTGGTAGTATATAGCATCCCCAGCAGCCCCAGTGGTACTATATAGCATCCCCAGTGGTAGTATATAGCATCCCCAGCAGCCCCAGTGGTAGTATATAGCATCCCCAGCAGCCCCAGTGGTAGTATATAGCAGCCCCAGCAGCCCCAGTGGTAGTATACAGCAGCCCCAGTGGTAGTATACAGCAGCCCCAGTGGTAGTATATAGCATCCCCAGTGGTACTATATAGCATCCCCAGTGGTAGTATATAGCATCCCCAGCAGCCCCAGTGGTAGTATATAGCATCCCCAGCAGCCCCAGTGGTAGTATATAGCAGCCCCAGCAGCCCCAGTGGTAGTATACAGCAGCCCCAGTGGTAGTATATAGCATCCCCAGCAGCCCCAGTGGTACTATATAGCATCCCCAGTGGTAGTATATAGCATCCCCAGCAGCCCCAGTGGTAGTATATAGCATCCCCAGCAGCCCCAGTGGTAGTATATAGCATCCCCAGCAGCCCCAGTGGTAGTATATAGCAGCCCCAGCAGCCCCAGTGGTAGTATACAGCAGCCCCAGTGGTAGTATACAGCAGCCCCAGTGGTAGTATATAGCATCCCCAGCAGCCCCAGTGGTAGTATATAGGAGCCCCAGCAGCCCCAGTGGTAGTATACAGGAGCCCTAGTGGTAGTATACAGGAGCCCAAGCAGCCCCAGTGGTAGTATACATCAGCCCCAGATGTATATACAGCCCCAGAGGTAGTATACAGCCCCAGTGGTAGTATACATCAGCCCCAGAGGTATATGCAGCCAAAGTGGTAGTATACAGGAGCCCAAGCAGCCCCAGTGGTAGTATACATCAGCCCCAGATGTATATACAGCCCCAGTGGTAGTATACAGCCCCAGTGGTAGTATACATCAGCCCCAGTGGTAGTATACAGGAGCCCAAGCAGCCCCAGTGGTAGTATACAGCCCCAGTGGTAGTATACATCAGCCCCAGAGGTATATGCAGCCCCAGTGGTAGTATACAGCCCCAGTGGTACTATCCAGCAGCCCCAGAGGTATATACAGCCCCAGTATTAATAAACAGCCCCCCCCCTCCTTATCATGGCCCCCCAGGCTGCGGCAGCTGTCAAAATAACAAACAGTTTATACATCACCTTCCGACGCAGCTCTGCGCTCCTCCGGTCCTCCGCTCGCGGCTTCTTCTTTCTTCTTGTGCCGACTTCTGTGACCGCGCACAGGAAATGACGTCATCTCCTGCGCCCGGTCACATGACACCGGCACAAGAAGAAAGAAGAAGCCGCGAGCGGAGGACCGGAGGAGCGCAGAGCTGCGTCGGAAGGTGATGTATAAACTGTTTGTTATTTTGACAGCTGCCGCAGCCTGGGGGGCCATGATAAGGAGGGGGGGGCTGTTTATTAATACTGGGGGACCCATATTAAGGAGGGGGGCTGTGCAGTGCAATATGCACGGCATCCCCCCGCCGTTGATGGACGGGGGGATGCCGTGCATATTCATTGCACTAATGAGGCGGCCCCACGTGACCGCCTGCGGTCACCGCGGCCCCCTCCTGCCTCCTCCAGCTCCCGGTCACAGCCCCCCCCCACAGCATTACCGTATAGACCCGTGTATAAGCCGAGGGGGGGACTTTTCAGCCCAATTTGTGGGCTGAAAAACTCGGCTTATACACGAGTATATACGGTACTTGTGTAGGTAAATTGCCTCCACTTACATTGTTCATTTGTCTATTTTCACTATATGTTTATTTTGTGCCTGTGTCATCCTCCTTTTATTATGTATCCAGATTGATTACATTTATTTTCTTTGTATATACACATTTATTTGATTTCTGTCATGTATATTCTTTCTGAATGTATTTGTGATTATTGACTCTTTGTTCTTGTTATGCCTTTTTTAGTTAGGGGTTTTCATCAGGGGAAATATCTATGACTGTTGAAACATTGGGCTGCTCATCCACTGCATTTCAATAAAAAGGATCATATTTTTTAAGTGCAATCTCTTGTTTCTCTACCTCTTTTTTCATGTGCCAGCGCTTATTTTTTCTATTTCAACTATGAGTAATATGGCTTTTTTACATTTTTTTTAAATTACTGCCTAACCAAATCGCAAGTGTTTGACGTTGCAGAGACCTGTGAATTTCAACAAATTCGTCTCATAGTTTTGCTCTGCTTATACTTCTCTCACCTCTAATGATAATACTATATATGAGTGAATAAATTTGAAAATAATTAAATTTTATTTTTATTTTTGTTTTTTTTTTTAAATGTGCATTTGTCAAAATGTCGATTTTTTTGTAAATTGTGTCCACCGAGAATGAGGAAAATGGAGGCCGCTTTTTATGAACTACCCAAAGCAATTCAGTTGTAAGGAAAACCATCAACCTTAAATTCACCTCTTTGGCCTGCATGCTCATTACCACCAAGCATCCAGTTTTAGACACATCTTCGCATCAGTGACGGCAGCGCTGAAATTCCCGGGGGACTTGGTCAGAAGGCTGAGGCTTACTGGACCTATGATATTCTCCGAGACCCTCGTGGCCAAGCAAACTTGGAAGCTTGAGGCTTGTGATCAAGACTCCAGGAATTCTTGCTCCACTAATACTGATCCAAAGAGGCAATGCGGATGGGATGAATAGAGGTGAAGAGTATAGGGGTCGGAGAACTGAGCGGTGAGGTCAGTGGCAGACCTTGAGCCTGGAGGCCCTGGTGCAGCAGCTGCTGCTGGTGAGGAGCGGGGGTCGGGGTGGTGGGGGGGTTGCTAGCAGATGTCGGCGAGGAGCGGGGGTGTGCAGCGATGTGGCGAGGAGCGGGGTGAGTGCTGTAGGTGATGCAGCTCCTACCTGCGCGAGCCGCCCATTGTTGCAGTCATGGAGTCCTGGGAGCCGGGCGGCAGAGGAGGGGGGCGGGATCAGCCAAGGGAGCAGGAAGCTTCCCTCAGTTACCCTCCTCTCCTCTGACCAGGGTCCGGGGTCGGGCATCTGGAGGCCCCCCTGCAGGCTTGAGGGACACCCTAGCCGGTCAGGGCCCTGAACCAGCTGCACCACGGTAGGTCCGCCCCTGGGTGAGGTGAATATAAGATATAATAATAATTTTTATATAATATAATTTTTATTATTTTTCACATATTCTGGTCATTTGTTTTGGAGTCTGGAGTAACACCAGAGCATAAAAAAGGACATGGAATTTGTGGACAATCGTTCCTCTGTGAATTCAAGTTTCCTGAAAAAAGAACATTGAACATTGAACAGTGAAATTTGAATATATCTTTTTATCTTCACAGTACATATTATGATGATATTGTTTTTAACAAGAATTCGAACTCATTAGAAAAGTGTCAATGTACTTTTTTATTGCTGCTTTATTATGGATTATTATCAAATGCTTTTTGTATATCGAAATACCACACTGCTGCCATGTTATTTTGAATGTATTGTCAGGGGTACAAATTAGTTCCTGTTGTGTATTTGCACAGATATACTGCGTCTACTTGACATATTTTAAGTGCTTCTTCAGCTATTTTGCAAATATAATCATAAAATGTCCATCACAAAATCTATGGGGCATATAGTTTCTTTAGAGGTTGAGTGTAATAGTTTGTGGTTTTATTTATGGTGGGTTCAGCATATTTTCTAAATATATCCTTGTTTTAAGTTCTGTGGATACACCTGCATGTGCTAGGCGTGTGCAATGTACCATGTGTCCTGCATAAACTCATTGATAATAAATCTCACTCAGCATCCACCCCATAACAAACACACATTATGTCATCGTTCTTCCCTAAACACTGTCAGAGCAGAACTTTGCTAGAAACATCAATTTTAAGGAACAAATCCAGTTGTTATTTCTTCTATTGTTTAGAACCAATAAACCAAATTGAAGGAATTTGGCTTTTGACACTTGGTTATTTGTAGAGATGAGAATTAATTCTAGTGGACTTGAATTCGACTGTAGTATTATAAAAATTGGATTAGCCAAATTCTGAATTTTTTGTACTTTGCTTCTTTGTAGATTCCACAAAATAGCAGATGTTAGCTGCCATTTTCTGAGCCATAAAAACCCCATAAAATTTTGAAAAATAAATACAAATACTTATAGTCACTTAATATTTACCCATGTGGCATCTTTTCTTGTAACACTCACCCCATAACTTTTGTGCTAGTGTAAACCATCATTTTAAGGCAAATTCCAGTTGCAGTATTTCTTTTGCACAACCAAATACGTAATATTTTGGCATCATCATCTGGTTATTTTGCATGACAATGCAGAGATAATTCTAGCTGGAGGACTTCAATTATTAGCTGACAATGAGAAGTGGAAGGTTAGATAAGTGATTAATAAAGTGAGTATAAGTATTTTTTTACATCTTATATTTATATGTTTAGAGTATGGACAATTTGTTTAAACTTAACTCTGCTTTGTCTTATTCACAACTTTATCCCTGACCTGTCTGGTGTGTTATTTGGTTTGGTCATGATGCTGTTTGATCCCTAATATTTTTAAAGAAATCTCTAAAGCCTTCAAAGAACAGCTGTCGTTATACAGAGAAGAAATTACACACAGGGGAAATCAATTTATTAAATTTGAAATTTCTTCTGGAGGAAATTTGTCACTCAAGATTTTTGGGGGATATCAGACTACAGGAGGACTGAATAAAAATGCACGTCACAATTTGCAGATTTCTTTTATTAAAAATTTAGAAAATCATGTATCATTTCCATCACACTTCACTAATACTTTCTTAGTGTTGGTAAATCACATAAAAACCTAATAAAATACATTTAAGTTTGTAATGTGCAAAAATGAGGAAACATTCACACGTATGGTATGATTATTTTTTCATGGTACTATATACATTATGTTGTGCCATTTTGCATTCCTACATTACTATGACATTTTTGATCATTTAAGTTATATATTTCTAAAGCATTTCCTTTTAGTCTAATGCATGAGAAAACATACATATTCTTCTGTTACATCCTTTTTACATATCTGACAAATAATGTACTTTGAAAGTATTTTAAATGTTAAATCTGTACTCTCTAAGATACCAAGCCCCCTTTTGTGATACTCTCAATCACACTGTATTCTGTAATTGTATGTTTTTGCAATGTGAAAGGAACTAAGAAATTTGTAATAGAAATGCACAGTTATGATCTCTGTAAATACAATGTATAAACAGATAATTGGGACATAGTCTTCATCATTGAATTCATGTTTTTCATTCATGCTCATAAAGCATAGGTGTATAAAATCTAGCCCCTAGCTTTGCAGTCTGCCTTTACAAGCATTGTTACCTGTGCTTAAGGGTGCATACTCATAAACAGGAAATGCAGCACTTTGAACGCAGCACCTTGCCGCTGCGTCCAAAACGCTGCATTGTACAGTAGCAGCATAGTGGATAGGATTTCAAGAAATCCCATGCTCACTATGCTTCCTCTTTCCACAGCATGTTTTCAGCTACGGTGCTGGTTTCCGGACCTCCACATCTTCACGTTAATTTCATGCTGCGGAGTCTGAAGAGATAACCATTGGGTAAACGCAGGGAGATGCCGCCCTGCACCTACCACAGATGGTGAGTAAAGGATGTCTGCGGTCTCCCTGTGTGCAACCATGGGTTCCTGCGCATCCGGAGGCACTAAAGTGAGCATACAGCCTAAAAGAGGAGCTATAGAGCAAACAGCGCAACAGGGTCTTAACTGGAAAAAACACATGGAGAGTGAGAGTATAACTGTTCCCTAATGGATGAACTAGAATGTAGATTATGAGCCACATTCTCTTGTTAAAAATGAGTGTCTGACCCAGTGGCGTAACTTCAGTTCCAGGGGCCCCGATACAAATGTGGCACCCCATGGGGTTAATGTGCCACAGTAACATCACAAGCGTTAACTCCCCACACAACACTGGACACTGCACTAGAACCTCTAGGCCATAAGGGGGAGCTCAAGCAGCTCCCTTATATATTCTGGTCTGAAGAGGAAGTAGTTAGTAGATAGTTGACAGTTGAGAGTTCAGTTTAGTGCAGGGAGCACTAGGACGAGGACCTGTAAATGGGAGCAGTGCTGAGCTCCTGACAGGGCCACTGACTACTTTCAGGCCTGAAGTCAGGGTCTGAGGAGAGGAGTACAAGAAACAGAGGAACATATCTGGGAGACTGAGTTACCTCATAACTCGCCCCAGAGGAGCGCAGAAGCCGGATACTGGATCCAAATCTGTGACTGAAACACGCAGCACAGAAAACACCGGGATAGTGGAGGTTGTAGATCTACACTGTACCTCAGTGAAGCAACACGGCGGGGGTCAGAAGCACACGTAAAGACTCAAGTTGCCTAGCAAAAGGGGGTGCATGTGAGGAGAAACAGGGACATTAGCTCAGCTAAAGCAGCAGCAGGGCCACACACAAGGTGCAGGAGTAGGAAGCTGAGGACCTGGACAGGGTGGGAGCAAGCCGGCCCCTGTACAGACTCCGTGGACAGTACTCTGCTACCAAAATCTGCAGTAAAGCCTTGGAAAACTTCAAAACCGTGAGTGTGTGTGATACTTGTGCTCAAACCCTGCGTACCCTCACAAACTCCCATCATCTCTACTACTACCCCTATCCTGCAACATCCATAGCACCATCTATAGACTATTACTACCAATGCCCCGGGGAACCCAGCTCTACCTGTGGAGGGTCATTACATCCCCAGCTGCCCACCATCATCCCGGAGGTTCTGCAGCAGCGGTGGTCACCCTGACCACAACCCGTGGGTGGCGTCACGACAAACTCCCCTGTAAATATTACCCCCATTACTTGCAGAACCCGGGACATGGTCCAGACCAAGACCGCCGTGATATCCCCAGCAGTACCCCGGTCCGGTACCGTGTACCCCGTCCATGTGGGCTCCACACAAAAGCTCCAACGGGGCCCCCAATTATTGGAAATCTTTAATAGTATTAGTCTTTTTCTATAGGCCAAAGGGACTTTTGGAGCCCCCCTAGGCTACAGGGCCCGGGTGCGATCGCGATCGTAACCCCTGCACCTATTTAATTTGCACCCCTGGTCTGACTTCACAAATGCTCTTCTGGATAATTTGGCAAAATTTCCATAGACACATTTTAAAATATTGTAGAATGTCTTTTAAAAAATAATCAGAAGCTATTTAAGCTGTAAAGGAGTGATTAACTCCATATTAATGCAGATAAATCTAGAAAGAAACATTATAAAAGTTTTGGCAGGTTTAATGTGTAGGTGTTTCAATACTTAAGGGTACCTTTACACACGGCTACATTTCTTGGTGGCTACAGTAACTTACTGTTGCAGTGAAATCATGGAGAGATTATTCCATTGTACACAGCAACAAGATAGAACATGTATTCATGATTCACTGCAACCAGTAAGTTACCTGGCGACAAGCTACAAATGTAGCGTGTGTAAAGGTACCGAGAGATCATTGTAAACCTAAAAGTTAGCATATAAGTACCAGGTTAAATTACAAGATTTTAGCATGAAATACAGTATTATTCTATTATGTTATATTGCATGAATGCTTGGTGCAATGCAATTAAGCCACCCCCAGGTAAACAACTGACATAGAGTATAGAAAAAAACATTCCAAAATGTGCCTAATTTGTAGTGCCATTTAATATTTAGTAGGCTACACAGACCAAATAATAAAGCAATATAGCCTTGAAAACCTAATATCTTGCCATAAATAGCAGTTTCCCACAATGCCCTGATAAATAACCTCATAAAATGACCAAATTATAATTCAATGCCTAACCCCTTTTCTGAAATGGTGATTTTATTTGTTGCATTTTTGCACTTTTGTTTTTTCCACCACTTCTTCTTGCTACTGTGACAGACAGTGACATAGAAATTGTTAAAAGGCAGCAATCATGCTGGTAGCGATAGTTACTGGAAGATGTAAGGTATGTTTTAGAATTGGTATTTCTTTCATATGGATCAGGCTCAGCTTTTGAGCATTCTCTATGCATAGGGACCTTAGACAGGACATACTATTAACCCCTTCCCGACCCTTGACGTAATACAATGTCATGGGTCAGGTCCCGGTGTTTGATGTGAGATCCGGTGTGGCGCTCAATTCAAACACCCGACATCTTAGCTGATCTCATAAGCTGAGATGTTGGGCTTATGGATCTGGGATCTGATCAGTGCTGCAAACCTCTTAGATCGCGCTGTCATTTAGTGACAGGACGATCTAAAGTCACCGTGGCTGGGAATGCTCCGTTCTCCGCTGTAACCAGTTATCCTGCAAAAATATCGCTAGATCTCCGGACGTCATGTGATAGTCCTGCCGAGACCTCAGAAGCTATCACTGATCACTTCCTGTGAGTGGTTGGCAAACACTTCCAACCACTCACTGTGCACATTTGTGACAGGTCCTGATGTTCTGCAGCTCATCGAGACCTGTCACAAGCAATTTGATGCTGCAGCAGTGTGGCACCCTATAGGGCTGTGTAAAATCAAGGATGAATTAAAAAATAAAGTTTTTAAAAATATGAAAAAAACAAACAAAAGTTAAAATCACCCCTTTTTTCCCCCATTCAAAATAAAAGTATTCAAAAGCTAAAAAATAAACATATTTGGTATCGCTGCGTTCAGAAACGCCCAATCTATCAAGATATAAAATCAAGAGCCGTAAATTGCGTAACAGAGAAAAAGGTCCAAAAACCAAAATTGTTTTTTTGTATCCACAACATTATAAAATGCAATAATGGGTGATCAAGACAGCTCATAAACAAAAAATGGTATAATTAGAAACGTCAGCTCAAGACGCAAAAAATAAGCCATCAACAGCCCCAGATCCCAAAAAATGAGGATGCTGGGGTCGCCGAACATGGCGCAAAAAGCGCAATTCTTTTTTTTTTTACAAACTTCTGATTTTTTTTCACCACTTAAATAACAGTAAAAGTATACATGTGTGGTAGCTACGAATTTGATCTGA
Source organism: Allobates femoralis (assembly GCA_033576535.1). Taxonomy (NCBI): domain Eukaryota; kingdom Metazoa; phylum Chordata; class Amphibia; order Anura; family Aromobatidae; genus Allobates; species Allobates femoralis. The sequence goes on from JARQOC010000005.1 coordinate 230,595,095, forward strand.
CCTGGGGCATCACAACGTCATGTCAGTTTTACCATGTAGTGAACATGGCGACTAAAAACCCAAAAGCAAACGTTTAATTGCACTTTTTTTGCAATTTCACTTTACTTGGATTTTTTCCCCATTTTTCTGTACACTGTATGGTAAAATAAATGATTGCATCTGAAAGTAAAACTCATCCCGCAAAAAACAAGCCGTCATGTGTGCATGTTGATGGAAAAATAAAAAAAGTTATGGCTCTTGGAAGCAGGGGAGCAAAAAATGAAAATAAAAAACTAAAAATCGCCGGGTGGTGAAAGGGTTAAAAATTAAATTAAAATGTGGTCAAAATAAGCTAATAACAGTGTTGTATAGAATATAAAAAATAAGTGTACAATTAATTAGAGATGAGTGGATCTGACAAACTTAAAATTTGCCTTTAATAATAATACCTCAAAATTTCCCCCCAAAATTCTTGAGTTTTGTTCTGGACCTGAGCTTCCATCCTCAAGAAGGTGCTAAAGAATGTGTAGTGACAACCAGTACCTGTTTTTAGCAGGAAACCCTGGCCAAGACTGTACACAGGGCTAGATGTGGTGCAAAAAGCAGGTGTGCAGAATGGTGAGCAGTAGGTTATATATGTTCTTTTTAACCTTTCCCTGATGGCCGCCATATTGCTGAATTTGCGAGTAGTAAATTACAAAAAATGTATTCTCCAGAATATGTTTTTTGTCTAATTTACATAAAATTCAATTCCACTTAAATAAATGTGCCCATCTCTAGAATTAATGGTAATATTACAATACAATTTTGCAATTTATATAAGGATTTCTAATATCAACAAATATTGTGTGCAATCTGATCTCAAAAAAGAGCTTCACCAAATTAAAACCAAAATATTTGATTAGCTGTGAGTATTTTCCATTAATACTCATACATTATTAACATTTTGCTTCCTTGTAGCATACCAAACCTGTTTTGAGCTCTTAAAGGGGAGGTGCTGCGATTTTTTTAATTAAAAATGATTGTTTATTATTTAAACATTATTTTTAATACAAAATAAATATATTACCGTACATACTCGTGTATAAGCCGACCCGTGTATAAGCCGACCCCCCTACTTTTGCCCCCAAAACCTGGGAAAACCTATTGACTCGTGTATAAGCCGAGGGTGGACCCCAGCACAGGTATACAGCCCCCAGCAGTGTGGTATACAGGCCCCCTCAGTGGTATACAGCAGCCTCCCCAGTGGTAGTATACAGCAGCCTCCCCAGTGGTAGTATACAGCAGCCTCCCAGTGGTATATACAGCAGCCCCAGAGCGGTATACAGCAGCCCCAGAGCAGTATACAGCAGCCCCAGAGCTGTATACAGCAGCCCCAGAGCTGTATACAGCAGCCCCAGAGGTATACAGCAGCCCCAGAGGGGTATACAGCAGCCCCAGAGGTATACAGCAGCCACAGAGGTATACAGCAGCTCCAGAGGTATACAGCAGCCCCAGGGTGTATACAGCAGCCCCAGAGGGGTATACAGCAGCCCCAGAGGTATACAGCAGCCCCATAGGTATATAGCTGCCCCAGAGGGGTATACAGCAGCCCCAGAGGGGTATAGCAGCCCCAGAGGTGTATAGCAACCCCAGAGGTATACAGCAGCCCCAGAGGTATACAGCAGCCCATAGAGGTATACAGCAGCCCCAGAGGGGTATACAGCAGCCCCAGAGGGGTATACAGCAGCCCCAGAGGTATACAGCAGCCCCAGAGGGGTATACAGCAGCCCCAGCTGTATACAGCGGTACCTAGTGGTATACAGCCCCCCCCATTGTATACAGGGCCCCCCCTTGCTTGTGGCAACCTGTAAAAGAAGATATCATTATACTTATCATGTCGCCGCCGCCGCCGCTCTGTCACCGTCACCGCGCTATTCCGGGTCTTCAAGCTTCCTTCTCCGGCGCACAGACAATGACGTCATTTCCTGTGCGTCGGTGAAGGAAGCATGAAGACCCGGAATAGCGCGGTGACGGTGACAGAGCGGCGGCAGCGGCGACACGATAAGTATAATGATATCTTCTTTTACAGGTTGCCACAAGCAAGGGGGGGCCCTGTATACAACGGGGGGGGGGGGGGCTGTATACCGTATATAACCCGTGTATAAGCCGAGGGGGGACTTTTCAGCACATTTTTTGTGCTGAAAAACTCGGCTTATACACGAGTATATACGGTAACTTAATTTTTTTTGCAACCACTGGGGGCTGCCATTTTACTTTGCATAAGTGTAAGAGTCGCTACACAACACTTACACTCTGCAAATTAGACGGCCCTGAGCATAGGAGTCAGCAGTTGGCTGCTTACTATTCTTTTCATTGGCCTACATCTGGCTGTGATCTGGGCATGTCCCCTAGGATATCCAGATCACATTAGTGGGAGGAGATCGGCGCTATCTTTCTGAAGCATAGTGTATTTTGTAAGCTCCACTTTTTCCTCTATAAGGCTACGTTCACATTATGCTTATTTTTGCGTCTTTTTACGCATGCTTTTCCCTCAAAAGTGCATCTTCGTCTTGGGTTTCCGGGAAAAGTGAATGGAAATTCATTCTTGCTGCGCTATTTTCGACCATGCTTTTGGTGCTGAAAACGCACGTATAAAAAGAATGAACTTGTCAATTGTTTGCACAAATACGCACGCACTTTCTCCCATAGTCCCCATTATAAGCGCTGGAATTACTCATCGACATTCAGACCATGCACAATTCCAGCGCCTATAAATGTGGGCACATTAGAAAAAGCAGGATGTGATGTGTGGCGCCCCACTGGTCAGTGCGCCACAGTAGGGGTACTGCACGCACAATAGAGTGTGCGGTATTCCTGTCACTGGGGAGTGTAATGTCAATCTGAGGCTCTTATCCTGCATCCACACACTCTAGTGCAGGGGACTACAGGGTTAAATCCTCTGCTGAGAGACCCAGTCTTGGTGGGAGGAGTTTCAGGCTAGAGCAGTGTAAGAGCGGGAAGCAGAGAGGGAGAATGTCTGTGGAGAGAGACAGAGAAGAATCCTTCAGGGGACTCCCCCAGAGAGGGCGCCCAGAAGGAGCGGTGACCCAGACAGAGAGAGGAGACCCAGTGCCAGACCTGCTACAGTCTAGGGGAATCCTAGTCCACAACGGAGAACCGACTCAGAGTTGCGGTGCAGGAGTCCAACCCTAAGCTGCCAACACCGGTAGGTCATGAGTCAATATAATAGCCCTGACTTCCCCGTCCAGAACATGTAGCACCACTAGAATTACTAAACAGGGTTGAGCACCTTAGGAGAGAAAAAGGGTACCTCATAGCACCTGACAAGCCTGGTAGACAAGCGGGCTGTGCAGGACAGCGCAAGGAAGTAAGGAGGTGCAAGAAAAGTAACGGGACAGCGAAAGCAAAGCAGAAGGTACTCTCTGGGAGCCTCAAAGAGACATTATTCTCTTCGGTGACTACCCGGCCAGCTACCCATTAAAGACCTATTTAACTGTTAAGCTGGTCCGTGCACTTTTACAAGTAAACACCCATACAGAGTCCATAAGACTAGAGTGTCTTCTTCCAGCAAGCTACCTCACAGAGCTGCTACCACGACAACCAGCACAGCAGTTACACTGCCCGGGGGACCTGCTCCGCCTGCAGGGAGCTGAACTATCTAGCTGCATTACCACCATCCCCGGCAGTCTGACAGCGGCGCTGGAGAGCATCATCAGAACTACAGGTGGCGTTACAAGACATTTATTCTTTTTATTCCATTTTATTTTCCCCCAATTTTCAGTTGACTACCAGGGCTATGGGTCCAGGTAGGCCACCAGTGACATCCCCCCAACTCTACGCCCGACTTCTGAGTTTCCATAGACCACTGGGTGAATCTGATGTCACATGGTGGGAGGAAGAATCCAGTGTTCCTCCCCCTGTGTGACATGTTGGGCTGAAGTTTTGCTTTCCTAGTGTATCTACCTATACTGTGAAAGCAAAATAAAAGAGAAAAAAATGTATTAAAAATTAAAAATTAATACTTTCTTCTCTGCCAGCTGTCCTGGACCCAAGGGGAAGATGTCTGATCATTGCCAGAACCTTAAGATGTGATCAGCAATCAGCTGATGCATCACGTGATGTATAACCAATCACATCTTATGGTCCTGGCAGTGATCAGACGTCTTCCCCTCGGTCCCGTCCAGCCAGCGGAGAGGTAAGTATTTTATTATTTTTTTTAATACATTTTTTCTCTTTATTTTGCTTTTACAGTGTATGTAGATACAGTAGGAAAGCAAAACTTCAGCCCCGATATGTCACACAGGGGGATGAACACAGGATTCTTCCTTCCCCCGTGTGACATGTTGGGTCAGCGCCTACTGGGGTAAAAATGTGGCCATAAAAAGACATGGTGTGTGAATGCACAGCCTTTTCTCACCAGTGCAAAATAGCATAGCAAAAAACATGGGAAAAAACACGCCATCAAGAAACGTGGCAATTACGCCGCACTTGAACGCAGGCTAACAGCGCAAGCCACATGGTTAAAGAAGGAGAGGAGACGAGGATGGCAGACACCAGGGAGCAGTTCGGGCAACGGAGGTCCAGAATCAGGTAAGTATCGGCGGGAGCTGTGATCCACTCTATCTGTGTTGAGCATGAAAAATATGGGGGATCCCTACATATTTGTTCACCCATTATTAATTTATTTTACATACTATGATGGAAGATTGGTTTCCATACACTAATGTGTATAGGTACCTTTACACATGCAACTACGTGTAGCAACTGTGAGGCAATCGGGATTTCCGTCACAGTTGCCTTGAAATTGCTATGAATTGCAGCGTGTAAATGGGGAACTTTATCGTGATTTTCAAAGTTGCTCCTGGTTGCAGTTTCAGAGCATTGTTCTAAAACCAGAAGCAACCCTGAAGGTGAATTGCCCTGGTTTTGGCGTGTGAACGGTCGATAGTAATGGAATCTGCGTCGCCTAGTGATTTCCCAGAGGCGTGCCACAGCGTGATGGATACCGCGCCCCATCAGCGATGATTGGTGGGGGCTACTGTGTTACCATTGCCTGTCCCTGCACAGGGCGCCATATTTAAAGAGCTGTCCATTCACACTACACAATTGCAATCGCGTCATGTATTAGCCAGCCTTCCTGCGCAGGCTGGTCAATCATGACGCTATTGCGTTGTCTAATCAGCGTGTTTGGGGCTCGGAATACACAGCTCTGTCACGCCTATGTTCTAGCGGCGCAGAACATGTACGCCCCCACGGGATTCAACCAGATGTTTCCTGCAGGATCAGTTTCAACTTCTGGGGAACCACGTTCCCTTAGGTTGACAACGCAATTTCGGCGTGTACATGTGGCTTCGGCAATCAGCATTAACCGTCAAAAACGTGCACGTGCACTTCGGTTGCTACTGATCGCCGGTGATAGTTGCGGTGTGTAAAGGTAGACATCGGTACAGATTATGGATAACACTTTAAGTGCAAAAGCCTTTCACAGACGCTCTCACAGAGTAGGGTTGGTAAGAAAATAACTATGCCCCTCAATAAATAATATTGAAGGTGACTTATAGAGAAATACATTAATCTATACAAAGGAATTAAAAAAGTTGACACACAGTAAAAAGTGTTAATGGAGTATTCTCTGAAAAAAGTATTGTCTGTTGATGGGATAAGGTTTAGCTTGGTGTTTGCTGAGGATCCAACTGCTGAGACCTCTAGCAATTATAGGATTAGGTTTTTACAAAGCCCAAAATTAGTGCCATTATGGATGGGTCGGAGGTGCCCATGCACCATGTGGCTTCTACTCTTTATTGTCAAAATAGCCAGCCCTTGTTCTTTGCAGTCTTTTGGAGCAAAGACCTTGAATGTTTGTCAAGCTCCACTCAGGATGGGTTGCTGTGCTCTATTCTTGGGGTTCTGAAACTCTAACCTCAGAATCAATAGGGGTGCCATGGTTGAACCAAATCAATCAGCAAGGTATCCCCTTTCAAATGGTTGGAGTATATAAAATAAAAAACCCAGTCTCAGAGACAAGATGAATAAAATCAGGAAAAAAGAGAAAAAAAATTGTCTGAGAAGGTCAAAAAAGACATTGAACTTTACTAGAATCGGGTATCAGAGACCATGTAAATTATTGTCCAAAATTTTAGCAACTCAGAATAGTCGTATAAATATAAAAATGAGTGAAATGATTTGATGTGAACTATAGACGCCACAAAAATATCGCAGGTTGGTGCCGTATTTTGCTATTCAGGCATGCACCAACAGTACCAACGGAGAATCTTGGTAAATGGAAATTGTTGGATTTTTTGTGAATAATATATTTTTTAGATTTTTACATATTTTCCATATTGAAAGTATTTAAAAAAGAACATTTAGAAGAATTAAATAAATGAATACATAAATAAATAAAAGGTAGCATTGGCTATACAAATATTTAGAATACACCGGCCTTCATGAGAATAATACATCATTATATGGAATATTTTCAAGTCATTTGGTTGTTTGGCAGAATATTTAAAAGCACTTTATTAAATGCTATCAATATTTCAAGAATTCTTCAGTGCTCAGATGCATGTTTGTAGACAATACATTCCCAAGTTTTAATGGCCGTGGTTAACAATTATAAATATTATATGTAAAAACTGAACATTGAATAATGTACTGATATATGTCATAAACACATCAAGACACAATTTTGAATATTTTACTATATTTCGGGCTTCCTTTTCTCTTTTATAACATTTGGTTGGTAGAAGCATTTAGAATGTAACACCTGTTGTTTCTCCCTCAACACATGATAGCATCTCCTACAATGAATTTAGTGAAGCACGACCACTATAATCCTTCTAATTCTTCCTCATCCTATACCACAAAAATGTTAAGGAGGTGTTATACCTAAACATAGGGGCATTTATCTTCATAGAACAATCCATCATAAAACTGTTTCCTAAGACCGTTTATATATACATAGACTGAAAACGAAAGCCTTGTAACTCACACCATTGAGCTGACCTCTGTTGCTTTGGATACTGTAGCCATGCTAGAATTTCAGTAAAGAACCCATCATGATTATCTCAAAAGAGAAGAAGGTTTTCTGTATACAGGACTCAACATAAGAAGTTAGTGGATTCTACTTTGGGTTTCCCAACTACTTTTGGATATTTCACATGCAGTAGTCTGGACTAACGACAACGTAAGTACAACTAGAACTTAGTCATGGAGTGAAACAAACTCTTAGAGAAAATTATTTTATTCTAATTTGGATGGTCAGTTGAACGAGGTTGAATTGGATTTCATGGTATCAGAAAAGAGATAATAGGAGTTGGGACAAAGATTACATCTTGTTTACAAAAATGATTACTGGTAAAATTCATCATGATGTCTAAAACTTTTACAGTTTGCCTCATAATTATATGTAAAAAAATACTGAAAATTATGTCTAGCTTACATTTTTTTAAAATGGACTGTTGATATCAAGTTATTCACTGTCAGTTGTTTGCTGTTTCTAAGATAAATTTTTAGATTTGATTTAACTTACCTATAAAATATATTTTATTTAAATTTATTAGTTGAATTTATTAAATCTATCTATCTAACTATCTATCTATCTAGAAAAAAACTGCACAGCACTCACAGACTAGTGTGAACTGGTGCTGGCAAAGACACAGGGTCAAATAATTTGAAAAAAATTCTTGCAGCACACAGCTACTACCAATGATGTACAAATGCTATAAGCTATATGTATTTGAGGAAAACGTTTAAAAACTTACGTTTTTTAAAAAAAACTCAAAAATCTTATCTTTTTATTTCTGAAGTTCTTGGTACACACATTGGCCAATGTCTGCTTGCTAATCAACTGTGACAAAGTGACTTCAGGTATGATGAGTCCTACGCTGATATCCCTATCCTCCTTGTCCACCCCCCACCTCTCAGTGGGCAGACTCCATCCAGACCCTCGATCACCTGTAGGTTAATGAGGGTGCACATCGCAGCAAGGAGGTGGGGGGTGGACAAGGAGAATAGGGATATCAGCGATAGGACTTATCATACCTGAAGTCACTTTGTCGTAGTTGATGAGCAGACATTGGCCAATGTGTGTACTAAGAACTTCAGAAATAAAAAGATAAGATTTTTGAGTTTTTTGAAAAAAACGTAAGTTTTTAAACTTTTTCCTCAAATACATATAGCTTATATATAGCATTTGTACATCATTGGTAGTAGCTGTGTGCTGCAAGAATTTTTTTCAAATGATCTATCTATCTATCTATCTATATCTATCTATCTATCTATCTATCTATCTATCTATCAGTAATAAATGGAGCAGCAATGCCTTCTTGGGTGCAGTTCAGCTTCACTTTTGCCTTAGCTTGAAATATATGATTAAAATTAGCTGCAGCACTCCGGGTGAATGATGTAATCTGCTTTTATTCTGGCATCATATACAGGGTATGGCTACGTTTCAGGCTCCCTCGCCCTTCTTCCAGCAATCACTAGCCCAAAATCCCAGGTATATATACACAATGGTCTTAATACATCAATTATTACATCAATTATTAACATATCTTATTTTTCCCATATTTCCACAACCTATGTTCATTCCATTACATGTGCTCCTTCTACAATACTTTACCATTACAATCATTGTTATAATTTATAAATATGTATTTTTGTTATAAATAAAGTGCATCAAATCTCTTAATTGCCCTCCTGTAGCTCACCTGTCTTTTATGACAATTAGTTGGTTTTTAATTTGGATATTAAAACCTGTGAGAGAAGCCATTACTCACCAGCGCCATGTGTGTCTATATTCTGGCGTGGAGGAAGCAGTTTCTGCGGTTGCGTCCTCTCTGCTGTGTATGGTTGCCATGGTCATAGGGGGCTAGGCTTTAGCGCCATTATGCGCATGCGCACTAGCTCTCTTCTGTATGTGCCAACCACTTAGGCCGGCTTCACACTGCTGCACGATCCGGTCCGAAGCTGCCCGGGAGGACCCTGACAGCCGCGGACCAGATCAGCACTCAGGACTGGAGGGCTATTATGCCCTCCGGTCCAGTGTGCAGCGCACGCAGCTGCAGCCGCTGACAGGTCAGGACCGCGGCGCCTGCGGTCCTAACTTATCAGCAGTGGGAACTGGGTGCGGTTGCACACCGGACCGGAGGGCATAATAGCTCTCCATTCCTGTGTGCTGATCCGGTCCACGGCTGTCAGGGTCCTCCCGGGCAGCTTCGGACCGGATCGTGCAGCAGTGTGAAGCCGGCCTTACACAGCCACAAGATGGGTGGAAGCCGCTCTGCTTATACTGCACTTGTTTATAAAAGTGCTAAGTGCAAATAACTTAAACTAATGGTGATATTAATCTTAAAAGTGTTATAAAAGTTTAATTTTTATCAATAAAGCTTAGTTTTAGTGAGATTTTCCATAAATCACTGCTCATCCACTCTTTTACACAGCAACCCTTTTTGACTCATTATTAACCCTTAACAGGTTATTTGCAAGATCACTATTCCTTCATAAGAGTGCCCCAATTCACCTCGAGGTCTCTATTTGCTACAGGGTAAAACAGCCACATACATACAGCAGTGCTTATTATGGTTAATTGTCTCACAAATTCATATTAATAAATAAGTACCGTATATACTCGTGTATAAGCCGAGTTTTTCAGCCCAAAAATTGGGCTGAAAAGTCCCCCCCTCGGCTTATACACGGGTCAATACGGTATGCTGTGGGGGGGGGGCTGTGACCGGGAGCTGGAGGAGGCAGGAGGGGGCCGCGGTGACCGCAGGCGGTCACGTGGGGCCGCCTCATTAGTGCAATGAATATGCACGGCATCCCCCCGTCCATCAGCGGCGGGGGGATGCCGTGCATATTGCAATACACAGCCCCCCCTCCTTAATATGGGTCCCCCAGTATTAATAAACAGCCCCCCCCCCCTCCTTATCATGTGCCCCCAGGCTGCGGCAGCTGTCAAAATAACAAACAGTTTATACATCACCTTCCGACGCAGCTCCTCCGGTCCCGGCTCCTCCGCTCGCCGGCTTCTTCTTTCTTCTTGTGCCGGTGTCATGTGACCGGGCGCAGGAGATGACGTCATTTCCTGCGCGCGGTCACAGAAGTCGGCACAAGAAGAAGAAGAAGCCGGCGAGCGGAGGAGCCGGGACCGGAGGAGCTGCGTCGGAAGGTGATGTATAAACTGTTTGTTATTTTGACAGCTGCCGCAGCCTGGGGGCACATGATAAGGAGGGGGGGGGCTGTTTATTAATACTGGGGGACCCATATTAAGCAGGGGGGGGCTGTTTACTACCACTGGGGCTGTATACTACCACTGGGGCTGTATATACCTCTGGGGGGCCTGTATACTACCACTGGGGCTGTATACTACCACTGGGGCTGTATACTACCACTGGGGCTGTATATACCTCTGGGGGGCCTGTATACTACCACTGGGGCTGTATACTACCACTGGGGCTGTATATACCTCTGGGGGGCCTGTATACTACCACTGGGGCTGTATACTACCACTGGGGCTGTATACTACCACTGGGGCTGCATATACCTCTGGGGCTGATGTATACTACCACTGGGGCTGTATACTACCACTGGGGCTGTATATACCTCTGGGGCTGATGTATACTACCACTGGGGCTGCTTGGGCTCCTGTATACTACCACTGGGGCTGCTGGGGCTCCTATATACTACCACTGGGGCTGCTATATACTACCACTGGGGCTGCTGTATACTACCACTGGGGCTGCTGTATACTACCACTGGGGCTGCTATATACTACCACTGGGGCTGCTATATACTACCACTGGGGCTGCTGTATACTACCACTGGGCTGCTGGGGCTCCTATATACTACCACTGGGGCTGCTGTATACTACCACTGGGGCTGCTGGGGATGCTATATGCTACCGCTGGGGCTGCTATATACTACCACTGGGGCTGCTGTATACTACCACTGGGGCTGCTGGGGATGCTATATGCTACCACTGGGGCTGCTGGGGCTGCTATATACTACCACTGGGGCTGCTGTATACTACCACTGGGGCTGCTGGGGCTCCTATATACTACCACTGGGGCTGCTGTATACTACCACTGGGGCTGCTGGGGATGCTATATGCTACCACTGGGGCTGCTGGGGCTGCTATATACTACCACTGGGGCTGCTGGGGATGCTATATACTACTACTGGGGCTGCTGGGGATGCTATATACTACCACTGGGGCTGCTGTATACTACCACTGGGGCTGCTGGGGCTGCTATATACTACCACTGGGGCTGCTGGGGATGCTATATACTACCACTGGGGCTGCTGGGGATGCTATATACTACCACTGAGGATGCTATATAGTACCACTGGGGCTGCTGGGGATGCTATATACTACCACTGGGGCTGCTGTATACTACCACTGGGGAGGCCTGTATACCACACTGCTGGGGGCTGTATACCTGTGCTGGGGTCCACCCTCGGCTTATACACGAGTCAATAGGTTTTTCCAGATTTTTGGGCAAAAGTAGGGGGGTCGGCTTATACACGGGTCGGCTTATACACGAGTATATACGGTAAATGCAATTTTTTTTATTTTTTTTTATTTAAAGTGCTTTTAGTGATTACATAATGTTAAAAATACATTAAAGTGTCTGATTCGTAAGGCTCCTCTCTCATTTATCATTACAATAATAATATAATGATTATAATAAAATATTACACCATAACATATTGTCATTCTTGAAGCTGGTCTACAGGTTACGTTTTTGACATATTTCTTTTCTGGAAAAAATCAAAAAAGTGCATATTAAAACATATATATATATTTTTTTTTTTCTTTACAAAAGTGATACTTGTGATTAGTGATTACACTGTAAACCATTTCAACATAAGGAACTATATCAGGATTTTGATTCTCTTGCTTCTTTTTTCTTAAAGTACCACTCCCAATTTATAATCTACGTTTAATCCCAGAGGCTTTAAGGTTTTGAGTTTATTATAATGACGTCATTATAGGCGCGCGGTCACGTGGATGGACGCCGGGTAGAAGCAGGAAGGAGAGCGGGGGATGCGCGCGCGGTCACAGGAGGGTAAGTATGAAAGCTCTTCTTTTAGAGGTGTGCGGCGGCAGCAACGGGGCCCTGTATATAGCACGGGGGGGGGGCTGCTGTATACTACCACGGGGGTGGAGTCGTCACTGACTCGTGTATAAGCCGAGGGGGGCACTTTTCAGCACAATTTTTGTGCTGAAAAAATCGGCTTATACACGAGTATATACGGTAGATTATATTATGTCCGGGAAACAACATTAGAACTAAAAATAAGGTTAAGTCAGCACAGATATGATATACGAAAAAAACGTACCAACTTACCAGTGCCAAAACATTGGGCGGAAGCACAACGTAAAGAAAAAGACCTACGATGGAGAATTATTGATATGGTACCCCAAATGAGAAGGAAGGGGACAGGGCTAAGATCCTTATGTAAAAAGAATTGAGATGGATCAATAAACTCAAAACCTTAAAACCTCTGGGATTAAACGTAGATTATAAATTGGGAGTGGTACTTTAAGAAAAAAGAAGCACATGGATGGACGCCGGGTAGAAGCAGGAAGGAGAGCGGGGATGCGCACGCGGTCACAGGAGGGTAAGTATGAAAGCTCTTCTTTTACAGGTGTGCGGCGGCAGCAACGGGGGCCCTGTATATAGCACGGGGGGGGGGGCGGGCTGCTGTATACTACCACAGGGGCCTGTATACACCACAGGGGGAGGGCTGCTGTATACTACCACAGGGGGCCTGTAATATACCACAGGTGGGAGGGCTGCTGTATACTACCACAGGGGCCTGTATATACCACAGGGGGAGGGCTGCTGTATACTACCACAGGGGGCCTGTATATACCACAGAGGGGAGGGCTGCTGTATACTACCACAGGGGGCCTGTATATACCACAGGGGGGAGGGCTGCTGTATACTACCACGGGGGGGCCTGTATATACCACAGGGGGGAGGGCTGCTGTATACTACCACAGGGGGCCTGTATATACCACAGGGGGGACGGCTGCTGTATACTACCACAGGGGGCCTGTATATACCACAGGGGGAGGGCTGCTGTATACTACCACAGGGGGCCTGTATATACCACAGGGGGAGGGCTGCTGTATACTACCACAGGGGGCCTGTATATACCACAGGGGGGAGGGCTGCTGTATACTACCACAGGGGGCCTGTATATACCACAGGGGGGACGGCTGCTGTATACTACCACAGGGGGCCTGTATATACCACAGGGGGAGGGCTGCTGTATACTACCACAGGGGGCCTGTATATACCACAGGGGGGAGGGCTGCTGTATACTACCACAGGGGGCCTGTATATACCACAGGGGGGAGGGCTGCTGTATACTACCACAGGGGGGGACTGCTGTATGCTACCACAGGGGGAGACTGCTGTATACTACCACAGGGGGAGACTGCTGTATACTACCACTGGGGAGACTGCTGTATACTACCACTGCAGAGGCTGCTGTATACTACCACTGGGGAGACTGCTGTATACTACCACTGCGGAGGCTGCTGTATACTACCAATGGGGAGGCCTGTATACCACTGGGTGGGCCTGTATACCTGTGTTGGGGTCCACCCTCGGCTTATACACGAGTCAATAGGTTTTCCCAGGTTTTGGGGGCAAAAGTAGGGGGGGTCGGCTTATACACGGGTCGGCTTATACACGAGTATATACGGTACTTGGGCATTCTAATAAATATATGATGTAATCTGAGGAACAAGTAACAAAGTGTTGTATTTTGTATTCTTCTCCCGTTCTTGGTGTACAAATCTGTCACCTTTTAATATCTGTTGGCATGCTATGCAACCCACGCAAGGGTAACATCCTACACCTTTTTTACCTGTAATGGTACTTTTACACGCCGCTACAGAAGGTTAGAAACAACCGGGTGTTTCACGTGCACGAGCACGTTCCAACGGTCACTAACGGTACCCGATACCGCCTTTACACGCCGCTACAAAGTGCTCTACAGAAGGTTTAATCTATCTCGGGAGGCACCGCCGGGTGCCGCAGGTTACCTTCTGTAGAGCACTTTCCCTCATTTACACGCCGCTACAACAAGGTAACATGGGCGGACCAAAGGCAGCAGGGACAACACATAGGAGTGCCACAGTCCATCACGCCACGCCCAAACGACAACCATTGGCCAACACAATAGCGTTCTGATTGGGCACGGCGCGAAGGGCGGATGGCAGAGACGTGACGTAGTAGTGTTTGGACTGTCGCACAGAATAAGCGCTTGTGACATGGCGGAGTGTGAAGGAGAGCCAATTGTAACGCTGGATCTTCCACCAATGATCGCTGATGGGGCAAGGTATCCCGGAGGCTGTGTCACGCACCAGGTAGATAACTAGGTGTCGGAAAAACCCTCCTGTGATTTACACGCCGCTACCATTGGGTTGAAACCAACCTGTTTTAGAGCACTGCTCTGAAACAGGTATCAACAGTGACGGGTGGCAACAACCTGATTTAGACGCCGCTACCTCGGGTTGTTTTGACGGTGCAAGATACATTTGTCTCCGACACCCGGTTGTTTCTAACCTTCTGTAGCGGTGTGAAAAGGTACCATAAGGGTGGTCTGTATTCCTCTTTTAGCCTATTTTGCTCTTTAGGTTTTAATATCCAAATTAAAAACCAACTAATTGTCGTAAAAGACAGATGAGCTACAGGAGGGCAATTTAGGCTGGTTTCACACTGCGGTCAGATCAGGTCAGGTTCGATCAGGTTTTGTGTTTCAAAACCAGGAGTGACTCCAAAACCCAGAACAGGTGTCAATCTTTCAATTATAGTTTTTCTCTGCAAGTTCCTCTCCTGGTTTTGGCACACAAACCTGATCGAACTTGATCAGGGAAAAACCGCAGTGTGAAACCAGCCTAAGAGATTTGATGTACTTTATAAGAAAAATACATATTTATAAATGATAACAATGATTGTAATGGTAAAGTATTGTGGAAGGATCACATGTAATGGAATGAACATAGGTTGTGGAATTATGGGAAAATTAAGATATGTTAATAATTGATGTGATAATTGATGTATTAAGACCATTGTGTATATATACCTGGGATTTTGGGCTAGTGATTGCTGGAAGAAGGGCGAGGGAGCCCAAAACGTCGCCAAACCCTGTATATGATGCCAGAATAAAGACAGATTACATCATTTACCTGGAGGGCTGCAGCTATTTTTATCTATCTATCTATCTATCTATCTATCTAATCTATCTATCTATCTATCTATCTATCTATCTATTATCTATCTTTATCTATCTATCTATCTATCTATCTATCTATCTATCTATCAGGAAAAACAGGAACAACACAAGAAAAATATAGGAGATCCCTGGGTGCAAAAGTAATCCTGAATCTGCTGTGTCCAAAGCAGAAAGTGATACATAAAGAAAAAATTAGGCAGAACTCCAAAATGAAAATAGAAAAGTGGGCTTTAATCTAGCCCATGCAATGCGACATTTTGGCTGGTATCAGCCTTTATCATAGCATCACATGAGCTATATTAAAGCCCACTTTCTATTTTCATTTTGGAGTCCTGTCTAGTTTTTTATTACTATCTATCTATCTATCTATCTATCTATCTATCTATCTATCTATCTATCTATCTATCTATCTGTCTGTCTGTCTGTCTGTCTGTCTGTCTGTCTGTCTGTCTATCTATCTATACTTATACAAACAAGGAGCAGCGAGTGGTGCTGGCTTTCCCGGGTGCAAAGCGACCTCCACCGTCCACAGTGTTTCTCAATATACATACAAATGTCGCAGCACTCCCTTGGTGGTATATAGCAGTTGTTTATTCCAGCTTGGGTAGGTACAAAATGGCAAATTTTGTACCTACCCAAGCTGGAATAAACAACTGCTATACACCACCAAGGAGTGCTGCGACATTTGTATATCTATCTATCTATCTATCTATCTATCTATCTATCTATCTATCTATCTCAATCTATCTATTGTTTATCTATGTATAGGGGCTGTCACACACTAAGATTTTGTGAGCGATCTCACTTACGATCTCAGGGGTGTGCGCATATGGACAACATCATTAGTGAGGTGTCACTCGTATAGATATCATTCATGACGCAGCAACGATGTTATGTGCAGGTATCGTTCACACAACCCAGCGACCGATGCTTGTCAGTGGTGTGAATAGGAGAAATCGTCACACAGAATGATGCAAGCAGATTGCATGATCGACATCGTCTGATATGGGGTCTGATTATTAAATCTGCAATGTACGATAAGACCACTTATCGCTTGTAAGATCAACATGTCACAAGCAACGACTTTGTTAGAGCGGCTGAAAATCCCTGACGTTTCAGCGATAACTTTAAAGATATTGTAGCGTGTGACGGCCCCTTGTCTATCTATCTATCTATCTGTCTATCTCTCTATCTGTCTATTCATCCATCTCTCGTAAATTCTAGAAATCCTCATAGTTCCACATACAGTAGGTGAGTTAAGAGCTGTATTCTACTAATTCACACATGTGAATTGCTGATTTCTTTCCTTATTTGTAATTATTTAAATTAAAAGAACAATATGTTCATTCTGAAGTTTCCATTGAAATCTTGCATTTGTATAATTATACTCTAATAGTTTTTATTGATTTTTTTATTCTTTATTGCACACATTTTTTTTTTTGCACAAGAGAAAGAAGTTATCCCATTGTCAAGCATAATATATATCGTATGTACACATGTACCAAGTTGTTTTAGAGTTTGTACACTTTGGAAATTCATCTACCGTAATTATCTTTTCCAGGATGGTTTAAATCACAAATCCTTAAATTGATGCAGCAATCAATACATTTAATGTATTTGTAATTTAATATACATGAAGAGATGTTGGGTTGCTTTTTATCAAATATTTTACAATTGGCTAATGAACTACAACTTGACTAAATACCTTTGCTCACCCTAAATAGGAATAATATTTAACTGTGTGGTCTTTAACATACTAAAACACCATCAACACAGAAAACACATTTGTTTTTTTTCTTACTGACAAGGCTAATAAATTACAATGTGACAATGAGTCACTAATGGACGTTTTGTGACTTTCTTTATTCTTTTAGTAAATACAGGATACATTACCTATAATTCACTTATAAAAGATGCTTCATCAGTTTCAGCATGTTTAACTAGCCACATCATTTAATAATGGCTGCAGAGGTGAATAAAATGTAGTATTTATTTTTTAATTTCTTATCTCCGTTAGGCTGCTTTCACACTGGGGTTTTTTAAAAAATGCGGCAATTACGGTAAAAAACCGCATCTGCCGCATTTACCGCATAACGGCCGCACTTGCGGCAAGCCCCATGCATTGTCTATGGGGCTTGCGGTAAGTGTGCGGCCACCGCGGCAAGTGCAGTTGCAGCAGATGCGGCCATGAAAAAAACCACAGTCAGCGGTAGTTTTTATCGCGGCCGCATCTGCCGCAACTGCCGAAACCGCACTCACCACGGTGGCCGCACACTTACCGTAAGCCCCATAGACAATGCATTACAGTGTGAAAGCAGCCTAACAAATATATTTCATCATAAAGTTTAGATTCTAATTTAATAGAATTTGTAAATAGTGATAGGCTCACTGTCGTCCGTGGGTGCACCAGAAAAAATGTACATATATCGGTAAGGTAGATCTGGGCACACCGCCGCTTCACAGCCACATGCTGTAAAGGACTTCCACTGAGCCTTGTCTCATTCCCAAGATTTACCAGTGTCTTTCACTGGTGTTGTAACATTTGTTTGGATTTAAACAGATTCCCTAGGTGTGCCTTAGACGCTTGAAGGGATTCAGGTTTTCACTTTATGGTTCTCCCGTAGAACCTCCACCAGGTCCTACACTGAAACCTTGAGAAAGGCCTATGTTAAGGCCGAAACGTCGGTTATATTGGTGTATGGACACTGTGTGGCAATAGAGAAAATAAGGAAACATAACCTCCAACGCATTGTGTGATGTGCAATTTTTTATGAGAATTATTGGTGTGCCCAGATCTACCTTACCGATATAGATTCTAATTTACACTTAGACTATGGTGGCATTATAATGGATTAATTCATTGCAGCAGTTACTTTTCCTCTGAATTATGCTGAACAATCATAAACAGGAGGCATCATGCATAGGCAAAAAACAATACGCTCCCAGACGAGTTCAGAACAGGCTTGCTCTGTGCTATGTAATGACACACTTCTCTCACTGCTCTCCACAATTATCTTACTTCCAGCATCCACTGTGATTTTAAGTAGGGTAGAGAGTAGAATAGAGCTGTGAGTTGTTGCAAACACTTCTTGTAGATCTCCTCTAAGAGTATGGTCTTCATGGGGAGAGGGTAGTAGAACAGATCTGTGTGTCATAACAAACATCTTTTGCAGCTTGCATCTCATGGCACTGTCAGTGTTGGGAGTGGATAGAAGAGAAAAGCTATTAGTGCTTTGAGATGAGAGTTGCAGTTGTAGAGACGTTTCTGATGAGACAAATCTCTACATTGTTCTCCTGCAACACGTCTTATCCCAGTGGGTGTGGGCAGTGAAATCGGTTGAGAAGACTGGGTTGTGTCATTAAGTCTCACACAGAAAAATCTAATTTTTTATATTTCACCCATTTTCTTTCATACAGTATGATATGAACACACACTTTATATGATATTGGCCTGTAAACATGACATTGTACTGCACAGGTTGTGCATATGGTTGTTTTGCCCTGAATGCTTGCTATTATTTTAATAAGATTTAATTTCCAAAAATCAGTCAGTGCATTTGAACTTTCTAATATCATCTCTAGTGCAATTTGTAGACCAATTAGATATAGAATCCCAATGATTTTAATGTTCATGAGTTTCCAGAGCTGATTGAAACTGCAGCTTTGGGCTCATGTGACATTGTTGTGACATGCGAGCCCTGCTTCCAATCATCATCTGCTTCCTTTTCCCTGTATTTGTACTAAACTAAAGGAAGTGCCACTGCAGTGCTCTTCCTGTAGTTTGGTATAAACGCAGGGAGAAGGAAGCTGGCGGTGACTGAACTTGGGATTTGTGTGTCACAACAATGTCACATAAGCCCCGAGCTACAGTTTCAAATAGCGCTGGAATTGTGGCAGCATAGGAGGTGAGTACAGGGTTTATTACTTTACATAAGGAAAACAAGGAGTGATGAGAAAACTTTCCCTGAACATGTATGCCAATTTCAAATTTGGCAAGAACATGATTATTCAGTTTGATGATCAGAAACGTGAGCACTTTCCTCAAAAATAGGTGAACCCGATTAAAATTGGGAAAAATTTTGAAATGTAAAATTGCCTTAAAACATTACCTGTTTATTTGGGGCCAAAATGCTTGCTGATAGACCAGCTGACTGGGGACTACACCTAACTTACAGTTAGGAGTATCCCCAGACATTGAGTCTACTGACTTGTGATAAGCTGTTGAAGTTTAGGGATTTTTTTAAATTTTATTTAGCTTCCTGGAGTGTGCAGGTGTTTTGACATCTGCAGGGTCTGAATTTTGCAAGCAGTGCCAGATGTGGCAGAAGCTGGGAAGTACAGGAAGCTTACAATGTCCTTAAAATATAAATTTAAGAGAGCTTAATATTTTTAATGGAATTTCTTTATTATTATTGTTATTAATTTTTTTTTTATTGGAGAGCCAACCTTCATTATTGCAGAAGGTCACCAGCATGTGATCCCATCTTTTCTACATTTATGTGATAGCAATTCATATAGAAATAGCATATGGCCATTATATGCTTCACATCCATGATCTTATAGTTCTGTTCACAATGATGAAACAATTCTTAAAATATGCAATCACTTTTTAATGCCTAATAATTCTACTAATTATAACATGTATTCATTCATATAGTGCTATTAATTCCATAGCGCTTTACATACATTTGCAACACTGGCCCCCATTGGGGCTCACATTTCATGTATAATTCATATTACAGTTGCCCTGGCATTCCTGCAGTAGACAATAGCCTTTTTTAACATTCCATATGAATTGGTGCTGAATGGTGATCTGAATAAACTTATTTTCATCATTATGTTTCCTATAAAGATGTCACACTTCAATAATGACTGCACCTAACCACAAATCAGTTATTATACCTTATGGCATCACATAGAAGAATTAATCTCGTAGATTGTGAGCCCTCACGGACAGCGTCTTCTCTCCTTCTGTACCATGTGTGCAATAGGTTGCCAATGTACCTTGTACTTGTCTTTGTGCAACCTTTCCACATGTAAAGCTCCATGGAATTAATGACGCTATAATAATAATAAATAATAATAATAATAATAATTAGCAGCTAGGCATTAGGCAACAATAGTGTGCAAACTTTCAACTCCAGTACTGATTGCTTGGGTCTGAATTGTGTTACTCAATGAAAGTTGTGGGCTCCTTAGAGAAATAAAATACCCAAACCTACAGAACTTTGTCAGCGACTCCGCGCCATCTTACCTGTGCATTTCCAGTGGCATGCAGGTACAGTCACTGTGTTACTGTTCAACTTGCTACCATGATGGCATTATGCAGTGATTTCCAGATGGATCCCCTGCAAGGCAATGGCATGGCTGACCTGGACACAGAAGTTGCCATCTTCCTTACCCTCCCAGGGGAAGTAGGTGGGTAACCAGACCCAGAGTGGCATCATGGAGAGGAGATGGAGACACATGACACTTGGAACTCCACAGCACTTCCTAGATCCAATCCTCATCTCCAATGAAAGATGCAGACCTGAGGAGCGAGAGGTGACACTTATCCTATTGCATCCGGATTGGGAGCACCACATGTCAAACTGCAGATGATCTTGCAGCATGTCTGGCTAGATTCCAACTGCAGCCGGTATCGTAGGCACTACTGGATCTCATTCCCCAGTACCACTAGGACCAGGACCTTTATGGGGATCCCGAGGAAGAGGAGCACCTAGAAGGCACTATTTTCCAGCTGTGTGGACCACCCTCACCACCTCCAGAGGCATTCAAATAGGACAATTTCATGTGGGGACCCCTACTCCTTCCAAGAAACTATTCAACAAGGCATCAATGGCCCCATCCTCCTGTATCCTTTGTTGAGGAGATTTGACAATTAGATGCCATCGCCCAGGACTGGTTGCATGGGTCTAAGAATAATGAGTTCCTCGAGCAATGCATCCAAGACAACGTAATTGCATTCCAGCGGGATAAGGGGTATAGGTTCCCAGTAGAACATGGCACTAAACATCAGTGCTACATCAACTGCTCCGCCGTTCAGAATAACAATCATTCCCACAGACTATGTACTATCTTTGCTGGGGATGAGCTCACTTTCATGAAGTTGTGGGGCGTGAAGTTTTTGGTTTGCAGTTGGCGTATGTTGTGTTGGCACTGCGGTCCAATTTGAAAAGTGGCAGGATGAGGCTGACCTGGGAAGAAATTGACATCAGGTGCAGCCAAAGTGCCTATTTGTTGGCTAGATAGATACACCCAAACTCACAGGGCATGACTATGTTCCCCAAGATGGCCCTGTCCTCTCTGTTCTAGAAGGCATGGTTGTCCCCTAGTTCCTCTAACATCCTCTCTTATGGCAGTCATGATGAAGTCTGCTGGGGGGCAGGTGGTGGCAGAGAAAGTGCCTAGATGAGTAGCCCCTGTGACCCCCAAGACCTTCTGGCAGCAGACTACCATGATAAAGTGCAAACACCATCTAGGGCATAGGTGAAAATGGTAAGAGACAATGTCACTGAACCTTCCTAAAGGCATGTTGGTAAGATATTGACCCATCCTTTACTTGGCATTTTGGCCATACAATTACTTTTGGAACTTGTTTTATTTTCCAGTTTTTTGCTGTCCTTGACCAAGGTCTGTGTTTTTGTTACAGTTTTAGTTAAACCTTCAAACATTTTGTGCCATTTATGCTTCACCCTACTGGGCATGCAACTGGGGGTACAACTTAAAGACCTTAATGGACTCTGCCATTCGTTGCATTTACACCGCTTTAAAAGTCTGTGTGCTGCTGATCACTGGGGACATTCGTTAGATTTATATACTATATACAGTATATATTATGTTTTTTGGTTTGAGACTTATAGTCTGTGTGTTATAGTAAAATATTTTGAGTTCACTCCTTGTGTGCTGAACTGTGTCTGCAAACAGGTGATTTGATACTGCCCTACAGAAACTGGTGAACAAGCCGCAGGTCTCTGGCCTGAAGGTGTGAAGTATGGAACTGCAAGACAATACAACCCACTCCTGTAGAACAGTGCTGGCAAACTGAAGTTCTTAAGGACCACAAAGAGTGCATTCTTTCAGGATTTCTTAGCATTGCACATGGTGCTGGAATCATCCCTATTCTCTGCAGGTGATGAAATTAGCACCTTAAAAATGCTAAGGAAAACTTGACTTGTTTTCATACCTTGAGGACTGTAGTTGCCCACCCCTGCCCTACAAGTCTCTGTGGAAGTAGCAAGGGGCAAGAGGAATCCTTGAGCCCTTTCACCACAACTGTGGCTTTCCCTGGACTGTATTAAGTCTTGTGCCCATGGTGTGTTCTTTCATTTTTTTTAACGCAGATTGAGAATTTGCATCAAAATCTGCATGTATATCCTGAGGCCAGCAAATTGTAGTGCAGGTCAGAAGTGCTGTGCCCACGTTTCTTTTTTGCTTCCTTGTAAATTTTGTTCAGATGTCTTTCTTTCTGCCCCAAAATCTGCATCAAATCTGCAGTAAAAAAAAATGTTGGCACAGGACTTCTGAAGTCTCATAGACTTTGCATGCTGCAGGATAGAGATGTACATTCTCAAAATCTGCTTCCAAACAAGCAACATAATGGGGCCAAAGTAGGATTCCCTACTGTGTGATGATGCCAGATGTGTAACCTGATACATATTAAATACATAATGGAAAAAAATGTGTAGGGCTGTATTTTTCATTTTCATCAGAGATAAAGTGGATAGCTTCGTGATGTCACCCTCAGCTGGCTATTTACCTTGGCTGGCAAAAAAATGCAACGGCTTCACCCTATTTTTAATTACCAGCCAGGGTAAAAATACGCAGCTGGGGGCTGATATTCTTGGCATGGTGAGGGCCGATCGTAATTGGGCCACCAAAGCTGTAGAATAGAAGTCTGCAGCCACCCTAGAAATTGGTGCATTCATCAGAAGCACTAATTCCTGGAGCTTTACCCAGCTCTACCAGTTGCCGTGTAGCAGTGGCAAACTGGGTAATAAGGGGTTAATGCCAGCATTGTATTGCCAGCTGAAAATAAGCCTGAAATTCTTAATGTCAGAGCAATGTTAGACCTGGACTCCATCTTTATTAACCCCTCATACCCATCCTCTCAGACATTCTATCACCACAGCCTCCAAACATTGAATGAATGCGTGGCCAGCTGCAGTCCGATAAATAGTGACTCCTGAGGTCACCCAAGGACAGATCAGGTGATGATAGTACCTGCTATAGTTAGAGGTCACCATGACTACCTGAACAATGACCTCAGAGAGTAACCGCATATCAGATCAGGCTGGTGGTGAGTGACCAGGGTGGTCACCTGATGTGATTGCCATCTGACCTAATAGCATCTCCTGACCAGATCGGGTCAGATGATCTGATCACCTAACTTGATTACTATGGTAACAAGATCAGCTGACGCAATCTGGTGATGTAATTGCATCAGCCGACCGCCCACATCACTCACCGCCATCCCGGTCCAATAAGCAGTGACTCACCATGGTCACTTGAGGTCACTGTTTAGGTAACTATGGTGTCTGCTAACCACAGCAAGTACCATGTTTACCTGACCTGCCCTCGGGTGACCACAGGAGTCACTGCTTATCGGATCGGAGCTGGCGGCTCATTCATTCAGTGTTTTGAGGCTGCGGTGACAGTACACTTATTGAACAAGAGATACTGAGTTATATGTATCCTTAAACAGAATGATTCAACAGATGGGATATGATGTAAGTGCTATGGTTTTATTGTAATGCCATCCGTTAAAAAGAGGACCTGTCACGCCAAAGATTTCAATCTAAAGGCAGCACTGATTGCAGCATGTATGCTGCATTCAGGCAAGGGGACCCCATGTGTTTCTGATGTATAAATCATCAAACACAGCCTTTTAAAATATGTAAAACAAAGTCAGGAGGGCATGAGTCAGCTCCTTCCTCGGGGGCTATTCCCGCCCCCTGCTTCTCTGTTCCTCCCTGCTCCTCTCTTCACCACCTCCTTGACGTCTGTGATTTCTCCTCACTCTGCGCCTGTGTCTCCTTGTACTACCTCATTCAGGCGCAGAGCGAGGTGTTACTATTGTCGGCTCCTTGCTCCTGCTCCCACCTCCCGCCCTGACAGCAGCAATTGTTCCCTCCCTGCTCCATGTATAACACAGAGCAGGGTGGGAACAAGTGCTGACATCAGGGCGGGAGGTGGGGTAGGAGAGCGGAACCTCAGCACTTGTTCCCGCCCTGTTCCATGTATAACATGGAGCAGAGGGGAACAAGTGCTGCTGTCAGGGCGGGAGGCAGGACAGGAGAGCGGGGCCTCAGCAAATATTCCCGCTTTGCTCCGTGTTGTGCATGGAACAGGGTGGGAACAATTGCTGCTGTCAGGGTGGGAGGCGGGAGCAGGAGCGAGGGGCTGACAATAGCAACACCTCGCTGTGCGCCTGCATGAGGTAGTACAAGGAGACGCAGGCGTAGAGCAAGGAGAAATGACAGGCATCAAGGAGGCGGCAAAGACAGGGAGGAGGGAGGAACAGAAAAGCTGGGACGGGAATTGCCCCCGGAGAAGGAGCTGACTCATGGTTCTGGTAATGCCCTCCTAACCTTGTCTTACACATTTTAAAAGGGTGTATTTAATGATTTATACATCAGAAACACATGGGGGACCCCTTGCCGGAATACAGCATATATGCTGCAGTCAGTGCTGCCTTTAGATTGAAATTATTTTTTTTGGGGGGGTGGGGTAACAGGTCCTCTTTAAAGACATAACAACTAGTCCAAAATTACATACAATTACAGGCAAGACAATTGGTCTTTCATAGACAATGGACAATTGACAACACACACTATTGGAAAAGGGTATACAGTAATAAAATGCACAGAACAAAGTCCTTATGAAAGATATATGGTACAGTCAGGCATACAGTTACATCAAATGCTTAGTAATATGAAGCCCCCATGAAACTAAAGTGCAAATCGGACTATGTCCCGAAGTCACTCACCCATAACTATATAGATATATGAGGGCAGCAAGTCTGTGTCTAGGGTGCAAATCCCAACACGTGTTTCCATCCTTCTTCCAGAGGGCTGTAGCAAAGCAGTGTTCCAGTAGCTTTATGAGCCTGATAATTGATCTCAACGACAAAACCATCAAGTCCATTGAGGATGAGATCGGGGTGATTTAGGACATGCTCTCTACACAATTATCATCAGATGAGTGGTGGACCGAAACATGTGTCGATGTCTGCACTTGCATCATATTCCATCTGTTGAATCATTACTTTAACTAGTCTGTTTAAGGATACATATAACTCAGTATCTTTTGTTCAATATGTGTTTTGGAATTATATCCTATGACTAACCATGTCCATCTTGACCTTTTGGGTTCTTTTTGCTCAACGTGACAGTACAGTGTGTTCTTCACCACAGCCTCCATTCAAGAAGACATTGCAGAGGATCGAGGATGGATTTGAGGGATTAATAAAGATGGAGTCCAGACACATGTTTATGTTTTTATTTCTAATAACATGTTTTCTCTCTGTGATGTGTTGTTACCCCTCGGGGGTCTGCCGCCCGTGCCCGCGGCCTGCTGCCCTTACTCCCTCTGCTGGAGCAACACTGCTCCTCTCACTTCCGGTACCACTGCTTCAGCACATGAAACTGTCTCCAATTCAGTTTCTGCTGGAAAAACTGCAGGAATCTTGCTCCTCCCTCAGCCAATCACCATACCTCTGTGTCCTGCCAATCAGGACTGCCCTGCTCTGATATAAACCTCCTGTTTCCAATCAGTCGGGGCCAGGGCAACCTTCTCCTTAGTGAAGCTGCCTCTACTGGTCTGTCAGGTCGCTCCTTAATTGGTCTGTTACCTGATCTTTCTGTGTTACCTCCTCCAGATCTCGTTCCTGCCGGCTCCTGGCTGATCACCGTGTTCCTGGATGGTCTCCGGGATCTCTCCAAGCTGATCGCTGCTTCTCGCCCGGCTCCGGATCCCCCGTGGTCCTGGGATTCCCTGTGTTCCTGCATTCCCTGTGTTCCTGGATTCCCCTGTGTTCCTGGTTCCCCGTGTTCCGGGTCCTCTGTGTTCTCGGTTTCCGCTTCTTGTTGTGTACCCGGTTGCTGCCACGTCGCCTGGGGTCGGTTGAACACTCGTGTTCGCTTCACTGGCCCCTTCGAGGCTGATCCCGGCGGTATCCCTGTATAGGGGTCAAGCGCTCCGGGGTCTCCCTCGCTGGGTTTCCTGTGCTGCGACCGTGTGGCCCTCTCCAGGGGCGTGGGTTTTGTTCTGTTCCGCTTTGGTTAATAAACCCGTTGACTCTACGGTACTTGTCTGCCTCTCTATCACCCGGTATCAGCATCCGCTTTACGCGGTCCAGTGGGTCCACGTGTGAGTCCGTCAGTAGGACGTGACATGTGTCTTCTTTACTATTTACTTTAAATTCTTAATAGCCAGATCTAACATTGGCCTGACATGAAAGGGATCCTGTGACCTCCAAAAAGCCACCTAAGCTACAAAAACATGTCCCTGCAGCATCCTAACACTAATTTCACACTCCTTTTGTCTCCTAAAAGTATCCTGTCAAAGTAGATAAAAACTATTTTATACTCCCTCATTAGGCATTAAAATTAGTAAGGGCTATATTCTTTAGCCCTTAGGGTGTGTTTGTTTTGCAGGCTCCAGGATCCACCCTCTCTCTCTCTCTGTGGGGCTTTGCTTGTGCAGGCTTTGCCCTCCCCCTCTCTGTCTCTCACAGAATGCAAATCATTAGTCGTGCCTTCAGCTCCACATCAAAGCAGCACAGACAGAGAGAGGGTGGATCCTGGAGCCTGCAAAACAACACGCCCTAAGGGCTAAAGAATATAGCCCCTACTAATTATAATGCCTAATGAGTGAGTATAAAATTTTTTATCTACTTTGACAGGATGCTTTTAGGAGACAAAAGGAGTGTGAGATTAGTGATAGGATGCTGCAGGGACGTGATTTTGTAGCTTAGGTGGCTTTTTGGAGGTGACAGGGTCCCTTTAAGCATTTTGGACTTAATGCAAGCTGGCAATATAAAACTGGCATTAACTCCTTATTACCCAGTTTGTCACCGCTACACTGCAACTGGAAGATCCGGGTAGGGTGCCAGGAATTGGTGCTTTTTATGAATGTACCAATTACTGGGGTGTCTGCTGGCTGCTATTCTATAGTGTGTAATGTGTATGACAATAAAGCACAGATACCATCCAGATTGTGGAAATGCAGTCTGACTCCAACACCCAATTATGGATGCTCTCACAGAGCTTGAGTATCTGTGATTGGCTGCTCCCAGTCAGTGAAGTGAGTTTGCTTAATGAGAATTAAGTGAGCAGGAGAGTGGGAGATTGTGAGCAGACCCGGAAGCAAGCAGAGGGGAACTGGGAAGATCACTCTGCGAGTTTTTGTCTGTGTATGTGTTATTTGAGCTGTGTTTGGCAGCTTTTGGACACCTTTAATGGTGTTTTGTACGCTTTTAGTGAGCCTTCCATTTATTTCAATGGTGTTCGGAGGGTTCGGCAAACAAGTGAGCGAACACCTAACTAAATACAAACACTCAGCTGTTCGCTCATCTCTTGAAACAAGATAATTCAGAAGTAGTTGTCCTAGTAGTGGACGACCCCTCTAACAATTACTGAAGAGTTTAATCTGAGTGACATTAGAGATTGGTCCGAGTGTCATCAGTTTTTCTTGTACATAAATATATAATCACTAAACTATTCCAATGTTGCTGTCAATAAAAATCAAACTGCCTTCAGATTGCATTTGTGTGCTGTACAATTTTTTCATGGATCCGTAGACTTGTACTACCGATTTTAATACAAATTTCTGATCAATATTGGACACATCTCCATGGTTTTGCACAAACATATGAACAGCCTATTCACTATTATAGAGAAGATAATTTAAAATGCGCGCCTCCCCGCCGCTCTGTGGTGTCTCTGCCGGCCTGTAGTGGGGCTGGGTGACGCGATTTGCGTCATTTCCGGCGCCGGGTGACGTATACACCCGCGCCGCTCTGTGCGGATCTTGAAGCCAACAGCGGCGCGGGTGTAAATACGTCACCCGGCGCCGGAAATGACGCGTATCGCGTCACCCAGCCCCACTACAGGCCGGCAGAGACACCACAGAGCGGCGGGGAGGCGCGCATTTTAATATGATTACAAGATCACGCCTATGGAGGCGTGATAACATGAAGAGGGAGCGCCTGCCAGGGTGACTATGAATAGCATAGTCACTCATTATCATCCATAATGAGGTACTATAATAACATTTTTCTTCAATGTCACTTGCTGCATTTAGGAGCTAAAAGTAGTGTAGGGTAAGTGTTACTATGCTCTAGGGACAGCTTTTAATAGGTTTTGAGGTGTTTTGGGGGTGACAGGATCCCTTTAAATAAAAATATAGTAACTGCTGACAATACAAATACCCAAAGAAATTATCTAAATCTAAAATTAAAAAATATTGTCAGTCACCTCAAAAATGTACTTAAATTTGTTTTAAATCTTTATTGTATATCTTATTACTTAATGCCCCATTATATCTTAATGGCAAAAAGATTAACAGCCCTTTTGTTCAAACAGCAGACATATCAATAACAATGGCAATGTTACCTGAAAATCAGCCAGGCATTCAAGAATCTGAAAGATGACACGCAGATGCTTAACTAACTCTCTAAGAATGATCCAAACTGGAGATTACCCTAAGGCAATGCATAGTAAAAACAAGTGCAATGCAAATGTAGCTCTGCTCTATCCATAACCTCTCAATGACCTGGTATTGACATTACTTCAGGGCCTTTATAATATGTGTACATATGTGGTATCAGTGTATTTGCCAGCGCTTAAATGGAATTTCTTATTGCATTGCATACACAATAATATAAAATACTATCATGGGCACTAAACAGTGCCTTGCTAAAGTAATCACCCCTTTGGCTTTTTTTCATTTTGCTACATTACAACTATCGATGGGGGAACCCAATCTGTAAAGTTCTGGACCCATACCGAACATATAGTGTTTGGTCAAAAGGTCCCAAACACGGGTTTCCATGGGAAATTCATGTAACAGTTTGGGTCCAGTTCAGGTCCAGGGCCTGTAAAATAAAGAATAAAATTAATTATTAACGTTATGATTATTATTGACTTACCTATCCAATGACGCATCCTCCCATCTCGCTGATGCGGCCACTTCTGCTTTCGGGGCCGCACATTAACTTCCAGCGGTATTCACTGCACTCTGCAGCCTTCGGCATTTTCCATCAGTGTTTGTGCGGTGATGCCAGGGTTTACCTGATTTCATGGCCCGAGCCATGAACTCAGGTGAACTCTGACTGTAATTGTCAGTATTAGCCTGCTTTTAGCTCTGCATAGACGCTTGTCTATGCAGAGCGATATAGCAGAGCTGACATTGCTTTGCTATCCATGTGGACTACATCGGACAAGGGATTTTTTTTATACTAAAGATGATAGAATGTGTGAGCTGGTTTCAAGATACTCCAGCAGCCAATCACAGACATCCACTCTCTGTAACAGCGTCTCTGATTGGCTCTTGGGCCCTTCACAGATTGACTGACATCATAGTAATGTAAAAATAAATAATTAGTAAATAATTAATAAAAATAAATGACATAGCACTTCATGGTATTTTTTAATCCTATGGTAGATAAGGCGGACAGCTATGGGCTGCCACCCCAGCTGCCTGACCTTACCTTGGCTGGCAATCAAAATACAGTGAAAACTAATATTTTTTTAATTATTTAAATAATGATTAAAAAAATATGCATGGGCTCCCACCATATTTTGAATGCTAGCCAGGTAAAACCATGTAGCAGGGGGCTGGGATTCTCAGTGTGGAAAGGCCCAAGCATTCTGGGCCCCCATGGTGAAAACTACAGCCCACAGCCACCCCTGAAAATGGGGCATTCATCATAGTGCCATTTCAAGGTGCTTTAGCTAGCTCTTCCAGCGGCCGGGTGGTTGTGGCATGCTGGGTAATAATGTGATTAATACTAGCTTTGTATTCTCAGCTGGTACTAAGCCCGAAATTTATGGTGTCAGGCCAAATTAGACCTGCCCCCATTCATTTCTAGTAAACAGTAAAAAATAAAACAAAACACATAGAAAAAATGTTTTTATTAGAAAAACACATTTAGAGACTCCATCTTTAATTACAAGAAAGAAAAAAATCCTACCTCCTACATAATTTAGGTCTTCTAAGCTTCTTCGGCTCTGCTACATCTTTGCAAACAGACAAAGACATCTGCTGGCAGAGATCAGAGAGCAGGCATGAAATGACAGCTGTGTTTTATTTCTAATAAAAAACTTTTTCTCTGTATTGTTTCTTTTTTATCCATTTATTTGAGATTCTTAATGGCTGGGTCTAACTTGGCCTGCAGGACATTAAGAATCTCAGGACTTAATACCAGCTGGCAATATAAAACTGGTGTTACCCTCTCATTACCCAGCATGCCACCTTCCATCAGGGCCACTGGAAGAGCCAGGTAAAGTGCCTAGAAATGGTGCTACGATTAATTCACCATTTTCAAGGGTGGCTGCAATTTTCAGCACGGGGAGCCCAGAATGCTTGTGCCTTACCACACTGAGAATTTCTACCTGGCTGGTGATCAAAATATGGCGAGAGCCCACACATTTTTAAAATTATTTATTTAAATAATTTTAAAAAATGAATGCGCTTCCCTGTATTTTGATTGCAAGCCAAGGTAAAGCCAGGCAGCTATGCGTGGCAGCCCATAGCTGTTTGCTTTATCTGTGCTAAATATCAAAAATACAGCGGAGAGCTACATCATTTATTTATTTTTACACTGCTATATGTGTGATGGATCCTATAGCCAATCACACACGCTGTTACAGGGAATGTGCATCTGTGATTGGCTACTGGAGTAAGCTGAAACACCCCATACATTCTACCATTCTAGAATGAATAAGCTGATTGCAGATTACTCAAACAGCCAATCACAGACACTTATTCTATGTGACAGCACCTGTTTTTGGCTGTTACGCCCCTCACACATATAATGCAAATATTCAAAAACATAACACACCTGTGAATGTAATACATGTTTATAAATCCATTATCAAACAGTGTGTATTTAGTTCAGGAATGTAATTAACACTCCTTTTTAACAATAAAGTAAGTGGAAACCACTATTGGAGTTTTTGTTATAAAAATTTCACTTTTATTAAACAAATTATATAAAAGCAGACACATGAACGTTTTACATGAAGTGATTTTTGGGAGAAGCCTCCCGGGCCTGCAAGTAGGTAGTCACACTGTGGGTTTTTAGTAATCTAAGTACAGTGCTAACATAATTATCACTTCTATTGTGAGCACATATAGTGATGCAATAACAAGTAACAAGTAATAAGTCTACCAAGTCACTCACCCATAGGTCACACAGAAGTGTTGCACTGATTACTCCCCACAGGTCCTAACGTTGCAGCGCGCCCCTAACGTCTGTTTCGCCACTGCTTGATCACAGGGGCTGATAGAAGTGATAATCCGGCCAGGTAGTCACAGTGGGCTGCAAAGTCTCTGGAAGTCTCCTGTGGTATGCCTTCCTGGATCTAACCCGTGTCCTGCTGCTCGTGCCTGTCCTGGGGTAGCCTGCTTAATACCAAGCCCGTTGAGGTGCTCTGAAGATCCCGGCTACCACTCTCTCTCCTGCTCTGGGATTCAACCCTGGTGGATTCTAAGATTGCTTTTTCATTTCATGATACATTGTAGTTTAGTTTGTCTTAAAACCTAAAGGCAGTCTGTCACCCCCAAAATGACAATTAAGCTGACTAAATATTTAAATAAGGCACATAGCCCCTAAAATCAACTCACAGTTTATATGCAAATAATGGCACTTTGTTGCACATTTGGCATGGCCAGTATCTTTTTGCACCTTCATGCTCTCCTACAGTATTAGCAGAATAAAGCAAGTGCAATAGCTGCAGGTGTGCAGTGATGTCTGTCTCTTTGAAAGATATATCAAAGCATGCCCACATCCATTCTGTGCACACTTGAAATACAAAAACAGGTGCTTCGGTGTGTACCTGGTGGTCTAGGGGGATTTTGGAGACAGGGGTTGGGTGACTACTAATTTTTGGTGGTTGCGCACCCCTGCACAATCACTGTGTGGTTGACCTCCAGTGTGTGTTCGCACACCGCATGAGTCTCTGACATTTGGGCTAGGCTGGTCACCTGGAGTATAATATCACTGCAGGTCCTTCACTTTCTGTACCCCAAACTGCCGTGGTCTGCAGCTCCTACCGTCCCAAGAGGGATTTCTCAATTGCACAATTATTATGATGGCGGTTTAATGGAGCGCACAATCTCGGCAACCAGAGGCAGGTATTAGTAAGTACTTCTTTACAAGATATGGCTCTCACAACATGTTTCGGAAAGTCACCGCCTTCATCAGGTGATAGCACATAGTATGACACAGACATTTTCTGTAGAAACTAAAACAATTGAAAACCAATTATAAAACAATTAAGAAACAGGTGTATAATACATGACCTTTGAGAGTTAATAGCATAAGTATCATAGATAGACATCAGATTGTTATTTTGATTTCATATTATAATCCTATTTCTTAATTGGTTTTTAATTGTTTCAGTTTCTCTAAAAAATGTCTGTCTCGTACTATTTGCTAACACCTGATGAAGGCGGTGACCCACCGAAACGCATTGTGAGAGTTATATCTTCTAATAAAAAAAGATTAGCCAGCTTACCAATACCTGCCCTGGGTTGCTGTGATCGTGCGTTCCATGACACCACAATCCTAATAATTATGATTCTGTGCACACTGACACATTGAGTGTGCCATGATAAAACACATGTCTGTGCGTAGGTACAGACAGGAGGCTCAGTGTTCGCTCTAGGCAATGGAGACAATCAATGAATGATAGTGGGTTTATTATGCAAATTGTAAAAGCTTAATTTATGACCATTATCAACATTCAGCTCCTTGCCTGCCCAAGACCTGGGTAGCTAAAATTACATAAATCACTAAATAGTGGTCTATAGTGCTGCCCTGGCACTTCCTCCTGAACTTCCTTTTCCTGTGGTAAAGACATGCTTGATGGGAATCTGTCAGCATGATACCTCATCTGAGAGCTTGATGAAGGCAAAGAGACCCTGAATACAATGATTTATCACTTAATTTACTGTGTACAGAGGTTCTGACGCAATCAAAGTTTTTAAATTTAGCAATGCAGCAGAGCTAAGAAAGCTGCCTCCACCTACATCAGGCTCTCTATATACAATGTCCATAGACAGTGATTTTCTAATCACAGAAGGGGTATGCCGGATGGCAAGGCATGAGCTAATGCTACTGGCAATGAGGCAAAAATAAATTAAGTATTAAAAAAAAGAGACAGAAAAGAGTGGATTTTATGACAAGTACCTGTAAATGGGCATTGCATATGCTTTTGTTTAATTCTTTATGTGTGCTCCCGGGGGTATTGAGCTGGTTATTATTGGTTTAATGGGACTGGTTGTTAACATTACAGCTGGCTTGCTAAGCCTGCAGAAAGCACTGTCATGTTATTGTACTGAAGACTAGTATTTCTCCAAATATGTTTGCCAATTTCACCTTTGGCAAGAACATGTCTGATACGGTTTGGTGATCGGAAACCAGTAGATTTTCCCCAAAAGTAAGCAAATCCAGCTCAGTTCAGGAAAAAGTTTGAAATTTTAAATGGCCCTAAAACTTAGCCTGTTTTGTTGGGGCCAAAACGCTCGCTGGAAGACCTGTTTCCTGGGGACTACATCTAACCAGAGGTTAATAGTGTCCCCAGCCATTGGGTTTACTGGCTTATGTCAAGCTGTAATATTTTGGTGAATCTTTTAAGCTTCCTGGGGTTTTTAGGTGTTTTGACACCTGCAGGGTCTGACTTTTGGAAACAGTGCCAGATGTGGCAGCAGCTGTGAAGTCCAGGAAGATTACAATGTCATTAGAACATCATTTTAAGAGAGCTTTATATTTTTAAGGGAAATTTTGTATTTTTTTAAATTACCGTAGTTGAAAAAGTCCATACTACCACCATATCTGAACAAAATCAATGCTCATTGACAGACAGCTATTTAGAAAATACTTTTGTTTTCTGAATTGTGATTTATGGCTTTACTACTTGATATGAAAGATCAATTCCTCCTATGAGTTTAGTATACTGTGCCCATGGAGGTTTGAGAACTTGAGCAATGGATCCATGGGTCTATCATGGATATTTAGGATCAGAATGTCAGGGCCTATAAGTCTCACTGGCATGGCACTTTCCACAAGGGGGAAAATTCCCCGTTAGAATCCCTGTCAAAGACCTTTCATCTTTCCAAATCAGATCTTCGACTCTGCACTCATGAGGGCCAAACATGCCAAAATGCTTAACTGCAAATGAAGGGTCTTATTTGGCTTTTATAAAATAAGTTATGTGGCAAAATTTTACATTGAGTTTTAGGATTGCTAATCATAATAGCTGGCACAACAGTTCAGGTCTTCTTCCAATCTAAAAAAGGCTATTTGCATATTTATATTCCAAGAGGAGCATTGCATGGCCTATAAATGTTTTCACTCTTTTTTGGCAGCTTCTACAAGTATACATTTTTCCAATAAAACCCCTTTTAAAATATTCTCCCCTAGCCAAATCAGATCTCCTGCTTTGCACTGATGAGGGGCAAACACCTTGAAAAATGTGTCTGCCAATAGAGTGTCTGATTTGGCTTCTTTTCCTAAGTCATATGGCAATGCTTATTAAAGATTTCCTATTGACTTTTAAGTTTGCTACCCTCAGTAGACGGCACTGGAGTTCAAGTCCTTTCTGAAGAGATTGTTTTTGTATATTTAAATTCAGAGAGGAATATTGCTGTCTCTTTTCACCAGCTGGCAGGTACCATGAGGAAACTTGTCCCCACAATATGGTAGTCAGCTTAAGTTCACAACTGTCTTGGTTTCTCTTGGGTAGCAATGCCAAATGCCATCAAGATTTTCAATTTATGAAGGTAGTGTGCTTCTAATAATTGAATCTATTGTGTTAACAGTTCAGTCAGCTCCAACTGAGTCATCAATCCACTCCTACTGATAAATAAATAAATCATAATAGTGCATGAATAAAAATAGGGTATTTAGTAACATTATTTTGATTAAAAAAAAAAACATAAAAGCCAACCTACCACATCATGGTGTTTGATATTGAGACTGTTTTAGCATATAAATATTTAATACTTTACTATATGTGATGTAAATGTGAAATGTGTCCAGCTCAAAGAATGGGAGGCTAATAGAGATGGGCAAACCTGGAAATGTTCGGGTTCTGTGGATCCTGCCGGACTTTTTTAAAGCCTGGGTTTGGAACTGGACTTGACCTGAACTTGAGTCTGAACCCTTAATTCGGACTTTAAAGTCACACAATGGTGGCTAGGGTGGCTGTAAAATAAAGTAAAACAGTGATTAAAGTAGCAACAGCATTATACTTGCCAAGGCCAGCACCAGAAACACCCCTTCCGCATCTGCTCATTAACCTCTGGTTTATTCACTGGATGCTGCATCCTACCCCTAATCACAGATGCTCACTTTCTGTGACAGTGTCTGTGATTGGACATTGCATTCCCACCCATTGTGTGTGGCTTCTATGATAGGTTGTCATTGGCAACAAACATTCCGTCATAGTGGTGTAAAAATAAATAAATATTTTTGATTTTCAGTGCTGATAAAGCAATTAGCTATGGACTGTCACCCTCAGCTACATAGTTTTACCTTGGCTGGCAATCAAAAGTACAGTGGAGCCCATTATTTTTGATTAGAAGCAACTATAAAAAGGAAAGAAAGCGCCATAGGGTTATATCTCTTAGATGCTTTCATATAGAAACATGTCACTGCTCACCTGGTTATAGGTTGTTTAGCACACAACCAGCATAAGCATATGGTATTGCTGCTGCAGGATCCACACTCCATGTGTGCACGATGGTACCAGCAAATTGATCCAAAAAGATAGTGTTCAAATAATACATGCTGCCATGTGTTGAAAAGGACCACAAAGGTTCTGTCAGGAAATGGTGGCTTCATTCTACAAATGTCTGAGCTATTTCCCTGCTTCTAGGGACTAGGCTAGGTTGGTTTCTTAAGGAAGGAGCAGGGAGATAGCTCCAAAATGCTTAGAATAAAGCCACCATTATAGTCCTTTTCATCATGGCAGTGCGTTTTATTTGAACATTGTCTTTTTTGGATAATTATTTTTGATTGCCATCCAAGGTAAAACCAGGTAGCTGGGGGCTGGTATTCTTAACATGGTGGGACCCATAGTTATTGGGCCACCAGGCTATAGAATAGCAGCACACAGTTGCTTCAGAAATTGATGCATTATTGGAAGCGCCTATTCCTGGTGCTTTACCAGGCTCTTCCCAATAACCTGGTGCAGTGGCATCGGGGTGATAGAAGGGGTTAATGACATCTGAGTTTTGACAGCAGTCATAAAGCCCAGATTGATAATGCTCAGGCTTCTATGAAACCTGCCAATGGCAACCAATTACAGATGCTGGCAAAATGGGTGAGGGCACAATAGCCAATAACAGATGCTGCCACAGAGAGTGGGCATCTGTAATTGGCTGTTGGAAGCAGAGTCTAGTGAATAAACTAAAGGTTAATTAGCGACCTGGGAGTGATGTTGCAAGCATGGTCCTCGGTAAGTATAATGCTGCTGCTGCATCACTGTTTTGCTTTCTTTTACAGCTGAAATCAAACGTTAATACGGACTTGTCAGGGAAGTCCATGTTCGGGGTCCATGCCTGAACACCAGGTGTTTGGTACAAGTCCCGAACTTTATAGTTTGGGTTCGCTTACAACTAGAGGCCACATCCTTGTTTGCATTACTAAAATGTATATGCTCCTACACATTGCACATATACAAGCTTATATTCCAGTTCATTTCTTTATGATTTCTTTGCCGCAAAATATTTGAAAAATATTTTTAACTGAAAGCACACTGTGTATATAGATAGACAGCTAGATAGATATCTAGCTAGATAGATTTTTTAATGGTATATCCTCAATACTACCCATATTTTGAGTAACACAATAGAGTTGCAAAAGTATGTAAATCGTTATTGAATTAATAGCGCTATATAAATAAATATTATTATTATGATTATTATTATTATGATCCATCATACAATACTATCAGGGAGACATCTGACTGAATAACATTTGCCACTATGTTTTAGATTCTAAATACAGCTCAGCAAGCATGGCCAAGCTTCATTGAGTTTTTGAATATGGATAGGCAAATGAACCAACGTCAAACTTTAATCAGATGACCTAAAAGATGGGGTATGTTAGATAATGACATTCCCAAAGGTCAAATACTTTCTACTGTCCCCATTTATCCTCAGACGATCTGGCACAAATCCCTTAGTCATATTAAAAAGCTTGTTGGAAAGCGATTATGATTTTGAGTAGCTACTTAAAGGTGGTGCTGGAGTTATTCCACTTCCTTACTGAAGTGCAAATTTGCATATTTCCTAGAGGAGGGATGTGGCTACAATCTCCTCACCTACTTAAAGCGAACCTGTCAGGAGGTTTATGTCCCCCCAGCTATCATTGTCAGTGGGTGCAGCTTTATAGTACCAGTCTAATCATCTCTGTCTGAGCTTATAGTGTAATGTGAAAGGTGAAAGAAAAGCATTTATACACTGACATTTAAGTCCCCACCTTGGAGGAGGGGGACTGTCTGGCAGGATAATAGTTAACTCACTTTTAACTTGGATAGCTAAAGGACCTGTGTGATGTAACGATCATGTAACCATAGTGGGCGGTGCTAAGCCAGCAAACGTATTATGTTCTATGAGAACTTAGCTCCGCCTATTGTAGTCACATGGTTGTGACATCACATCAGGTCTCCCAACATGTTCTTGCACAAGGCTGAAATGTTAACTATTAACTTGCCAAACAGTCTCTGTCCTCCAAGCTGGGGACTGACTGCCTCATTACATGAGGAAATGTAAGTGTATAAATGCTTTTTTTTCACCTTTTACATTACAGTATGAGCTCAGACAGGGATGATTAGAATAGTACTATGAAGCTGCAGGTACAGATAGTGATAGCTGGGGAGCAAAAACTAGCTGACAGGTTCCCTTTAACTGTCTTCTCATGGTTGCAGGAAAACTTCTCTCCATAAGGTAGATAGCAAGTTCCCAGATCTTAAAAGTTATTCGTTGAAAGGTTGACTTGCCTACCAAAATTTACAGATGTTGCCAAATTGCAACATATACTGTATACTACTCTGTAACTTTATTCACAACGTTTTAGTTTTTGCCAGTTTAAATAGTCCTGTTGTCATGCTTGTATATTAAGTAGACAAAGACTGATTTGCTGATTTACATATACAGTGCTTCCAATGATGTAGAAAAAAATGGATCCATCCCCAAATTCAGTGCAGCACAATGTATTACATTATCAGAGCTCAGCTACACTGTAAGGGTTGTGTCTGTTGACAAGCTGTCGACTGGTTCTAATAACAACCAGTAGAAATCTGACTGTAGCTCTGGGCTATATTACATGTTGTAGCTCTTTATATAGGATGTAAAATGATGTTCATAGCTTTAAATATTTTCTAATAAATGTAGCTGGGATGAGATGCTTTACATTCAAATACAGTTGAGGAGATCTGAAAATGGCTCCTGTCATGTGGAGGGCTCAACACCATCACACCGTATGCTATGTTAATAATTAGTTATAATTAATAGTATTGCTGCGTAAATGTATATAAATACTAGTAAACTGCCTATTTTTTCACTTGTAGTATGCGCTCTCCTTGAATTTTATTTGTCAGTCTGGCCAAATGTTCCATTATGACAGGACTGCCATTTAAGAGGATTATATTTCATTTAATGAATGCATTTTAATGAACCTTTGTTGACATAACGTGCATTGCGGTATGAAAAGTCGGTTGTATACAGAAAGCAATACAAAGTCATAAATATAAATGGCATTTGTTACAAGAACATGTGTTGTATATACTGTAGTACATTAGTCTCGTTGTAATGGATTATGTAAAATAGAAAGAGCACAAAACATGTAGGACTGTAACAGTTCTTATCATCAGACGTTATTTGGTTTGTTTTCCCAAAGGTAGCACATTTCCTGTAAAGAAGGAAAAGATGGCAAATTAAACTTTCAGTAAGTCAAAGGAAACTCTGTCAGTGACTGACAGCTAGTTCTAAGGCCAAGCAGCTGTCAGTCAGTGCAGTGGGTGTAGTTACAGCTACCACTGTCCATGTGCAGAGCAGTGACTGAACCTGCCACGGTGCCGCCCCCATGACTAAAACCCTAATGTTGCTGGGATAATTAAAGGTTTTTAACTACTAGCAGCAGGGTTTAATATGCAGGCGCCAAGCAGGTTTCAAAGTCTTTTAACCCGCAGATTATCCCTATATCTGCAGGCTAATAGCATTTTTCACAGTACAGGTTCCCTTTAACAAAGCATTAAATAAAAAAAAAGCAAATATTTCATCCCTGAAAATATTATACATGACAAGTAGTGAAGCTGCATAGCGCCCCCTGCAGGACAAGTATTTTGATTTCTGGACTTTCTACTCAGAGTCCTTACTCCACCTACTCTATTGAAATTTAGAATCTGAGTCAAACTTGATACAAGTGATAATATTGTGGCTAAAATAGTTATAAACATTTGTGCAATGAGCTTTTCACATCACAATGCATCTATTATGATAGAATTAACCCCAAAGAAATAAATAACAAAGAGGCAGACAAGGGTGAAAGAGGGGCTTGCCCAAATTAATCTCTTGTCCTGTGAAGTTTAGTAGCACAAATCCATGCAAGTATCTCCTTTCCAAAGGTTAGTGAGGAAGAGGTAGGGAAATAACCAAACTCTCATGGAGAGGGTGTTAAGGGAAAACAGCTCAAGACTCTTCTGTCCTGGATGGCAAAACCTTAATGAAGGACCCAATTTGACATTTGCCATAGATCTTCTTTCTCTATATTGCATTTCTGCATCCATCACAAAAATGGTTACTTAAAATGTTGCTACGTTTTATCTTTTTACTTTCAAATTTTGGAGAAAGAGAAATGTACACTTGTGAAATTTTTGCCTCACGGACCATCAACTAGTTACAAGAAACCTCTGCATCCATACCAGCTAGATCACAACAAAGAAATGATTATTAGATGCCTTGGATTATGCTCCATCATAAGTAAATTCAGATGATCATTTAATAAGACCTATATAAACTGTACACTTAGTTGTTATTAGGCTTATAACTTACTTAGATGTAGCCTTTGTCCTCTTAGTTGGTGCCACACTACTTAAAACTAAGGATCACTGGATTCTAATAAAGAATAGTGGTGGAACAAGTAGTCTAATTGTTTCTCTGGATTGACCGGGAGACCTTTCCTGTTGTGAATTACACATGGTTTTACCCTTTGACCTAAGAAAGCTCTGAAATGCCCGGTAGATCTCCTAAAGCTGTGGTGAAAGGTCCTATCAGTGACATGTTGGAACATTATCTGTCACGTGAGTTGTGTGCCAACAAGCATATTAAACTAAATGAATTACTATCCAGGTCCAGCTTCTGACAATCCTAACTTCATTTAACCTGTCAGCATGCTGATTATTATTAACAGGAAGTGCAAATATAGACAAGTGCAACCAAAAAGCGCAGCTGCAGCCACCACTTCTCTCCTCGACCTGTTTGCTATAGGATATTATGTGGCAAGTTATTAAATTACTCTTTTATTGTGTTTATATTAAATACCATGACGTTACTATAAGCAGTTCTGGCAATAACTGGGAAATCTGAAAATTCATGTACTTTGGTGTCTTAATCATACCTTTTAGGGATAAATATCACCTTAGGAAGATTTATGGTTAAAAATGACTTTAGAATACTTTGAAAATTAATAGAATAGTAATACCCTCATTAGAACCTGATGGCGTTATTGATGAACATTCTTTATTATACGTTCAAAAGATATTTGGATGTCAATATAACAAATAACTACAAATCCTTGATGGTGTATATATAACTTTAGCTTTCCTATGATATTATTTTAATTTCTCTGTATTTAATATAACATATGAACATTATTGTGTTAAGATCAGAATATCCGGTAAAGGCACATAGAAAAAAACACACCATATAAATATATTACATACTTTGATTTACATTTTTGTTTTTTTTGCTACCTTACATGCTCTTCTGATATTTTATAGAATATTTAAATAGGAACTGATCTTTATTAGATTATTTTGTTATTCTTTAGATTTATAAATGTAAGAAATAAGAATATAACTATTTTCACAACTGTTACATAATTAAAATAATTTGGATTGTATATTTTTTTTATAACCTAATACATTAATGCTTAGTTTTCTATATATATTATTACGGTATTTAGTACATATAATTATCAAAATATAACTAGTAATTTGGCTATTATTTGAACTAATAGTAACTACAAAACAAACAATTATTAATTTAGAAAACTTAGTTGCTTTCATATTAATATTTAAATTCTTATTAGAATTGTCAAAACGTAAAATAAAACTATTATAAGCAATAAATACAGTGACTAAAATAACCCCTAATGCAATAATACATTTATTTTCATAATACAACAGTAATTATTATTATTATTAAGTATTTATATAGCGCCATTAGGTTACATAGCGCTTTACAAGTGAGAGGGTACACAAAGACAAGTGGTAAAAAACGACGACAAATCGACAAATCAGTCATACGGGTACAATAGGGCTGAGGAACACAAATGTAGGTAAAGTGCTATGGAATTAAGAGCGCTATATAAATTAATATTAATAATAATAATAATAATAATTATTATTATTATTATTAGGCGTATAATCTTTTAATGCAATCTTATTTTAATATTGACATATATAAAAATAAAAAGTAGGCATGCACCTATATGGTTCATAAATTTAAAAATGGCAAAAAATACAATACCTGCTTTCTGCTTTGCTTACCAACAATACACCCCTCCCTTTGTTCAGGGCACTGATTTTGTAGATATCTGGAACCGTGCCAACATGACAAGATATTGCTTTCTCAGAATTCCAACTAAGCCCAAAGAAAGGTGAGATCATAAAAGTAAGACCACAGCTTCTGAGCTAGGTTGCTGATGCTAAAAACAGTTGTTCACATTAAGGCGCCCTAATTTAATTTCATGGAAGAGACGTAAGATGCCACTATGTGTATGTATCGGAGGTATGCATTTTCTAACAGGAACTAAAACTCTGTCACTCCAAAGTTGCTCTTCTGTTTGACTTCCCGCCAGCACAGGGACTGCTGTCTGGAAACAGTAACTTTAACTTTATCTGTGTGGCTGCTTATGAGGTCTGTCTGTGTGATCCTCATAAATAGATAAGGGTAGAGAGACAGCTCAGAGCATGGCTTGTTTACAGTAGGACAGAAGAAAACAGCTAGACATAAATGAGGGCTGACGGTTTCATGAAGCACATTTGGTTGATCACAGATTCAATCTGACTGCCCTGAACTGAGCGATGATCCGTACAGTATGCAAAATTCACTTCCTTGCTGGTCTGTGCCCACCAGCCTTCCAGCAGCCCCTCAGCCATGGCTTTGAGTAGAACCAGAACTGAACACAGCATTGTTTTACCCAATTCCTTTTGACAACAATCACATTCTTTTAAAAACTTCATAGGTCCTACTTGTCACGGGTTATAAATTAGTTCTTTTCTTAGTTGTAGAGAATTTTTTTCAGTGTTTTGTCAAATCAGACTCAGACATTATCTCAGGCA